>CM039470.1:23273110-23679358 GCA_022433065.1 Begonia loranthoides | reverse complement strand
CTAAAATCCAAAATTCATAAATTTTTAATTAAGTTGGGTACCTATCCAAAAATATAGTTATTAATTTCTTAGGTTTAATTTAAAATTTTAAAATGCTCATTTATCATTATATATGGTCAAAAAATAATTGGATTAAATTATCCAAAATTTTGATCCAAAATATAGATAGAACAAACTCATAATAGACTCATACAAAGTCTGAACCCGACCCAATGGAAATTGGACTGCAGCCCAGCCCATAACCGGACAAGCCTGTCCAGCCCAGCCCATTGGCTCATGGTCTTTGCCCGATTACAGAGGAGCTCTCGGTCTCTGCCTTAGCGACGAAGCCCTGTCATCTCACTCGTCACAGACTAGAACTCGGCCAGTCGTTCATTCGACCCAAGCCGGAGGCGTCTCACATCATAGCTCGACCTCAGCTAATCTGTACCGAGATGGTCCGTCGTGGATGTTCAATGGAACTCAACCATCGTAATCCATTTAAAATAATCGGCCATCGACAATTAAAAACCAAAAACAAAAACTCCATTCCAGATTATCATCAACATGTAAGAACAATAATCCAATTTTTGTATACCTTCGCCTTAGTTTTCTAACTGCAAAACCTTTGCTACGACAATGGAGATCCAACACTCTCTCCACGGTTGAATTCGTACAATACCATCCCAAAATATTTGAACCAAGATTTTCAGCCTTCAATCAATAAGTCGACATTGAAAGATTGAGGAAAAATCCGACTTATAGTCTCCAAAGTCCTTCGCTACAGAAGAGGTCGCCTTCTAATTTCTCTTACTTGTCGAAATCAGAAGAGAGGACAATGGAAAGGCGAGATATTGAGAAAAGTGAGGGTGGAGGAAGAATGGTAGAGAAGAAAAAGAGGAAGATATCTTGGGAGCGTTTTCAGAATGAGGAAGGAAATAGGAGAAAACTTTCTTTCCTCATCTGAAAAAAGCTCCTGCGAATTGTGGGTTACCATTTTCTTAACAAATACTACCAAAACCAACTTTTTTATTTTGTTTAAAATTCCAAAAGGACGTTAAAGAGAGAAAATAGATCTAACACACTATTTATTAAAAAAGTGAGATCTTTGCTGTAAAAGGGGATCTAAAAAGAGATTACAAAAAAGGAGAAAATACGTCGTAGAAGAAGATTCAAAGCATGACTAAGGAAAATTCATCTTACTATACCTAGTAGATGAAGATTGTTGTTGGACTTGTCTCTCTCTCCATTTGTAAAGAAATTTTTGATGCTGGTAAAAGGAAAAATTGGTGAGGAGCACCAACAACATCAAATAGAAAAATTTGATTATATTTTCCAGTTATAAGTAAGATGATATTTATAATTAATAGGATTATTTTTTTTCTTTTATGTAGGCTTAAATATTTTGGGGTTGAGAAGAGAGAGTACCTAATTATGTGAATCTACATACTCTAGTTGAGTTTTGTAGCATAAATATGTTTAGATAATTCAATATATTTTTCATGATTAATTTATTTACTGTTCTAAAGGCATGAATAAATATTTGAATTTTTATTTGCTGAAAGGAAAAAAGAAATTTGCTGAAATGAAAATAGAAATTAGAACCTATACTGAATTGTACAAGCAAACTAAGTTCATATATGTTATTTAGTTAGTTTAAAATAGTTGCACATCATGTTATTTGAATCGCATTATAATTTTAGAATAATTCTAGATCATCTAAATAATTTTGTTGAAACATCACCACAACATTAGGTAAAATGCATATAAAATGTTATTATATGTTGAATATTTCTTCTTTCTTGCACAATACTCTTTTTTTGTATTACATTGCACTATCTTTATATTTTGTGTTCACTACCTTTCTTATATTATATTGCATTATTTTTATATTTTGTGATCACTATGTAGACTTTGACACATGTTGTGTAAGCTATAACTTTAGTTTGGGTCAAGTCTTTCACTACAAATCTAGCCTTGAGTTTGGTGATTGGGATCTTTAAGATAATTAAATCGTTTCACTTGTCATTTTTGTCTAGGCTTGCCTCCGAGTCGTCACAAAAATAAAATGATATCAGAGCCAAGTTTGACAAATATCCTAAAAGTGATTACTTAATGGTGTAATATTTTGGACATTTGTCGCTATTTGTGAAAATTTTTCCAACACCTAATATTAATTTTTAAAATTATTCCAAATGTTGGCAAGAAGAGTCCACACAACCATTTCAAGGAAGATGACTTTTATCTGATTGCAACAATGATAGAGGCTTTACAACCTTTCAAGCAGTTCTCGAGTGCAAAACCATAGTCTCACCCAAGTTGCCTTTTTTCGTGAGTTGGAAAGAATGAATCCATTTGTGTTTGAGGATGAATTTGATCCGATGGAAGCTAAGAGTTGGCTTTAAGAGATTGAGCCAAACTTTAAGTCCTTGTGAGTTCCTGGGGATTATTGGTGTAGTGCCTTGTAATTCTTTTCATACAATATGTAGTTTGAAATATCTGTTTTAATCAGATGTTCAGAACTTCTAAAAAATGCATATATTTATTTCATAAAACTTTTCTCTTAAAATGAAAACATTACCAAAAAACGTTTCTCTATAAATGCGTAGCATAAAACCTTTTCTTTTAAATAAAGTTCATAAAATAATAAACACAACGCCTTTAAAAGTGTTCATAAATTTCAACTTCATATGTTTATATATTTCACTTCAAACTTTAGCCCACATGATCAATCTTATTGTAACAACACAAGTCATATTCTCGGAGATACTTCCTTAACTGCATAATCCATTTTTATTTTTCTTTCTTTCGTGTTATCGTCTATTTCGTACCTATTATATTCTCGAATATCATTATATCTCTAACACTACATCAGAAACACATTCTCAAATATCACATAATAGACAATCTAACATCACATCATATGACATCTCAATAATGTATAACATATCCTCGAGTTACAATAGAAAATATTCATATAACACTTTAATCAACCTAGTGAAAATACTAACTAAAAATAACTTAGCAACTTGTGGTGTAGACTCGAATGTCAAACAGATACAACATTACTTACCTTTAAGTCTTTAGGTCTCAGTACAATTTCCAGCACTTAAGATTGTCTCTTTCCACTGAAAAACCTAACACAAGTTAATCTCCAATTAGTATCCATTCATGCTTTTATGGCCAAAAACATGCATAACCTTTAACATACTCAACCAAATCCTTTGGCTCCAAGCCCAAAATTGACCAGTAAAGCGTATACTAACATAACAATTTTGTTGGATAAATTTTTTTTCAGGCTTAAGATATAACATTTCAAAAACACAATCCACTATGCATCAATTCCATTTATCTTCATAGTTTTCATCCAACTTCAAAAATTCATAACTTATAATATACTTAACCAAATCCATTAATTCAAAAGCCTATACTTTCCTTGAGATGTCTAAAATAACATAGTAACTTTATTAAGATGATCATTAGCTTTTATGTACAAAAACTATATAATTTTGACCTATTTCATATCATCCATCCTTTTTAACTCACAAACTTAACCAAACTCCTAAAATTTCCTTAAACCATGATGAAACTCATCTAATTGTAGTTCTTTGTAAACTTCTTTTTCTTCCCAAATGTTTCTCATGGTTGGAGTTTCAACATATAAAAGAGTAACTTCAGTATAAGATGTCAACATGTTAAGAGTGAGGTGTCACCACTATCAACAATTATATGCTTAGTCATCATATTTCTCCCCCATTAGTGACACATAGATGACCTTTTGCATTCCCGGTCTCTTACTTACAATCTCTAGTTGTCTGCTCATTTGCTTTTCAAAGGAAATCCTATTCTGGATATCCGCTGTGAATTCCCATCATTGCATGAATGCTACATTTTTGCTACAAAAATTCATTTACACGTTAGTTGCATATGAGTGCAAACTCATGCCTGTCAACCACATTTCCACTCCAGACACTCATTTCCCTTGAATTGGTAGGCCAGAATATATGTTTTGTCTTCTGGCGTCCACTCTGGAGGCAGCCTTTCCCTTGCAGGCATCAGCACATTATATGTGGATGACCGCTCAACATTTTCTAGAAATCTCAACTTATGTTGGATGTCCATTCTAGGAATAGTTTTTAACTTGCATATGTCTACCACACAATGTAATACTTAATTCCACAAAAGTGTTTACCATCCGAACGTCCACACCAAATCCATGGACATCCACAACATTACTAATAGTTCAATTCCCATAATGAACATTACCATCTATATAATCCAACTAAATTCTCATCAATCCATTCTTAACATGAACTAATGCACATCATTCAATAACCTCATCAATTATAATCTAGCCATATAACTATCATTGAACATGGTTATTATTCATACAAAACAACATAAAATTTCTAGATGTTACGATTAGGGAGATCTTATGACCCCATTATCTGAAGAAAATGACACTAAACTGGTGGACTTTAGTGCGAGAAAGGTTCAATCTTCAGATCATGACTTGGATGTAGTTTAAAGAGGTTTTCTAGGACCAATGTAGTGGTAGAAGCCATCAAAACGCGATGATGAGGAAGTTCAACAAGCTGATCTAGAAAAGTATGGCACTCATGGAGTTTTATGCCATATTTTGGTGTTGTAGGTATATGCAAATGACATGTTTGATCGTGCATCAATAGTGATGTTTTCAATGAGCTAGTGATTGAAATTTCATTAGAGAATTGTATTATTTGAGTTTGATTCTCTCTAGCAAGTTATTATTACCGCTCAAAGAATGAAGAGGGTTCTTGATGCTAACTACGATAGTTTCTAGGAGAAAATAGTTAAGATAGAGGAGAGGAATATGATAGCCCAAAGATGGGCCTAACAAAAATGTCGAGTCAAGCAACCCAATCCTTGGAGACGAACCGATCGCCAAGCCCAAGGCCAAGTTTTTAGCAAAAGTATTAATATAAAAATCACCTCAAACCGCCAAACAAATGGGAAATGGTCCACAGAGTGATCAACAACATTTAAAGATAGCATAAAAATAGCAAATAGAAAAACACTATACAATAAAGGAAGTCATTTAACACAAAAAAATTAACAAAAATAAAACAAGAAAGAAAATTCTCACCGAGGACAACAAGGAGACACTAACCATCATGATCTAAACTTGGAAAAAAATGGTTGAGGGGTGAGTGACCAATTCAGTAAGGAAAATCTATATTAAATGCATTACATAGGAAAAGTGGTTTTATCTTTTTTTAGAAACCATGGTTAAATGAATCTTATTATCGTACATAGACTTTTAAACCAAAATTAAAAACAATAATACCATGTACGTTAAATTAAATGTGAGAAAACATACGTACACAAACATAAAAACAAATGTGTTGTTTAACAATACTTGTCAAGTTTTTATATGTGGTAACTCGCAAAATAATAGTTTGAAAACCATAATGCAATGCAATGTATAACGGTCGAGACCTATGATTAAAGTCACGAATGTGACTTTTTTGGTGAAGCTTTGGGACCACATCCGGCCACAGATTTGAGCAATCTTAGGGTCCGTAAGTTTCTCATCACTGAGAGCTTTCTAGCATTAGGTTAAACATCATGATGAGATGTTGGGATTGTCGCCGACGAGCATTTAAAGTTTCTGAAAAAACTTTTTGGTGATAATTTTGACAGTCCTGTTCTCTTATATGGCATGGCCATTTTTGTTAAATAATATACCAAATCGTAGCCCGTTATGTGAACTATCTATAACTGATGGAGGTTACGAACATCTCCACCCAACGGGACTCTGACAAGCCTTGAAAGGTCAATGCCAAAGTGAGATAGAGAGAGAATATAATTGATGGAGAGAAAATATGATTAAAGGAGAGAATAAATGAGAGAGAGAGAAGAGATCGCCGATTGAGGTAAAAGTGGAAAGAAAAAAAAAATACATAAAGAAAAGAAAAAATAAATTAATAACAAATAATAATAAGATTTTAATTAATTTAATATATATATATATATATATATATATATATATATATATATATATATATATATATAAAATAAATATTGATTTTACGAAAATAATCTACTCTATCCTGATGCTCTCACAACTTAATTTAAATTTACCAAACATAATTGCACAGTCCTAATCACATAGTAACACATGAATCCATCGGTTTGACTATTTGACTGAATCATCACATATGACTAAAGACCCATGATACACAACAAAAAACTTGGTCAACACAAACAATTTGACTTGAACTAAAGCGAAAAATTTACTTACAAAAATTTTAAATCTAAAATTTTGTAGGTTTTACAAGGAAGATGACAAAAAAGGATAAAGTAAAGTGGAAGGGAAAGAGTCCAAGTAAAGTTGGAGGCCAGACTCAAAGAGCTAGTAGTGATTTGTTTGGCAGTGGGCGTTTTAGCCATTACACCTACCATACATGTTGACAATCTGGGCATATGAGAAAGCATTGCCCATTAAATTAGCAAACAGTCACACCACTAGTTTTTTCTTCATCTCACACCAGTGCAGCTAGAGCGATACCTAGTGGTGGGTGTGATTTTGGAGCATAATATCAAGGCATCAAACCTTTTTTACACAACAGACTATAGAGCGTCGACCGTTATATTATCATCAAAATCAGTCAACTAGTTAAGATTTCCAAAGATAAATAGGTAATCAACAAAGGTAATGGTCTAACTCGTATCTCGAGAAAGTTATAATGATTTTGGAGAGTGATCTTACTAGAGCACTGACACTGGTTCTAGTTCTAATAAAAGTAGCCATGTAAAAGGGTTGTAAGGGCAAATAAAAAGGCATCTAAGTAAGCCTATGTAATTACAGTTAAGGAATTCATAGACTAGGCAAACTACGGAGTCATTGATGGTGTTATTATTGTCTCTCATTCTTTTTCTCAAGTGTTCTTCGATATTTGGTCGATAAACTTCTTTTTTTCCTCTGATTTTGCATCTATGTTATGGTTGATAGTAGAGGAGATGAAATCTCTATTGGTTCTTAGCACTCATTTGAGTGTCTGAAGAGAGGTGTCTTCCATCTGTCAAATTGTTTGTGTAGTCATCAAGGATCGCAAGTTTTGTACAAACTTAGTCATCTTACCAATGAGCTAATTTGATGTGATCCTAGGTATGGGCTAACTAAGAAAGTACAAAGTGCTAGTGGAGGGTCATCTTGAGAACGTAACTTTTATTGCAAAGGATGGATAGGTTATCTTTCATCACAATGTTCTGAGTGCGGTAAGAACAAATCCTATCTTGAAGGCTTGTTTGGGTGGTCAGTGAAGCTTGAATCTGTATGAGAGTCTTTAGTCTATTGATGTGGATAACCAAACCATTAGTCAGGATCTTGATATATCATTTGTCTAGGAACATCCAAATGTGTTTCAAGAGAAGTTAATAGGGTTCCCCAAATCGAGAGATTGAATTCTGTATTGATTTGGTTTCGGGTGCTACTCCTATCTCTATCCTAGCCAGTTAGAGTTTGGTGTGACTCGAGTTCTATTGGGCTCGGTAAATGGCCTTAAATTGTAAATCTTATTTAGAGTTTTGTTTTCTCTCTAAATTGATATAAGCTAGAGTTGCAAAACTCATAGTTGTTTTTTCATCTTCTTAATAGATTTATTCTTCTACCCGTGGTTTTATTTCAATAGGGTTTTTCTAAGTATATTTGGTGTCCCACATCGTATTTTCTTTTTCTAGTTATCGTTCGATTTCTAACAAGTTGTATCAAAGCCTAATTGGGGGAGAGATTATATAATTTTGATATCAAAATTTGTCGAAAAATTGATTCTTTCCAATCGTTCTGTATCGAACAAGGTTTTCAAAATTTTTTAGAAAATTACCAATTTTTTGGGGAAAAAGAAAAAGCAAAAAAAAAAGCAGGAGTGTCTTTAGATTATCTTTATTGTTGTTTTCCATTCTCGTTGTTAAAGTTGTTTCGATTAGGGTTATTGTGAGAGTGTCGGTAATACCCTGAAAATACATTTAGTAAAGGTGATAAGTATTAGTATAATTAGTAACTGGTGGATTATTTGTTAGAATAATTATTAAATTTGAAATGAAAAGAAAGAGCTAAGTAATAATTACGAACACAAATATATGGCAGTGACGTTAAGGAGATGGGCAACATGGATTAGGTTGATCGATGGATGAACCCGGTGTGAGTGAAAGAAGGAATCAGTTGACAAAATGGTCGACCGCTAAATACTACAATGACATTTTCAATCGACAACGAATAAATCAGCAGACTAAATGGTAGATCGATGAATATTATAGTGAAATGTTCAGTCGACAATGAAGGAATCGATAGACAAAATGGTTGACTGTGAGTCGACAACTAAATATTACAATTTCTACTCATTGTTTTGCAATGTTTGAGGGGTCGATCACTTGATTTACAAAAAATTTTGATGGCTGAGCAGTCCATCAAATGATCGATTGGCTTCACACAATTTTCCAAAAACTATTTATTTCTAACTTGCCGCCTGATCTTGGGGCAGAAGTTGATCATCTGATCTTGAAGAGAAGTGTGATCTGAGGTTATATTTTTTGTGATTTTTGCATGTGCTCCTCCTTTACAGACGTGCTCCTCCTTTACAGATGGTCGTGAAGTGGACAGTTAGGTATTAGATTTACTCCATGAGTGTTCCACCTCTTGGACGAGTATAATATTGTGTGAGTGTCATGGTAGGTGAACCTCCACTTAAGCTTCATGCTGATAAATAGAGGGAAAAGATCTCTAAAGAAAGGAAGAGTCGAGAGCAAGAGAGAAAGAGGAGGGAAAGAGAGATTTGCTGGGAGAGTTACATTGCTCTGGAACTTTAGTGAGTCGCCGAGAGAAGTTCTAAAAAAAAAGAAATAATAGAGAGAAGGTGAAGGAGAAGAGAGAAAAGGTGAGAGCCACTAGAAGCAAAAGCTGCTTCCCTCAGGTGTTTTTTTGGTAAGAAGAATTCTTTCATGGGTTTTATGGGAATATACAGTAGGAGTTAAAATATTGATAGATGTGGTGCTCTCTGTTTTATTTCTTTGTTATGTTTATCATTTGATGGCATGCACTGTTGTTGAATTTTGGGTTCTGTATGTTGGATATGCTCTCTGTGAATTACAATTATGAAGCATGTCATTCTGTTAAGTTCAGTGATGCTTTTTGGATTTATGGATTTTAGGATAAAGCTAGTAGATGAAGGATGATATGGTTAAGATACAAATTTTTAAGTGTATGAAGCCACTGTTGCCGTAGTAATTATGAAGAATATTAAGGATTTATTTTCTATCAAGGAGAAGTTAGTCTCTACTTGATTGGAACTGTTTTGCATGAGCAACTTACGATAGAAATAAGTTTATAATTATGTAGAAATGAATGGAAGTATTCTCTGTCTTTTACTACTTTAATGAACTGTGAAATTGAAGGAAATATGGAATAAAATTATAATATATATGCATAGTATTAAGTTATAAGTTTGAGACTTTAGGATAGTTATTGATGATTAAATGTGTTGCTTTTGAAGATGCACAAAAATATTAGGAAAGATAAGAATTTGTAGTAAATCACAATGAAGACCACCTAGTAAGTGATATTGTTCGTGTTCATCACAAAAGTTAGGATTTGTATGTTAACTATATTTATTAGATGAATAGGTTATGATTGTGCCTTGAGGGTGTTTTGTTGCTTGTTTTTTTGATACTGTGTTTATTAGATTTAAGTTCTTTAAGATAAAAATATTGATATTGATCATGCTCTGAGAATTAAATTAAGGTTATAGTAATGATATAATATAACTGTATGCATTTTTGTGCATTCATGCATCATGATTTTTAAAAGATTAGGCAAATGATTTTAAGCATGTTTTCAAAAGGGAAATGGAAACGTAAATAAGTGTGACGAGATGTGGGTTCTTAAGTTGGCCGCCTAGGTGGGTGTATTGGGATGGCCGCCATTGGTGTGTGCCACAATTGGCTACCTTGTGCATAAACCACTCTACCTTATCAAGTTTTGACATCTCTAACGCTAGGATGGGTAAGTAAAATTAAAGTCAAGTAAATAATTAAGTAACGTAAGTGATCAAGCAAAGTTAAGTAAAGGATAAAGTAAAGTTAAGTGAATGGTAAAGTAAAGTCAAGTAAATGATCAAATAAAGTTAAGTAAAGGATCAAGTAAAGTTAAATGAATGGTAAAGTAAAGTCAAGAAAAATGGAAACAGAAAACTACATACGGATTTCAAAAGTTGCACAAGCTGTGCATTGCATGTTTTATATCACTTACTAAGTCTTAGGCTCATAGTTAAGTCTTGTGATGTAGGAATGCATGGAATCAAGGATATGAGCACTGGATGAAGGATTTGCACGGTTGGGGGCTGGCTAGGTTAAAGATGAAGAGAAAATGTAAAAAAGTTTTGTAAAATAAATGTTAAATGTATAAAGTAATTATTGTTAAAATTAAGCAAAGATTTCCAAGTTGTAAAGTTTTTTAAGAAAATGGTTTATTTATCATCCTTAAATCGTTTTAAGAATGAAAAGTCTTCTGCTACGCAAAAGTTTAAATTTCACGCAATTTTCAAAGATAAATGCCTTTTAAAAATTATACGTTTAAGAAGAAAAATCGGGTCGTTACAGTGTCCTTTGCCAAATTGATTTTTTGCCAGAGATAGAAATTATTGAAAATCATTAGGATTTCTAGATAATTTTTGGAAGATTAAATTTGTTGATTTATGGTAGATTTGGAATCACAGGAATATCTTAATCTTGGAGATTGTTTTCAATTGAAATTCAAATAAGGTTTGAATTTCGTAATATCTACAATTATTTGTCGATTTGATTTAATTTGATTTTGAAGCTGATTAGTTATTATAGAAATATTTGAATTTTGGGGATATCTTTTGGAATCTTGTGATATCTTTTGTCTTTTACTTCAATTTTTAGGAGAATATTTTATTAAAACTTGTATTTTAGGTAAGGGTGTGCATGGTTCGGTTCGGTTCGGTTTAGGTTTTGAAATTACAAAACCAAAATCGGTTGTAGGAAAAATCAGAACCGAACCCAAACCGAACCAAAATCTCGGTTCTGGTTTCAGTTCGGTTCCGGTTTTTTCTCTTTTAATTTTTTTAAATATTATAATAAAATTGTATAAAAAAAAACATAATTAATAACACTGAAATTATTCTCTCTCTTCTCTCTCCAAAACAGAGTTTTTTTTTTTTTTTTCAGAAATTAGGTGTTAGCTTCTTCGGAGCTAAGATCACTCCAATGGCGTTCACGAATGCAAAATCAAAGTTTTGTACAGGAACAAAAGAATTCTCAAGAAAAAAGCCCTAAAAACTTATTTATGCGGTTCGGTTTTGAGAAATCAAAACCGATAACTGAATCAAAACACTCGGTTCTCACAAAAAAGAACCAAACCTCAGTTTTTTGGTATGCAAAACCGAACCAAACCGACCCGAATCAATCGGTTTCGGTTCGATTCTTCGGTTTCGGTTCGGTTTGCACACCCCTAATTTTAGGTCAGATATTTTTTTGAAGAATGTATTTTTGTGGTGATGAGATAATTAAAGTAGATCTTCTCTTTGTAAATTGAGATTCGATATTTTGTTATGGTAAGATAATGATAGTAGAATTTTAAAAGATTTTGAAGGACATTTTTTACATGGCAAAACAAAAGGCGAGATATACTCGCATAGATTTGGATGACTCTTTGTGGGATTTGAAGATGTCATTATCATGATTTAAGTATTTTTAAAACTTGGTCACCATCACTTGCTGAATTTACCATTGAAGACTTTTATGTTTGTGATATGTATATTTCTTTAACATTGGCTGACAAGCCCTTATTACAGGTCTTCTTTGAGAGTGAGGAAGAGGAAAATTTGAAGATTTAAAAATTGGTTCCTTACATCAGAATTCGTTTTGAGATTGTGATTATCAGAATTCATGGTTTTGAATTTTTTTTATTGGGTAGCATGCGCTATGAATCTCTTTCATAGAATTCATGTCAAAGTGAATATTGTTAAAGTTCAGTGTGACTCGAATTCTACCGAATTGTAAATTTTCTTTAGAGTTTTGTTTTCTATATAAATTATTGTAAGCTAGAGTCGCAAAATTCACAGTTGTATTTCGATCTTCATAGTAGATTTATTCCTTTGCCCATAGTTTTTTCCTGAAAGGGGTTTTTCACTTAAATCTCGTGTCTAACATCGTATTTTCTTTTTCCAGTTACCGTTCGATCTCTAACATAGCATGTAAAAAAGATCTAATGGAGTTACCCAAATTGCGAACTTAGTTGCAAAAGATGCTCAAGCAAGGTTTTATTTAGGAGAGAATGTTGTTGGGTGTTCTAGTTTTGTTTGCCAAAGCCAAAAAGGCAAATAGTTCACTGCGAATGTGAATCGATGATCAGAAACTGATGTGCCCCAAATTCTGTCACTTGAGCCCGAGCCAGGGGCTCCTTTATTTCTAACTTTTTTTATTTGTTTTGTAGGTGTTTCTTTTCTATCCAATTTGAAGGAAAGTTTTATTCAATGTCACAAAGAGGATTTGGTGTTTTGGACTAGTGGATATCATGCAATCATAGAAGAAAATTAGGAGCTGTCCAATTTCGCTTAGAATCTGAGCAGCAGACATTCAAGGGCTGTTTTGACAATCAGGACGGCATCACTTCAACTTTTGTCCTTCATACGAATTGTAGCCAATAGACAGATCTTTCCAACGAGCTCTTAAACGTTATATTCGGCTTTCATTTGTTATGTCAAATGTACGTTTTACAGAGTCTAAAAATCCCACTCGGGATTATTGATTTTTTGTCAGGGACATTTTGGTCTTTTTCCTTTATTGTAAAACTCTTAGGGTTTTATAAGCCCTCCTTGCTGAATGAAAACGTGATTTGGATTGAATAGAATTTGGTTCTCTCTTGAAGAACAAACCCTCGGCCTCCTCCTCCCTAGCGCCATTCCTCCCATCATCCATGCAAGGTGTTCTCGAAGCCACTTAGCCTTGCAACTACAGAATATTCTCTCTTCCAATCCCTTGTCTTTGAGGTAAGGATTATGGTGTGGAGATAAAAGTTGGCTTCCACCCGTGGAGAGTGTTGTCCATTCGGCCAACCACAAGTCGCCCCACTCCTTAGGTGGATTCGTGGACTCCTTGGCGCTGCTCTGGTTTCTTGAAGGTTTTCCTTGCTCTTTTGAGTTCTTTCCTACTTGAATGTTCTGGTGATTGGTTGCCTATCTCTTGCTGAAGTGATCGTTTGTGGTTTATTGATTGGAGGACTTTCTTATTGTATTATCTTTTTGCTGCGGAAATCTATTTTCTCATTGGACAGTTATTTATACCAGATTGAGGGGTCTGTTTGAGGCCCTTGCGTTGCTTATATTAATTCGAGCCCTTCTGGAGATTTATTCATTATTGAGTCAAGTAGCTGCCTTCCAAATTTGGGCTTCATTATATATATGTAACTCGAGATATTCATGATTGAATTTCAGATGGTAAATCTGCCCAATTTAAACCTTAGTTTTTGAGTTCCTCTATTTCGAGCATAACTATTGATCCAGAGTGGATTTTCTTATGGTTTTTTGATAAAATTTATGTGACTCTGTTGAGCACCTATCTTCCAAATATCAGATCAAGTTCACGTGGGAATTGGGAGTTAAATTTGTTTTAATATTGCTCGTTTGATTACATACAGTTTTCTGGACAGATTTCTCTATTGTGCTTTTGGTGATCTTTGGATCTTATCAGAAACTAAACTAGGTGACAATGAAGAATAAATACATGTTTCTGATTATTCACAAACTATTCAACCAGCTTGGTGGGTCCCACTATTTCTCTAAGATTGATTTGATGTTTGGTTATCACCAGTTGAAGATTCATGAGAAAGATATTTCAAAAAAGGCCTTTGGAAAATGTATTATCATTTCAAATTCTTAGTCTTACTTTTTGAATTGACCAATGCCATTACTGCCTTCATATCATTTTTGGGATCGGTTCATCGTGATTTTTATCGATGACACCTTGATGTTTTCAAAGCCTAGAAGTTAGCATCAGGAGTATCACATGATTGTGTTGAAGGGATTAACTAATCATCAATAGTATGCCAATAAAGAAAAAATGAAACTTTTGGATGTCTGAGGTGAAGTTTTTGAGACACGTGGTTTCTCGTGTTAAGGATTTCAATAGATCTTGCTAAGATTAAGGAAATTATGGAGTGGAAGGCGCCAAATAATGCGTAAAAAATTCATAGTTTTCTTTGTCTTTCCGACTACTATCGTCATTTCGTAAAGGATTTCTTTTCAATAGCTTTGTCATCAACCAGATTAACCAGAAAGGGTGTCTTCTTTGAGTTTGAAGCCCCTTGTCAAAATGCATTCAACAAATTAAGTAGAGGTTGATAAATAAACCAGTTATGGCAGCATTTGATAGTGAGTAGGTTCACACAATTTACAATGATGCATCTAGTGTTGATCTTGGTTATGTTCTTATGCAGTAGGGTAAGGTGGTTACTTACGTGTCCCTAGAGTTGAAGCCCAATAAGTAGAATTATCCAACTCATAATTTGGAGTTAGGGGCCATAATTTTTTCTTTGAGGATATGGAAGAGCTATTTGTATAGTGTAAACTTCCAGGTATCCTCAGATCATAAGAGCTTAAAGTTTCTTTTCACTCAGTTGGATTTGAACACAAGACAGTGCAGATAGGTGAAGTATATGGTGGATTATCATTTCTGCTTAAAGTATCCTCTAAGCCAGGTGAATGTTGTGGCTGATGCCTTGAGTTGAAATCCTTAAGGGCTCCATCCTATATTGTCCTTGATAAATGGAAGCAATCTATTGCAAATGGGGATTTTGATATGCAGTACTATGAAAATGAAAAGAAAACTTGTGCGTACAATGTTGTTGCTACTCTAACGTTACTTCATAGGGCTAAGAAGATGCATAAGCCAGATGATTAGTTGAGAGAGAAAGTCAATCAACTGTAGAATGGTGAATAACTTGACATAGAGATGACAAACGAGCTGACTAAGCCGAGCTAAGTTTGAAATAGTTCAGCTCATGAAGCCTAGTGAGTTAAATGAGTTAAGCCTAACGAGCCTAGCAAGTCCAACGAGCCAAGCCTAACGAGCCCACGAGTTTAACAAGTTGAGTCAAGTCGAGTCGACTAAATGAGTCCAACATGTCTTAAGTCTAACATGTCTTATATTGATTGGCAGTAAAAAAGAACTATCTAAATTTTGGAGGATATGTTGAAGACTTGTATTTTGAATTTTGGAGACAGATGGGTCAATTATTTGTCGTTGGATTACTTTGTCGACAACAATAGTTATCAGAACACCATTGGCGTCTCTCCATATGAAACATTATATGAAAGACCATATTGTTCGCCATTATGTCAGGCTAAGGTAGAGAAAAGGATTTCTCTTGAACTTGAGCTTATTTAAGATACTACCGAGAATATTCATTTGATCTAGTAGAAGTTAAAGACAGTGCTTAATGGACAAAAAATTTATGCCAATCTTATGAGGCAGAAGCTTGAGTTTGGCGATGCAGAGTTTGTTTTTCTCAAGGTCTGGCCAACTTAACCTTGACCCATTATAAATTGTTGAAAAGATTGGCAATGTGTCGTACATACTTGACTAACTTGTCGCATGTCATCTCCTTGTGAGGAGTTGCAATTTAAACTTGTTAGAGCTTAGTTTCATGTTATGGTTAATAGAAACTAACAAATCAATTTGAGAAATAGAAAGAGTGTTAGGGTTTCACATTGAAAGCACACAAAAAATGCTAAGTGTCCGCAAATCCCTAAGGTATATGCTATAGAAGCCTAGGCATCTGAGGATGCCACAGTTCCACAAAAACCAGGGCATTGACAAATCTATAGACTCTGCATCTGCAGTAGGATCTGGTCGATTGAGTCCAATCCCAGTCGATGAGTGTAATGTCTTGTCCATGCAGTGTGTTCTCGATTGACCCCCGACATGTTTGGTCGACGCGGTGTGGTCTCAGTTGACCTTCATCATGTCTCATCAATCGTTGTTTTGTCCCAATGGACCGCCGTTGTGTTTGGTCAATGCGGTGAGGTCCCAGTTGATCAGTGTCCTTTCTCATCGACTGTTGTACTGTTCTAGTTGACTGCCATTTGTATCTTGTTGATGCAGTGTGGTCCTAGATGACCGTTGTCATGTCTTGTCGACATTGGGTGATCTTGGTTGACCATAGTTGCATTTGATTGACTCAAGCTATATCTCATCAACTGTTGAGTTGTTTGGGTTAGCCAAAGCTATATCTCTTTGACCATAGCCATGGTTTTTGATCAGCTGGTCTTTCAAGCTGACTGTTGATGTATCTGGTCGACCGCAGTTATGTTTTTGTCAGACGCACGATGTCATTTCGTAGGGATTTTTATATTGGAGTGCAATGCATCAATGTTTTCAAACTATGATTTTGTGGGTTTCCATATATGAAAACTTGTTGGGCCTTGTTGCCAACACGTCTATTTTTACATATATGTATGTCCTTTTACAAATTTACCATACTCGTGCATGACATTACAACCTTTTTTTTTATATATATGTTGGTATATTATGGAAAAACCTTCATTGTATTAGGTTATATTAGGGCCCCCCAACCAAGTCAACAGCAGACAGTTGTTCCTGAACAGCTTCTATTGGTTGAAGGTTGTTTGTTTGCTCGCAAACATGGAATATAGGGCATTGATAACGTGTCCTCGGGTTTCGAATCTGTGAAGTAAATGGGTAATAGGGTAGCAATGACACGCTTCTTGGATTTTGAATCCTTAATTTTGGGCAAGGTGTTTAGACATTTTCTTGATTTGCGGGTTCTGTCATCATTGAGCCTTGCTCATAGGCAACCCAGGTTACGTGGCTTGGTCTTCAGATCACCATCATAGATTCTACTATTTGCGAATTGTGTCATCACTAAGCCTTATTCACCTGCAATACAGGTGACATGTGTAATGACCCGGATTTTCGTACATTTAAAAATGTGTTAAATTTTGAGAAAATGTATCAGAGTGCACTTAATTCGGATTGCTACCAACTGTTTGTAACAAGTGATTATAAAAATCGTTTATTTAATAGAGTACGGAAGCGTTAAAAAGATCATTTATTTAAATCATCCTGGAAATAAAGCATTTCATAAATAAAAACATTTGCGGAAGCAATAATAATTAATTTAAAACATAGCGGAAGCAAAAACATTCAAATTAAAACATGCTAAGTAAAACACACTAAGTAAATCACAACTTTTACAGAACACTTTACTCATCTTTGGCCTGATCAGCCACAAGCTCAGTCCATGTAAATTCTTCATCAACTTCTTTGTGTTATGTTCATCGTTCTTCTCGTGCTTACACATGTACTTACCTACACCACAAGTAAAGTGTAAGTCTAAAAGACTTAGTAAGGAAAGAGAATATGCATATGTCATACCTCTCTTTAGTTTACTTGGAATGGGTCCGCCCCAAACCAATCTTTCATTATGTTTCATTCATTACTCGTACATCGAGTTGGAAGTTGAAGGAACACGTACTAGATGGAATAGTTTGGTCGGCTTCTAACCCTATGTGGGCTAGATCTGAACTACCTATCCGCCCATCAATCTCCCATTGAATCATTCATCATTGTTCATTGCATTCGTTCATTTCATTTTCCTCATTCATGCATGTGAGTACCACCCCGAGAGTACTCCTTGTTTCTATTATCATGAATCCATGTTGACATAACATAAAAGAATAATGAATTAAGACGAACAACAAATATAGGAGGTAATAAATGGCAAGCATAGCACAATCAAAGATAGACACAGATAATAATAGAGAGCAACGTACAACATGCTTAATTCTACTAAATTTAACAATTAAAATATAGCAGGATGATTAAACTATTCATGTACAAATTATCAAAGTAAATTAAACATGCTTAACATACGAATTATGGGAACGAACTTAATAATCAATTTAGGGAAGTATTCTTAACAATCGACTATTTAATGTAATAATTAAATGACTAAAAGAAACATGCTACAATAAGTTTACAACCAATTATGTGTTGATTAATTTAGCTAATCATGCTCAGGTTAGTTAAAGGAGTGAAATTGAGAATTTATATACTAATTGATTGATTATGCTTTTACTTAGATCGAATGAATAATATAGTGAATTGTACGGGAACTACAACAAGTAATATAATAAATTGTATGGAACAGAAATAAAATCCTTAATTCATTTGTATCATGTCGTCCTCCATTTCATCATTCTATTCTACGAGTTTAACATTATAGATTATCATTCATTCATCACATTTCTATCAAAGAAGCATCTGCAGTAAAAGAATTGTAGGAAATTAATAATAAGAATCTACACAACTCCACACACTACTTGTGGTGTAGGGCCTCCACATGGCCATGACACACCCAATTCCTTACCTCAATTCTTGTCGCGCATTCGCACTTAAATGTTGTCTTTCTTCGTCTTTTCGATACCTTCACAAATTAGCAGCACTTATAATTAATAATTACCACTTGTAGACTTCTCTAACCTTAATTACGTAGAAATCCTAGGAATCTCTTGATACCTAAATGAAACATAACATCCAACATAGGACAAAACCCCAAACTAACAACCGAGCACATATCCATAACAAACTAAGTCCAACATATTCATGCTTCGGGATTAGCTAACAAATCATACGAATCACTTACCCCTTTTATCCTATTAAAATGACAGCAGATAATCGTCCAATGTACATAATATATATCCATCACAGAGAGTTCACATAATACCAATCCAAAACAAACCAACACAACATTTTCATGTTCATCATTTAAGATGGAAATTATCGTGTTCATCAAATCAGGAAACCAGTAGATAAATTTCAACTAATAGAAAAGCTCTCATCCACTAAGCAAACTATTAATATTTGAACAATCAATATTCATTACCAATGTGTGCAGCAGACCAATAACAACAAAGCAACCCACATCCCCTCACTAGCAATAAACCAAATCCATCATACCACCACTTAAACAATCATCACTCAAAATCCATAAGCAGCAGAGGAAGGGAATCCTTACCCCGAAGATCACTCGAAACCGCAGCTGCAACAACCATCATCTCCCATCAAATGACCGAAATGCAACAGCTCACCAATAGACACAGAACAATCGTCATAATCAAAGGAAGATAGCCACACACGGCCAAAAACCAAGGAGCAGAGGACAAGGGGACTTACCACTTGAAGGAGTGCTGCAACAACACCATTCGTGCATTCGAGTAGACCTGAGGAGCAGCCATTTCTAGCTTCAGAACAAGGCAGATCCGAGAATTGTCCTTGCCAAACGCGAATCGACAATCCAGCTCGTCGGGAGTCCTCCTCAGCCAAATACCATGCTGGCATCCAACCAACTCGCCGCTACTGAACCGTGCCGGTGTCGACTAAAACTGCTCGCCAGATGATGCGCTGGAGGAGGTTGCCCCGATGTTCCTTCGATCCATCTCTCGAAGCCTGAGATCGTCACACCTTGACACTGTTCCTCGATCTCTCGGTTTCCCATTGCCTGCCTCGGTCTCTCACCTATTTCCCCCTCTTCCTGATTCCTCTCTTTCTCTTTCATTTAAGTTGTTGAAATCTCAAAATGGCCGAAGGCCATGTGAACTTCTCTCTCCCCTCTCTCCGTTTCTTATGGCTCACGCTCGCGTAGAACGGCCTTTCGACCATTCTTTGTTTTGACGAAAACCGGTTCACTTAGTGAACCAATCCAACTCACCCCCACTTATAATTTCTTCTTTAATTAATCCATTAAATTTCTAATCTCATTCTAATTCTTCCCTTAATTTAAAATAATTCCAATTAATCCCAATTACCTCAATATAATAATTTAATTCATTAAATTAACATCTATTTTTAATTCTAATTTATCCAATAAATTCCTAGTTTTTAACCCTACAAATACGTCATTGGTAATACCTTGATAATTACCCAATTTAAAAAGTTGGGGTGTTACAACATGACTATAAAGGTGTTCAAAACTGAACTGGAACCAAGGAACTGATCAATCAGCCCAGATCGAGTTGGTTTTGAACAACTCCAAAATAGAACTTCGATAATATTTTGTAGGAACCAAAGTTATTAGTTCGGTGTTTGGTTTTACATATTCAGAATTGACACTAATTGAACAAAATCGACGTGCGCTTATAGTCATTGTTGAGACTTTGAGGGATGTCCCCAGCTCTTAAAGGATGTCCATCATCATTGGACATCCCACAACACTAAAGGACGTCAAACCCTACTATTGAACGACCAACGATTCATCTGCTCTATGAAGTCTCATCAAACGACCATCAAGTCATCCACTCTCTCATTCAATGACCATCCCTACCAGCATCCACCACTATTTAAAATATCTTGTGCCTTGCACGTGACCTCATCCATCACCTAGGATCAGACGTCCCTCATCATTGATGGATGTCCAACCCCGCTCTTCCAACGGCCATTGTCTCGTCCGCTCTCTCAAGTCTCATCAACAATCATCAATTCATCTACTCTATCAAGTCTTAAAAATCAAAATAGGCAATAGCCTCACCCTCACCTTGAGCCCTTAACACTTAGTAGTAGACTCTCTCAACACAGCAAGGAGCACCAAGTGCACAACAACAACGGAAGACTAGAAGAATCTTTTCCATCTATGATTCTACAAGAAGTATAGCCACTTGTTTACTAGTTTTACTAATTCTAGGATGGAAAATATTAATGAAATAGTAGAGGGTCCTACTCTTAACTCTGCTTTTTGTCAAACAAAAAAAAAAATTAAAAGTTTGAGATCATTTAACTAAGATTGAAAGTACTGATCTTAGCAACCCTAGAGATGTACTTAATCATTATTCACAGCATATGCATGTCATGCATCAAAGAATGGGATATTGAACTTAAAAAAACTCATTTGTAGTGTCAAAGAAATATTGGTAAATATTGATATGAAGCAAAAGAATTTAAGCTTTCAAAATGTGGATAATGTGAAACCTAATCTATTAGAGATGTACGTAATCATTATTCACAGCATATGCATGTCATGCCTCAAAGAATGGGATATTGAACTTAAAAAAACACATTTGTAGTGTCAAAGAAATGTTGGTAAATATTGATATGAAGCAAAAGAAGTTAAGCTTTCAAAATGTGGATAATGTGAGACCTAATCTATTATGTTTTAGTGTTGCTATTTGTTGAGAACTACTTGCAGAGATGGTTATTATTGATAAATTGTCTATGAAGTTTGTTGAAGGAGAGGGGTTAAAAGCATATTCTCAATATGTGCAACCAAAATTTGTCGTACCTTCTAGAACTACTATTGAACAAGATTTATTGGTATATATGATAAAGAAAAAAATGAAGTTGAAAGAATACTTTAAAGAGAAATTTCAACGAGTACGCTTGACTACCGATACATACACTTCCATTCAAAATTTGAGTTACATGGTATTAATTGCTCATTATATTGATAGTGATTGGACCATGCATAAGAAGATTATTAATTTTTGTTTGATTTTGAATCACAAAGGCAAAATGATTAGTGCAAAACTAGAAAGATGCATGTTTGAATGGAGAACTAAAAATGATTTGACTATTACGGTCGATAATGCATCTTCAAATGATGTTGCAGTTTCATATTTGATCAAAAGTGTTCAAAATTAGAATGGGTTTGTAACAACCTGATCCTAACTCTTCCGGATAAACGATATAATTAAAATGTTGGGAATAAAATGGGTTTGATATCTATATCATACATAGTCCTATGGATGTTAAGTTGCGACGTATACCCTCGTACGCGTTTAATTCGGGCAAGAATTAAAAGAAAATACAAAAAAGGATGGATTTAAGGACTTTAGGACGCCTGCGGATGGTAGTGTGGATGCGACGTGTCATCCGCAACACGTCTGGAGAGTCTCCCAGCAGTTGGGACGACTCGAGAGGCCAAACGGTGTCCTAAACTCACTGTGCAGTGAGGTTACGGACACAGACTAGGTATGTGCGGACGATGTGGATGACTCAAGGCAGCGTTCGAATGAATCTGTCTCAAAACTGGTGTGTTACAGACGATTGCGGACGTCAAGATTCAGTGTCTGAGAATCTGTCCAATTTTTTGGGACAATTTGGACCCTAGATGCGGACGACGGTACGGCGTCCGCTACACCGCTGCGGACGGTACGAACACAGTGATGACACCAATTCGCTGTGTAATTTTTGAACATTCGGATGACAGTACGGCCTCCGCAAACGTCCGAAAGATAGCAGATCTGCGAAAAATCAGGAAATTAAAGTAAAAAAATTGACGAAATTTGGAAAGTAGTGAGTTACTACTCGCACTTTCGGCGAGAAATTTCTTCCTTCTGACAAGGAGCCACCCTCCAGCACGACTTGTCTCTCCAGGTTAGCTCTCCCTCCATTTAATCAACGGAAACTTCTCCTCTGCAAAGGATCATTTTCTCTTTCGTTTCTGCTGGGGGGAGGTTCTACTGGAAAGGGAAGAGCTGCTGCACGGATATTCAACTTCAAAAGGTAAGGAATGGGTTGTCTTGGCCATTTGGAGGCCCTACACCCAAGTAATTGTTGTGTGTGTGTGAGTAATGATTTTTCTATAGTTGTAGTTATATAGTTGATTGCTATACCTTGATTCTCTCAGTGTATTTCCTTTGTGTAAATGTGAAAGTGTTGGTTGAGCTTGGATAAACCAAATCCTTAAAATGTTTAAAGAGAAGTATGAATGGGCTATTTTTTAGAATGATGTTAAAGAAGTTGTGATGATAGAGTTATGATAGAAAGTTATTCCCATGTTTCCTAAGAAAGAAATTATGATAGACAGTGATTCCCAGGTTTCCTAAGAAAGAAAAAATAATGTTCATGCCTTGTACAGATTCTTGAAGATATATTCCTAATGACAATTGAACATGGTAATAAATGTTCAATTTCATACTGTGTGGAGATCTTGTCATTTATAGTGTGATGTTTAAAGCATACAGTCTATTCTAAATGTTATTCCTTTAACCGCTGTAAAATTTCTGATGAACTCCATGAATTTCCCGTAATAGTTGGTACTACTTTATTTTCTGCTTTATAAATGTTATCTTTGTTATTTATCTTTCTCTTTTATGTATGTTACCGTTATGCTCAACAAGTAAATACGAGAAACAAGATAAAAAGAATAAGACCTAGACACTTCAAAGGGAAAAGTGAATGGAAATGAGAACCATGATTGAAATATGAAAATGAAAGGAAGAAATGACTATTGTGAGGACTTGATAGTATGAATCGATTGCGGTTATGTTTCTTTTATATTCCCTATTATAGGTATCACATGAGAAACATGTTATTTTGCTGTAGTGATTTTCATATGATGTCTTTTGAATGTATTACTGTAAAATAGTCGTTTAGAAGTAAGTTTCCATGATCATATTTGCTACTGTATGGTATTCATATTTTCTACTGCTGTTATTACTTCTTGTAATGCTTTTAGTTTCGTTTATCTTCTCTATGGATTTCCTATATTACTTCTCACATGTGCTTAGTGTATTAGAAAGAAGTTTGATAGATTGAGTCCATGATAACAGAAACCAAGTAGGGAGTAATCTTCAGGATGGTACCCACATGCATGAGTGAGAAAAAAGAAAGAACCCTAAAGGCAGATATATGCTGGAAAAAGAAAGAACCCTAAAGGCTGGTATATGCCAGAAAAAGAAAAAACCCTAAAGGCGGGTATATTCCTGAAAAAGAAAGAACCCTAAAGGTGGGTATATGTCAGAAATAGGGAGTTGAGGTAGATGGGTAGTCCGGATTTAGCCTAGCTGCTAGGATACACCCTTACCAAGTCGGGAAAGGGACAAGTATGCACACAGGAGGTTAGAATCCGACCAACTAGGCCATCTCAAAGGAAAATCCTCAATCTCTAGCTCGATGTACGAGTTAAGAGCAAACGAAGAAAATGAACGTAATGAAAGAATTTGGTTTGGGTGGCCCCTATTCCAAGAAGAACTAAAAAGAGAAATGCATAATTATTTTCCCTCATCTCCTTACTGGGCATAAGCTCACATCCTTACTTGTGGTATAGGTAACGATGGAAATATACAAGAAGTTAAAGAAGAGGTCATTCCGGTGGAGCCTGCGGTTGGTCCGATAAAGATGCAGATAGAGTAGTAGTATGGTACGGAAAAAGGAAAGAAAAAGCAAAGAAATAAAAACTGAGGTTGAACGGTTATATTTACTAATGCATTTTCCTTTTTATTTCCTTTACTTGGATATCTGGAATAGTATGTAAGTTTTATTTGGACGCTTATAAACCTTGGGTTTTATGTTTTAAACATTTTCAGACAACTATCACTCATCATTCTATGTTATTCGGTGAAGAAATAATTCATAGTTTAATTATACTTCCGCAAATTTTTATGAGCGAATTTTGAAGAATAATAGTTTTCTTCTATTCTCTTTCATGACGAAGTAAGAATGAGTTTTTACTAACGATCAGATTTGATGCACTCTGATAAACCCTTATTCTTTAGAAACGATTTTAATTGGTCATATTATTAAGGTTAATGAGCTTTAAAAATAGTTAAGAAATCTGGGTCGTTACAGGGTTAGTTTTGAATGTGGAACACATGCATGTGCGATGTCTTGTGCACATTTTGAATTTGATTGTTTGTGATGGGTTAAAAGATCATCAAGAGTCTATCACGAGAATATGTAAAGCTATGAAGTATGTTCGATCTTCACCTGCAAGATTGCAACATTTTAAAAATTGTGTTGAAAATGTTAAAATCACATGCAAAAGTAATATTTGTCTTGATGTGTCTAATAGATTGAATTTTACACATTTAATGTTAGAAAGCATTGAAAAATTTGAAAAAACTTTTGAGAGGTTAGAAGAAACTGATAGTCATTATCTCATATATTTGTGTTAAGGACCTCCCACAACAAAAGATTGGGTGAATGTTAGAGAACTTATCACGTTCTAAAAAAAAATTATGATACAACTATAGCTGTTTTGGCCTCCTCACATGTTACTTTGAATATTTATTTTAGTGAAATATGTAATTTCAAAATGGTTATCCAAGAGTATGCTTAGTGTGATCATGCATTATTGAGGAGGAAGACTATTACAATGTAAGAAAAGTTTGATAATTGGAAAAGTTATGATGAAATTAATTTCTCCATATATAAAGCAGTTGTATTAGATCTTATATTTAATATAGTTTTTGAAGAACTATCTTACCATGTTAGTTGTTAATGACAAGGTAAATGATTTAGTGAGTCAAGTAGAAATTTTGATTGATAGATTATATTTTCACTATAAATCTTATTTGGTTTTTTAAAATTGAGAAGTTAATTGCAGTACAAGTGTTGCAGCATCATCATCATAATCTACAATGATAAGTAAAGTAGAAGTTTGACCTACAATAAAATATATGAGATGTTTTGTAACTGTCATATTGAGCAGGATGTTTCAAATAATAAAACTGAAGTTGGTCAATATTTATCTGAAAGGTTAGAAGATTTTTCAAGCAAATAAAATATTCTAATATGGTGAAAAGTGAATTTGTTGAAATTTCCAATATCAAGTATAACGGCGAGGGATGTATTAGTTATTCTTATTTCAACAATTGCTTTGGAGTCAAGTTTTAGTATTGGAGGATGTGTACTTGATTCATTTTGTAGTTCTTTGTCAGCAAAGATTGTCGAGTTGATTATTTGCACTCAAAAATGGATTTGATCATCAAAACATCGATCTATCAACCTGAAAGATATAGTGGATAGTATTGATAAATTTGATCGAGGTGTGTTTTATATTTCTATTTTCTATTCATTTCTCTTCCTTTTATTGATATTAATCTTTGACATAATTTTTTTGGAATTTATATTTTGCAATGCTTATACCAACTAATGAAGATAGTGAACCAGGCAAACTCAGTGAGTGGACAATAGTGATGAGTGATGACTTAGAAGTTGTGTACTTTTTGTTTAATGATGAATTAGAACTGAATTAGAACATAGACTTAATGATGAATTATTGAATTAGAACTTGTATGGTATAGTAACATTGTTAGCGACTGTGTTTAATTTTTAATGATAATGGGAACTTGTATGAATTATTGAATTAGAACTTGTATCATTGAGCATTAAGAGACGTCTGTGGATGATAAGGTACGTCCATTGATGTTGAGAGATGACATTGTCTAGTATTAATGGACATCTCTCAGCATAAAATAGATATCCCTCAGCTTACGATGAATGTCCTCATCATAAAATGGATGTATACATCTTCTAACTAATGTCCCTTAGATTAAAATGGACGTCTCTCATGTAATGCCCCGGATTTTCATAGTACTAAGTATGAGATTTAGTTAGGATAATTAGAGTTATAGTGGATGTTAATAGTATTAGTGAGGATGATTTGGATATGTAGTGTTATGGTTTGTGGAGGTTAGTAAATTAAGTGTCTAAGTGATATTTATTAGGTGTTGTGACCGATCAGAAGGCATTGTGCGATTGATCATGGTCTAAAGAAAATATTATAGAGGCGAAGCAATGATTGAGCAGTAGATCATGTGTGTGTGTTGGTGATCAACTGGCAATTTTGGTTTGCGATCGATCAAGGTAGGAATGGCAGTCGAGTGCAAATTGTAAAGTTAAAACTTGCGGTCGATCCTAGGAAGAGTCTAATTGACCAATTTTTTCTAAAAATTGTACAGAAGCTATTTTTATGATGTTTTTGAATCGATCACTCGAAGGGCTTGATCGACCGGTAAGTCAAAACGTCGCTTGGAATTAACAGTGATGTTGTACTCTAATTGGTAGAGGGTGCGGCTAGCACTTCGTGAATGCTTATCCATTCCTCCAGCTGTTCCTTCCTCTCTAGATGGCTACTGGAGAAGAAAAGATTATGGGATATAAGGGTAGTTGGGAAGATGGATTTCTCAGAAGAAGAAAATGCTCTGGAGGTGCAAGCTTCCTCTTCTCTCTCAGGTTCTTCAGGTGACAAACCTTCTCCCATGATTTTCCTATAATTTTTATGTGATGGTTGTATTAAAAGAATAGGAAGATAAATGATGAAGGTATTAACTGGTGTTTCTCTCCATTTCTTTTACTGCTTAAAGGACATTTCAGAGGTTTTATGTTTTGCTGTTGAGATTGTTATGGTGTTGAGTGAGTACAAATTCTTGTTGGTTACTAATGTGAGAAAATATTGTTTTGCTTAAATGAAGTCTAATCTTTGGTTTGGTTTCTGCCTGAGAGTATTGATATAATATTCTATTATGCAATTTGGCTACTACTTATGGGATGGAAATGGTTGTCTGATGCTTGACAGTTGGGTTTAGTTTATGTTGTTGTATTGTTTAGGATAATGAACTATGCATTTAGGTTTTAGACTCCATTTATTACTGTTTGTTTGGTGGGCATATTTTATATATTAAACTGAATGTTAGACTTATAGTTTAAGTTATGTGATGTAGGTAAAGAGTCTATGGTTGGATAAAAGCATATAGAAGACACAACTGAGGAAATATTGCGGCATTGAGCATTTTGTGTCGTTGGCAAACTGACCAGTGGGTTATGGCTCAGTGTAGCAAGTTTTAAGATGACATGTTTTTGTATCTATATTTTGGCACTTGGGCAATTGTTTTGTAATGGATCTTAACTAACCTATGTGATTGTTTTCATACCTAAGCAAACTATGTTTTCAAAATGTGGCAAAGAATGGTTTATATTATTGATATGGAATGTGTTTTGACATCAATTATAAGTCTTCCGCTATGCAACTTGAATGAAAGAATTTAATTAAAAAGAAAACTTTTAAATTTTATTCATTTTATAAAAAAAGAAAAAAGTGTTTTAAATTGCAACATTTTAAGAGAAAGGAAAATGGCTCGCTATATCTCAACTTAAAATGAACATTTCCCTATCCCCAATGGAAGTCCTTCAGCTTAAAACGGAAGTCCCCCAACTTACAATAGATGTCCCCATATTAAAACGAATGTCCCTTAGCCCACAAAGAACGTCCCTCAACTCCGTCTATATAAATTGAAAGGATGTCCGCTTGTAATAGGCCAATTTTTCATAATAAAATTAAGACTAATTAAAATTTCATTGGATAGTTAATTGTATGATTAGTGGGAAAATATATCATTAAATATATGGGATGAATTTATTATTAAATATTTATTGGAGAATAATTAGAGTTATGTTGGATATTTATAAAAATTAGTTAGAGTTAATTGATGGTGGAATATTGGTTGAAATAAATTGCTGGTGGAATATTGGTTAAAATAAATAGTGGTGAAATATTGGTTAAAATAAATGGTGGTGGATTGTTGTTTAAAATAAATGGTGGTGAAATATTGGTTAAAATAAATGGTGGTGGATTGTTCGTTAATAAATGGTGGTGAATTGTTGGTTAAATAAATGGTGGTGGAGAGTTAGATGTTAGGTAACTATTGGTAAAATACGATGGGTAGAGGTGCACTATTAAGTGGAGTCCTAAATGGATGATAAATGAAGATGATAATGCTATATCCACCCATGGCCTCTTGCCTAGTAATTGAGGGTGAAGCCTTGGAGAAGGTAGTGAGCAAGAGAAGAGAAAGAAAGAGAGAAAGGGAAAGGAAATTCTAGTGAGTGGCCGAGAGCAAGGGAAGGGTGTGAAGTGCTGCATTTTTTGGAGTGAAAAACAAAAGAAGATAAGTTCTGAAAATAAAAAAGAAGGAAAGAGAAAGGGAGAGTGTGAGAGAACTCCCTGTTTACTGCTTCTTTGGTTCTCCTCGGGTGTGCTTCAAGTAATATTTTTCTTCTTGGATTTATGGATAATGTTGAGAAAATGTTGCTATGTCCTTGAGTTCGGTTTCGCCATGGATATTGTTTTGCCATAAATTTTTCTTAAGGTTGGATTATTGTCTTAATTCATGGAAAATGCTATGCAAGTTGGATTTTGTCGATAAGTGTTTTGGATATATATTAGTATCAATGATTTATTATGCCACTATATGTTGTTAGAACCTAGGTATTGTTGAAAGTAAATGAAATATGGAATTTAGTTATTGTTCTATGGCTGAATTTTATTCATTGGTAATTTAGAAATACATTGTTATGACTTTTAAGGTTATACTCGGTTGATACATTGGTTGGATGATTCTTTATGCTCCTAGTAAATTGAAATTTCATGTTCCATGGATAAGATTATATTGAAATGTGGAGTGGAGAAGATGTAAAGTGATTTAGTTAGAATTGGGTTATGAATTTCTATTACTAGAAATAATGCTATCGAAATTATTAAAGGATAATGGACACTAAAAATGAAATTAATAATCTATTATTATTAATAGTTGTTATTTAATGATACTAATGGTAATTAAGAAGAGGGATAAAGTGCTAAAACTCTGTAAAAACACCAGGTAAGTGATATTGGTTGTGTTTTGCTGAAAGGCCTACATAGCAAGAGTTATGATTTGTATGCTGACTATATTTACTAGATTATTAAGCTATTGATCATGCTATTATTCGAGGATATACTGTTGCTTGTTGGTTGATGTCATATTTATTAAATTTAAGTTCTTTAAGCTCTTTAAATTAAGGATATTGATATTGATCATCCTTGGAGGATTAAAATAAGGATATTGAATTGTATGCATTTATAGGCATTCATGCATCATGGCTTTTAAAATGTTACAAAAATTGTTTTAAACATATGTTTTAAAAAGGAAATGGAAACTGAAACAAAATGTGAAGAAATGCAAATAGATGTGTTTGTTGACTGATAGGTAAAGTCCGACACAGAAACAAAAGAAACACAAATAGACATTTTTATGGATAGGTAGGTAAAGCCCGACATAGAAACAAAAGAAATAATAGTAAAAAGGAAAAAGAAACTAAACGACAAAATGTTTTATAAAAGAGCATGGCATGTTGGATACTGCATATTTAATAACACTTACTGAGCGTTAGACTCATTGATTAAGTCTTCTGATGTAGATAAGGAACCAATGAGCAATAAAGGTGAAATAGTTGATGGAGTCTTGCCATATTGAGCTTTTTGTTATGTTGGCAAATTGACCGATGGGTTATGGCTCCATGTGGCAGGATTTTGAAATGACACGTGTTGGTAAATGTATTTTGATACTTATGTAACTATTTTGTAATGAACTTAAGGTAATGATCTTGTATTTTAAAATAAAGAAAATCCTTCTGCTACAAACCCTGATGAAAAAAGAAAAGTTTTAATTTTATGTGTTTTTCCAAAGAAAATATCTTAAAATGCCACATTTTTAAGAAAAGAAAAATAGAGGCGTTACACCGCTGATAGGGCTAGCAATTTTAAATTTCCCCTATTAGATTTCCAAGCAAACTTTCAACTTTCTCAGAGCAACCATACCATTTCGAAAATCTCTCATCAAAATTCTTCAATAAAGAAATTGCATCGAAGGCTAGAAAACTCCCCACGAAGTGTAAAACAGCTCCCTCCGATGCTCAAGCCAGGTCACAAGGTGCTTCGACCGATCCCTGCCTATCAACAGAGGATAACTATTTGCCCTTGTTTAGGACGGTGTAGCTAAGGAAAGGTATGATAATGACCTCAGGCACCGTTCTATTATTATACCTAGAAGGGCAGAATTCAATGCATTCATCGATTTTGTAATAGAAGAAATGTTCGAACGCATTGGATTGACTAGGTTGTGCATGCTACAGGTTATTATTGTGAGCAAAAACCAACTAATTAAGATGAGGATATATCTCTTTGGGCAGGAGATTGAATGAACTCTGAACGAGTTGAATGAGTTGATTGGATGCTCCACGGAGGAGCCGACAGAGGAGTATTTTCACTTATTTTAGGACCTAAACTCCGTAAAACAAGGAAAAGGTCTGACATTGTTGAAGCAATTGCATTGCAATCTGGACAATGAATCTTTCTACAACCCCTAATACAATGACCTAAACGACAAAGCTGGAGTCATCTATCACATGACAACCCATAGTGTTTTTCCTGGTGATGGACATAGAGACCATACTAGCTGCATAGTGTGATGGAGAAGCTCTACAATTGGAAGAGATTCAATGTGGCATACGTGATTATTAATCTGATGAAGGCAATCCTAAAGAATCCAAAGAAGAACCTCCTATAAATTGGCTCATTTAGAAGATTATTGACAGCATCGGGCAGGCGCTCCCTCCCAATGAGCCAAAAATCAAGGAAAAGGCACTTGATGTATGCAATAAGGTGACATTGGCTCGGATGAGGATGACCAAAGTTGGAGGGGAGTGGGTATTTAAGGTAGAAGGCACTCCATCTGTAATACCCCAATTTTTAGTAACGAAATTAAGTAAGGATAATTAGAAAATAAGTTAGATGTGATATAATTATTTGGATAATTAATACAAATGGATGTCATATCATATTGCATGGTGATACGCCTTAAATTATGCTAAAAAAGTATAGGGTTAATGTTAAAAAATAGATTGAGGTGCAAAAGTTGAGGAAATGTGCATTGGAAGATTTCGGATGCCACAGTATCATCCGAAATCAGGAGCGGACGACTAAGACGTTGTGGGAATGAATCTGTATTCAAGACTTTGCATTTTCGGACGCCTTGGTCTCGTCCGAAAATGGGTACGGACGTTGTGGACATTGTCACAATGAATATGTATTCAATTTTCTGAGTTTTCGGACGCTGGGATCCCGTCTGAAAAAGATTTTGGACTCCAGACAACGTCTGAAAAGTAAAAAATCTGCGAATTCTATTTAAGTTTTCCGTTTCTCTTTCTTCCGATTTCGTGTTCTACATGATGGAAACTCTCTCCTCCACCCTCCTTCTGCAACGGCCAGGCCTCCCATATAGCTTGAGAAGCTTTCCACTTGGCATTTCATCATTGGGCCACTCTCCATTGGGGTGTGAGCTTATCCTCTAGGTGTTTGCCTCAGCATTCAGAGCTGCAGCCTCCAGGTGGGTTCTCTCTCTCTCTCTCTCTCTTTTCTCTCCGTCTATAAGTGTGGGTTTCTTGTACTCTTTCATTACTGTTACCTTGGCAACTAGAAGTGTGTGGGTGTCTGCTCTGTGATGCTGGGAGGTGCTCTCTGTGAATGGACCGAGAGCTCTATATGAAAAGCGAGTTACTGGATATAGTGAAGAAATTGTTGGAGTAGCCTCCTCAGGTACACTATGTGTATGATGATTTCTTCTATCGCTCGTACCTTGTTTGTTATACTTTCTGTGTTGTAATGGTTGGTTATGATGGTTGAATATTGGGATGAGAAGGTGATAGTGTGAAGTAGTGAGAGGGCCGAATGAAAGAGGGAAAGAAGGAAATGGAAGGGTGGTGCACTTGGGTATTCTGGCATCTTGGTTGGGCTTCAGGTAATGCACACTTCCTTCTCTGTGTTATGGATTTTGGATAAATGCTCTCTGCCTTGTTTATGGGTGCTGCTCACTATTGGTTGGCGGTTCTTTAGTATGCTTACTGTTGGGTTTTTTTTAAGTGCTGGATGTTAGTGGTTGGACAATAATAATGCTATGTTGATTATTGTTATGCTTAGGTAAGATATGGTTATTGGAAGTTGAAGAATATGGATAATGCTATGTTGATTGTTTGATTTCCTGTTTTATTACTAATCGAATAGGTGTGGTTAAGGGCTTATGTTCTATTAGCTGTTAGATAATGCTTTCTGTTGGTACTGCTTGGTTTATAAATAATGAATAAATGAAATAAATGGTGCGATTAGGTTCTATTGTTGGAATTAGTCTTTGTTTTGTTGGAGTCGTTATGTATATGTTGTTTAAGGAAGGAGATAATTATGAAAAGTTAAGAGAAATATGAAATAGAATTGTAATGTATATGCCTAGGATCAAATTGTAAGTCAGAGACTGTAGGATAATTATTAATGAATAAATGTTATGGTTTTAATGGTATTGAGAAGAGGGAAGGACTAAGGTGCTGAAGGCATTATGGATCACGAGGTAAGTTCATACTTACTGAGTTTTGGTCTTTGGACCCTACATCGCAAGAATTAGGATTTGCCTGCTATGTGTTCTTTAATAATATGTTTATTAGACATTTTTATCATACAGGTTTTTATCATATAGAACTATATTTAGGCACAAGCATATTGTGTGTCATTCGAAAATATATGTAAATAGGTATGTGGGGGTTCGGGTGATCGGTGACACTTCCATATGGTAGTATTCCTCTCACATAGGAAGTGGTAGCTTTAGAGTTAGCTACGTGGAAGCTAGGGTTCACCTTTACCCCGTTCTGAAACCCCCAACGTTTTCAACAAAAGTGAGGATACCTGCTTGTGGTAACACCCCCGATGGATATATCTCCTCATTGGAGTGACTGGTTAGGCCACATGTCTCTAGGGAGTATTCCACTCTAGCTTCCAGAAGAGATACAGTTCTCTTCTGTAATGAATCGTGTAATCATGCATCATATGCATTGCACTTAGTCTATCACTTACTGAGCAATAGGCTCATTAGTTTAGGTCTTGTGATGTAGGTACGTACGAGAAGCAGAAGAATAGGTCAAAGGCAGTTGATGAAGGATTTGTATGGGTAGACCTTGTGGCTGGCTGGGCTAAAGAGTTTTAAAAGGAAACGGTTTGTAAAAATGGTTTGTAAATCATTTAATATTCTTTAATGTTTTGTTTTAATTCCGCTGCATTTTATAAAAGAATTTTATTACTTCTTCTTCAAAATGTTTTAAGTAATGACTTTTAACAATCGGTTTTTATAAGAAAAGTTTCACTCTGATTTTATAAAAGAAAAAGTTTTAAAATTTACGCGATTTTCAAAGTAAATAAAAACCGAGTCGTTACACCATCGACATTGCCTGCACAGCCTCCATCATAGTCGGCTACTTGGACTCCTTCGACCTTGGCTGCACAGCCTCCTCAACGTCGGCTACACGACCTCCTTCGACATTGGCTACACTACTTCCTTGGATGTTGGATGCACTGACCTCATATCATGTGAAGGTGGAGGAAGATAGTATTCAAATCCCTCCTTAGTCCTCATACTCTATATCGATGATTGAAAAGAGGTGGAACTAGCTTGTTACGACCTTGGAGAGACAGGAGAGGAAAATTGAAGAGCTTCACTTCACTATACTAGAACTCCTAGATGAGCAGAGGAGGCATGTTGATCCTCCGACAACCCCTCCAATAGTCAAGCTAGTAGCCTGACCAATAGCTTGTCAATAGCTCCTCTTGCAGCCTCGCCAGCAGCCCCTCCAGCAGCCTCTCCATTTTTCGTCACCAAATCGGATGGATGCTAGTATGTCTTTTAGTCTATATACACTTTCCATATATGCACTAGTACTATGGTTTAGGCTTTCTAAATTAGATATAACAGTGTGTTTCATACAACCGTTCAGGTCTCTTATCATCAAGAAATCGTCCTCTCTTCCAACCCTTACCAAAGTTCATAAGATATTGGCAATTAATGCTCCATCAATGGAAGTAATTCCAAAACTTGCTTCACATCTGAATTTGCACGTGGCGTGTTTTCAATTTGGCTTTGTCTAATGTATCAAATTTATACTTAGTAGTCTAATGGTAGTGTTAAAACTGATCATTGTAACTTGTGAATTTGATGGAGAAGTTCATAAAATTGGCATGTTCAAATACCCAAAGAAACTTGAAAACATGTGGTATTCTTGCTGGCATTAGAGTAAGAAACTATATCGTTTCAAAGTTATTCTCAATTTTGATTGTATGCTAAAGACATTCTGCTTCGTGTTGTCTTTTCTAAGGAGAATGATTTTTTCACAATGAAAACCCTCATCATTCCAAAACAAACGAGAACATTTGACTTGGCGAGGACAACTTCTTATGAATGTGTAGTAAATGTTTAAGAAACTGTTATGGAAAATAAATCTCTTGATTACTTTCTTTATATTTAGTGTGACACTTTGAATGAGGACAAGGTACTTGAAGAACAATTGCAGGACTCACTTAGGACTCCTTTAGAAATCTTGGTTGGATCCGTGTAAGCCACTTTTATTCTTCATGCAATATTTTTTCCTTTTGTCTAGCTACGTATAACATATGGTTTAATTTCAGACACAATCAAAGGAAAGTTCTTTCTTGTCATCTATTGACCTGCACACCCATTATGGTTGCCAAGTGATATTACTTGAGGCAATTACAATTATCATGGACCCTACAGTTAAAAAGTTATTTATTTTCCTACCCTATGCTATATTCATTTTGTCTTGAAATTATGTACTAATTTTCCCTCCTAATTTTGGCCCATAAGACATATTTCAAATATTGCACCTTTGGGATATTCAAATTTGGATAATTATCGATTTTTTACCAAAAACTTAATCAGCAATCATTATCATTGAGAGATATTTGGAATAAATCAAGAATTGGAATTAGGTTGAGAAATTAAACTAAAGATTTAATTAAATCATTAAAGAGGAATTTAATTTGATAAAATAAATTATTTGGGATTAATAATGTAAAGGGATTTTATAAATTAAATTAATTGGAATTTAGAGGTGAGAACTGGTTCAGCAGCAAAACCGATTCAATTTGTGTGGCCTGTAAGTCTGGTCTGGACGTCAAATGAAGAAGAGAAAATTAGGTTATATTTGGGAAGGGGGAGAGAGAGAACCTGATGGAGATTGAGAGAGAGACTGCGGTGAAGAATCGGCATCCGGTAAACGAGTGAGATGCTGGCAACGACGCAGTGACGACAGGAGAGCTCTTGGGCAGACTTTTTCGTGGTGGTAAGGCGTGGTCCGGCGTGCAACGAGTGTTGGTGTGTTCAAAACGGCTTCCTCACAAGCGTGCACGATGTCCAGGTGAATGGTTGGTGGACGTGCTACTGCTCCGATGTGGGTCGCAATCCAGAGCTCAGGATTGAGACTTCGCTGGCGGCAATTTCCATCATTGGGTAGGGCTGCGGTCGAGTGCTTTGACCCGGATATGTCCAGACCCTGTTTGACTCGGCTCGGGTTGAACCGTCAAGTGGCAAGAACAAATCTTCCATGTTGGCCCTCCTTTCTAGCTGGTTGTCCACTGCCGATCAATGAGGTATGGATGAATGATTTATTTGGTGAATTGCTAGTTGGCAGATTATTGAGGAAATGGATTTATGATTTGTTTAGGGAAAAGTGGCAGAGTGGTGTGTGTGTGTGTGTGTGGCTAAAGAATATTTCTGGCCGATTAGGATAAGAGACAGGACAGAGGAAGGGTATGGGTGAGTTTTTCTTGGAAGCCGTGAGTGCTCCGGATGGCTTGGTTAATGTCTTGTTATTTAATATAATAAGTATTGATAGATTTGAACTGAGAAATGCTATGAATGGAAAGTTATTCTCATGGAGGATTTGTGGTTAAGGATAGTTAGTTGTTGACGGAAGTTTGGTTATTCGTATTAGTTAGGGCTTAATTGTGTTAGGAAATATTGTTGTGATTGTGGAATTCTGTAAATGGTTATTGGAGGGATTGTTAATGATAAATGTTTTAATTCTGTTAAATTCTTTAGCTAATAACTTGTTGTGTAGTTTATTTTCTATAAATTACTCTACTGCAAAAGTTGAAATGAAATGATTAGAGAAGAAGGTGAATGATAAACAAAAATTTATAGAATGATGTAAAAAGCATGAATGAGTTATGAATGTGATTCACAATGATTCTATTCTGTACATTTTATTTTGGAATATTTACTCTACATATCATCTCTTATATTATTTGCTTTCTTGGTTCTGGTCAGGAGCTATAAATACTCTAGATAATTAGCATAAATTCGTTTAACATGTTTCTGTGATATTAAATTATCAAACATATTTATAATTGTAACTCGTTAAGTAGATTTCTATGCATGATCTACTACCTATGACTATTTGTTTGCTGTAGATCTCCTTAATCCGAGTATATTTAGGTTAATTTCGTTATTAACTCATTTCAATTTATTAAGCATATTATGTTCTATTTTAATGAGATAAGCATGTGTAGATAGATTAGTTTAGTATTCTAAATCTAGTTATAATGTTGTTGTATCAATGACGTTAAGTTGTAAGATAGAATGATGAAATGAAGAATGACATGATATGTACATATGACCATGAATGAACAGAGAATTTCCTTTTTGTTTTGTGCAATATGTTATATTCATTTGTTGTAATTTCCTATACCATTCGTCATATTACTTGTTGTAGCTTTCTAGTGATTAATGCTTACTTCATTCCGTTAATTAATCATGTGTAGATTAATTAGGATAATAATTGTATGAACATATTTAACATGATTAATTAAACTGAGCACGTTTAATTAAATGAAACTCTTTGCATGTTCAATTAACCAGACCATTAATTGTAGCATGTTTAATCAAATTGAATAAAAGCATGATCAATCAACTAGAATGTAACACCTCGACTTTTTAAGTTGGATAATAATGGGGGTATTACCAAGGACGTGTTCGGAGCGTAACTTTATGGAGTATTTCCGTTACGTTTTTCCCCATTTACTAGATGTAATCAAGTGTTGGGGTGACTAGGATATTACATTGCGTAATTATACCTGTCATTTTATGACGTATAATTATGGAGAAAAATATTATAGGATAGAAGTTAAGTGGGAAAAATGTGCGAAAGGCTGTTCAGGACGTTCCCAGACGCTTGAGGATGACATGCAGACGAGTTATATCATTCGCAAGTGCATTGTGTAGCGTCCCCAATGCTTAGGACGCACCAGGATGGGAGTTTACATCGCGATGTGTCTAGAAGTTGACTTCCGGACACATGCGGACGACCTGCGAATGAGACGTGTCATCTGGGAGATGCATTACATGTCGCTCTTAGCCTGGGAACGACTCAGGACGAGATTTCTCATCCTGACTTCATTGTGCCGTGAAGTTGCGGATGAGTCCAGACGATTGTGGACGTGGATTAGCCGAGTCTAATTTGCCTCTGTTCGATTTTGGGGACATTTTCAGACGCTACATGTAGACGCCACTTCGCATCCGAATGTCACCTGCAGACAGTACGGATAGGACGGGGACGCCAGTTCTAGTCCAAAGAAAATGTTTCTGCCTTAGGATTTTAGCCTTACGAATGAATGCGGACGAGACCAATGGGTTTGCATTCGTCCGAATTAGCCCTGACCTATAATAAATTAGGGTTAAAAATGATTAAATATTGTCATGTAGTCATTAACTCCTCGATAGAATCGACTCTCCCGCACCCTCCATGCTAGGTCTCTGACCTCTCCTCCCCTAGGCGTCCCTTCCTACCTCCTCCATCCAGGTAAAGCCATCTCACTCACTCCCCTGCCATTCAATCTTCATTCCTTGCATGAGCTCTCCCTCCCCCTGTGAGAGCTTCTCTACTCGTGAGGGTGTGTGAGTTGTGAGAGGGCTATTGTGAGTTAAGTGTGCGGAGTGAGTGCTACGTTAGTGTTAGTGGAGTGTTAGTGGGAGCTCTAGAAGCTGGAGCTGCTCCTTGTTGGAACCGTGAGCTAGGAGAGAGCTGTCCCTGTTAGTGTTCTTCAATCTATGTAAGGAATTAGGGGTGTCTTGGCCATGTGGAGGCCCTACACCTCAAGTGAGTGCGTGAAAAGAGTTGATTTTCCTTGAATGTTATTATGTTATTAGAGTAGTGTTGGTTCCCTTGAGTGATTTCCTCTGTTATTTGTTTTGTTGATGCTCTGTAGATTTTGCTAGTTTTGTTCTTGCGGTTAGCTCTATTTAGTTTTGTTATAAATGCTTTACTTTGATTTGTGGTGATGAATGATTAAGGTTTGAATGTGATGAATATAGAATGATAAATGGTTATGTGAAGTCTGGAGATGAGTTAAAGAGTTCTTGGATGTTTACTTGCTGTGTAGTTACCATTTTTAATTCCTTATGCATATATTTACCTTGTTGCCATTTTTCCGTCGTTATTTGTGCTGTAGGTTGATATCTTTGTGTAATTAATGCAATAACGAAAGCATATTTAACATGTTAATTAACTTTACTAGAATAATTAACTAGATAGCATTTTAAATTAACTAGTACTGTAACTCAACTAAGCCTTAAGCATGTTTAACTAACAAATCACTTCATCGTAATATAGATGAATAACTAATTAATCTAAGCACACAAAAGTTAACTAACTAAGACAATAAGGGCAGATAATTAAATTGTACTCCCTTGAGCATGTTAATTAATGGACTCAAGCATGTAAATTGAACTAGGATTACCAACTAGAATGATAATCGTAGCATGTAATTAATATAATTAATCAATTAGCATGTTCACTTACTTAAGCATGTATAATTAGCATATTATTCTTTATTAAACCTAAGTATGATTAGTTAACTAGGATAAAAGCATGTAATCAACTCTTGAGCATGTTAATTATCGTTCTTTCTTGAGCATGTTAATTACTTAGAGTAATTAACAATCGAGCATGTCAATACGTAACTAACTAGAATGAACATGTCAATTTATTAGAATGATTAACTAAGCATGTTTGAGCATGTTGACTACTAACTCTAAGTAGGATATCTAACTAATGAATTGAGCATGTCAATTAATTAGGATAACTAATTAAGAATGATCAATGAAATCTTCCTTGAGCATGTAATTAACTAACTAGTCTAATAATTGTAATCGATAATCTTTTGATTGAGTATGTAATCAGTAAGATCAACTAACTAGTTTAATAGTTGAGATTGTCTCGAGTATGTAACTAACATAGGATAACTAATCGGGATAATCACTTAGAATAATGAATGTAGGAAGCATGTAAATGGATTAGGACATTTACTAGGATAATTAGCATATTAATTAATAGTATCTTGTTCTATTAATCCGAACATGTTTTTCTTGTTTTAATTCATTATATATTGTTCTGACATTTTTGTTTCCTTTATGATTCGCTATGTAAGTTTCTTAATGTTCATTGCGTGAACTTCTTATGTGTTTCATTGTGTTCAGTTCAACATCATAATTGCTTTCATGTTTGTTTTCAATTTCCATTATTCATTATATGCGCTTACGATTCCAATTTGCTTTCATTTCGATGCAATATTCAATTACTGTCATTTATTCTCCTTGTATGCACACTTCAATTATTATGAATGTTATGTTATAACGCATCATGCATCATGATAGGTTGAGAATGTACGTTCATGCATCATGTTAATAGAAACTCGTATGCAGTGCCATTTTGGGGTGGTCCTCACACATGCATAAGTGAGGTAAAATGCTAAGAAAATGAATGAATGGGGAGTTGGGAGCGGATGGGTAGTCGGGTCTAATCTGGCAGCTAGGCAAAGCCCCCAACCTAGTCGGGAATAGGGACATAGTATGCACACAGGAGGTTAGCCCTATCAACTATACCATCACACACGGATCCTTCAATCTCCCGCTCGATGTACGAGTAATGAACGAATGAACGAATGTAAAAGTAATGAACGAACAAATGACTTAATGAAAGGATTAGTTTAGGTGGCCCCCATTCCAAATGGATTAAAGAGTGGCATATCACGTTGCATTTAACCATTTTTACTTACTAAGACTTTGGGTTTACAGTTACTTGTGGTGTAGATGTAGGTACTGGTATGTAGAATAAATGCATAGACTTAGGGGTAGCAAAAAGATGAACAAATATTAAAGCAGGGGATGATGAATTTGCGCGTGCGAGGGAGTTCGTGGCTGGCTAGACATAAAGAGGGTAAAAGAGAAATAGTTTAAATTAAATTAAGTTTTCTAAATTATAATTAAATGGTTAGTTTTCCCTCATGTAAATTATTTATGCTTCCACATTTAAACAAATGATTTCATAGCGCTTTCGCAAACTTTTTACGTAAAAGATTTTTATAACACTTCCGCATTTTCATTAAGTGGATTTTCAATACGAGTTTAACGAAAAATTAGTAATGATCCGGTATAGTGTCGCACTCTGATATTTGTTTTAAAGGAGATTTCAATGGTTTTATAAAAGTTTTAAATTTTTGCACATTTTAAAAGATTTACAAAAAATCGGGTCATTACATAGAATGTAATTTCTCATTCGAGCGTCTTTAAGTAATTCGACTAAGTTTAGTTAACTTAATTAGTTAGCACATTCATAGTTGAAATCGATTATTAAGCATATTCCGTTTTCTTTTGGTTGAGTATGTTTCCATATAATTGTTAGTTAGAAAAGTCTATATAACTAGTTAGTTTATCAAGAATGTTTCTAATAATTGTTTATTAACCATGTTATGTTCTGTTTTGTTAGATGAGCATGCATAATTAGTTTAGCTTGATACCTTGTAATTATAAATCAAGTATATGTTCCTTGTCGTTTGTTAAACATGCTTCTATTATTTATTATAGAGTATGTTTCCTTTTATTTATTAATGCTACATCTAAGCTTTTATAACATTGTTAAGCATATTAATTCGCTTAGATACCTCGTAGTTAATAGTTTATTCGTCTCACTATATCTTGATTGTTATGTTCGATAGAATCAAGCATGTTATATGTCGCTTTCAATTCATTTCTATATTTGCTTTCAATTATTGTTATTCTTGCCATTCATTGTTTACCATTCGCGTTATTCTTATTATTCGTTGTTTAATTATCATTCTTTTATATCGTGTCAACATGCATCATGATAATAGAAATAAGTAGGGAGTGTCACCTCGTGTTGGTACTCACATGCATGAGTGAGGAACTCGAAATGATCAAACATAATGAACGATAATGTAATGGAAAGTTGAGGGGTGGATGCGTAATTTGTATCTAGTCTGGTAGCTAGGCTACACCCTTACCTTGTCGAGAAATGGACTAGTTGCACACAGGAGGCTAAAAGCCGATCAAACTATACCATCACTTATGGGTTCCTTCAACTTCTGGCTCGATGTACGAGTTATGAATGAATGAACAGAATGAAAATATGGCTTGGGGCGGCACCCATTCCAAGTGAACTAAAGAGAGGCATGATCATATTACATATTCCATTTCCTTACTAAGCCTTTGGGCTTACAGTTTACTTGTGGTGTAGGTAAATGTATATGCACGAGAAAAATGATGAACAAAACATGAAGCAGTTGATGAAGGATTTACACGGGCAGAACTTGTGGCTGGTTAGGTTAAAAGAAGAGGAAAAAGTGTTTTGTAAACGTTACGATTTACTTAATATTCCTTAAATAGAATTTCTTCGCTTCTACTATGTTTTAAATAAATCATTTATGCTTCCGCTATATTTTGATAAATGGTTTTCATTAGAAATGTAACGAAAGGGGTTTTGACAGTTCCGTTTTAGCACTCTGATTTAATTATGAATTGTCTTACAAAAGTTTTAAATTTCACGCATTTTTAAAAGGTTATGAAAAACTAGGTCGTCACAAATTCCATCCTCACAACGAAGCCCCTTTAAAGGCCCTTTTCAAGCACTCCTTTTTTGTTGAAATCAACCCCGCGTTAAGGTTCGGTTTCGTCAATCTCCAGCAATTATAATTGTTCTTTTTTTTATTATTATACATTTGTTTATTATTAGGCATTTGAGTTAAATTATTGTACACTTGTTTATCATAGTATTCTGATTGGGTATTCTAGTTTTCATTGTTGTTGTTGTTGTTTGTTGTTTTTTTTTATCAAAATTGTTGGCATAATGAATGGATGCATTGTATTGGGGGAACATCTATAATAAAATTCTATTGTGTCAAAAATTTTAAAATAAAGTGATATGAAACCGTATGTCATGAGGTATGAATTGCCTTTAAAATTACATAATTTGAGTGAAGAAATAGAATTCAACATTAACACATAACCTAAAAGAAGAGAGAGGAGAGAAACTGTAATATGAGGGATGTCCGTTGTGAGCTTTGGAATGTCCATTTTAATCTAGGTATGTCTGTTTTAGGTTGAGGGACTTCCGTTTTAAGCAAAGGGACGTCTATTTTAATTTGAGGGACATTCGTTGTATGCTTATGGACATCCATTTTAAGCTAGGGATGTCCGTTTTAAGTTGACGGATGTCCATTGTGGGATGAGGAAGGACGTCTGTCTTAAGTGGAGGGACGTCCATCTTAAGTAGAGGGACATCCATTAAGGGATCAGGGATGTCCGTCATAAGTGGAGGGAGTCTGCTCCCATTTAAAAAAGTGTATGTTTTGCACATGATCGGCAGTGTCTATTATATATATATATATATATATATAAAATATTTTATATAATGAGTAGAACCGTGACTGAACCAAAACCAAACTAAAAGTTTCGGTTCAATTCCAGTTCGGTTTCTCCCCTTAATAACTTTTGATTTGATTCTATTTGTTTTAAATTGAATAAAGTCGATTTGGTCTGGTTCATCCCTAAAGCCAAACCAAACTGACTTTTGAGCACCTCTATGTGATTGGGTCTTCAGATCGCCATCACAGATTATTCAAGTTTGGGTTGTGTCATCGCTGAGCCTTGCTCACATGCAACCTAGGTGACGTGTCTAGATTTTCATATCGCCATCATAGGTTCTGTGATTTTGTGTTATGTTGTCATTGAGCATTTTTCACTATCAACTAGGTGACGTGGTTGGGCCTTCAGACCGTTGTCACAAGTTCTACGATTTTGGGTTGTGTCGTTGCTAAGCCCTGCTTGCTAGTAACCCAAGTTGTAACGTCCTGAAAGCTTTTTTTTAAAGCCTTTTAAAAGAAAATCACATACTTTATTATTTTGAACATGAATGAAATCTCTTTCTTGAAAAACACATGCATACTGAAGACATTTCATATCAAACATAAATAAAACTCGTCTTTTCCATAAAATTATTCTCTTACAAAATACATTGAAATTCTTTTATTGTAACAACACCAAGTCATCTTCATCATCATGGAGAATACATCTTCAATTGGTTCCTTCTTCTTATCCTTTGATCCAAAGTCATCACATTTCTTGTTACCTACACCACAAAATTTATCTATAAGCGTAATGCTTAGCAAGAAATGTAAATGTACGTGAATGATAAATTCATCTTTTATAAAATCATCAAAAAACTATTTCTTTCTTGTTTTTTTGTTCTGTTATGACATTGGGACACAATACCAAAAGTGTTTGTTCTTCATTGGAAGACATTGCCAACCAAAGCTCCATTGATATTGTATCACCAAAGATATTACGTATTTTCTTTCTAAAAACTTATCCATGAGAAAACACTTTCATTCATTTTCCTAAAAACATGATGCATGGGCGTAAAACTTAAAGCATTATTATCTAACACATAATAAATCCTCAGAGTCAATAACATTAGAAATAGGTCATCAAATCCTCAAGAAAACATCACATCAGCTAATAAAAACTATAACAACATCCATCATCATCAAGACATACATTTTATCATATGATAAAAACTGTAAAACATTACTATTTTAATCTTAATAACATGTGGTTCAGTCCCAAAGGGAAAAACACAAGCAACATTCCTTACTTGACTTCTTTACCAGTGATTTGATTCTCTATATTTGCCATACACTGACCTCTCTTCTAAAACAAAGAGCAATTTGTTAAAAAGGATAACTTTAATGTCACATACTGCCAACATAAACTTAAAATAACAAAGAACCTACCTCGCCAAATCCAAGAGAAGGATCTACTCGAGGGTTTGAGAGATGGCTCACCTCACCCCACGACTTCTAGGTTTACAACACAAGACTCATCTATATAATTTGTTAGAAACTTCCTAAAGTATTTTCCTTAGATGTGCTATTACCATTTAAACCTAAGACTATGTTTCTCTTCATCATTGATGTCCAGGTCCATCCCATAAATCTTGCCTTATAATCACCATTTTGTATCCACAATCGGCTAAATAAAATACTATTTGGTAACCTCTATCTTCACATTACATTAGTTTCGTAATTAAAATTTGGTCTAACGTCCTTTGGAATCACTAGAACGTCACCTAATCAGTTACACGTTATACATAATTGTCTACAAGCTGCTGAAAAAATGATGATCAACAGTTTTGAAAGCCTACGATTTTGCAATGGCTACGTACTCTATCGCTAGGAATATTTCTAGAGAATATTCCCTCGACAACCAAACAATAGCCGCCATGTCGATTCACATACACGTTTGCTCCCATGGGCAGGGGCCATCCCACACTAACTCCATGAAACGTTGTTGTCGAAATTAAAGACCTCTTGCGAAACAATGTCTAACTTAAGTTACAAATGCGTAGCAAACCATGGACGAGTTTCCAATCTATGCCATCTATATCCAACAATTAACAACACTCCCAATCTATCAATCCAATGACTCAACACCCTTCTGCAAGGAATCTTCCATACCCATACAAAAGCCTCCTAATCTATGATATAACTGTCCTCGCCCTATCTCTTTGTATGATCGATATACGCCTATAGAGGGAGGTGAATATAGCGTTGTCGCTTTTTTGTGCAATATTTAAATTCTCTTAATCCCTAAGTGATTTATCGAATACAATTAAATATACAATTACAATAAATGCATAAATTAAAGAGTAAGGAATAGAGAGTGTGCACAAAGATTTGTTTACGCGATTCGACAAACCTGACTACGTCCGCGCTCTAAGTTCCACTTGAAGATCAACTAAATAATTGACTTACGGATGTCAATTAAACCATTTACAAAGACTAATTCTAAGGGTGTCACCCTTGACTATTGTGGGTCATCAACCTTTGATTATTACGGGTGTCACCTATATTTTGACTACTGTGGGGCGTCATCCATTGATTGAATCTACAGGCATTCAATCGAGTCGTTGACTATTTCAGGGCATCACCCTTGTGTGATGAATTCTTAGGGAATCACCCCTTACAATTTAGTGCAAATATAGAATATAGAAATTAAAGCTCAAATCTAACTAATCTGAATTCTCCCAAATTAACTTGCAAGTTTAAGTGTGGGGAGAATTGGATTTACAATAATAATAGTTCACAGTGATTGAATCGTGTATAAAATTCAGCAGGGCTTCACCACAATTCTCCGTTCATTGTAGAGAACTTGGAGTCATCTTCTATTTATAACCAGTGGACTTTTAGACGACCTAAACCAGTTTTGGAAGTTCGCATGTAGCTGTTAGAAAATACCCATCTAGAAAATATAGTTGTTGCTTAAAACTGGGCATTTGCAGACGCAAGATTTCATCTTGGCTTCGTCTGCCGAATGTCACCTTCGAACACAAAATGTCGTTCGCATGTCGTCAGTCTCTTGTCCGAAGTGCACCACAAAATGGACAGATTCAAAGCTTTTGTGTCCGCAGTCGTCTGCGCCCGTCCACAAGAACACACTTTAGATTGGGACGCAAATTCTCTTCCTCGTCTCGTCTTGGAGTCCGCAACTCTGGGAAGGTTCGGATGATGTTGTCTCATCCGCACACATCCGTAAGAACATTGAATAGATTGGAACGAGTTTTCACTTTCACATGTCGTCCACAACTCACTCCATTTTCACCCCTGAACTATACAAAGTCCAAAAAGGATATGCTACATTATATGGACTCAAGTAAACTTGTTAGCACATTAATAATACCAATTTTTAGGGTATTTTAAATAAACATGGATATAAATAAAATTATAAAACAATAAGAATAATATACGAAAAATACAAAATATAACTTATTGATCTATTAAATTAACCAATATTTTAGTCATCATCAAAATACAATTTAGCCTAACAAAAAAGCTAACAATCTCCCCCTTTTTGATAATGACAAAATCCAATAAGTTGTTTACCCTAAAACTAAGTATTTGTATATAAATATTGCATATTAGATTTCTCCAATTAAGTTATGCAATTTATCCAGCAATTAACTAATGCAACAAACTATTTAACTCCACCTAAAATATATTACAACTTATACATCATTCTCCCCATTTTTTGTCATAATCAAAAAGGAATTCTAGAGGAGGGAAGTCTACACACAACCAAGAATTTTATCAAAGAAGAATCATCAAGATTATTCAATAAAAAACTTCCCCCTTTAACATTATCAACATGAGTATAATGAGGTAATTAACAATAGAATTCAACGACAATCTCAACATTTAATTCTACCTAAAAAGCATTTCTCCCTCTTAATCAAATAATTAAACCAAAAATCAAACAATGGAAGGAAATAGACATTCGATTTCAACTTGTGGTTAAAAATAGAGATACCAATTATAAATAACCACAATCACAGAGATTTGTAACAAAAAATCTTCTCCCCTTTTTCATTAAGCATAAAAAACTTATTGGAGGGATTAAACATTCAAATTCAATTTGTGATATATAATATGATACCAATTTGAAAAACCACCACAATGAAATATTCAATCAAAAATAGTCTTCCCCTTTGTCATAAAGCCTAAACATATGTGAGAGAATTAAACATTAGAATCCAAATCATAGATACAAAAAAAAAGATACCAAATGTAGGAAATAGAATCCAAAATAAGTTCAACAAATTAAACCAATTTTCATTTTCCAACAAGTGATAACAAATTAGTACACCACAATAAAAAGGAATTGTAACAAAAGTATTCTCCCTCTTTGTCGTTAAGCATACAAATTCATTTGAGAGCATTATGCATTTAAATCAAAGGAATAAATACCAATTTTATACTTAGAATGATAAATCAATTGTCAATTTCTAAGAGTGGTACCAATTGAAGAAATAAAAAATTAACTAAGAGTACCAATTGATGATTCACAATTAAAACCAACACAAATTTTTCGAAGATTAACACCAATTGTAAATCCAAAGTTAAAATCAAATCAATTTTGCAAAGTATGATACCAATTGTAAATTCAAAGTGAAATCCAAAATTTAAATGTATGAAAAATACCACATTTTTGTGCCAAAAACACAAAAACTTATCTCTCCCCCTATGTTAATTACAAATAAACAAGTGGAGATGTAGTCCAATTTTAAAACAATTTGCTCTCCCCCTTAGAGCAACAATAAACCAATTTAAGCATTTCTCTTCCCCTATATAATTATCATCAAGCAAATAGGAGAGAATGAAAAAAAAAGAGAACCAACCAATTTAAAGCAAAAATGTATACCAATTGAAACACACTCGTGGATGAGTTCAAATTTTAAAAACAAATTTTCTTCCCCTTTCATTATTCGCAAATCCAAATAGTTGGGGATTACTAATGATACCAAAGTAAAAATCCTTAAAAGATTATATCAATTTTAGAGAAAAATGACTTTATTGATACCAACCCAAAATAATTATATAAATGATACCAACTAAAAAAATATGTCCAATGATATCAATTGTTGTAATTGAAACCTAAAAACAAATATTGATATCAATTTAAAGATTTCAAAACACAAGTCATTATTGATACCAATTGTTGAAAAAAAATCCAATTTCAAAAATAAAGTTGAGATACTTTATCTTTCAAAGATATGTAAGCTAAAATCATTTCTCTCCCCCTAAATTATATCATATAATCAAAATATTGAGGATGGAAAGCAAAGATAGATACCAATCGTAGAGGTTTAAGAGACAAAACACTTATTGATACCAATTGAGAGATTTCAATCAATAGAAAATTATTGATATCAATTTGAAAATCGACTACAAAAACTCTTCCCCGTTTAAATAAAAAAATCAAGTCATTTGGGGAAATATCAAAGTTAAAGCACATCAAGAATCTCCATACAAGTTTAATTTTCTCCCCCTTTGCATTAATCAATTTAGAACAAGAGAGAGTCATCGAAGTCTACCTTAGCGGAAGCAAAATTCGATCAAAAACTATAATTAGAATCAACATTTCAAAACAAAGTCAATTATTTGAAAACCATTTTATTTTCTCCTCCTTTTATGCATACCTAATTTTAGTCCAAGGGAGAAATACACAAAACAAAAATTGAATATCCAATCCAAGCAATTCAATATATTCAACCTAGAAGTTCAATTGTTGGAATACAATTTTCAAACCCAAAAATATCAATTGAAGATTTATATCCAATCAAAACAATGTTGCAATCTAGTGATCAAATTGTTGAAATCAAAATTTCAAGCAAATATGCATGTAAAAATTTGAGAGATATACTATTTCAAGGATTAATCAAAAATTCAATTCATAATTTTAATCCTATAAACTCCAAATAAATAATAAGAGATTAATCAATTTATTATTTACTCCATTTAATTCCATAGAAATCAAGACACATAATGTTGATTCGTACGAGAGTTTTAACCAATCAAAAATTAAGACCAACTTCTCTCAAATCAAAGTCAATCAATAATTATGCAATTGCTAGAATTAAAAATAAAATTTCAACCTATATGCACACTATCAATTCAATCCAATCAAGAATAAAAATCAAATTAGATCAATTCAAGTAGATACCAAAAATCGTGTACCTCCACCAAGTTTCTTTCCATGTTTAATATATTGGAGACATATTCTTGAAGCTTCTCTCCTTTTCATTTTTGAAAGCTTAACCATCCAATCCATTTTTGCTTATTGGGAGAACCTCCAACCTACAACAAAAGTCATTTTGCATTCTTTGGTACCCAAACCATTTTGGGTCCATGTGTTATAGGTTTGGTTCCTTTTGGAACCCACACAAGTTTAGAATTCAAATTTGATTTAAATTTAGAATTTAATTTTAAAGCATAAACAAATTTAGAGTTAACATTTTATTTCAAATTAGCATTCAAGTTTAATAAACAACAAAATGATTTATGTCCTAAACAGTTGCAAGAATTACAAATAGATGGACTAACAAATAAATTAGTGTAATTCTTCTTTTTAGCAAAGGGGGGTTCATAGTTAATGCTGACTTTATCAAATGTAACACTTTGCTTCCCTAAGAGCATATTAAAATTTTTACTATCATTTGTGAATTTAAACACAATAACATTCAAATCATCATTTTTCAATTTCAAATCATTATTGCTAAACTAATAAGTTTTAATGGTATCATTCAACATATTTTTCATGATTTGTAATTCTAAAATTTGATCCTTTAAAGATCTAGTCAAGTTTGCATGCTTTTTGATCAAATTCTTATTTTCCCTTTTCAACAATTTATATCTATCTTTTAATTCTTCAAAACTCTCTAGCAATTCATTGTATGCATCTAATATATCATCATCATCATTTTCAAAATTTGAAATGCTAGAAGAGTCATTTACCTCAACTTCATTAGCCATGAGGCATATGTATGAGACCTCTTCAATTTTAGAAGAAGACTCCTCGTTATCATCCCAAGTGGCCTTAAACGCTTTCTTCCTTGAGGTTTTGTGTTTTCTCTTTGATTTGGGGCACTCGGTAGATAGATTACTGGGTTCACCGTACCCATAGCATACAATGCCCTTCTCTTTCTTTTCTTTCCTCCTTCGATGGAGTTTATCCAATTTTTGAGTGATGGACTCTAATTCTTCATCAATATCTTCGGAGTTGTCCTTATTCCCAAAATCATCCTCTTTGCTTATGGAGGCTTTAAACACAATTGGCTTAGAAGCCATTTTCTTCTCCATTTCTTCCTCCTTCTCATAGCTCATAAACGTAAGCTCGTGCGTTTTTAGAGAGCCAATGAGCTTCTCCATCTTTAAGGTCATGAGATCATGAGCCTCTTGAATTGCCATCACTTTTGGAAGTCACTTGCTTAGTAGGCACCTAAGAATCTTAAGGACCAACTCTTCGTTGGTATATTCTCTACCAAACAATTTCAAACTATTAGTCATGTTAGTAAAGCACGTAAACATAAAACTAATAGTCTCATCATTATCCACACGAAATAATTCATAATCATGAACATTCATACGTAATTTATTCTTCTTTACTTGATTTGTACCTTCGTATGTGAGCTCAAGTAGTTTCCAAATGTCATGCGCATTTTCACATCTTTGAATTCTATTGAATTCGTTACTACTCAAAACATAATATAATTGATTTATGGCCTTAGCGTTTAAGCACAATTTGCTAAAATCTATATCATCAAATTCATCTTCTTCCTTAGGCACTTTCAATCCATTTTCTAGTTTAAAAGGAACATAAGGTCCATTCAACACAATTTTCCACATTTCATAATTAATAAATTGATTGTAAATTTTCATTCTAGCCTTCCAATGCAAATAATTATCACCATTAAAGAATGGTAGCCTACTTGAATATTGTCCTTCCATATTTACGCTATTGGAGTTTGATGTCATATCGTTCTAGATTAGAAATTCAACTAATTCGTAAGTAATCACAACGAAAGAATTCTAACACAAAATTGATATAGTATGCACTAAAAAAAAATATCACACACGAAATATTTTAATCCCCTGCTTTGATACCAACTGTAGGATCGATATACGTCTATAGAGGGGGGAGGTGAATATAGCGTTTTAGCTTTTTCGTGCGATATTTAAATTATCTTAATTCCTAAGTGATTTATTAAATACGATTAAATATGCAATCACAATAAATGCGTAAATTAAAGAGTAAGGGATAGAGAGTGTGCACTAAGATTTGTTTACGCGGTTTGGCAAATCCACCTACATCCGCACTCCAAGTTCCACTTGGAGATCCACTAAATAATTGACTTATGATGTCAATTAAACCGTTTACAAAGACTAATTCTAAGGACGTCACCCTTGACTATTGTGGGTCGGCAACCTTTTGACTATTATAAGTTGTCACCTTATATTTTTACTATTGCGAGGCATCACCCGTTGATTGAACTTACGGCATTCAATCGAGCCGTTGACTATTTCGGGGCGTCACCCTTGTATGATAAATTCTTAGGGAATCACCCTTTACAATTTAGCGCAAATATAGAATATGAAAATTAAAACTCAAATCTAACTAATATGAAGTCTCCCAAAGTAACTTGCAAGTTTAAGTGTGGGGAGAATTGTATTTACAATAATAATAGCTCACAGTGATTGAATCGTGTATAAAATTCAGTAGGGCTTCGCCACGATTCTCCGCTCGTTGTAAAAAGCTTGGAGTGATCTTCTATTTATAAGCAGTGGACTTTTGGATGACCTAAACCTCAAACTCTGTAGGTAGCCATTGGAAAATACCCATTGAGAAAATATAGTCGTTGCATAAAACTGGGCATTTGCAAATGCGAGATTTCATCCTGGCTTCGTTTGCATGCATATGAATGTCACCTTCAGACGCAAAATGTCTTCTGCATGTCGTTAGTATCTCATCCGAAGTGCACCACAAAATGAATAGATTCAAAGCTTTTGTGTCCGCAGTTGTCCACGCTGGTCTGCAAGAACACCCTTTAGATTAGGACTCAAATTCTCATCCTCGTCTCGTCCTAGAGTCCACAACTCTTGGAAGGTTCGAACGATATTGTCTCATTTGCACCCGTTTGCACACATCCGCAAGAACATAGAATAGATTGGGACGAGTTTTCACTTCTGCATGTCGTCCACAGCTCACTTCATTTTCACCCCTGAACTATACTAAATCTCAAAATGATATGCTACACTACATGGACCCAAGTAAACTTGTTAGCACATTAATAATACGCATTTTTAGGGTATTTTCAATAAACATGGATATAAATATAATTATAAAATGATAAGAATAATGTCCAATAAATACAAAATATAACACAAAAGACAACTTATTGATTTATTAAATTAACCAATATTTTAGTCATCATCAAAATACAACTTAGCCTAACAAAAAGGCTAACACACTCCAATTAATTAGATAGTCAAACATACTCCCATTAAGGAATCTTCCACTATCCTAAACTATTACAGTCGTTCCTAAACATCATGTTGTAGCTCCAAACACATTTGATCCTTCCGACACTTAATATTTTCTTAACTCCTCAAGGTACTTCTCATCAAAACAATGCCATCTAACCTAACTTTTGTGCCAAAACCCTCAGCAAACACCTAAGCTCATGCGATCAAAACTATTCACTCAATTCTTCATCAAACGAAGACATTTCCTTCCTTAAATCCAATTATTGCATACGCCCACACACCCGTGAACACAATCATGTTTGCAAATCCAGAGTGCACGATGTCCCTTTTCTTCAATTGATGTCGTTTAAACCAGTCAAAAGTGCAATTTTCCCACAATTTATCTCACTTAACCCTAAAAGAAAAATCTTGAGTATTGCACAAGTGACGTGGCAAGATCTTCATATCGATGTCACTCTTCTTTTCTGATTGATGAAGTGCTGCCTACAAATGGTCACCACTTTCTATAAGTATGTTCGGAGGAGTCCTTGTGTGATCCCTTTTCACAACGGATTGTTTTCAGTATGGAAATATGATGAGGATTATTTTTCATATTAGCTGTTTATGTACACCATCATGTTTTGATCACTACTTTGTTGGTTGTCAATGGGCCGGTTTTGTAACGCCCCGCGTTTTTAAACCATTTTATTTCTTTTATTTTTAGTCATAAAATTTTTTTATTCATTTAAAAATGCGTATTAAGAAAGAAAATAAGTGTAATAAGCGGAATAATTTAAAACATAGACCGTTGTTTACAAAACAATCCCAAAATAAAACCATAATTAATTATTTAAAACAACCGGTTTATTTTCTTTGAGTCATAACACATTAGGTCGAATCCGACTCATAACCCAAGATCTCAACTAGCAATGCATCTGCCTCCACATTGATATCATTACTATCATCTGTGTTACGGGTAAAACAATGAGCCTAACGCTCAGCAAGAAATAGTGTGAAATGTTTATGCAATCTGTCTTAGAAAAGAACCTATTTTTTCCGCCTTTACATTTTTTTATCAGAGAAAGGTACATATGTTGGTCGATGTAGCTTAACCAACTCCATCCCTACATGGGAGGAGGTTTCCATCAGGGATGTCACCACGACCGTCACCAATCTCTGTCTTTTCAGACGTTGGGGACTAAGAGAATGGATACATTTGTTGGTCTTGTGGCTTAACCGACTTCATTCCTACATGGGAGAAGGTTTCCATCAGGGGTTTCACCACCAAGAACCATCACCCTATCTTCCAAACCCCCACACACTCATTTACTTTTATTCCTTCATTTATTTAAACATTTTGTGCATATGCCACATTTTCATAAGTCCTATCATGATGCATGAACATCATTTCATATTCAGTCCATAACAACCCACATTAGTATACAGTACACAAAATATATCAGAGAAAATATTAAAGCAATTCACAAATAGTATCCAGTCCACAACAGTATACAAAATATATCAAGGAAATATTAAAGCGGTCCACAGAATATATCAGAGAAAATAGTAAAGTCATTACAATAGTCATACTCAGCCAAAATAATCCCTTTTTATTTTCCAACATTTTATTCAACTAAAAATAACAATTTTCGAGCGGTTCAATTTCAATGAATTATACATCCCAAAATATTCCTTCTTTTGTTCAACAAAAAATAACAGTTTCTGAGAGATTCAATTTCAAAGAATTATTCATCCCAGAATATTCAATAAAATCGACAATAAGAAAACAAACAAAGTCTCGTGATCCAGGGCCTCCAGTGGCAACCGTATCCTATTTTTTACCTCTTGAAGAATTTTCTCACGGTTGAATTTCAGAAAATCCAAAGCAAAACTCCTTTTTAATTCTCCCCTGCATTTTTCTTCTTCTTCCTCACTCTCTCTTTCTCCCTAATTTCTGCTCACTCTCATGTGAGAACTCTCCTCTCCTTCACTCTCTTCTTCCTCCCTTCCCTTCTCTCCTTCCATTACCTCTATTTATAGAGGAGGAAGCCCACACCATCAGTTGACATGCTAAAGAAAATTAGGTACAAATGTTGAAGATGCTGCCAGTGGAGTTAGTGGAAGTTAGTCAAAACAGAGGCAAACTGACGAAAATTCACATTTTTCTTCAAGACTGGTCGACAGCTACAATCGACCGGTCATGGGATGTCGACCACCCCCACACAATTAGCTGTCACTCAAAGCAACAAGAATCAAAATCCCACAAATTTACGTGTGGTCGGTCAACAACTACAGTCGACCGGTTCTCACATATTGACCGGTTGAATGAATTATAGATGCCGACCAATCCTTCTCTGCATTTTCTCTTCTTCAAACACCGATGTTTCTTCCTATTTATTCTTTTCTTTTATTTTTAAATTAATTTCATTAATTCCCCATAAATCTTAACATAATTTCCCACTTAACAAATTCTAATAATTTCCATCAAAGAAATCACATATTTTAATTTTCTAAAATCGTGATCTCTTACTTTGAAATAAAAAAAAAATATTACACGAATATCATTATAAATATTTAATGTTGCATATTGTTGATAGAGTGCTATAAATTGAAGAGTCAACTAGTAAGATATTGAAAGAATTTTTAGAGAAAAAAAAATAAAGAAGAAATATTGTATTTATAAAATAAAGAAAGAGAATGAAAGAAAGATTGAAAGAGAGAAAAAAGAGAGGAAGGAAAGAAAGAAGTGACGAGGGATGAAGTAACACTCATATGGCGATAAATTGTTTGATTTATTATCGATCGTGATAGAGTTAGAAAACTCGAATTCTATTTAACACTTCTAAAACTTGAGAAAAGACATATATAATGAAATAAATTATTGATAACTATTTGCAGTATGTGAATGCTTGATTGTCATATTTATCGTGTAGAAAGTAAATAAACTTCATGTAGAAATTCACTACAAAAAAACTATCTATCTACAGTAAAAAATAATAATAATAAATTTTAATAAAAAATAGGGAAAATGACAAATTAACCATCATGGTTTGTGGTCAATGACAAGTCAACCACTATGGTATGTTTTCTAACAACTTAACCATTGACGTATGAAAAAATAACAAATCCAACATCCCAGTCACGTTTGTCGTTAAGAAGCTAATAGAGTGTCATGGTGTCTTGAGAGGACGCCACGGTTAGAACGTCGAACGCCCCGGCGGCGTTGTGATTTTCAGAACGCCGAAATGCCTCGTGGTGTACTAATTTTCAACGCGGGGTGTTCTGAATTCAGAACGCGGGATTGCGTTCTAATTCAGGCGTTCTGAATCAGAACGCCCCGCATTCAAAAAATCAGAATGCCCCGCGTTCTGAAAATTAGAACGTCGTGAGGCGTTTGGTGTTCTAACTGTGGTGTCCAGGCCACGGTGTCCTCCCAAGATACCGTGGCACCTTTTAGCTTCTTAATGGCGAACGTGACTACAATGTTGGATTTGTCATTTTTCCATATGTTAGTGGTTAACTTGTTAGAAACATACCATAGTGATTGACTTGTCATTGATCACAAACCACGATGGTTAATTTGTCATTTGACTGCAAAATTGATTGAAGTTTTATTTGTTGCCCATATCTCTGGAAAGATTCTTTTGTTAATTTCCTAAATTGTTTTTCAAGGCCTAAAACACTATTATCAATCATGACGGAAGTCAACTTGATTCCCTTCCATCTTTTAAAATAGGAAAATTAACATTGTAGACCCTATAGTTTGTAATCAATGACGAGTCAAATCTTGAAGAACTTTTGCTAACAACTAAAACTCTGAACTATGGAAAATTCTCACCGGCGACCTCACAATTATGTTTTCCGTCCAAATCTGTTGATGTTAACGCCGCAGGTCTCTCTTTCTTTCTCTTTCTCTTTCTCGCAGTCACGCTTGGGAGGAAATGATTTTTTCTCATCAATTTTCGTTTGCATGAATCTGGTTAATCCTCACTTCTCCATTCATCGCTAATCAATATGTTTAATCAAAGTTCAGTTCATTTTTTATTTGTTAAGAAATTGATTATAACCTCTTTTTTGCGATTTACTCCTTTTTTTTTCTTGCAAGGAAGTCTATTAGATTTGTAGTAGTTCCTTTCTGTATAATTGTTGCGACATGAGGGATGTCTGTCATAAGTTGAGAGATGTTCATCTTAAGAGAAGGACATCTGTATTAAGCATGGGACATTTGTAGTTAGCTGAGGGACGACTGTTATAAGTAAGGGACGACATCATTTTTAATAATCCATCATCAATAGGGGTGGGCAAACTGGTTCTTGGTTCCGGACCTCTTGGAACCGATCATTCAATTCTCAGTTCCAAGAGTGAGGAACCGAATTGGAATCGGAATCGGAATCGCAAGGAACTGGACCTGAGTCTTGGTTCTGGTTCAGTTTCGGTGTGGTTTGGGTTCCGAACCATGATTTCCAATCACGAAGGAATATTTATTGACATGACCAGAAGTCTTCAAAACAATTTCTGGAGTAATACAAGTTCTCAGTTTCATAGCACAAACAGGTTCTCTGTTCCGATTTCGAACCTCTTGGAACTGAGAACCCAAGAGAGGAACTGGAACTAGAACCGTAAGAAAATTTAGGAACCAAGAACCGGAACCAAACCTGAACCAAATCTCGGTTATGGGTCAGTTCTCGGTTCTTTGTGGTTTTTGCCCACCTCTAATCATCAATGTCCATCGTAAGTTGAGAGACATCAGTTTTAAATTAAAGGACGTCTATTTTAAGTTAAGCGACGTCCATTTTATTGAAAGACAATAATGTTTCTAGCTTAAAACGGACGTTGAACGTTCTTTTAAATAGAGCAGAGCAATCAATGAAAAATAAATTGACGAAGACTTATTTGTACTTATACAAAATTTATGATTATAAATAAAAAAGATTAGGTTGTCTGCTCCACTTCTCTCAGTGATGCATATATGATTGAATAAGATTCCCAACTTTATTTGAAGGGAGGCTGATATCAAAAGTTTTTGCCTTTGCTATTTCATTTTCACATGGTTTAGAGCTTCAAGTGTATCACATGAGCTCCAAATAAATTTTTCGATTTACTATCGAAATTCTATTTACCACTTCTAAAACTAGTGAAAAGACAATAAATTATTAATATTTTCAATGATTTGTAGTAAGTGGATGCCAGCTTGTCTTCTTTGTCGTGCAGAAAGTAAATACATACGGGCCCATTGCAAGCACGATCTGTAAAAACATATGTAAGGAGTGTGGGAAAATAACTTGAAGATGGAACTGCAAAAATACCTGAAAAAGAGAGCAGAGCAATTAGTAAGAAATAGAATGACGAAATGACTCATACGTATTTATATAAAATTTATAATTATAAATAAAAAGATTAAATTATCTGGTACACTTTTCTAAGTATTAATGCATATGATTGAATAAGATTCTCAACTTTGTTTAAAGGCCTGCTGCTATCAAAGATTTCAATGGCGTTTTGTCTTTGCTTTTTCATTTTCACATGGTCCGTTTAGAGCTTCAAGGGTATCACATGGGCTCCAAATAGAGTAAGAAAACCTGAATTCTATTTAACACTTTTAAGACTCGCGAAGAGACGCATATAGGGACATAAATTATTGATATTTTCAATGATTTGTAGCAAGTGATGGCAGATTTTCTTATTTGTCCTGCAGAAAGTAAAGACATATGGGTCCATAGCAAACACGATCCATCTGTTGTAAAAATTTAATTTTTTTTATTTTTTATTATTTGAAGTTTTATTTATTGGTAAAATTTCTTTAAATTTTTTTTATTAATTTCCTAAATGTTTTTTTAACGCCTACAGCGTCATTATCAATCTTTTCAAATAATGAGAATTTTTTTAAGTCGTCAGAATTATTTCTCTCCTTTTAAACACCACTCTTCTGTTTTTATTTTTTTTAATTGACTGTGGTGGGAGTGGTGGGACTCCACTCTTTCACTCTTCCCTCTTTATTTTTTACTGAAAAATAAATAAATTATGATAAATTAAAAATAACTTATTAAACTATTTTTATTAATAAATTAATCACAAAACTATAAAATAATTATCGTTTACATCGCTGTCACGTTTACTAATAATAACGATGATCCACAGTGGCTTGATGATAAACCATGACAGCTTGACCACGATTCACTACAAATTGCCTACTATTTGCCGCAGATTGATAAGAAGGAAATTCTTTTCTTTTATCTAGTGCGACGGTGAATCTTTACATATCAATAATTCTCTCAACTTTCAATGATTTTGGAAGCTTCAGTACTCATTTTCCATTAATTTTTCACGATGCACATGTAGTAGATATCTGTTTTGTCATTCGGTGCATATCAAAGCAGATTCAAACAAAAAAAAAAAAAGAAATCGTTTACTCAAAAACTTTGGTAGTTCATAACTTTATATGTTAAGTAGACCGATTTGGATGAATTTTTTTTTTTGTTTTCGCATAACTTTTCGAGATCTAGGCGCTGACAAGATATCAAAGGCCGCTTGTCCCACTTTCGAGGGCTAAAAACCCTTCTAAGTTCTCCAATTTCCCTTATACAATTCAAAATCGTGAAGCACCGCACATTTTTCTGCCCAAATCTACTTTGATAAGCATTGAATAATAAAACAGATGTTTCCTACATGTGCATCGCAAAAAGATAATAGAAAACGAGTCCTCAAGCGTCCATAACCGTTGAAAATTGAGAGAATTATCAATTTACAAAGATTTACCGTCACATTAGGTAAAAGAAACAAATTTCTTTCTTATCAATTCGCAGCGAATCGTGGTCAATCTACAGTGGATCGTCGTCAAGCCTGTGTAAATCGTTTACAATCTACCACAGTTTGTAGTCAAGTCACAGCGGTTCGTTGTTAAAGCATTTAACGAAAATCGTAATAGCAATGTTAGCAGTGAATTTTTTTTATAGTTCAGTAATTAATTTATCAACAAAAAAAGTACGATAATTAGTTTGTGATTGATAGTTAGATGGTTATTTGTCATTTTTCGTTTTTTAATTAGTTTGTGTGAGCCCACCAAGTCCTATAATTGCACTCTTCAACCTCTCTTTTCCACTTCACAATTCATATAATATATATATATATATATATATATATATATAGTAATCACACCCTTATACATATCAATAATATAGAAGGGGATAGGAGATTTTGAGAAAAAAATTAAAATGCAACTATATTTGATAAATGAGTCATTCAGCTGAGTTTAAATTTTTTTTTTGTTAATTGAGTTTAATGAGTTAAACGAGTCAAGTCTATCAAGTCTAACAAACCGCGTCAAACAAACTTATTATATTTTCAACAAATAACACTTCTAAAACTTGTGAAGAGATATATATAATGAAACTTTATTGATATTTCCAACTATTTGTTTTCCGTGGATGCCCAATTGTCTTATTTATCACGCAGAAAGTAAATACACTTACTTCATGTACAAATCCATGGCAAAAAAAGACAAACTATATACTATAAAAAAAAGGGAAAATGACAAATCAACCATCGTGGTTTGCGGTTAATGACAAGTCAACCACTGTGATATGTTTTCTAACAAGTTAACCACCAACGTATGTGAAAATGACAAATGCACCATCGCTGTCCGTTAAAAAAAGCTGATGGCCCCACCATGTATGCCTGGACGCCGCGGCGTCCAGGCAATTTGCCTCCAGGCCATTTGCGTCCCTCTGTTAAGTCAGCAGAATACATAATGTTAATTCAGCAGAATACATAATCCGAGTGGTCTGCGATATTCGCATGTATTCTATCGTTTTCCCTTTATTAGCTAACCCTAGAGAAGTCTGAGCTGCGCTGAAGCGAGTAGAGAAAGGGATTTTGGAAAAGTTGAAGAATTTGTTGGAAAAAATGGCATCTTGGAGTGTTACAGAAGGTGGTATTAACCGTGAAGCTCAAGTGGGCCCTTCAGAGACATTATTGGCCAATGAGGAGGTACGTGGCTTTGGAAACGAAGTTGCTATTATTTTGCATTCTGTCTCAGCAAATTTAAACGAAGAGGACGATGAGGAACTCCGATCAGCATGCCAATCCACTAGTGATGAAGAGATGAACATGGCAGAGAGTAGACTGAGACGCCAACCAGAAACAGAGTGCACATTTGTTGGTATGGGGCTAGGCAAAAAATATAGTTCCTTGAATAAAATTAGAGAAGAAATTGTTGATTATGCAATGAATAATGGGTACGGGATAAAATTCACCCACAGTGATGCGCATCGATTGAGAGCTGCTTGTCAAGAAGGGTGCATGTGGCGGCTGCACGCCTCACAAATAAAAAATGAAATGACGTTTCAAATAAAGATGTACAACGACGTTCACACATGCTCCAGACAAATGGAAAGCCGCCATGCCACAGCCAAATGGGTGGCAACGCATTACTTGGACAGATTTAAAAGTCAGGCCGATTGGGCCATATCTTCCATAATTGAGACTGTCAGGAAGAACTTCAACGTCAACATTACATCCAGCCTTGCTAGAAGGGCAAGAAATGCGGCTAAGAAAATTAACGAAGGGGATGCCAATGAGCAATACAAGCTCATATGGTCCTATGCTGAGAAGATTCAGAGGTCGAATCCCGGAAGTTCACTGCGTGTTGACCTCGATATGAGTGTATTTAAAAGGATGTACATGTGCTTGGATGCATGCAAAAGGGCAGTGCTGAATGGTGGTAGACCTGTTATTTGTTTAGATGGCTGCCACTTGAAGGGAGCGACTCCGGGGCAACTGCTTACTGCTGTCACCATCGACGGGAACGATGGTATGTACCCGATTGCTGTAGCAGTCGTTGAAGCAGAAAATAGGGCTTCATGGAGGTGGTTTCTAGAATTGTTGCTGGACGATCTAAACACCCCATCTGGCAATGGGTGGACAATTATTTCTGATCGACAAAAGGTAAGGTGTTATTCACTGCTTTTGCATTATGTGTTTATGTTTGTCATATATTACCAATGTCTGTCTCATATTATGCATCTTTGCAGGGACTAGTGCCAGCTGTGAGAGATGTGGCATGGCAAGCAGACCAGCGGTTTTGCATCCGACACCTGTATGCCAATTTTCAAAAACAATTTAAAGGCAAGTTGTTGAAAGATGCAATGTGGGCTGCATCAAGAGCCACAACAGTGAGGCAATTTGAGAAAGAGATGGCCAAGTTACGTGTCCTTGACCTGGCGGCCCATGACTATTTACGTGGAATAGAGGCGACATGCTGGGCCAAACATGCCTTCTCTTCGATCCCAAAGTGCGACATAAGCCTCAACAACCTCAACGAGTCCTTCAATGCCTGCATCCTACCCGCCCGGGACAAACCTATTCTAAGTATGTTCGAGATCATTCGAAAGGGCATCATGGGTAGGATCGTAAAAAAATATGAAAAGATGGCTCAGTCGACCGAACGGTTGTGTCCAATGATCAGCAACCGCCTCGCCAAAGTACAACATGCCAGTAGAAATTGGAGCCCTCAGTTTGCAGGAGCTGCCCAGTTTGAGGTCAGCAACGGTATCGACATGTACTCTGTTGATTTGGAAAGGTGTACTTGTACATGTTACCGGTGGGAGTTGACCGGCATCCCGTGTGTGCATGCAATCCCGTGCATTCACTTCATGAGGAGATCTCCTGAGGATTTTGTGCATTGGTGCTATCACCGGGAAACATACATGGTGATGTACTCCCACTTTCTCTGCCCCCTTAATGGACCAATCGAGTGGCTTCCTATGACGAATCTTGATCCAATTATCCCACCGCCTTTTAAAAGGCTTCCAGGAAGGCCGCGCGTCCGTAGAATACGGGATGTGGACGAGGCCCCCAGCCGGACAATGCTAAGCAGAAGACATTTGAACGTCACTTGTGGGCGGTGTGGTAGTGTGGGGCACAATGCCCGCACGTGCGAAGGTGGAGGCCAGTCCAGTGCAGGGGCTGGCAGAGGCAACAAAGGGAGAGGCAGAGGCGGCAGAGGAAGGTCGGAGGACACCTTTATGGGGTTCAGAGTCCCCGAGACAGCTCCCGTGACAATTACTTCCCTAGTCCCTGAGACAATTCCTTCTCGAGTGTCTGAGACAGTTCCTGATAGAGTTCATGAGACGCAGGTCCGTGCATTATCACGTTATGCTTTCAATTGTTATTTGACATATGCTCATTTCCTTTTCAATGTGATCTGCAGGAGTCTGATGCGGAAGGTCCTCCCACACAAACGTACACAAATGTGGACCTTAACCTGCCATGATACAATTGTTTTTTCTTTCGACAAATGTAGATGACAGTGAAATGGCACTGATGTAAAGTTGTGTTTTTCTAATATAAAAAGAAGTTTTGCAAATTCAAAGCTTTGTGTTAGTAAGTTAATGTTTTTTTTTCAATTCCAGGGGCGTTACAACTAATCAATTGACCTGACTTCATAATTTTTTAAAAATTTTGACATAATGTGCCTTGTTTCTTTACTCCCCCAAAACTACTCTCGTACATCCTGCACAAAAAAGAATCCCAAACAGTTCCAGTATCATCCAGATCATCCGCTAAATGTAAACTATACATAACATCCAAACAACATATCATTGAACTACACTACGCCTTCTTCTTCCTGGTCGGTTTCAGGCGCAAATCCGTGATCAGAAACGACAAGTGCGGGTCAAGAAATACTCTATCTGCCCCGGCGAACAACGGACCCTCATACTCAAAGGTTGGAGGTTCGTGCAGGTGGAATTGTTCCTTAATTTTGCATTTTCCTATCACCTCCATCCCCGCAGGGGTACACCGGAAGACGCCGAACGGCCTGTAATGCAAAGGGAACAATTGGCGGTCAATTACGTGGAAAGCAATATTAAGAATGTACACAAGGGAAACTTCTTACCGCTGTTTGTCGGTGGGAGCTATGATAATGGATATTGATTCCGGCAGTAATTTCTGGTAAGCGTATTGCTGGTGCAGGTCAACGGATGACATAAAACAATCATGTTTCGGGTGTGTCTGCAATGTAAACAACGCATTATATGATATCAATAAACATTAACAACAAACTGGAGACGCGAGCTGAATACTTACGTGAATCCATCCTACGGTGAGTAGACCGTGTTCATGTTGATGTCTGAAAACATGTTCGTCTGCGCCGTCCACCGCATAGCACTGCATATAAGTTTGGATGAGTACTTAGATAAAAGCTTATAAACTAGCACACAACGAAGGCCTCTCACAGTATCTGCCGTGCCCTTCTGATACGAGAAGATGATCTCGCTGACGATGTACTCATTGTTGGTCAGCTTTCCCCCAAGAACTGCGCATGTCTCTATGTTCCTTCGAAGATTCCCGAGGCAATAATCCTTGAACTTACTCATCAAATCATGCGCCTGCAACCAAAATGTCAAAAAAAGGTGAGCGTAAACATTAATGAACACACATATATACCGAAATGAAAGACATACCACACGCACAGTTTTAAGGGGCGGCGGCTCGAGAGGCACGGCTGGAGGAATACGTTGGCTGCTTCCAACAGGGTTGCTGCCAATTAAAAACATGTCATTACATGAAACAAAATAAAGTAAAAAAGTGGAATTAGCGTTCAACGGAATGAACTTACAATCGGAATGTCGTATCAGGTGCGTCAGAGGAGGATGACGCGGATGCTAAATGGGGTGATCGCCTCTCACCTGGGTTCAGGGCTGCCACCATTTCACGATGCCACTCGGCAGATTGCATATGCCATTGTTGTGCTATGGCCCACCTATCTTCTGCGAGCTTGGCCGCTTCTTGTATTTGGACTTGTTGCATTTGCAGCCGCTCTTGCATTTTGTGCATTTGGGTCATGGACATATGATGGAGCTCCTCCATCCTGCTCATCCAAGCGAACGTCTCATCAGGCATCGAACTAAAATGAGATGCCTGAGGAGGAGGAGGTCGTTCATGAAACGGGACTGAATGCCTAGGCTCTAACCGGGGTGGATGTGTTGCTTCCTTCTTTGACTTGCGCATCCATTCCCCTCCAGTTTGGGTGATCCCCATTCGGTCCACTAATGAATTGTTGTAAATGTCATTGACCGACTCTTCAATTCTAGGTTCCGTCTCCGGGATGGGGACCCCTAACTGCTCAACGATACTCTGGATGAGCCAGTTGTACGGCAGTGACTTCGCCAAGTTGTTGAGCACCTCTTGCATGTGGCTCACGATGATATATCCGATGTCCACCTTTTGTCCCGTGAACACCTTCTCTAGCATATAGAGATCCATGCTGGTAACAAGGTCTCGATGCCCATTCCGAGGCAAAATTGTGTACGTCATTATCAGGTGGATCAATCGGGCTAAGGCATTCAACTCCTTGCCCTTTGGCTTGTTGTACTCGGCAACCTCGGGATCCTGATGCAACAATCTAATCACCTCTAACCCACGTCCTTGTTTGACGAATGGTGGCGCCCGAGCCATATGATAATATTCATCGCTTGGCTCCTGCAACACACATCCAAGCATAATGTTGACATCATTGGCCGTGAACCTAACCTCATGTCCAAAAATATATGTATGCACCTCTAATGGTTGGGTGGAAATTCTCAAATTTGCATAAAACAATCGTATAACTCGCTCGCAATAACTGCCCCTCATCCGGCACAACCCGGCTAACCCAGCAGCCTCAAGCATACGATCAATTCCCATCCCTGCGAATGAGTACAAATCTACTATCTTGGACACAATAATTGTACGGCGTTGTATATCTTCTACGTACCGTGCTTTGCAATTCCGGTTCCAATATAGTTTCGACCTTGAACCCACTTGAACGGGTTGGAACGGGTCGCTGGAGCATCCGGCTTCTCCTTCTTCAGGCTCAGCGGTTTCTTCCACCGCCACCACTACATCGGCTTCGAACGCCACAGTTTGAACGGGTTCAACTGCCTCCATCGTTGCCTTCCCACGCTTCGAGGTCAATTTCTTAGTCCGGGATTGCATTCTGATAGTTGAGAGTAATTCACCAACCTGCAATATAATAACCCACACAACATGTCTAAGTTAGCATAACAGTATTGCCTCATTGCGTCGCTTGGATAATAAAAAATGTAATGAAACAAAAACAAAATTCCAATTTCATTTCCGATAACAGATTATTACCCCAATACTTATCTCCAAAATAATTTCAAGCTATAACTATCGATTTACAAATTTAAACAAAAGTTTAACTTGAATATTTCTTGCATGGTATATATTTAGGTGTAGGTATATATTTTCTTTTTCTTTTTTTTTTTTTTTTTTGGCGTCTAGGCCAAAAGTGCCTGTACGCCGCGGCGTGCAGGCCAAAATTGCCTGCACGCCGCGGCGTGCAGGCCAAAATTGCGTGCACGCCTCGAAAATGTGTGACCGGCGCCAAAGACCCTCATAGAGACTTCGAAGAAACGTAGCAAATCTACCTCAAATCAACAGTCCATTTCCATTATCACAGACAACTATGAGAAAATCATCAACAAATACACACAAATCTACCTCAAATCGTCGTCGGACGTAGCTTCTCTCCTCTCTTCGTCGCCCGCAGCTCCTCTCCTAGTCGCACGCAGCTCCTGTCCTCGTCGCACTCGTCGTCGCACTCGTCGTCGCACTCCTCGTCGCACTCCTCGTCGCAAGTCTGTCGAGAGTTGCAGATTAGGGCTTGAAATTTGGGCGAAATTGGTTTAAGTGTATATATATATATATATATATATATATTTTTTTTTTTTTTATTTCAAAATCATTTTGGCCTGGACGCCGCGGCGTGCAGGCCAAAATTGCCTGGACGCCGGTGGGGCCATCAGCTTTTTTTAACGGACAGCGATGGTGCATTTGTCATTTTCACATACGTTGGTGGTTAACTTGTTAGAAAACATACCACAGTGGTTGACTTGTCATTGAACGTAAATCACGTTGGTTGATTTGTCATTTTCCCTAAAAAAAATAAATAAATTTTAATAAAAACACAAAATTTACTGAAGTTTTATTTGTTGAGCATATTTCTTTAAAGATTCTTTTGTTATATTTCTAAATTGTTTTTCAAGGCCTGACAACGTCATTATCATCATGACGTAAGTCAACTTGATTTCCCATCAATCTTTTAAACTAAAATAATGAGATTTTTTTAAGTCTTTCAAAATTATTGGAAAAATGAGAAGCCAATCAACTGTTTTTTTTTTTCTAATAAACTAACTAATGAACTATAAAAAAATATCATCACATTATTATCCCGTTTGTTATTAATTATCATGATTCATTGTGACTTGACAATGATCAACTGTAGCTTGATGACGAATCACGGCAGCTTGACAAGATCTACTGTGAATCGTGGTCGATTCGCGACAGATTAATAAGAAAGAAATTCATTTTTTTACGTAGTGCGACGATTAATCTTTGCAGATCAATAACTCTCTCAATTTTCAACGGTTTTGGACGTTTGAGTACTCGCCTTTCATCTTTTTTCGTGATGCACAGGTAGGAGAGATCTGTTTTGTTATCAGTGCATATCAGAGCAGATTCGATGAGGGAAAAAATGGGATCGTTTACTCGAAAACTTTGGAAGGTCATAACTTTGTGTTCAGTCGACCAATTTGGACGATTTTTTTCCCCATAATGTTTCGAGATCCAAGCACTGGCAAGATGCCGAAGGCAGCTTGTCCCACTTTGAGGGCTAAAAATGCTTCTAAGTCCTATAATTTCTCTTACACAATTCAAAACCGTGAAGCTGTGCACGTTTTCCTCCCCGAATATGCTATGATAAGCACTGAATGATAAAACATATGTTTCCTACCTATGCATCGTGAAAAGATGATGGAAAACGAGTCCTCAAGCGTCCAAAACCATTGAAAATTGAGAGAATTATCGATTTGCAAAGATTCATTATTTTTCTAGGTGAAAGAAAGGAATTTCTTTTTTATCAATATGTCGCGGTTTGTCGTCACTCTGCCGTGGAACAAAATCAAAGCATTTAATGGCAAACGTGATAACGATGTTAACAATGACTTTTTCTATAGTTCAATGATTAATTTGTTAGCAAAAATAGTTTAGTAATTGACTTGTCATTGATCATAAAGTACGATGGTTGGTTTATCATTTTCCCAAAATTATTTCTCTCCTCTTAAAAACTATGTACATTTCTTGCTCTTTTATTTGCCAAAAACAACCATGTTTTCTAAAACCTAAATTTAATTAAAAATAATATTTGTTAATTAATTTTTGAGAAATTAACAAAAAAAACTTTATAGTTTGAATTTGGTAATAAGACAAACCTTAATGAATTTTTGCGGATAACTAAAATATCATTGTAACAATATGGTTTTTCTTGCCTTTGAAAATCTTGTAAAATTTAAAAATTTTTTTTATTTTTTTTTATAAAACAGTTGAAATCTTTATTAAAACCTTCAAGTCGAAATCAGAGGTCATTTCTTAAAGCCTGATTGTTAAAAACTCTTTTATTAAACTCGTTACTTAAATTATTACAAACAACGGAAGACTATTTATTATAAAATTATTTTTCTTAAACGTAGTGGAAGCATAAATAATTCATTTAAAGAATAATAAACAAACTGTTAACATTAAATTTACAAAACTCTTTTCTCTTTAATCCATTGGATTAGTCAGCCAAAAGACCCGCCCGTGAAAATCCTTCATCAACTTCTCCTTCATCTGTTCGTCATTTTCTCTCATACTTGTACCTACATCGCAAGACATAAATTATGAGTCTAACGCTCAATAATTGATAGAACTTAAATGCTAGATGTACGTGTAGTGCCACTTTAAAATCGTATGCATTTTCTCTTTTCATTTTCTTTCCTTTATTTTTTAATTTTTTACATTTCCGTTCTTATCTTTCTGTTTTTGTTTTCTTTTCTGTTTACATACTTTTCCAGACCTTTTGACACATCGTCTCAATACTGGAACGCTTACGTTCCCAAGCCTTTTGGATTCCAACCCTCATCTCATAACGCATTCGTTCTCAGGCCTTTTGACACATAGTTTCAACCTGTAACGTATTCGTTTACATTCATTTCCATTTAGTACCTTTTCATGTTTCCATTCTTATCTTTCTGTTTCTGTTTTCATTCTGTTTCTTTATTCGTTTCGGTATTCGTGATCATACACGTTTTCGTATCTGTTCTCGTATCTATATCTGTTTCCATTTTTGGAAACTTGTTTTCATTTTTGTTTTCGTCTCCATTTCTTTTTCTGTTCCTGTATCTGTATATGTACTCGTGCCATTTCCATATCCGTTTCAGTTTCTGTTTCTGTATCCATATCCATTTCTCTTTTCATGTTCTTTACTTCACTTATCTTTTCTTTTGTCTATGTGTCGAACATTATTTATCCGGACCACAGAAACCATTATCTTTTGTTATGTTTGGGTTATGTGCTGGAAATTACTTATTCGGACCACACAACCTGTAACATCCCGCTACTTTTCCCATTATTCATTTAACTTTTTAAATTTCGTCATAATTCATTAAATTATTATTTTTTAAAATTTTTTAAAATTTTTTTTCTAATTCATAACTGAAGCGTAATATCAGAGTAAACCACGAGAAAGAATGTAAAACATTTATCAAAAGAATACAGTTTCCAAAACAGTCTGTTTACATTTTCAAAAGTCTAGATTGATAACCTACGCGACTATTAACAAAATACACTTTTTCCCAAAGTTCTATTAGATCAATCATTCCAAACCAAAATACCAAATTTCATCTGTGAAATTACCATTATATTAGATGACCCAAAACATACCACCATAGCACATCTGTGGTGCACCACAACCGACAGGTCAAAATTGCTGATAATGCAAAACGTCGTCCTGGAATACCTTCTTCACATCATGATTGTTATCCAATGCATTACCTACATCACGAGGGAGTACAATGAGCCTAACGCTCAGCAAGAATTAGAATGTAATGCAATGCATGATCATACAATGCAATTAACTCAGGAGTATATATATGACAAACACCGTCGGGTCATGAGGAAGATGTGGCCAAGTAACTATATACATATCATGGTCTTCCTCACGCCGTATGTACTTTTTGTTCCGAGAACGTTGGGGATTTCAAAACGAGAGACAATGAACACTCAATCCCATGCACTTAACCTAATCATTTCATTTTAAACTTTTCTTTTCACATTTCAGTGTAATTTCTTCATGGGGTGTCATTGTTATTTATGAACCCCCACACGCCTATTTACATAGATTAAAGATGTCATGCAAGATGGAACAATGTCATAAGTCCTAAGTGATGCATGATGTCAATAATACAACAATAAATATAAACGTAGAAATTCATAACTTTCACATCTTCAAACAAGTATCTGCACTGAATGTGAATCAACATAAGCATTATCTACATACTACACACAAGTCATATAGAGTTGGTTTAACTTTTACTCCTTATATATTGGCTACAATCTTCGTTTAACACATAGACATCTCGCCTACCAGATGACCAGATGATAACATTTTATAACAAGATTTAATAACTATTCTCATCATCTCATCAATCTCTTATTCATCAATCCCTTCCACATGATTTATTCTATCTTTTTTCTCAATATGAACTGTTAAACTTTTCTCATAATAGAATGAGTTCGTAGGTTCAATACTCTAATTATTGCCATTAGAATTCAAATGTTATTAAATAATCAAGGAAATAAAGCAAAACCCAGTCTAGTTTCTTTTTCTTAAATTAAGAATAGAGTATATCCAAAAAAACCAATCCAACAAAACTTACAAACAATACATACAAACCCCGTGATGTAGGCCTCCATTGGCCATACATCATTCTAATTCTTACCTCACGTTTTGTAGAAGGTCACATAGCCGTTCCACTACATAGTCTTATACAACCCAATCCTAGCAAAAGAGCAAAAATGAACTCAGCGCTCAATTCTCATTCACAACATATCAATTAAATACTTACCACCTTTGAGTGCTGAATAGTGACGCCTTTACAGTGACAACCCAACCACCCCATTTTTTGCAGTCTCCATTAGACAACACTTCTTTACTTTTATAGAAAGAAACCCAGACTGACTACAAACGGAAATCCAGCATCGTGGAGTCACTTCCCTTTCCAAAAGGGAAGAGGCCCACTTACCAAGAGCCACCCAAGACCTCCCCCTCCACTGTCTGGACGTGTCACCAGCTGAAGAAACCAAAGAAAATCGATAAACATCGTAATTAATCATCAGATTTAAATGGGTTTTTCGAACACAGTGTGTCGTCTGCAATACCGTCTGCAATCACTTTGGAAAAGAAAATGGGTCCTCAATCCTTCGTTCGTATTGTCTGCATAGCCAATTCAGACGCTAGGAGGCGTCCGCTTGACACATCCACAGTAGTTCGAATATTCCCAGAATTAGGACAGATTCATTCGGACGCCAATCTTTCGCATCCACAATCGTCCACATCGTCCGAATGTTCCTAGAAAATGGACAGATTCAAAGCGGACAGCCTTGTTACCATCCACAGATTCCATCAACGTCCGTACTCTAACAGATCTAAGTCCGCACTTTGACAAAACAGAGTTTAGGACGCTAAATATCGTCCTCATTCGTCCTAAACTCCCAATTTTGAATTTTTCTTTAACTTTTTCAATACATTTTATTTACCACATACCCTAAACCATATTATTACATCATTAAAGCCTATTACAATGTAATATATGGATTTACACGGTATTCTTCTATTTTCAGGGCATTAAACAACCCCTTTTCTTTTCTTTTCTTTTCTTTTGTTCATGTGTCGTGCTTGACCTACCGGACCATAAAAACCTTTATCTCTTAACCCTAAAGCAAATAATTTAAACACTCCTGCAGGTTTGTTACTTCCTAAATTGATTATTGATAGCAGTGCGACAGATCGTATTACTTAATCGCCCAAGCTTCTCATCAATAGTAAAAAAAATCACTCATTTACTGCCCGTTGTTATGCAAAATGGAGACCAGATACTTAAAAACCTTCGTTAATTTTCTAAGAACTCGTAGTGGAAAAGATAGAATACCCAAAAAAAAATTGCAAAAACTCGTGATTTTAGAGATTTTCACTAAAAAAGAGTTAATATCCATGGACAATGACTTAAAAAAAATATTGTATAAGTTGATTTTGATTTTTTTTAGTTTCATAATTTAGAAGATTTTGTAAAAGAATGTTAATGTTTTAGATTTTAAATGATTTAGAATTGTTTTACTGTCTATGAGAGAATCACAGCTTGTCTGTATTTTTCTACAAAAAAGACAATGATTTTTTTTTATTTGCAGACTTTCTTCTGAGGAAAATTCTTTTTTTACAGAATAAAGTTGTCTTTCTTATGTTGAAAGACGACGTTTCTCTGCATAAAGATGGGTTCCTCTGTGGAAAAATGATTTTCAAAGACTCACTTTCTGCAGCGGAAAGTCAACTTTCCATTGCAAAAAACTAAGTTCCACAAAGGAAAGACAATGTTCCACAGAAAACCTAACCTTGGTATACTTTATCAATTTTTCATAGTTCAGTGTTTAAGTTGTTAGTAAAAATTGTTTAGTTGTTGACTTATCGTTAATCACAAAATACAGTGGTTAATTTATTAATTTTTCATTGGTTTATTATGTGAAGTCAAAAATTCATGTGACTAATGATATATATATAAGGGAATATGACAAACCAATCATCGTACTTTATGATTAATGACAAGTCAACCACTAAACTTTTTTTACTAACAAATTAACCACTGAACTATGAAAAATCGTCGCCGCGAATATCGCTGTTAACTTACTAAAAATCGAAGAGGAAAAGAAAAAATACCCATGGAAAAAAGGAAAGAACTTGTGGTTTTAGAAAAGACTTTCAGTGGAAAAGAGTTAATATCCATAGAGAATTGATTTAGAAAATTTTGGATTTTATAAAAAAAATGGATTTAAAAGATTTTGAGCTTTTTAATTTAGAAGATTTTGTAAAAGAATGTTAATATTTTAATTTTTGGATGATGTAGAATTATTTTACAGTCTATGAGAGAATCACAGTTTATTTACATTGTCTCTGTTTTTCTATGAAGAAGACAATGAATAGTATGACGATCTAATAATTTAACCCCTGGCTATCATTGAATATCTAGCCACCGTGAACTTAAAGTGCAAATGAAGCCAACAAACGAGAATGAAGTCAACAAACGAGATATAACAATTAAGTCAATCCCAATTATCAAAGTAAAACTGTCCAAAAAATGACAAATATCACGATCGTCCAAACAAATAAAGTTTAGAATTTTATATTGCAAAATTGCCAGAAAATTCACATTTGCCAATCAAGAACTGTCATCTCATCACTGTTCTGCTTCTGGTCTTTGTCGTTTTCTCTTCCCAGCTCTCCCTTTGTGAGCTTCCTCTCTCTGTTTGGATTCTCCCCCAAATTAGAAATCCCAAGTGAGAGTCCTTAAGGCTTCGGACAGCTCTTCCATGGAGCTTCTTCAGATCTCCACAAAATGTTACAATCCGGCAATGCCGAGTTGGAAGTCGAGATGCAAGACAACTCTATGGAAAAAGACAACCTAGGCATGAACAGCAAATGACACCATCTTGCTAATGTGGAAAATGGGTAGGATAATCAGACATAAATATGTTGTTTTGTAAGGAAGAGATGCATAAAGAATAGAAATCTAGAATCCTCTCTTCTCCCCGCCCTCTCTTCTGACTTATCTCCTTCTTCCCTATTCCTCTTCTCTCTTCTGCTCTTAACCCTCTTTTGTAACTCACTTATTATCAATATATACAAGTATTCCATCATCTGCTATTTCTTTCTTCTATAGCCATAACAATTGGTATCAAAGTGGCAACGTTCCTCTGGCAGAGACGAGATCTAAAACCCATGAAGAAAATATCAAACGATTGGAAGCAGAGATGAAAACTTACATGGGAACTGTTTTCAATTGATTGTTCTGATAAAAAATTCTACAATCTTGAAAAATCATTTCAGAGTCTGGATCACAGCATCACTGCCAAACATGAAGCTGTCTTGGCCACAATCAACCCTTCTCATCCTCCTCCACCACATCAGGGCCTCTTACCTATTCCTTTTCCAGCATCTGCTTCTTCACCTACTCTTCGAGCAAGTGATGGATTTTTCCAAGATCATCAACTCCAATTGAGATGGTCACGAATTGATTTTCCTTTATTTGCTGGGGAGAATCCTCGAGAATGGGTGCAGAAAGCTCAACGATACTTTTTAATCCATCAAATTCCAGACAACATGAGAGTCAGCCTAACAGAATTATATCCACATGATCAAGCTGATATTTGGTATGCTGGCTTTTCTTCTCACTGTCCGAATGCTACTTGGGACCAATTCATCTCGGCCCTTTGCCAACGATTTGCACCGATTGCTACAGAGGAAGTTATTGAGACATTTAGCAAAATTGTCCAAATTACCACAGTGAAAGTATACATTGGCAGATATGAATCATTAAAAGCATTAGCTCAAGCTTCTTTACCTCACATGTCAAAGCTTTATTTTATTTCTATTTTTACAAGTGGTTTGAGAGAGGAAATCAAGGCCATGGTGAAGATCACCCGACCACAATCACTGACTCATGTTTTTGAAGTAGTCCTACTGCAGGAAACTGCTATTTCGGCAATGCAAAAGAATCATCGTCAACCCAGAACATATACTACTTCTAAGTGGCCGGATAAACCCCTATTATCCAAAACAAATCCTTCCTCCTCGGACTCATTGGCTGATTCACTGCCTAAATCACAATGTTTTCACAAAGTTTCTCAAGCTGATCTACAAATCAAACGTCAATTAGGGCTATGCTTTAAATGTGATGAAAGATATTTTGTTGGCCACAAATACAATAACCAATCGCTACAATTTATTATAATGGATACCTCAACAATTCTGGAACCTTCTGTTATTACTTCAGAGGATTCAGAGGTGATGGAAATTTCTCTTAATGCTCTATCGGGACAGATTACTCACTCAACCTTCCGTATTGCGGGATATCTCCATCATTTGCAGTCTCCATTCTCATCGATAGTGGAAGCACTCATAGCTTCTTGGACGAATCGTTGGTTAGTTGCTTGCACCTAGAGGTGGATGCTTCCTGCTCGCTACCAGTTACGGTTGCAAATGGTGCTTCATTGCTTAGCACCCCCTTGTGGTCTTCGATCTCTTGGAAAATGCAATCAAATTTATTTACTTTTCCCATCCGCTCTTTACAAGTGGTAGAAAGTGATATGATATTGGGCATTGATTGGATCAACCACGTCAGTCCTGTTACTTTTGACCTCCTGAATGGCTACTTGGAAATTTTCCACAATGGTCATGAGCTTTTTCTTCAAGCAGCTAAGTCAATTTCATTACTCGAAACTATCTCGGTTCGCTCATTCTCTTCTTGGGTACAACACCAACCGCATTATTTAACAGCTCATATTTTGGCTATTTCCAGCAATGATGACATGTTGTCTCCTTCGTGTGTTCAAACTATACTGGATGATATTTTCTCCACTCCCCACGGCCTTCCTCCAGAGCGATAGCATGATCACGAAATTCCTCTAATAACAGACGCCAAACCTTTTCGACTACACCCTTATCATTGTCCTTTTACGCACAAGTCTGAGATAGAGAAACTAGTCACAGAAATAATAGATGAAGGCATTATAACGACGAGTAATAGCCCATTTGCGTCTCCTATTTTATTGGTGAAAAAGAAAGACGGGAAGTGGCGTTTTTGTGTTGATTACCGCCAACTCAACACCATCACCATTAAAGACAAGTTTCCAATGCCCATCATTGAAAGTTTAATAGATGAACTCCATGGCGCTGCTTATTTTTCTAAAATTGATCTTCGATCTGGATATCATTGAATCTGGGTCAAGGAGACAGATTGTTACAAAATGGCTTTCCGTACCCATCACGAATTATATGAGTTTAATGTTATGCCATTTGGCCTTACGAATGCCCCAGCCACCTTTCAGTCCTTGATGAACTCGATTTTCTTACCGTACCTACAAAAATTTGTGCTCGTCTTTTTTGACGATACATTGATTTACAGTCGTAATATGCTGGATCATTATATACATCTTTGAGCAGTTTTGAAACTGTTGTGTGATCATACCCTATTCATTAAACTCAGCAAGTGTTCTTTTGGCCAACCTAAGGTGGCATATCTGGGACATATTATCTCTGATAAAGTGGTGGCACTTGATCCCAATAAGGTTCCGGCAATGACATCTTGGCCAACACCTTCCAAAATTAAACACTTGAGGGGATTTATCAGCCTGACAGTGAATTATCAGAAGTTTGTTCGAGGATACAACATTATCACACATCCCCTAACTAATTTGTTGAAGAAGGATGCTTTTCAATGGTTGATAGAAGCCGAGACATCTTTCCAATCTCTTAAAATAGCTATGACTACTGCTCCGGTTCTGGCTCTACCAAATTTCATGAAGCCTTTTAGTATTGAGACTGATGCTTGTTATGGAGGTATGGGCGCAATTCTGCTATAGAATCAACATCTCATTGCATTTATGAGCAAAACTTTTAATTCTAGGAATCTTGGGTGCCCTATTTATGAAAAGGAATTACTTGCTCTGGTTCTGACAGTTCAACAGTGGAGGCATTATTTGGAAGGCAATGCTTTTATTATTAAAACTGATCATCATGCTTTAAAATTGTTGCTGGAGCAGCTAATTACAACCCCTTGCCGCAAAAATGGCTTACCAAGCTGTTAGGCCTTCCTTACACAATACAATACCAAAAAGGTAGTTCGAACATCGTAGCCGATGCTCTCTCTCAGCGTGACACTCCTCCAATGGCTTGCCATACTCATTCTGTCATTCATCCTGCCTGGATTCAAGAAGTCATCAACAACTACGAAAATGATGCTTGGTCTTCCGAACTGATTAGCAAAATGATTATTACTCTGTCGGAAAACATAGATTTCTCAAACTCCAATAATATACTCTGTTACAAAGGCAAACTAGTTTTAGGAGCTTCTGGAGATATTCATCAAAAAGTTCTCCAAGCCATTCATGATTCTCAAGCCAGTGGTCATTCCGGCATCCAGGCCACACTCCAAAGAGCCAAACAATTCTTTTGGTGGCCGGGTATGCTGTTGCGGTCTGAAATATGGTATTACAGTGCCTTATTTGCTAGAGATGTAAACACGAACACACGGCTTATCCAGGCTTGCTACAACCGCTACTGATTCCAGACAAATCATGGAACTACATCGTTATGGAATTCATTGAAGGGTTACCAAAATCAAGCAAAGCGGATTGCATTTTGGTGGTGGTTGACAGGTTCACTAAATATGCTCATTTTATTGCTTTATCTTACCCATTCACTACAATCCAGGTTGCTACACTCTTCCTGGATCATGTTTACAAGCTCCATGGCCTTCCCCAACATATTGTCTCTGACAGGGATAAGGTCTTCTCATCTCAATTATGGAAATCTTTTTTCACAACTATTGGCACCCAGCTTGATTTGTAAATAACCTATCATCCAGAATCCGATGGTCAGACGGAGCGGCTCAAGCACAACATTACTCAATATTCATCGAATTTCTTTGAACAATATTCCATGCCATTGTCAGTTTGAAGTTTCTTTACTTTCTTAGATGTTTGATTTTCTGCCATCGTTTTCCATGTTTTAAAAGTGCCAAACACCTGATCCTTTGTTTTCAGACAATAAACCCACAACCTTCTAGAGAAATTATCAATTATGGTCATGAAATAATGTGCACCTCCCTTAGATGCAATTTTTTCAGGTCCCTATACATCAGAATGGATATATTCCAATATTCCTTGAGTTTTATTCATTGATCTATTGAACTTTACACGACTACTTTTACCAAGAATACAATTCTCACAAAATTTCAGTTCTGTATGTTTATATCCTAATAAAACATTCTATTTGTTCAACTCAATTAATCCTCTGTCACTAACATGACATAACATGTGATGCCATAGCTCTGTATCATTGAGTTTCTATTGAATTACAGTAGATGCTTCTCCAATGATTGCTTTGCCTTGAAGAATGTAATGCCGCCTGACTTGTCTAGCATACCAATTGACAACTGATTCCTTTTCAACTGCAAAACAAATCTAACATTATGAATTTTTTCATACAGCCATCATGCGTCATAATCTGCAAATATCCTTCACCCTCAATGTGGTAGGACTGGTTATTTCCGAGCAACACTTTGCCTCCAGTTGTTTTCGTGAAACCTTGCAGCCATTCTTTTCTTGGTGTCATGTGGAATGAACACCCTGAATCCAACACCCACAGTTCACTTGAGTTTGTTACTAAAGCCCATCAGTTTTTTCAGTTTTCTTCTCATTCATTTTTCTCTTCCTTTCATAACAATCCTTCTTGAAATGACCCTCCTTGTGACAAAAGAAATATCTTTTGCCATTTCTAGACTTTGATCGAGATCTGCCTTTGGTAGGTTTACGATCTCTATTTTGTGATCGTCCTCAAACAGACAGTCCTTCACCTTCGGAGTTATCCTTTGAATCAGCCTTTTTCTGGAGTTCTTTAGAGTTTAGAGCCTCCTTGACTTCAGCCATTGTCAAGGTCTGCTTACCATATAACATGGTATCAACAAAATGCTCATATATTTTGGGTAACGAACTGAGCAAAATAATAGCTTCATCATCTTCCTCTATCTTCACTCCAATGCTGTTCAAGTCAAGAAGTATTCTGTTGAAATCATCTAGGTGCTTTCTCATTTATTTCGAATCCTCCATGGTTAAAATATACAACTTCTTTTTGAGATACAATCTGTTCGCTAAACATCTTTTCATGTAAAGAGCTTCCAATTTTCGCCAAACAGACAGTGATAAGCTTTCTTCGGTGACTTCTCTCAGAATGTCATCACCAAGACTTAGTAGAATTGCACTATGTTCTTTGGATTCAACATCATCTGCTTTACTAGAATCGGTTTCTTGAAGAAGTTTGATGGCGTCCTCATCAATAGCCTGAGTCAGACCTTGATGAACCAATAAAGCCTTCATTTTTATCTACTAAACACTGAAGTCATTGTTGCTGGTGAATTTGTCTACCTCTAATTTTGTTATGTTTCAAAGACTCAATCTTTAAGAATTGAACGTCGATTTCCACGCTCACCTCACCAATTGTTGCGAATAAAACCTAGAAAATGTGAACCATAAAAGAAAATGAACACCAAGGGTTTACGTGGTTTAGACAAAATCGTCCTACATCCACGGATGAAATCTTTGAGTTATCTTCTTATTGATCACAACAAGGTTACAGAAACGAATGAGAATTACAAATGAATGAGAAAAATACAATCTAAACATATTCACTTTACTACAAAGAGAAAACCATATCTTTCTATAGTCTTCACCACTGTGAACAATAATCGCTGATTGCCTTTTGTTTTTGAACCTAAAACAGAGAATTTTTTGGTAGTTCCTGTTGACACACAATACAGACAAAGACGAAAGTTATTTACCCATTCAACATTCTCTCTATTTAAACTATCAGATAACTTCTGTATTAAATGTCAAACTGAATCTTCTTAACAGATGTCTGTCGACCCACTTTAGACATCCCTCGATACAATGGATGTCCTTCAAAAAATAATGGTTGTCCTTTATCCATCAACAAATGTCTGTCTTCATCTATGGACGTCCGTCATCCAACTATTGAAGTCAGTCAGTCAAAATGGACATCCAACATTTATCCGTCATTCATCTGAGATAAGTCCATCTCTAGAATGGGCATCCATCTACAGCTGTAAGAGGTAAAACAGAGTCATTATCACACAACTAATCTTGATATAAGACAAATTAATATGTTAGTTAGAGCGGGAACCTAAGCAATTTTGTTCATATCCACTAAACTTGGATAGAAATTATAGTTACATCCCAAAATATGGGGTGATAGAGCAAATTCAATTTCTAATGAAGTCCATCTTCATTTGTAAAACTCTTAAAGCAGAATGTAAACATTGACATTTATAGCATAAATGTCTTTAGGTTCTATCTTCGACCTAAGAGAAAGTGAATTCTTTATCCATGAGACAGTACTTGGGAATATGCCTAATTATCCGAATTATGTTTGGATTGATCCAAAAAGTTTTTAACTCTTGTGTTGTATCTTGTAGTTTTGCTTAATATGCTTCATTCGTCAAAAGCTTTTGGGAGCTTTAATTTTGTCATCCATATTTTAAAGTAAGAAATCAAACTCTACTGAAAGTTGACCATGATGAATCACAATAAACATAGACATGGCTTAGGTATCTCGCTGACCACAAATTTAATTGGTGACCACAACCTTTGTTCACTATCGACTACAAAAAGTTATGCCCATATTGCCATTTCATATAACAATAGTAAATACTTCCAGCTTATGATAGATTATTCATATTTCTTAAGCAATGAAAGACACGAACAATTCATTAATTTAACTGGCATCTTTGAATTTAATAGAATAAATAGTGTCATGATTTTTGAAATTTGGATTTTATTAAAAATTGTTATATTTTTTTAAAAATTTATGCTGGCCAAAGGATTTTATTAAAACGTGTAACTAAATTATGAACTTAGAAAAGTTGCTACAAAAGGAGAAGAATTAAGTATTTCGTACAAAACATGTGCTTATTTTAAATAAGAATTGTTGGAGGAAGAATGATCGTTGGATTGAATTAGAGGATAAAACGTGAATCGTTGGATTTAACAAAAATGCTTCCAAGGAAAGGAAGATGTTTCTACATAAAGGAAATATGCTTATGCGGAAATGGAGATATCTGCAGAACAAAGATACTTCCGCGAAAAAGAAAGATGTTTATACTGAAATAAAAGATACTTTCAAGTTAAACAATAGAGGTATGAAAGCATACACTTCTGCAGAAATAAAAGATGCTTCCACGAAAAGGGAGATTTCCACAAAAAATAAAGGACAGAGTGAAATGTCGTCATTTGAAGTGAGAAATAGTATGCAAAATAAAGTATCCACAGAAGCATTGGTTTCCATAGAAGAATTGGTGATCATGGTAATGTTGGTGACCATGAATGTAAGTATAAAGGCTAGTGTGGCAGATTTTCATTGAACGAAAAGACAAAGCGAACGTCTACAACGATAGCTTACACGTCCACTACTATTGCAAACAGATTTTAACAAGTTTTTTTCCACTGAAGCTACGAGATCTAATCTAATTTTTTAATAGATTAGGAAATGATGAAGTTAGGATTCTATTTCCATGAGATTTTCTTCCGCGGGATCTTCTATTCGACCATCTTTAAATAAGAATTTTAGGGGTCAAAAACCTAATGACTCTGAAACTACAAAGACGAAGAGATTTCTCTCTAGCTCATGGGTAGATTTTTTCTCAAGCTTTGGAAATATAAGTCTCCTATGGCTAAGGTTCTGAAAAATTGGATGTATGATGGTAATGGACAATGATATTAGGAATTTTTTATGGGTTTTTGAAACAACAAATAGTTATTAAAATTTTATCATTTTCTTTTTATTAATCATATTTTCTTTTTTATTTTAAGAAAATCAAATGAGTTGGATAACTATGGAATCCGCTAAGAGTTACAACTAAGTGATATTGATTGTGTTTGACCTTTGGTCTACATTATAATGTGCTAGGGTAAGATAGTTTTATGGTAATATTATTTTGTGATGCCTACTACTATTGTTTGAGGATATTATTTTTTGTTTTGCTGTTTAGTACCTATGATTAACTATGGATCGAGGATGTGATATTTCTTGATTGTTATTGTTTACGTTGATATATTGTTGATAATATGATCATTGTTCTTGTTATTGTATGATGAGACACGTTTAAGAACACATTAGGATCTTGCATGATAAATTTTATTTTATGGCACTTGTATATATTTCATGCATAATGAAAAATATTTTCATTAAGAAAGATAAGAAAGAATAAAAGACTAAAAGACAAATTGAATAAACATAAATAAACATTGTGGTCTGGGGTGACTATCCCGCATGAGGTGGACCTAAGGTGTCACTTTCTCCCGTAAACTAAATTACTCACAACGGCTGGACTGTTAAGTGAAAGAAAAAAAGAATATTGCCTGAAAAAGACATTATTTTTACATGTTGCATCTCATATTTTTGTTTTATATACATCTCTTACTGAGAGTTAAGCTTATAGACAAACTTTTTGATTGTAACACCCCATTTAAAAATTTTTTTTATTGACATTACGTTTGTAGAAAACTAGGTTCTTTAGAAACTCGTATGACAGAAGTCTTTATGAAAAGCTTTTCATATTCATTTAAAACATACGGCAGAAGTCATTAAGAAGTTCATTTAGGAACTAAACGTAACAAAACTCATCTTTTAATATAGCCATAAGCATTTATAATTGTTTTCTTTTAAATCTAACAAAATAAATCTTAACAAAATATTTATATCATTAAAATTCATATTTCTTAAATTTTAATCCATGGTCAAGTTCACTTTGACAACGTTGTAGCTTCACCCACGAGAATTCCCTCTTCAACTGTGCTATTAACAAGTTCTTTCCATCAAACACTTTAATCTCTATCATTTTCTTATATCACAAGGTACATCTAATGAGTTTAACACTCAGTAAAGAATATAAAATATAGCCTGTAACATATAAAATGCAACATATCAAATGTCTATAAAATGCAGCACATAAAAACAATCTTTCTTTCAGTCATTAGTTTTTTTTTGTCTTTTTCTTTTACTTTACAATTTAATCGTTTGGGACATCAGTCTCAGGGAGAGTGACACCATTAGGTCCACCTCATGCGAAACAGTCAACTCAAACCCCACCCATAACAATCCTTTACGTTTATTTTGTTAACACCATTAGATTCAGCTCACGCGGAACAATTAACTTATTTCATATTTAAAATTTCATTTTGTAAAAACATATGCATAAAATCTTTTTCGTTACTTTCTTGAAAAATGTAATGCATGGAATGCACATGATACATAATAAATTTTTAAGCATATTCTCGAAACTCACAAGTAGAGCATCACATTCTATCCAACAATTTATCATGCAAGACAACACATCCTCAGAGTCCAAGAACAAAAAAGCATAGACTATCAAACAATATTCCAAAGTATTATAACAAATCCTTAAGGTAAATCAATCTATATCACATTCAAAATACCAATCTAATCTAGCCAACAAATCTTCAAAGTAAATCAATCACCAACATATATAGAATACATTCCAATTTTATCAACAAATCTTCAAACTTGGGTTTTGCCATATTACAGAATTCCCTTGTATATCAACATATTCCAACTCCAACTTAAAACAGAAACAAAATGATGTTTATTCAAATATTTCTAATTTCTATTCTCCAATTACAAATATAACCAGATTGCAACTCAAACTTAGAAGCTGTAAAATAACTTGGCAACATCTACAAATTCTATGTTTAATAGAATTCCTTATCTAAACATCCAACTTCCAAGGCTATGCAGTTTCCAAAACCCGATAGTAAATGGGAAACATGTTTTAATCTAAACTTTAAAGGCATTAATTAACTTAGCATCATGCACAAACTCCCAATCTTTGTTCAATCTACTATTATAATACAACTAGGTTTTTAAAACCACAACTTTAGTATAAATAAATTTAGCATTACAGAAACAGATTCTCAAATCTCCAATTAATGTAGAAATTATTCTTACCAACAGGTGGACAACAACCTCAACATATATTCAGACTTCTAATTCTAAACATAGAGGCAATAGCAATATATGTATAGAATTCTCAATCCACAGGAAAAGCAACACCCGAATTTATAACCTAAAAAATAAGGGCAGGAAATCACCAGGCCACATATGGACAACAATCTTAGCATAAATAGATTTCTACTTCCAAACTCGGAGACAGGAAGGAAATTAACATTTGTTACAGAATTTCCCATTTTCATTTTTATACAATACACAAACTATCAGCTTATGGACTTAAGCAGTAACCAATATGCACTAACAGTTCCTATATGGATTTCTTAACTTCTGAGTTTGATAGTAACCATTCAATTCATGGTATCAACTTCACAGTTACCACGGTAAGGAAAATCATGAACATATATCCATTAAAATTCCTACAAACCTTGTGATGTAAGGCCTAATGCCCAAGCAAAACATATATTCCATACCAAGAATTTGATACTACAGAAAAATTTCAAATTAAATGATCATTCTATTTTCCGTAAATAGAAACATAACAGAGTTAGGAAAATTGGATTTCACAACCAATAAACTATTTCACAGCAATCACAGGAAACCCCCACAATCGATTCTCCTAGTGAGTCTTAAAACCAAAACACTTACCTCCAATACCCTGAAGATTACCCGAGGAGAACCGCTTTGTCAACAATTGGCTGAGGAGAAATCGCCGAAGAGAACGGATTTCTTCGACTAGGCAAGGAGAGTAGTTGAAGCAGCAAGAAATAAGGTTTTTCCCCCATGACCCTCATCGACGATGTGGCCAAACGTGGGGATTTTCACATCCCCGAACACTGCAAATCTAGCTCCCCGACGCGACAAGCTCGCGAATGATTTCAAGGAGTTCTTCCCAATGATCAAGGAATGAGATTGAATTGCACGACTTGCCTCCCTTGTAAGTTTCTAATCCAAAGGTTGAAACATGCCCAATGTCACGATCTGATTTGTCTATAGGCGATCGTGATGACAAGAGGGCGTCGAGGGGCCATAGTGATATCAGTTGGGACAATCCATGTGCGGTACATGATTGCCAGTTGCCTTGCAGACAAGAAAGTGACTCCTCACCACTATACGATGTATACTCCTGCCACAATGAAGTTGGTTCAGATTTCTCTTTGGGGGAGGCATGGTGTCAGCTCTCCACCACCCCCGGGGCCCCGACTCTAAGTGAGCTACTTCATGGTGGGCAGTGCCCCAATCATGATGGGTGGGCATTAGTGAGCCAAGAGCGAGCCTTGGTATCTCCATGGAGTGGGGAGCTCCATGGACAATATTGGTTGTCAATCCAACATCGGTATTGCGCACCTCCTGTGCCTTAGAGGCTCGGATGTGGGGATCGCTATAGATTCTATTATTCCCACATGGTCAACCCAAGATCGAGAGCAATGCGCACATGGTTAGCACCGCATCGAGAGAAAGCAAGTTGCCGTATAGGATCTCGTGGTCGGATTATGCTCACTCGAGATGCATGTTGGGTTGCGTCAACATCTCGAGACATGCATTTGGACAAGAGTGCCCTCATGCCCATTGGTTATTCTGGAAGTGTGTTCAAGGTCCTGGCATCAGTGTTAGCGGGGTTTCGAGTGGAGCGAATATGGGTAACCTCACTCGTCATTTGTTATCGTTGTTGCTTCCACACGCAGATTGATTTGTTGGCCCAAGTAGGCTTGCCAGAGTTGAGCTGTAAATTATGGAGCCACATGATATGACTGCTATTACCGTGACACCCAGCTATCTCCAATAGTGCACAAGAAAATCAATCTGACTAGTGTTTCCTTCTTCTCCAAAATTTCCCATTTCAATTAAAATATCTAATTTCCTTTATATATATATATATATATTGTGTGTGTGTGTGTGTTACACTCTTAAATATTTGTTGTTGTTGTGTGTGTGTTACACACTTAAATATTTGAAGTATAAAATATAGCATGTGGCATCAAATATCAATTCTATTAAAATTTATTGTTTCAATACATTGCTACAAAAAAATTTCGAGTGCTACAGTGATGAAGGTGAAGATGAATTTATCGAGGAACCACAGGATGATAAAATCGTTTCCGTTGATTACTTGACAACATAAGTATCAACTTGAGAATATTTTCTCAACTATAAGTATATCTGATTTAGATTATCGTTCTAATTAATTAATATTATTTTAATTTGTTGGTATTAGGGTTTTCTAGGAAAAGTATGTTAAGAAAAGATAGGAAAGATATAGAAGCTAAGGATGAAGCCATGAATCGATTATCAGAGCTAGTAGAACGCTAGTTCCAATATCTGGAGAGGATGATGGAACGGGAAGAGCAAGCAAGGATGTGACTTGATCACGTCGAATCTGGATGGGAAAAGTTTTTTCGACTTAATCCGCCAAATTTTGATAGGAGTTTCTCTGACCCAACAAAAGCTAAAGAATGGATTCGAGCTTTGAAGGACATGTTTGACTATGCTAAGATAAACGAGGAAGAAAAAGTCTCATGTTTTGCATACCTACTTATACTAGAGGCAAGGTTTTGGTGGAACACAATCAAGCTAACTTAAGATGTGGGAATAATGACTAGCAGAAATTCAGTGAGGTGTTCTATGATAAATATTTCAGCCCAAGAACAAGAAAATTAGCGAAGTTTACTCAACTTCACCAAATTGGATTCATTTATAATTATGTTAGAAATTTTGAATCTTTGTCATGAGTCACGCCACATCTAGTGGTTATAAACAAACTCAAAGTGTATCAATTCGTACAAGGCTTGAAGGTGGAAATCTATAGAGATGTGAAAATATATAGCACTCAAGGAGTACCATATTCAATGATCATGTCTAAGGCACTAGAAGTGGAAGAAGCAAAATTGCAGGTTTCCAAACATATAGAAGCTAGAATGAAGTTTTCAGGAAGAAATAGCCCTAACAGAAAATAATAAAAAATAAAAAATAAAAAAAAGGGGGGGGGGGGGGGCCGGGGGCCGCAACCTAATGCGAAATGAGTAAAGAGGCCCTTTACTGATGGAGAACAACAAGGGAGTGGAAAACGTGTTCAAGGAGGTAAAATTGTTACTCATGATTGTAACAACCCCATTTTTCTTACATTTGAAAATGTGTAAAAATTTAAAACCTTTTATTTTATATAAACAGCGGAACACTTTTTTGTTATAAAAATTATTTTTCTTAAAACCTTTTGGAAAATGTAGCGGAAGCACAAAAGAATCATTTAAAATACAATAAGTAAACTTTTTGCAAATTGCAGCGGAAATAAGTAAAACCATTTTCTTGTACAATTTAAATATCTTACAAACCCTTTACAAAACATTTCTCTTAAATCCTTTAGCCCAGCCAGCTACAAGATCCGTCCGTGCAAATTCTTCACCAACTACTCTTTAACCCGTTCTCCTGATCTCATACATACTTGCATCAACAAGACTTAAACTAATGAGTCTAATGCTCAGTAAGTGATATAAATTAAACTATAAAATGCATGTGTTATGCTTTTTGAAAATCCATTATTTTTTCCATTTCCTTACTTCACTTTACTGTTATTTCTTTTTGTTTCTGTACCGGGTTTTACCTATTGGACTACAAAAACCATTTTTTTACGTTTCTTTTGTTTCTGTGTCGGGCTTTACCTACCAGGCCACAAAAACTATTCTTTTACGTTTCTTTTATTTCTATGTCGGGCTTTACCTACCATACCACAAAAACTGTTCTCTTACATTTCTTTTGGTCCTGTACCTACCAGACCACAAAAACTGTTCTTTTACGTTTCTTTTGTTTTTGTGCCGGGCTTTACCTACCAAACCACAAAAACTGTTCTTTTACGTTTCTCTGTTGGGTTTTACGTACCGAACAGCAAAAACCATTTCATTACATGATGTGGTTGTCGAGTATTACTTACCGGTCCAACCTCTTTACTTGACTTTACTTGATCATTTACTTTACATTTATTCGTATTTCATTTTGTTTTCTATTTCCTTTTTAAAATCATGCATGAAAACCATTTTCGTAATCATTTTGAAAATAATGATGTATGATACTAGTGAATACATACATTCTATCATATTAATACTAAAATCTCTAACCATGCTCATCTATTAAATACTTCATTAAAAGAATCTAATTCTAATAAACATCCAGCAAATAGCAATACAATCTTTGAAACATGATTTCTATGAAATCCAATAATCCATCAAAGCATAACTTTATCATATTAAACATAAAAGAAGTTAAATCTAATAAACAGTCAGCATACAACCCTAATTCTTGCGATGTAGGGTCTGAAGACCAAAACACATGTATCACTTACTTGGCATTCTTAAAGTGTTTCCACAAATATTCTTTGTCTTTTAATACCTTCAAAATACGTAACACTCAAATCATTAATAACCATTCATAGAACAAGACATCCTCACAATCCAAATCATTAACCAGACATTCTCAAACTTTCCCAACAATCACAACAGATTAATAATATCCTCAATGTGGAGACATGAACTAAATAAATATATATAGTGGCAAATCCTCACAACATACCACTTAACAACCAAGCAATTATTCAATTCTATTCAATGTTCAACCATGAGCAGGAAAACAGATCCAATTGTACATAGATTACATATTTGTTTAACTTCAGAGTTTGACAATAACCATTCCAATTCATGGTGGAACTCACATATTGATGTATTTATAAACTAAAATTATGGAAGGGGATCGTTACCTTAAAGCCTAAGAAAAAATAGGGTAATTTTCCACTGACACTCAACTATTCATCACTAGAGAGAGAGCTCTCTACCTCTCTTTATCTCTCAATTCCCTCTCGACCTTCAGCTCTCAATTCTCAAGAAACACACACGCCATAACAATTCCCATCAACCGAAGACAGACAAAGAAGAAACCATATCAAAATCAACCCACTCACAACATCCGACATTCAAAATAACAACACATGGCAATGGAGACAGAGAAACCAGCGCACAGGGGACTTACCTTGTTTCTCTAAAACCTTTTCTTTCAAAGCTCCTTCTTGCACGGGCAGCGGTGTCCTCCTAAATCCTTCACCTTTCCCCGTATTTATACACCAAATGCTATGGTTGTCACACGTAAACATTTGTTTAAATTTTACACTTGTCAATCAAGTACCCACATATCTAGGCGATGGATCGCCATTTTTCTAGGCGAGGGCGATTCTTGACCTTACTCTCTTAGTGTAAAATTGGCAACAACTAGGTTCCACCTCGTCAAGAGCGTCCAACGTTGTAGGTTTGTTTCAATAAGGGATGCCCATTCTTCCCAATCAAGGATGTCCATCAAACCCAATGGATGACTGTATTCTTTTTTGCCATGAGGGACGTCTGATCCTCTATAAGAGGCGTTCGTTCCTTCACAATTATTGATGTCCGTCAAACCCAATAGATGACCATCTTCTTTTTCGCCATGAGGGATGTCCATTCCTCAATAAGGGACACTCGTTATCCTTTTACTTTAGACATCCTTCATTCCATTTTGAATGCCCGTCTGTCTCTTTGTTGTAAGGGACGTCCGTCACCTTCTTATCTCAAATTATTTCCTTTTTCATTCCAAATGACGCCGCTCCACTTAAACTTAACGTCGTCATCCTTCTCTCATCTCAGACGTCCCTCGTCCATAGGGACACCCTTCGTTTCTCCAAACGATGTCGTACCCCGATCTATTTCTTTATTTCGGACATCTTTCATCCATAAGGGACGTCCGTCATTCCCATTTTTCTCCTTTATTTATTCATTCATTTCCTTATCTCCTCAATTTAGTGATTTCTTTAATATATATATATATATATATATATATATATATATATATATATATATATNATATATATATATATATATATATATATATATATATATATATATATATATATATATATCTGTGTGTGTCACATATTGATTGACCAACTCCAATTGCCAACTTATTCCAAATATCATTGGATAATTATTGTCTGTCCAATTTAAATTCTTCAATAATTATCAAAATAATCCTATTACACTTAATTAATTTCTCGATTATCCTTACTTAATTTCGTTACGAAAAATCGGGGTATTATAGTGATACTGCGGAGACAACTCAAGTCAGTCAATGACCCAAATGTGAAAAAGAACCATTTTGGAGAATTTAAAGTTGGCACCGATCAATGCTTCAAATGTGGAAAGGTGGGACACTTAGTCAAAGAATGTTTAGCTCTAGTAAGGGTGCAAAAGAAAGTAGCCCCAGTTTTCTCTCTTATCGAGCAACTTGCTGTAGTGTCAGGTATCACATTTATTAATAGTATAGCTGCTTATACTCTATTTGATTATGGAGTGATTCACTCATTTTGTGGCATCTACATTTTATTCTAAGTTGAAATGTTTATCTAGACTAATTGATTAGGCCTATAGAGTAATGTTGTCATCTGAAGAATATTTAGATGCAATTGATGTCTTGAAAGAGTGTGTTATAAGTGTAAATGATCAATTTCTACAAGCCGACCTTATTATAATCAACATGAAGAGTTATGATGCCATTCTTGACATGGACTAGTTATTTCAAAACTTTGCAACCATAAATTGAAGAAGAAGAGTAATCTATTTCAAGCCTCCACCCGATAAAGAATATATCTTCCATGACACTAAGGATAAAAGAAAACCACTAGTTATTTCTTTTATTAAAACACGAAAACTACTAAAGATCAGATGCATGAGTTTTTTATCTAGTATAGTTGATTCACGTGTGATACAAGATGTAAGGCTTGATGATATCCATAATCTCCCTCCCTTGGGGATTCGACATCTTAATATGGGCCCATAACCCACAGATCCTAGGATTGAAACCTGGCTCTGATACCAACTATGACAGCCCGCCATGTAAAGGCCAGAATGATCCATGTGCGGGTCTAGCCCATACCAGTGGGGATGCACAATGCCACATCATTTGGGAATGTGAAAATTCCATGGTTTATAAGTAGGTTTCTACTTCTTACATAGCACAATGTTTTTTTTTTGTGGCTAACTTCAAGAACAAAACTGTATAGGCTTCTGTAATACCCTGATTTTACGTAACAAAATTAAGTAAGGATAATTGAGTATAATTGGATTATTTGGATAATTATGGAAAAATTCTTTGATGGAAATTATTTGAATTGGTTAAATGTGAATTTTGGTGATTAATTAAAGGAAGTATTAAATTAATTAGGAAAACAATGGCGGAGAAATAACGTAGTGATGATTTTGGGGTATTTGGAACTAAATTGGATGATGATGGCATTAGTGTAATTATTATATACTGAAGGAGTAAACATTAAATGGAGAACTAAGGAAAATGGGAATGACGAACGTCCCTTGTAGTGGGACAGATGTCCTTTATTGTGAGAGGGTCAATGGGTGCCTTTGGGAAATGTGGTCGCTAAGAAAAGACGGATGTCTAAAGTGGGAAGAAAACAGACTTCCTATATACAGGGACAGACGTCCGTTATGGGAAAATGAACGCCCTTTTATCTGGACGGATGTTCTTATGAATGACAAGTGTTTAGTATGATAAAGGTTACAACGTCATTTTAGAAGCAAGGGACGTCCCTAATGGAAAGTGGGACGTCCGAAGTGAAAGAATAGAAGACAACGTTAATATAATGTGGGTGAAGTCATTTGAAGCTAAGATGGACATCCATTAAAGAAGAACGGACAACCCTTGTTGAAGGAGAATTTTTAGCGTGATAATGTGAATGGTGTTATTAGGATAGAAGTAACAGGAATGACGTTAGTATTAAGTGAGACGACATCATTTGGAAATGCGAAGAAATGGGAAGGGACGAACGACCATTATGGACAAAGGACGCCTGAAATAGAAATAAAGGGAATGAAGTTCGTTGAGTGTAAGTGGAATGATGTTGTTTAGTGGAAGGATTAGCAAAGAAGGTGACAAACGTCTATTTGAAGAAATAACGGACGTCTAAAATATGAAGATATCAGACGTACCTTATCAAGGAATGAATGTCCCTCATGGCGAGGAAATTAACGGATGTCTCGTAGACGAAATTTGGGCAAACTATGGATCTTTTGATGAGGCCTAAGAAGTATTTGATGAATTAAGGAACGTTAGATTAGCAAGGTAGACATCCGTCATTAAACCAAGGATGGGGACACGTGCTAGGCACGTGGAAATCAAAATGAGAATAATGGATGCGTGTTAAGACTGTCGGATAAGGAAAGGAAGGAAATAGGGCCGTTGGATTCGCGTTGAGGGATGTCCCTTACAAAAAATAGACGTCTTTAACATTTAATTTCTAAGAGCAGCAAATTGTGGCAGTGATGAAGTCTTTCAAAAAAGAAGTTGCTTCCTTTCAACTGATGTTTTGGCTTTCCTTCTATGAGTGTTTCGATTTCATTATCATCCTTAAATGATAAGCTTGTGTCACCTAGGTGTGGTGGGTGAAACTCATGGGCACTGAATCATTTCAAGGAGATTCCTCTCCTTATTAAATCGAGGACTGAAGTAAAAAAGGGGGGATTCTAACTTTCGGTCGAAATAAAAGAGCGAAGGAGAGAGGGAGAAGGGCACCAATAACGTGAAGAAGAGAAGGAAAGGTATTTACTTTTGGTGTTAAAGGAAGCGTACGACTGTAAGGATTGTCAAGTGAGGTAGGAAATAGGGTGTAGTCGGCGAGTGGAGGCCCTACATCACGGGATTTTGTGTGTTTGGTGTTGATTACTGCCTTGGTTAATTGCTGTGATTTTGTGAAATGTTTCTCTTGTTGCCGATTGTTAATCTACTGTGAATAAAAGAAATTTAATACTTCTAATGAATGAAGAAATTGAATTATGCTTTGCCTTTGTTGTTGACCGTGTGGTTGTGGGAAATTCTCTATGAAGTATTGTGATATTCTTGGTCTCTGGTAATTGCAATGTGATGGATAACTTAGAAATGCCTTGTGAATTCTTGGTATATTTGAAGTGTTAGACATAAGAATTACTTTGAAGCATAAATCTATCAATTATCATATGAACTGCTCCCTCTTAATTAATATATATATGAACTGTTATCCCCTTGTTATTTAGCATGTGACTGCCTCTGTTAAATAACATATGAAATGCTCTTTGTTATTCTAAAGCATGCACTATTATATTACGACTTTGTTTCCTGTATACTCAATACATTGATGTGAATTAAACATGACATGACATACATGTATCATGTATAAGGCTTATGAAAATGTTGACATATCCATAACATGTGAATGAACGAATGAATAAATGTAAATAGGCATATGGGGGTTCGGGAGAAAAGGTGACGGTCCATTAGTGGTGACACCGCTGATGGATGTATCTCTTTAAGAGTGACAGTTAAGCCACGTGGATCATAAGATCTATCCTTTCTCTTATACTAGAGACCCCCCTCACTTGCACAACATATGAGATTGGTGACAGTCATTGTGGTGACACCCCTGATGGATGTATCTCCTTGAGAGCGATGATTAAGCCACATGACCCTAAGATGTATCTTTTCTCTATAACAAAAGTTAAGGGAGGAGATAAGTTCTTCTCTAAGACAGATTGCACAAGCATACATTAAGTATGAGTATTGCATTTCTTTCTATTTTTTCTGAGTGTTAGGCTCATTGTTTTACCCGTGATGTAGGTATGTATGAGAAACGAGAACAAGTCAAACACAGTTGATGAAGGATTTGCACGGGCGGATCTAGTGGTTGGCTAGGCTAAATGATTAAAGAAAAGAAAAGGTTTTATAAAGAGTTTCGTAAAGTGTTTGAATTGTAAAAGAAAAGAAGTTTATTCATTTCCACTGTGAGTTGTGAAAGTATTTTAAGAAAATGATTTTATTTATGATCTTTATTTGGTTTTATTTTATGTAGCACATTTTCAAATAAAAGTCTTCCGCTGTCTTATAAAAAAAATAAAAGTTTTAAATTTCATGAGGCTTCAAATTTAAGAAAAACCGAGTCGTTACAGCTTCGACTAAAATTGTACAATATTGTCCTAGGAGGATTGTGGACGTTATAAATGGTACCAAAGCCAAATCCCAACTGGAAGTGTGGCTATAAGTACCATTGTCCACCAATTTTTAAGCTCGATCACAACACTCCCCTCGAAAGTGTGGAAATTGGTTCAGATTTCCAAGTAAGGAGGAGTAGTTTTGAAAGTTATTGATTAAGCACTTACATAACTGAGAATAATATAGCTATAATTCATTGAATTGAAAAAATAAGTGATGAGAAAAAAAAAAAGTTTCTTGGTGGAGAAGATACAGTGAATTTCCGTTTCGAGATGTAGGGCAACTTACATAAACCAAGTAAATTTTCTTTGTTCTTTCTATTAGAATAATACAAATAAAGTCCATTTTAAACCCTCAACTATAGGAAAAGAATAAAAAAAAGAAATTAGATTGCCTTCAAATAAGCGCTTTGTTTATAGCATTCAGCCTAACTTTGCCCTTAATTTATCTTGAGCCAAATAGTAAAACTAGAGACTTATGTCAATCGACTGTGTGCCCCAAATAATCCTTCACCCTATTCCGCTTTGAATACCCTAAAGGTAACTTCCTGGTCTTGAACCTATAGTTAGTTCATCTTTTTGCACATCAATTAATGTACTGCTAGTAGTTAAGAATGGTCAACCCAATATGATTTGTATTTCACTGCCCTTTTCTATGTTGAGCACAATGAAGTCCACTAAAAAAGTGAATTTGTCGACCTTAACTAGAACATCTTCAATAAATCCTTTTGGGCAAGTCCATGATCGATTTGCCAACTATAGAGTAATATTGGTGGGCTTTTCTCGCGTCAGTATGAGTTTCTTAAACATGAAGAGTGACATTAAGTCTATACTCTCTCCCCAGTCACATAGGCCTTTTCAAAGAATTGATTCCCAACCGTTCAAGGTATAGTAAGGCTTTCTAGGTCTTTCAGCGTAGGTGAAAGTTTCTCCAGGAGTATGGCTCTTCATTCCTCAATTAATGCAATGGTCTTAAAATCATCAAACTTTCTCTTTTTAGATAGGATCTTCTTTATAGACTTTGCATAGCTCGACATTTGCTCCACAACTTCCATAAATGGGATGTTGATATGAAGCTTTTTGAAAATGTTGAAAAATTTAGAAAAATACTTTTTGAAACCTCTAAGGAAACGATGGTGGCAGGTAGTTTGATGAGTTATCAATCTTTAAATTTTGGGGATTTCTCAATCCAAGATGGTAATAGTTCAAGTCTAGTTGTTCTGCTATCTTTTTTAATTGCTTACATACTGCACAGATTCAACATTTATCGGACATTGATTCGGACCATAACGTAGTGATTGCCATTAACGTAGTGAATGCATCCAATTCCCACAACTTTTCTATGCTATGAACTTTCAGTCCACCATGGGTACATTGATGTAAAATGTTTAAACTAAAATTGAAACAATTTGCATTGATATAAAATAAATTAAATCCTTGGTAACAAAATCTTATTAGTGATTTTACAAAACCTAAGTGCACATACCGCCATAAGTAATAAAATGATGAATTAGATGATGAACCTACAAGGAATTGATACTAATAAATCAATAATCACCAATTTACTTTTATTTAAATAACAAAAAAATTATTTTATATCATTAAAAGTAATTATGAAAAAAAAGTGAATAATTAAACTTGATTTTTACTTCAAGTAATTAAAATCTAGTGCCCCTTAACAATACACCTAAATAAATTACTTACTTTTTCCAATTAATTAATTCATATGAGTTAGTTAAATGAAAAATCATAATTATCTAAAAGTCTTTGCATTATAAATATAGTTAGAAATTAAATTTACTATATTCCAATGTGAATGAAACAATAATTATTCATTAATTCATGTACTTAATAGGTTACATGTGTTATGCAGATTATTCTTATCCAACGTAAACTCACAATTTTCACTCAATGATCGTATGTTATACTGTTCGTATCTAATGGTCAGAGAATTAGAATAGTAATAAAGACTAAACAGGATAAATAAACTTAATGCAAATTAGTTAACTAAAAAAAGATAAATATCTAATTAGATTTCATAAAAGTTCATATTGTAATCCTAAAACAAAAAATTATGTCATAATTGCTGAAGGAAAATAAATAGAAAAACTAATATCGATGGTCATAAAGATTACAATAAAATTAAAAAGTAGAGAGAGAGAGATCAAACTAGTTGAAACTTTCAATCTCGATAAGTTATCATAATCTCCTTAAGTATCTTTAGTGATTGAATGTCATAATCTTTGTTTCTCTACTGAATTCTTGAGTCTCTAGCATTCCCTCATCATTCAGTATATCTTCTATTTATAGATCGCCATTAAAACGGTTCGTTTTACCTAATTTACCTATACTGGCATTGTAGCGCTTGTTCATGAATGCTCTAGTGCTATGGAAACTGATGCTAAGCATTATATCGCTATGAGGTGGTGTTATACCACTCCATTAGGTTTTTCTGAAATTAGCGCTCTTAAGGGTGTTGTAATACAACTCTTTAAATGGAGTTTTCTTGTTCAACTAGCACTATAACACCTACTCTCACTTTACACTTTTTCAAAATCAGGTGTTGTAGCACCAAAACTTCACAAAATTTTCATTTGTGCCCTTGCAACTACATTTTGCACTTTGATCTATTTATCAAACATGTTCATCTGAAAATACATTAAAGAAAACAATGAGAAACGACATTACAATGTCTAAGTTCACAAAATTCACGATTAAAAATATTCAATTCTTCGGTATAAAATTGACTGACCACTTATCTTTCTTTTTCATCAATACAAATTCAACTCTCCTCGTTCTCTTCTTAATCACCTCTTTATTTCACTTGATAAAGTCATCAAGTGCTTCTACAAAGGGAAAGAAGCCAGAGAGGAAAACAAAAGGAACTATGTCATATTCATGGAGAACTACTGCATACATAAACAACAATATTAACAGTAAAGCTCTGTTAATGGTGAAGAGGATTTATGGAAAAAAGTGGAGGAAGTAGTAGAAGACAATGAAGATGAGGTTTTGAGGAAGACAATCATGAGAGGCAAAAGACATTTTCGAGTAGTTCTTTATGTCGTTTTTTGTTTATCCCAATGACCTTCATGCAATGGGTGACCACCTCATTAAATTCCATTAATCTTAAGTTAAAGATTAACAACTATTTGTGTTTGATTCTGAAGATTGACATTCAGAAAACAATAAAAAAGATTAATGTTAATGAAATTAATTCATTTCATTGTACTAATTTCTCATATGAAATTGAGCTTGAGAGGTGGGGTTTCTTTCTCAAAATTTGGATCCACACACAATAACAAAGAGAGAGAGAGATGGCTGACATGTGTAGGACACATATCCATTTTAACAGGTATGTGGATGGCAAGAGGCATTATGTTCCTGGTTCATAGGTTGAGATCTAGTTTGTTCATAAAATTAGTTGAAGGTGTGAATTATCAAGACCTCCATAATTGAGGGTTTAAAATAGACTTTATCCAATTACAAAGACATCACAATTGAAAATTGTTTCTCTCTCTCTCTCTCTCTTCATTTCTAGGTAATTCAATTCTTTCAAGAAGCTATTTGTAGTGTTATAACATTATTTTGGTTAGAATAAACTAATTTGATTGAACAGATGGATTTTGTAATTTTTACTGATTTTCATATTTGAATGGCCTTTTCTAAATACTTAAATTCATTGACTACCCATTTTAAGAACTTTAAAAACGTATGACTCTTGGAAAGCTTAATTAGAATTTGGATATGAATTGAATAAGATATATTAATATCCATTATTAAGTTAATGATATAATTAATTAATTATCACATGAGCTAGAAATATCCTTATTTGTCACGTGTAGTTGATAAAGTCTTAATGCGTTATTCTTATTTTGACTTCTAATAGCACTATAGTTTTCTAGAATAATAGTTTATAGTTTTTGAAAGAGTTTTGTAGAAAATTTGAATCTTTAACTAGTAATTCATAAAGATAATCTAAAAGGTAAAGTTTATGATCTTCTAACTGCTAGTAATAGCAGTCATATGATCTTCGTCACGTTCGGCATAGTGGTAGCTCAATCTCCATCAACAGCAATTTGAGACTATAGTTACAAGGCAGAGCCATCTTAAGCTAACACCAGCATGGCAAGATTTGGCAGACCAACTCGACTTGGTTTATTTCACTTGGCAAGAATGCGGCAATGGTTTCGGCTACGAAATGAACCACCCCACCGAACTTGGCCATGCTTGTGGTGGGAACCTAATTAGAGATTTATTCTCAATCCTTAATTTGGAAAAGTAAATCAACTCTAAATCAAAGTTTTGTTTTCAAGGAAGTAAATCATGCGCAAATGAAAAAGGTTCCCTAAAACAACATTTAATCTTCCCATTAATTTCGGTCAAATTCACAAATGCTTTGAAAAGAAAGAATTAAGAGAAGTTGCTCCATGAGGGAGAAGCACACTGGACCCATCTTCTCTTATCGAAAAATCATCCTGAGTCCTAAAGAATTCCAAAGAGCGCAATTTTAGAATTCTTCCTATCACCCACAGTACAGAAACTAAGAAACAAACAAGAGACGACAATGGTTCTCAAGTCGAAGTGTAGTGTTATCTTATACAAAAAAACTACCTCCTAAATTATAAGATTCAAGCAGTTTAATTATTCACTAAACTATGGGGAAATAGATGAACATTAAGGCATTATGTGACTCAGGTGTTAGTATAAACCCAATGACCTAATATATTTATAAGAAATTGAGTTTGGGAGAAGCAAAACCTATAAAACTAACTCTTCATTTAATTGATAAATTATTCACCAATGTTAGGTATTTGTAGAAGATGTCTTGGTAAAATTAGATATATTACTATTTCTCATAAATTTTATTGTATGGACATGCAAATAAATAATAAAATTTGTAATATCCATGCACGACCATTTTTGGCTACTAAGTAGTACTTTAATAAATGTGAAAGCAGTAAAATTAACGTTGAGTTTGAGGATCAAAGGTTACTTTGAGTGTATTCGATGAACTAAAATAACTCAAAGAGGTGGACAACTACTCTAGAATATATTTTGTTACGGACATTATTCAAGTTAAGTTTTGTCACGAATAATAAAGTAATGTGCCAAGGATCACTAGGAGCACTTATAGAAAATCGGCCACAAAATTGTAATTTTTTTTTGGACCAGTAACCTCAAACGAAAAATATCTTTTAATCCAAACGTGAACGAAAGCCGATTTTTAGAGATCACCAAAATAACACATCCAGGAATATCGTGTCAAAAATCCAATGCAAAATCAACTCAGAATCTCAAGATATGATCAAAACAATACAATCCCGAAATCTAGGGTTTACTCGAGCAGATTTGACAACCTGTAATCAAACGGCGATAACTCTCTCTGCATACATCCAAAGACTACCAAATTTTGAGGGAAGGAACTTGACTAATTGTAGAACAAATCATCAGAAGGAATGAAGTCAAAATGTCGTGCATAAGGGCTTCGAATATCAGTCACAATTGCAAAGAACCAGTAGCCCCAAATCCAAAGACAGATTAGCGATAACAAGAAATCCACTAAACAAATGATCTTGACATAATTCCTTCAACAATACTCAACATATACGATAGTAACAACCTGTTATCAGCAGATTAGAATAGCAAGAAATAAGAACCACTCGCAAGAACTTCAAGAAAACCCATATGGAACCGTGGAGTCTGCGAGCCTCCTAGTGAGAGGGGCGACTAATGGCTTGACCGTGGGGTAAGCACTCTCCCAGGGTTGGAAGATCTTCTTCTAACCTCACACCACAATCTACACCTTGAAAAGGAGAGTATTGGAGAGGTTAGTAACCCTTCCAACTCGGCCAAGAAGCTTCAAGACGGCCGAGCTCGGGCTATGGATGAAATCGGCTATGGAGGATGGGTGCCGAGAGTGTTTCTCCACCAAAGGAAAAAACTAGGGTTTAATTTCAATAAAAGTGCTCTTTTCATTCCAGCAAAGGGGCTTTAACCCTAAGAGATTTACAATAAAGACAAAGACCAAAATGCCCTTAATGTGCCAAAAATTGGGCATGAGGGCGCGGTTTACATGCAAACCGCGCACCACTCAAAATAGCTCACTAAACACAAAAAAATCTAACCAAAAAAAATTCAACACATCGAGACTCGGATACATAAGTTCTTAAACATCAAGAAAATTGCAAGTAAACAAAGAAATAAACTTTAGAAAAATCGTAACCTTAAGGCATCTTAAAGTCGGAGAGAAATCAACTAATCCGTTGGTAGTGAGTCGATCTAAGTAATAACATGAAATGGTCTTCCCTTGTCATCATGAGTTGTCTCTTCCGTAAAATCCCATAATTTAGACATACCTACAAAATAAGAATGTGTTAAGGAAGAAATAATTTTCTTGGCTCAGCCACGAGTCATTGGACCCTGATTCCCATCATCCTCCTGGGGTGATTGAGTATTTGACCTCAAATTCTGGGAGTGCACCGCCCTTATTCTTCTTATTGGAATTTCTCCGCCCCGATCAAATAAGAATAGTTTCTCCATCCTAGGAAGAGACTCGCAGTGAGTTGGAAGACCAATGGTGTCAACTAGACTATCGAAGATATAAATAATGATTCTCTTCCTCTTGAAAACTTGAATACTATTATCCCCCGCTTCCATGCTCATAATTGGCTACGATAAAATTTGGAAAGGTTTATCTATCCATTCAGTGACATCAAGCTTCATTTCACCAGTCTCTTTCCATTCCTCCTTTTCACGAAAATGAACCCCGATGTATTCAGCTTTGGGATTGTGTTTAAAAAACATAAATGTACCATCGAGTGTATTATGCCCCTCCCCTAATTGAGAAAGGAGAATTTGGTACTCGTCTGCGATCTGCGATCTGATCATTCTCGCTACTGCCCTTAGGTATGTGCAAAGAATCAACCTGTTGTAGTAATGAAGACAATGCAAAAGGAATTCCACGAGGGAAAGTTTGGCGATAACCAAATCCTTTGGGTACAAATGCCAAGGAATCGGTTGTAGTACTCAAGTTCAATTTCCTTCGCTCACACACACTCGGCCCCCACATGTTCCTTGTAATTAAGGGACTAGTCACGGCCATGCTAGAGGAAAATAAGGAAAACTCAGATCTATCGCTTCCCAATTGCTCGTAATCTTGCATTATATGTGTAGGGCAGAGAGGGTCTAGTTTAATGAGTCTTCCATTTAGCTTGAAGGTATATACATTGGTAAATCCATTGTGAATAGTCTTTCGATCAAATTGCCATGGTCGTTCCAATAATAGATGTCCCGCCGTCATGGTAATGACATCAAAAAGAGACTCATCCTCATAATCCCCAATAGAAAATGTAATATGGACCTGCTCATCGACGGTGATAGAGTTCTTATCATTTAACCAGTTGAGCTCGTATGGCTTTGGGTGAGAGGACGTTTTCAATCCTAACTTCTCAACAATATCAAGAGAGACCACATTAGTACAACTCTCACCATCTACAATCAAAGAACATAGTTCATTTTTCACCCGGCAATGAGTATGAAAAATATTTTCCCGTTGAATCCTTTATGCCCTATCTTGAGTCGTCATAGATCGTGTCTTGGCCATGAGTAAAGGACCATCTGGTGCATGAATAGTCATTCAATGGTTCTGTTGTGGGGTACGGTGTTTCATCGGCTTCATCTTCGCTAAAGATTTCTTCTGGGTCACCCCTCATTACCATCACACGTGCATTAGGACACTGGGAAGCTATATGTCCGAACCCAAGACACTTGAAACACTTGAAATCTCTAGATCTTGGTTTGTTATTATCAATAAAAGATTTCTTTTCCTCAGAATTCTTCACGGCATTAAACTGGTTATCCTCTTTTGGAACTAGCTTTGAAGGATCAATGTTTTTTTTGGAAAGGTCGAGACAAGCCCTCCTTTGCCCTTCTTTTCCTTTGTCTTTCAATTCTCAAGGCTAGTTGTATAATATCTTCAAGAGTTACATAGGATTGCAACTCGACAGTGTCACCGATCTCTTTGTACAACCCTCTAATAAAATGAGCTACAGTTTGCTTCATTGGTTCTACCACATTACAACGGATCTTTAATATCCCGAACTCAGTTAAATACTCATCCACCGTTAGTGAACCTTGTTTCAAATTTTGCAATTGTAAGAACAACTCTTGCTTGTAGTGTGGAGGGACAAATCTCTTTCTCATGAGTGCTTTCAAGGCTTTCCAACTTCAGACCTCACCTTTTCCTTCCCTCCGCCTTTGTGCTTTAAGGTCCTCCCACCATATACTAGCATAGCCCGAAAGTTCTAAGGCCACCATTTGAATCTTTGTTCTTTCCGAATAATCATAACATTCAAAAATTTGATCCACTTTCTCAATCTATTCTAGAAAATCACCACCATTACCAGAGCCTTTAAAAAGCAGAATAGAGACCTTAACATGTCTCATGTCATGCTTGGCATTAGGTCTCCTTCTTGAGCTAGTTGATTCCCTCTCCTCGGGTTCCTCCCAATCATCATCGAATGAACTAGCATCTCGACCTCTTGAATCAATCGACGTACTAATCCTTCTTCGAGGCCTTAGAGTTCTAGGACCCCATACATTATCATTATCCAAAGCTTCAATCTTTTGTTGAAGCTTAAGAATCATGTCAAACATCTCTCACATACTCGGCTCGGTTTGCTCATGAACTTCCTCGGGTGGTGCACTTGCACTTGGATCATTCCTCATCTCTCTAGGGTTATGATAATGAGCTTTGCTTCTAGTACTCATTATAAAACACTGTAAATCCAAATAATAACAGCAAGAAAACGTGAACACGGCTCTGATACCAAATGATGTGCTCCAAGGGTCACTAGGAGCACTTATAGAAAATCGGCCACAAAACTGTAATTTTTTTTGGACTAGCAACCTCAAACGAAAAATATCTTTTAATCCAAACATGAACGAAAGCCGATTTTTAGAGATCACCAAAATAACACATCCAGGAATATCGTGTAAAAACTCCAACGCAAAATCCACTAAGAATCTCAAGATATGATCAAAACAATACAATCCCGAAATCTAGGGTTTACCCAAGCAGATTTGACAACCTGTAATCAAACAGCGATAACTCTCTCTGCATACATCCAAAGACTACCAAATTTTGAGGGAAGGAACTTGACTAATTGTAGAACAAATCATCAGATGGAATGAAGTCAAAATGTCGTGCGTAAGGGCTTCGAATATCAGTCACAATTGCAAAGAACCAGTAGCCCCAAATCCAAAGACAAATTAGCGATAACAAGAAATCCACTAAACAAACGATCTTGACATAATTCCTTCAACAATACTCAACATATAAATATAGTAACAACCTGTTATCAGTAGATTAGAACAGTAAGAAACAATAACCACTCGCAAGAACTTCAAGAAAACCCAGATGGAACCGTGGAGTCCGAGAGCCTCCTAGTGAGAGGGGCGACTAATGGCTTAACCGTGGGGTAAGCACTCTCCAAGGATTGGAAGATCTTCTTCTAACCTCACACCACAATCTACACCTTGAAAAGGAGAGTATTGGAGAGGTTAGTAACCCTTCCAACTCAGCCAAGAAGCTTCAAAACGGCCAAGCTCGGGCTATGGATGAAATCGGCTATGGAGGATGGGTGCCAAGAGTGTTTCTCCACCAAAGGAAAAGACTAGGGTTTAATTTCAACAAAAGTGCTCTTTTCATTCCAGCAAAGGGGCTTTAACCTTAAGAGATTTACAATAAAGACAAAGACCAAAATGCCCTTAATGTTCCAAAAATTGGGCATAAAGGCGCGGTTTACATGCAAACCGCGCACCTCTCAAAATAGCTCACTAAACACAAAAAAAAATCCAACCAAACAAAATTCAACACATCGAGACTCGGCCAAATAAGTTCTTAAACATCAAGAAAATTGCAAGTAAAGAAAGAAATAAACTTTAGAAAAATCGCAACCTTAAGGCATCTCAAAGTCGGAGAGAAATCAACTAATCCGTTGGTGGTGAGTTGATCCAAGTAATAACATGAAATGGTCTTCCCTTGTCATCATGAGTTGTCTCTTCTGTAAAATCCCATAATTTAGACATACCTACAAAATAAGAATGTGTTAAGGAAGAAATAATTTTCTTGGCTCGGCCACGAGTCATTGGACCCTGATTCATATCGTAAAGGACCCGAGACATAATAAGGAATGAAAAGACCCGATTATGGACCGAACCATCAAACCCTTATCTTCAAATAATCTAAATAGTAGCAAAAGACTAGAATAAGAACAAAAGTCAAGGCCCAATATAACTTGAGTTAACACACAAGTCCAACATTGGCAACAAGATAATGTAACAATGTATGTCCAAATATAGTAATCTATGCAAAATAAAATAGTAGTATGCTATATTTTAATCCCAATAGAATGAAATGAACTAAAATTGGAAATAATGTCTTACCAAGTAATATTTCAAAGAAATTTATTAAAGTAAAAGAAAATATCATCGAGCTTGTTCCCACTGTAACAACTCAGATTTTCGTAAATCGTAGAAATACGTGAAAATTTGAAATTTTTTTCTTTTTAGAACAAAACGTATCAGAGCACGTTTCACTGGATCACTACTAAGTCTTTCGTTAAACTCGTTCGGAAAACCAATTACAAAGTGCAGAAGCATAAATAATAGAACCATTTGTTTAAACGTTGCAGAAGCGTTATAAAATAAACCCAATATAAATTGTGGCAGAAGCGTAAATCGTTTAAAGAAGAAACTAAACAATTGAATATAATTTAATAAAACTTAACATATACACAACCGTTTCTCTTAGCCTGGCCAACTCGAGTCTCTTGCGTGCGAATTCTTCACCTCTGCTTGTTATTAGTTCGTCATTCTTGTATATTAGCCTATTATTATCTGTTCGTCGTTTGTACTTACACCACATGTAAGGACGTGAGCTTATGCCCATTAAGGAAATTGGGGGAAAATAATTATGCATATCTCTCTCTTTAATTCTTCTTGGAATGGGGGCAACCCAAACCAACTCTTTTATTACGTTCATTAGTTCTTGGTTCTTTACTAGTACTTCGAGCTGGAGATTGGAGTTGTCTTAGGGGATGAAATAGTGGATCGGACTTGCAACTAGGTCCCCGTTCCTGTCAAGGTTGGGGGCTTCGTCTAGCCGCGGACTAGTTCCGCTACCCATCCGCCCTAACTCCCTTTTTCGTCCCCTTTTCTGGCATATCCCGCCTTCAAGGTTCCTCCCCTTCCTGCGTATCCCGTCTTTAGAGTTTCTTCCCTACCGGCGTATCCCGCTGGAGGGTTTCTTCGGTGATGGCCGTATCCCGCCCATCCCAAACATTCTTTTCTTAGCATTCGTCCCCTTTCCGGCATATCCTACCTTCAAGGGTCCTCCCCTTCCGGCGTATCCCACCGAGAGGGTTTTTTCGGTGATGGGCATATCCCGTCCATCCCGAACATTCTTTTCTTAGCATCTTTCCTCACTCATGCATGCATGAGTATCACCCCAAAGTGGCACTCCCTACGGTTTTCTATTAACATGAAGCATATTGCAGTATAACGTACATTAACGGAAATTGAAATGCGTATTGAAGTAAAAGTACTATAATTGAACTTATGCATATAATGAATCATAATAATTGAAAGCATACATAGATACAAGGAACAATTATGATATTGAATTGAACAATATGAGACAATAAAGTAACATAAGACAAATTTCAATTTAACTAAATTTGCTCATTGAACTAAGCTAGGCTAAATATGGAAACATGCTATAAGCAAAGAATAACAGAAACATGCTTGTAAATTGGAAATCTTTATTCTAGTTTGTTAAGCATACTTTTATTTTAATTGGTAAAACATGCCATATTTACTAATCTAGTTATTATCCTAATTAATTGCATGCTCAACAAATTGGTTAACATACTAAAAGTTTAGTCATTGATTAAACATGCTTGAATTGATTAACATGCAGACATGCTCAACTAATTCAACATACTAATTACTAAACATACTCAAGGATTGATTGATTATTTAGAGTCAGCTAATCATGCTAAAAGAATAATGTACATGCTTTATTGTCAATAACATGCTCAATTAAATACTAGCTATTAAATATGCTGGAATAAACAATTAAACATGCTCTCTAGATGATTACATATACCTAAATAAATTTGCATGCTCAAGAAGTGATTAACAATTAATAATTATTTAAGCAATTTGATTAACATGCTCGATTTCTAATTAGGTTAATTACTCTAGTCAGATTATCATACTTAGATTAACTAATTTAGTTACGCTAATTGACTTGCTCATACATCATTAGGTAACATTTAAACATGTTGAACCTAGCTAAGCTAACATGCTGGGTTTAATTAATCATACTTTGCTAACTGATATGTTTAAGTAATAATTAACATGCTTGATTAACTGAGATGGAGTGGGCATTAACAACTACGAAGCTACAACGAATAACATAGTAAATTATACATGAAACAACAGCAATTGAATTTAATAAAGTATACAAACCGAGGGGAAATCCTTAACTCATTCATGATCATACGTCTGTGACGTGTCATTCTTTACTTCGTCACCCTATTCCCAACCTCAACATTATCGTTCATCAATTATCAGTCACATTTCTATCAAATAAAGAGAACTACAATTCCTAACCAGTACCAAAAAGACAATAACATTATAATTAGATTTGAATATATTAAACTAAACTATCTATGCATGCCAGTCTAAATAAAACAGGAAGTAAACATGCTTATGAAATCATATACGGAAAACTACTTAACAAATCACATTTAGAATCATGCTTGACATGTTATTATAACGAGAAAGGTGCTAAGCAATTTGATATTAATTATCTAGACCATTTATTGCTCCTAGCCAAAACCAAGAATAATAACACTATGAACTATCTTCACGGATCATTGATCTAGTTATAGCACACATGCAGATTAAGAAAAGCAATTGGTATAAACCATGGTAGGAACAATAAATTAAGCCAACAAAACATAATCACTATGAACCAAATCGCTAGAAATCTGTTAAGCATTCATTCTTGCATTTCGTTCTTTTAGACATCTCTTTTCAATTTATTCAAGCTCAATCACTAAAGGTTCTCATTCCATAGCAAACATTCTCCACTTCTTTACTAACTTGAATATTTCAAGGTAGTAATCAAAATTAAAGCATTCCACATAGAATATAAACAAGGAAACAGTAAGGAACTACAAGGAAAACTCGACACAACGCACACACACACTTGTGGTGTAGGGCCTCCAAATGACCAAGACACACCCATTTTCCTTACCTCAAAACGTTATCGTGCATTGACATTTTTCTTGTTATCCTTCTCCTCTTCCTCTTTGTACCTAATACCACCCACACAATAAGTATCCAAACAAAGCCGACGACCGATACTAATATCCAAGAGAGGTATGAAACCAGCGACATCAACTGTCAACCACTGTATGACTTAATTTTTTTAATATTCCAACTATATTAATCAAACATGTTATTCTCTTTAACAAACTTAACCAACAATAAAGCTTATTCATTAAGAAATATTTATCAACTAACATTTTCAAACTATCACACGACGAAATTTCCAGACACCCATAACCCATCAACACTTATTATTAAATCAGCCACCACAACAGCAACCAAGAACCTTTCCAACACTAACAGGTCTAATAAATTATTCAACAGAAGCATATTTAAATTATCCTTCACAAAACCAAGGCAGTATAACCATTACATTCTCGAAACCATGAAACAGAAACAATCCAACAGAGCAACAACACATTTCCAATAACATACCGTATTTACTACAAGCTAGATTCAAACAACAGTAAAGCCCAACCATCGATAGATACGAATCCACATTATCAACACAGAAACCCAGCAGATTAACTCATTCAGAAATCCTTTAACCAAAATAGCCGAGAAGCGATCATTACCAGCAAACCAGAAGACTCTCGGCGAAACTGTCATTGGCTCACTCCAAAGAGCTCTACACTGCCAGGGAGTTCCTCTCCTCTTCTTCCTCCATTTTCTCCATCACAGAACCCATGAATTTAACAAACCCAGTCAAGAACAAGAGCCAAAAATCCAGCTAGCTGAGAAGAAAACTCACCTGGAGCTCTCGGCCAAGCTCCAAAACATCCATCTGTGTTCAACATTTTCTCTAGAGAAAGTAGTCACCTGCTATTTTGTTCTCCAAAATGCCCGACAATTTTCTTCACCTTTTCAGGAGATGTTCCCCACGCTCGACACACTGTCAATCTCCAGTACAGTGGGGACCAAAAGAAAATCAAGCTAATAGCTGGACCATGACCTTTGGCCGCTCCAGCTCGAACCGCTCGTACTGCCATCGACTTGAGGCTCCCCCTGTTAATTCTTCCAAACTGCTAATCGCAAATCGACAATGTCGATCGTCCCTGCCATAACACGAACTCCAGAAAGCCACAGAGGAGGAGGAAATTGATTGAACGTACCTCCATCGTCGCCAAAAAACTCATCCACTGGAGTTCTGAATTCGAGCCCTAGCCGCCGTTCGCTTTCCATCCACAGTACGCACGAGAGAACTCTGCCAGAGCCGGAGCCGCCACAGTCGCCGTTCCTTTCGTCGCCGGCTCGCTCGCTCCGATCTCCCTCTCACCTCTCTCGTCTCTCTCGAGCTTCTCTCTCATTCGGTTCTCCATCATGTAGAATAGCTGAAGACCATTGTTTGGTCTTCAGCACATAATGGCCTATGGGCCAATTAAAATCCCCTGAACCGGTTGACAACGTGAACCTATTTACTCTCCCCTAATTCATTTATTCAATTTAATTAATCTTATTTTACTAATTCCATTTTAAACCCTCAATTATCCAATTTAAGCCTTAATATTCTTCTTTCTCATTTCATCAAATGGCCGAAGACTAGACGAAATGAGGAGTGCTGAACCGGTCCCTTAATAGAATCAGTTCAATTAATTGAAAATATACCTCCACTTATAAATATTAATCCCAATGAATAACTTATGTTGTAATTTAATTTAATTAACCCCAATTGATCACATACATTATAATTTAATTAATTGAATTAATATTTATTTTAATTACATTAATTCCCGTAAATTATAATATAATGAATACGTCACTGGTAATACCCCGATAATTACCCAATTAAGCTAAAATCCCCAGATAATGCTCCAATTATGTTTATTAAATTCCGATAAAAAGTCGGGGTGTTACACCCACATCGAATTATCTCAATCTCTCTCAGTAAGACTAGAAAAGGGGTAATCATTTTGGGTGAGTCGACTAAACTCAGTAAATATAGAGTTTTATATTTAGCGTAAATATTTTGAAAAAAATATATAAGCATGCATGCATAAAACGTTTAATAAAAACTGAGTAGAAAACAAACAATAGAGCAAGTGTCGAAATATTCTAGTATAATATAGTACATACATAAAATAGGTTTGTATTGTCAAACAAGAAAATCTGATTGAAAATTAAGTCACTTACACACTTCGCCCAAACCATATCATAGACATAAACAATAATAACAACTATACTTGGCAATCGCAAAAGCCACGACATGATCATTTTTAAGGTTTTTTGCCTAAAGACACGACATATACAAGTGTCTCATTACTCTAGTTAACAACAAATAAAGATATCCTCCAATGATAGAATGTACATAAATAAAACATGACTCCCACATGGATCAATCAAATTGGTTCACACGACCAAGATGATCAATAGCATAAATGTACATTCTCAAATAAAACATATTTACCGAAAATATATATACATAATACAAAAACTAACAAGTCATATAAATGGACACATCATTTTATATAAGAATATGTCTTAAAATAAAGTTCTAGAAAATGATGCAATGTTGAATATAAAAATAAACCCCTACCTCGAATAGGTGTACCATATCAAATATATGCAATCAAATCCAACACCTCAAATAATCCAATCAATCAAACTTTTCAATGATGATACCTAACATCTTATCACATCATCATAAGACTTATCAAATCCCCAAAATAATTGTTATAACTCATAATTGAGATAGAACTAACTCTGGAATCTTATGAAAACAATCCCACAAAAATCCAACTTGAAAACTATCATGCCCTCTAGGGTAATTCTCTTTATTTTTGTGCGAAATACATTTTAAAACTCTTTTTAGCATACTTTTAACAACCATCTTGCACAGTGGAAGACTTTTACATAATACACTTTGTAATTCTAACATTTTCTTCATAAAATCATTTCATGCATATAAACATTCATCAAATTGTTAAACAACAACAATGGCTTTCATTAAAACCTTTTTATACGAAATCTTTATTTATTAGCCATAACCCAAAGGTTATAATTACCATAACAATCCCAAGCACTCTTCATGAGCATGCGCCATCAACTGCGTCATTATCCATGGAGAGTCTCACTGTCTAATTCCTTTACTTGCATCACAATATTTATCTATGAGAATAACGCTTAATAAGTAATTGATAATAGAAAGATGATTTGCATTTTTCACAAAAACATTCTTCTTTCAATTTTCTTTCTTTTTCTGTCGTTCATTCTTTTCTTTCTTGTTCTTCTTCTTGACCTTGGAACACGACACCAAAGCTGTAAATTATTGGGGGATAAGCCCACCAAAGGTCCAATGGGATCAAAGCTGCCAAAGTTTCATTATATTGTATTGCCAAAGCTCCTTACGTATTTTTTATTTCATCTTCAACCTTTCTTAATGAAAATATATGCAAGTAAAACATTTTTGTTCTTTTCTTGAAAAATATGATGCATGAGAATGAATGTATAATCATAACATAACCAATCCTTGAGCAATAATATCATAATACATTGTTGAGCAACATATTATCAGTTAACATCTCAATATGTCCTCAATCATCAAATAACATCTTATTAACTAAACATTATATCACATCATCATAACATATTCTTGATCCACATATTATTATAACATATCAACAACTAAGAACATCTTAGTATCTTGTGTTGTAGGCCAAAAGGCTAAACATATGCAAAAATTACTTACCTTAGAGTCAAAGCAATGACCTAATTTATCTCTTGGAGTTGGAGGATCTATAACATGATCATGTTCACATTAGTACCGCAAAATACATGTATGTGCTTATCTTTTTGTACACAACCAATTTAAGTGATTATTGAACCAATAACTCTCTTAAATGATGCTTATTATCATATAAAGTAAGTTTAGAAATCCAACCACTTTTTCATGGGTAAAACATTCCAAATAGATCATTTCATTGTCCAATATCTAGTATATCTCACTGTTTACTATAAACTTCCAAAATTCGCAACTTTCATTATACATATCTAAAAATGCTTTGATTATAACACTCATAGTTCCATCAAAGTGTCTATTAGAACATACTAAAATAATTCCATCGAAGTGTCCATTAGAAATCATTAAAGTCTGTCAGTGCTATCAAAACCAAATCTGGTCAGATTTCCCAATTTTGAACCAAGCACAACGTTAGGTGTATAAACATTACTTTATTTGAGAAATCCATCTATCAATTACCATCAACAAGCTTTTAGAACATAAACAAGTATATTTAAATCCAGAAAACTCAAACATTAAAATCAATTGTGATCCCTCCATTAAACCTTTAAGCACCACTTATAATATTCATTTTCTAATTAATTTTTTACTTATAAACACAATCATCTATTAAACGTAGGGATTCGAGTTTGCTGTCTTGCATGAGGTGGACCTAATGGTATAACTCTCTTCCCTAGATTGAATTTCCCATAACAACTTGACTGTTAAGTGGAAGAAAAAGAAAAGACTAATGACTAAAATAGGCACTGTTTTTACAAACTGAATCTCATATATATATATATATCATATTTATGCATCTTTTACTAAACATTATGTTCATAGGTGAACTTTGTGATATATGTACAGATAACAATGATGATATTCCTAATTATACAAATGAATAAAAGCGGTGGTTGAAAAAGAATTCTCATGGGCAAAACTAAAGCGTTGATGAAACGAAGTTGACCCATGGGTAAGGATTTGAGGAAAATGGATCAAAAAAGAAAAACCTTTTATTTTAATTGTTCTGTCTAATGAGTTAGGATTTAAGTTTACATATTTTATGAATGCTTATATTTATTTTAAGTGGGTTTTACTATGTTTAAATTTTAAATAAAATTGTTTTTAAGTATTCTATTATATTGACTGAAAGGTATGATTTTTGTGAATGAACTTTTTTTTAAAAAAGACAAGAAAAAGGTTTTATGCTAGGGGTGTTACAATTTAATTCCAATTTAAATATAAATAATTAAAATTTGATTTTATTTCTCCATCTAAATTCCAACTCACTCCAAATCAATTACTTTTAAATCCTTGAATACCATCGTAAAGTATTATTTTGTATGTATTTGTACTAAAATTTTTTGAGCGATACAAAAACACTTTTCGGTCAACCAAGAAAATGCTTGGTCAACCACCTCGGTCTACTGGTTTCTAGTTCAGTCAACCACTGATAGTTCTATCAATTTTTGGTCGACTGTTCAATACCTTGCTCGAGAACTGTGTAAAGGAGCACCTCGACTTTTCAAAAAACTTAGACTTTCATCCAATTAACTGACTTCAATCGATCTAAAAACATACCATAACACATTCGAATTAGTTTTCGTGCAAAAGTACACAAATTCCACCCAAATATGTGAGAGGGGAAATCAAAATTTACTTTGCTTGTCCAATCCAATCTTCAGCAACTATAACGATTGTTTACCCAATAAAAATTCAATCCTAACCTTTTTCTATAACGACCTTCGTTCCCGTTCACCTCCTCAGTTTCCAACGAAAATTGTATTCTTCCTCTCCCGATCCATTTTAGAATCAATCATTCTCAACCTGAATTGATTTCCCACATTAAAACTAGCATTTCTTGTGCAAACTTTTATCGCAAAAATTATAATTTAGCACAAATCGTCATTTGATCACTTAAAATTCTTAGATTCTAGCAAAATGTCATCCCACAATTTGTTGAATTTCTCATTTTTTTCCCAGCAGTAGCTCTCCAGAATGATGGACAAGATATGAGATTCAAAAAGACATTTAATTAGCAGTATATAGGAAAAAAATTGTAACTTCCATAAAAGTAATTATTTAATAATTAATTAAATCATTATACCCTTCCAATTTCAATGGCTACATTATCACAAGTTTCACATTGAGTACTCATCTGATCAGACGCATGAATTAATTGAAGAGATGAAATCATCAACATAAATCTCATACTATGACAATGAATAATATCCATTATTTTTGTAAAAAAATTAAAATATTGTATTAGTACCTATTATTATTAGTATTAGTATTACTATTGCTATTACTATTATTATTACTATTTGAGAAATTAACAAATCAACCATTGTATTTTGTGATCAATCACAAGTCAACCACTAAAGTATTTTTACTAACAACTTAACCACTGAACTATAAAAAATAGACGACATAAATATCGCTATCACATGTGCCGTTAAATATTTAAACTTTGTTCCGTGGCAGAACCATATATGTTCTTCTGCGGAACGTCACTAGCAAATATACAGTTTATAGTATGTTGTTCTGCGGTGAAACGTTACACTTTCCTCTGTGGAACGTCAGTACTAACTAAAATTTCTCTTTGGTTGTCCTTGCTTCTTGCGGAAGGCTATACTTTCCACCACGGAATGACATCTTTCCGCCGTAGAAAGACATCATTCTTGGGCAGAATGTCATACATCGTTCTACCTTCTGTTGCCCTAGTATGTATAAATTGACATTCCGTGCTTCGGTGAGAGCAGTGATTTCCTCACTGTTTCATCCATTTCAATGAATTCTAGGATAACCAAATTGACTATCAAGCGTAAAGGCTCGGCTAGTGAATGAAGATGAAGCGCATCTGAGTTTATGCGTGCTTAGTTTTAGTTCAATGCACCAACCACGGTTAAAGTAGAATTCGAGGTTGAAACTCAAGATCAAGATCAACCTCAACCTCAACCTCAAACTCTACATTGACTAGGAGCTCAATTGGTCTATTACAGACAGTTTCTATTTCCCACTCCTCAGAACTGTGGCAGCGAACAATACGTATGAAGTTGATATTAAACATCATTTGATTACTGTATCTAGAAGAGTAGATTTTGGTTCTATGGTTGAATTGGAAATTGAGGAATTGGTTGAGGGGGCCAGCTTAGCCAATTTATGCAAATTGGGTGGAAGTTTCTGTAAACAGATTGTGAAACTGTTTTATGCCAATTTGGAATTATCCATCCAACCTTTAGAGGTTCAGACTTACATGTTTGCACGAGAGTTGAGGCTGACTACCACTGATATTAATATTCTCCTTAGATGTTTCATGGAGGAACTAAGAGATGAATATTACCACATATCTAGGGACCCATATTTGATCAGATGAGGAGAACATCTGGCAATACTTAGACAGTTGCACCGTGATCCAAAGATTGTAGCGTTCAAGAAGCCAAAGTCCAATAACTTAAACACCAAAGCCCAAGTGATCCACACTATCATGACGCACACCATTTTGCCTCAAGATGAAAATCGAGACCATGTTAATTGCATAGATCTCTATATACTAGAGAAAGTGGTCAACTGAAAGAAAGTGAACATGGGTTATGTGATTTTGATTCACATTTATGAGGCCCTCAACAACTCAGCCAAGAGTCTACCCTTTAATTGGCTCATTTAGAGGATTGTTGAGTATAACAGAGTACCAGTCTTGTTTCAGGAGCCGAGAATCCAAGAGAAGGTCAACTACATCTAAAACAAATTGAAAGTTGACCGTCTGGGGATCTCCAAAGGCGGAGGGGAATGGGTATGCAATCCTCTATCCATCTAAGCCCACCTCAAAGACTCAAGCAAAATGTCCTGAGCCTCCAGCCCCCTTAGCAATACAAACTCTAACCCCCTCAGTGGGACATCCTCAATGCATCTTAGAGAGATAGTGTAATGACCCGAATTTTCGTAAATTGTTAAAATGCATAAAAATTTAAAATTTTATTTTTAAAGCAAAATATATCAGAGTGCATCTAACCGGGTCGCTACTGACTCTTTCTTTAAACTCGTTATGAAAACCAATTGATAAAATGTGCAGAAGCGTTATAATATAAATCATCGTAAAACATGGCGGAAGCGTATTTAAATCATTTAAAAGGATCTAAACAATGGAGTACATTATAATACACTTAAAGTGATTACAACCGTTTACTCATCCTTTTCTTTGCCTGGCAAGCCTCGAGTCTCGCGTATGCAAATCATCCATCCCTGCTTCATTATGTGTTTATCATCTACTTATTATCTGTTCATCGTTTGTACCTACACCACAAGTAATACGTGAGCCTAATGGCTCAGTAAGGAAAAGGGTTAATACAATTATGCTTATGACTCTCTTTAGTTCTTTTGGAATGGGGCCACCTAAACCAATCCTTTTATTCGCCACTTACTATTTTATTATTTTTCTTTACGTCATTCGTTCGTTACTTGTACTTCGAGCTGGAGATTGGAGAATCTGTGGTGGTAGGGTAGATCTTTGTTGGCTTCAACCACCTAGGGTAGACAGTCTCACAGTCCCGACAAGGGAAAGGTAACATTCTTTTAAATCCTGTCTACCTGGCTGATCTGTACTTACCCCACCATCCCCCAGCTCCCTTATTCTTTTCTTTATGTCTGTGCCGGGTTAAACTACCAGACCATAGAGGCCTTTATTATCTTACCTTTTTACTCATTTTCATCATTTATCCTCACTCATGCATGTGTGCGTACCACCCCGTGGCACTCCCTATTAGTTTCTATTAACATGATGCATAACCATATATTCTCAACCTAACATAATGCATGATGCTTATATCCTAACATCAACAATAATTGCGCATGTAAGAAAGTAAACAATAGTTGCATTGAAAGTAAAGTAACTGAAATTAAAGGCACGAATAATAGGAATCGAAAACGCATAGCAAGGAAGACAACTAGTAATACGTGGAACATTTATAATATTGAATATAGGAATTAACATGCCAATTATCTAGTTAATTTCCTAGTCCATTTACATGCGTCCTATATTTATCTCTAGGTAATTAATCTACTTTAGCAATCCTATGTGTGTTACATGCTCACGTTTATTGCGTAGTTAATTACGTTAGTTAATTAACTAATTACTCCAATTAATTAACATATTCAACATAATTACTCATGCTAGTTCATTGGCATGCTCAACTTCCCATTAGTTTGTTCTCTAGTCAATTTACATGCTCATCTAGTTAGTTATTGTCCCTAATTGATTATCATGCTTACAAGTTTAGTTAATTAGCATGCTTGAGGAATTGGACATGCTAGTAATTTATACACACTAGTAATTTATACACATTAGTTAATTGATTCCACATTTCATAGGTTTGAGTCTAGTGGTTTATTCTAATTGATTACAAGCTCAAGGGTAGGTTATTTCTTGCATTTGGTTAATTAACACGTTCAGCTAGGTTAATTAACATGCTTTAGTTACTTAACATTTTAATATTAACCTAATTAATTACAACATGCTTAACTACTAGACTTTACATGCTCAATGACTTTTTAAAGTATCTACATGCTTAGATTTAGTAAATTAGTTAACATGCTCAATTACTTAACAATTAACTAACTTGATTAGTAACTAAACATGCTAGTTATATATTAAGTTAAAAATACTCAACTAAGAGTCACTCTAGTTAGTTTAACACGCTCGGATAATTATTTTGATTCATGATTTAACTCTAGTTCATTTACATGCTAACTGCTAACTACATAAAGGGTTAACTAATTACCCAAATAAATTATCATGCTCATATAATTTACTTAACATTTAAATGAGCAAGAACAACAGAGAAACATAATGCGTAAGGAAAGGAAAACAATACCACACAATAGGTAAACCTCCAAGATTAGCGTAGACCTTTTCACTCTTCTATCGTTCATTAGCTCATTCCTCATCTATTAAACATTCTCTACAACCTTATCTAACCATAAAGGAACTATAACGGGGCATCCATACAATACTCATAAATAATAAAGTTAGCCCTAGAGAAATATCACATAGCACTGAAAACAAAGAACAAGGTATCATTCAAAGGAATATCACAAAGCATAAATCCACTATCGTTAACACAGGGAGCATTTCACAACAATTAACCTACTTAATCAACTAGTGGTAACAATCGACTAACATTAAGCATAAGCATTGAACTAACAGTAGCTAACATTAACACTAAACTCACACACCCATACTTGTGGTGTAGGGCCTCAATGGCCAAAACACCCCATTTTTCTTACCTCGAATCTTTAATGTGCAATAGCATTTAGATGTTATCCTTCTTCTCTTCTTCTTGTACCTGACATCACCCACATAACAGGTACCCGAATAAGCCAACGACCTATGCTAATATCTTAGAAGAGTATGAAATCAACTGTCAATCAATGTACGACTTAACTTTGATATTCATAATATATTATGCATAACCCAAATCAAGACAACCGTAGATATCCAACAATGACCAATGTATTCATAACAAAACAACAGTTGAATCCTCCAAACATTTAAAACATTTATCAATGTGAATATACTCACTTAATTCTCACAGTACTCCCACAATACATTATACTGGACATTAATCAGCATAAACATTAGACGAATAGCATAAACCAATGTAACCAATTAACTAACCAATTCGAGCATATCAACGTTCTATTGTTACAATACAACAAACCATTAAGCTATAACTAATTTGCAAATCAGCAATATTAGATAATTCACACATAAGCTTCACATAACAATTTCCTTATATCTCAATATAGTTGTCATTCATGCAACGAGTCCAATTTCAATAATCAATTAAAAGTCATAACCCATATTAGTTAATCAATTAGAGGTTTCAACCTATATTAGTTTGTAACAATCACAACACATAACTAACACCACATAATTATAATTAATAGAGCATATTTTCATCTCAACAACTTATTCTAATTGATAGAGACAACATCTAATATGAAAACAACCAACGATCATAACCTGGAAAATAACCAATGATCAACATTTCCAATAAAATCAATAGAGCAGTAACGTACAAAGACATATTCAGCCAATAACAATCAAATGCATAATACGATATCTCAACAACAACATCCAAACATAACCAATTACCAAAACATTCTATCTCTCTAAAATCAATTTATCACACGAACATATCATAATCCAACCCGACAACCGACGCATAATTGAACTCCCTCACATAATGAACAATATGAGCATATCAATTCTAGCAAGTCAAGTCATAAAACCAACACTAACCGGTCATTCCTCCAATAAAAGAACACTAATTTAACAACACCTTATTCCAAAATTTCTAACTAAATAACAAAACACCAATTTAATAGAGTGACGAATCACAGAACACATAATCAACCAATAACAGGGCCAATAATGATCAAGTGCATAACACAATCCAAACATAGCAATTCCATATATCTCAGTACTCAGAGTTCTTTTCTAACATATTTGAAATCCATAACAAATTAAATGTAATACTCACAACAGCACATAGAGAATAAAACCCAACATCACACACAATTATCTTTTTTAAATTTCCAACCAATAGAGTGTATAATAAACATCACAACTTGGAAAACTCATACTAACAGGTCACTAAGCATACACTCAACATGTTATTAACTTAACCAACATTTGCAACACCAACCAATAACAACTAATTCACCTAATCAAAAGTGTAACTCAACAAGTTATTAAACAAACCAAAAACAAACATAACAAACTATTCATGGCATAAAGGCAGTGGCAATAAATTCAATTATAAAACATAACATAAAACACTTCACACGAAGTCACACTTCACCTCCTAGCAACATAACAGATTGAACACACCAACCAATAGAGAATTATATGGTTGAAATCAGAATAACCAACCAAGAGATTACATTATCAACAACCAGGGAAGGAAACTTACCATCTGAAGCATTGGCCAACCTCTAGAGAGCGAGCTCCCAACTCCTGCCTCCATTTCCTCCTTCACCATTTTCAGTTCCAGCTCCCAGAGACCTTCCAACTGCCTCCAGTTCATCCTTCTGCACTCAGCTTCACCAGCAAGGGAAATCGACAGAACCTCTGTCATTTATCTCCACAGCCCACGCCTCTTAGAGTAGAGGTACTCAACATTCTATTCTCTGCCACAGCCACCAAGGGAAGATACCGAACTACAAGCTGGACCAGGGCCTTCGGCCGGTCCAGCTTGCATCGTCAAAATGCCCAATGAACCGAGGCCACCACGACCCGAGGACCCACAACACCAGGCATTGCCGAGCATCAACATCGCCGTCCGCCTTACTGTCATCGTCCCGTCGCCATCCCATCTCCGAATAGCATCCTAGAACCACACCTCCCAACTCGACGCCAGAGCTCAACATCGCAACCCGCGACGCTCGCCGTGAAGGAGCCGCTCCCGAGATCGCCTGACCATCGTCGTCGCCTCACCATTCCAAGCGTTCTTCCCCTTCGTTTGTCCCTCCCCATTTCTCCATCTTCTCGTCGAGCTATGCCCTCCTTCCCGTTCTCTCCCTCTCTTTCCCTCCCATTCTTCCTTGGTTTTTCGCAAAGGCTGAAGGCCATTTAAAATGCCTAAACCGGTTCTCCAACTGAACCGGTTCAGTAATCCAACAATAAATACCCAATTATTTCCATCCTTCAAATAATCCAACAATTAAAAATTATTTAACTCAACATTAATTTTAATCCCACTTTAATCGCCCTAATTCCATTAATTTAATCCCCTCACATTTTTAATCCCAATTATCATATATATTAAAATTAATATTTATTTTATCTTGATTACGTTAATTTCCCGTTAATTTCCTTAATATATTATATAACGAGCATGTTCTTGGTAATACCCCAATAGTCAACCCACTTAAAAAGTCGAGGTATTACAGATAGCTGACATCATCATCTCCGCAGCACATGGAGGATGACACTCTGCAGTCGATGTCTTCGCCCTTGACTTAGTCATCTAACTTTACGTCTACCTAATGAGATTTTCAGCTCGATGCAAAGAATGAATGAGCAAGAAGAGAATCAACATCAAATGGTATTGGATCGAGTTTGAAGGATGGAGGACCGACTTCTAAGGATAAAGGAGCACTGTCAAATGGGGCTGCACAAAATGCAAGCAATGGAGGACCGAGCGAAGGACTGCCATTATGAGTTGTTGGCCGAATTGAAAAGAATGGGGTTGTGAGTAGTCCCTCCAGAATTCTCTCTAGTAGTGTAATACCCTGATTTCTCGTAACGAAATTAAGTAAGAATAATTAGGAAATTAATTGGGTGTAGTAGAATTATTTCTTAAAATTAATTTTAGGAAACAGAATAGAATAATTTAAATTGGACCTTTAATCATCGTCAAACAATATTCGGAATAAGTCAAGAGTTGGAATTGGGTCTATTAATTTACGATACATATATTTGATATATATATATATATATATATATATATATATATATATATATATATATATATATATATGTATGTATAATTATATGTTGATTAAATAAATGAAGAAATAAATAAAAGTAAAGGATTAAAAAGGAAATAATTGATAATTGGAAGGGGAGTGAACCGTTTCAAGGAGTGAACCGGTTCGTCAGGAAAATAGGAGAGTGGTCGCAGGTCATTTTTAAGAAAATAGAGAGAGTCGGCCATTTTTTAGAAGGAGAGGGAGATGGGTGAGAGAGACGACAGGGGAGGACTCAGGCTAGGCAGAGGCGACTCTCATGGGGAGCTGGACTTTCCGAAGGGCCAAGGGACAAATCGCGAGGGGGCGCCAATGTCCAAGTCGTGGGATGTGAATGGAACCCACACGGTTAGCATTAGGGAAACGTCTGAGCTTCGGGGGCAAGCAAATCACAAGCTGGGAATTGGCAGCGCCAGGCCGAGGTAAGTCAAGACGTTAGTCAAGACTTTAGTGTGGTCATGAATTACAAAGGCGAAAGACAAAATGGAATTGTGGTGCGTGCGAGCGGCTGACATGGTGCTTCGCGTTGGACCGGTCGATAGTATTAATCGATCCCATTTGGTCCCACGCGGTATTCGTTACCGAGAAGAGAATTGAAAATACCTGGGGGGCTTACTCTTCTGTGAATTCTCCACATTTTTTCCCTTATAGCTAGTATAGCAATCTACGAATGAATTGATATAAAGAGGAAAGGGAGAGAAAACAAAAGAGATAGCCTTTGGAAAGAAGAAGAAAAGAAGGGATGTTGTTGAGGAAGAAAATACAAGGAGGAGAGAAGAGAAGGACAAATAGAGGGTTCAACTTCGAGAGAAATAAAGAGCTAAAGGCTGAGAGAGAAAAAATAGAGAAGAGAAAGAGAGATAGAAATAAGAAGGCAACAAAGGAGAAGAAGCAAGGGAGGTTGAAGTTGCCCTCTCGAGTGTTCTTAAGGTGAGGAGTTCCTTCACTTCTGGTTCATGGACTTTAGCTCCTTGTGATTATTGCTTTTGGGGTTGTAAATGCTTACACTTGGTAATATTGGTTTGTTATATGCATGCTAGTGTTTGAGTGATGTTAATGCCCTATGTTTACTCTCTACTGGGTTGTTTTTTGATGGCATGTTAGAGTATTAGGTGTTGTTATGGAATTTATGGAAATAATAAGTGGAAGATAAAAGTGTGGAGATGTCAATAATATGGTCTGTGATAACTTATGCTCTGTTGAGGCTTGAATATACTCTCTATTGTTTGAATTTGAATTATTGATTGTTGTTTATCTACTGGGTTATGATCAGTTAGGCTCTGTTGGTTTGAATTGTCCTTGTTGGATGTTGTTTTTGTCAAATGGGAATGAGTTGTTAAGATGGGATTATGCTCTGATGGTTTTAATGGGTTGGTTATCTACCTATTAGCTGTGGTTTAGTAAGCTCTATTAGTTCACGGTTGATGATTAAGTTGCTTTCTGTGATGTTCCTGCTTAGTGGATAATGAGGAATTATTATTGAAGCCGTTAAGTAATTAAGTTGAATATTTGATTGGTTAAGCGTTAAGATTTATGAAACTATGTGAGTGGTAATAATGGTTAGTATTTAATTATTCTTTTTGAAGGTATTGTTGATGTATTGTGAAGGCTAATCTGATGTTGCAGGAGAAAACTTGAAAGCATAAGAATTAGTGGTGAATTGCATTGAAGACAACAAGTAAGTTGATATGTATGTGCTTTGGCCTTCGGGCCCTACATCACAATAATTAGGAAATTATATGTTGACTATTTACTAGATTTAAATTCTTTATAAATTTGATATGGTTAATGCTTCGAGGATTTTAGGTATCAATATTGATATGGTTTGAGGTTGTATTGTTGCTTGCTGTATGTTTATTAGAATTAGGTTCTTTTAGTGACATGTTTATTAGATTATGCTAAGGAATTTATATGATCATGTTCTGAGGATTTTATTGATGAGATAGAACTATATGCATTCACGAGCACAATGGTTTTAAAATGATATGAATGTTGTTTTTCATGCATGGTTTTGAAAAGGAAATAAAAATGAAAATTAATTACGAATAAATGTAAAGAAAATGAGAAAGATAAGAGTAAAGAAAAAGAGCAGGGTTTGAGTTAGGTAGAAGGTCACTTGCTCATTCCCGAATGGCCCACAGAAAAGGAAAAAGTTCATCGTGATGTCACGTGTTCATCATCACGATGAAAGTTCACTGTTGCGGTTATGGTTCACCAAATCACAGTTCATCATAGTTCATCAGCGTTCATCATAGTTCATCACAGTTAATTATAGTTTTATATGAAAGTAAAAGTAAAGAAAGGAAAGGAAAACGGAAAGCAAAAACATAAAACAAAAATGGATCTCAAAGCTAGATAACATGTTTATGTTTTATTTTATTTCACTTATTGAGCCTTAGGCTCATTAGTTTAAGTCTTATTGATGTAGGTATGCAAGGAAATAGGTTAAGGAGTAGTTGATGAAAGATTTGCACCCGCAGACCTTGTGGCTGGTTAGGCTAAAGGGATATGAAAGAAATGGCTTGTAAATAATTTTGTAAAGGGTTTGTAAAATGTCTAAAATGTAAAAGAAAAGAATGGTATTTCTTTAGTGCTTTGTTTTAATTATATTCCGCTGTGTTTCACAAAAGATTTTTTAGAAGAATTTAATTATTGTCTTTTAATTGGTTTATGTTTTATAAAATGTTTTAAGAAAAAGATTGTTATTATCATCTTTAAATGAATTTAAGAACGAAAAATCTTTTGCTGTTTTAAAAAAAGAAAATTTTTAAATTTCATATGTTTTCAAAAGTAAATAAAAATCAGGTCGTTACAAGTAGCCTCTCGAGCTCCTCCTCCAGTGGCCTCTCCAGCATCCTCTCTAGTAGTCTCTGCAACAACCTCTTCAGCAATCGAAATCACAGAATGCTTGTAAGTTTTTTAGTTTTACGTAAATTCCATTATTTACTTTATTTTTATGTGACGTAAAAACGTGTCTCAAATTTGTAGTGCTATTGCTCATAGACACCAACTTTCTCATCCTGCTATGCTTGCCAAAGTGCAAGAGATAGTGGCTCTCATTCCTCCATTGACAGACACATCGAGTGGAAAAAAGCCTCCACCACTGAACTATGCATGTGGTACATCTTTGATGTGGTTATCTGCACTTATTCATGTCTTATTAGTATGATGGTTTTGCACACCACAGCGGAGGGGACAATGGAAACCCATTGAGATGGGCGGTTACTAGAACAAAAATTTGTTCAAAAATTGTCATTAGTATAACTCGTTCAATTTTAATCCAAATGATTTAAAAATTTTATCAAACCTTAATCAAAGGGGGAATATGAAGCCCTCTAAAAATCACAAGTAAATTCATTTTGTGGAAGACGATATGCAGAAAAATAGTAAACTTACCAGAAGAAGCACCAAAGAAAGAATTAGTCCATAAATGGTAAGAACTACAACTTACTAAATATGTGTCCAAATAGCATGAAATTGGGACCATGTACCTTTATGTAAGTTAACTAATAACTATCAACAATTAGAGGAAGAAACATTTAGAATCAAAAGTTATGTGTAGAAGGATGCCATTAACCTAAATAGGTGCTTAAGGGAAGAATCGGGGACCAAATGGTATAAATCATCAGCCTTTCAATTAGTGTCCAAATAATGTGAAATTTGGACCATAAGCCACTCTGTAAGTGAAGAGATTTTCCTCCAAAAAATAAAAGGCCGAAACTACTTGGAATAAAAACTATGAATGGAAAGGTATAAGTTGGTCTGAATAGACTTGTAATCATGCCTATCGACTTTAGTGGCCTCCAATGGTGAAGGCACTTCATCTTGGTGTTCAGTGAGCTTTACACATCCTTGCTAAGGATTTCCACCTCTAGAAATAGATGAAGAAGAAAGCAGTAATAAAAGGAATCACCCAAAATCTCAAGAGAAAGTGAAACCAGTTTTGTTACACCAAAAATCAACTCATAATCAACCAAGAAGACAGGAGCCAAAAACAAGGGAAATCAACCTTTGAAATGAACAATGTTCTTAACAAAAAATTCTCAAATTGAGAGAAGCCATAATGGGAGAATATATACTCCATCAAAATAGGGCTATCCTAGCAAACAAATGACCAAAAAGATCTCACAACATTAAAACAAACTAGAAGCTCTTGGCCACTAACTAGCCGAGAGCACCATAATGTCTCAAGTAACATTACATCAAATTGTTCCAAATAATCCATCATCAATATTCCATGCTACCTTCTTAGACTCTCCCCAAGATACTTGGAGTAATTTTGCTCATGTTGAAGCCCTCATACTTGGAGTAGTTTTCCTCATGTCTCGGGTGTCCAAGTTGCATTCCCATTTGATTACATGTCACGGTTGCTCCTTATCTCTTGTAGTTGGTTCTCCTTCCAAGTTATCATAAAAGTCTTTACCTACAATATAAAAAGGAATAAAGATTAGTTAGCCTCTTTGCTTGGGGCCTTGTGAGTGGTCCTTATGGTGCATCACGATTTGAAAATTTTCATTGTAGCAAGGTGAACTGAGGGATATTTTCACAAAATTGGTTCACGTAAATTTCAAGAAAATCCTAGAGACATGCGCAATTCTTGTAGGGATTATGGTAGGCTATTTCATTTTCTGGCATTTAATTATTTTGGACTGGATACTTATGATATTTTGCTTCTTGTTTTCATGATGAGTACCACATCACTGATCTCATCTTCTTGAAGCAAGAGGTGTCATCAGATATGGTGAGAATTATAATTTGTTACATTAAGTAGTTTAGAAGATTTTATCTTAGTATTCAACCTGGTGTTGTATTCTTTATATGCAGTGTAATGTGTTGAACGAAGAAGAATACTTCAATGTTCAAATGGAAAAATCGCTTATTATAATAGGGTGGATTCACGTAAGTAAACTTCTCTCTTTTACTTGTTGTACTTCATATGTAAACAGTTCTAATGTGTGATTTACATTTCAATCACACCCAAAGCAACCGTGTTTTTTGTCATCCATTGACTTGTACACTCATTAACCTTAGCAAGCATTGCTGCAAGAAGCAATTGCGATCGTTGTCGCGCACACAAACAAAGCGGGGTATATCTTTTCACTTGTGTAGATTTATATTGATTTCCACTTATGTGCTGATTTTCCCATTTCATATTAGCCAGTACAACATATTTCGATGTACCAGTGGGGTTTAGGGCTACTCCAAAATTGTAAGGAGAGAGGCTTCCACCCTTACGAAGATCTACAGGATAAGGCTTCCTTGTACGCCCAAAGTTCCAACGTATACATGTACCCAAAGTTGTCCTTCGGAATCACCGATCTACCAAGGAAATCTCGCATGAAGGCGGCATGGACATAGTTTAGTTAATGTGTAGGGATATTGCTTTTTCATTTTCATAATTAATTGTTTGAATACATGTTGACAAAATATATGTTTGGATAATATCTATCTGTTTGAAATATTTGTTTGGAAAATATCTATTTGGAAAATAGTTGAGAACTTCATTGCTTGATTTGGTTTTCATAACGCCACAGGGGAAGAGACTAAAACAAGGGAAACTCTTCCAAAATTTTCATTTTTTTGAAAGGGAAAGAATGAAACTTTAATGCAAACCAAATCATCTATTTTATGCAACATCAACAAGCAATTAACATGTTCATTACAACAATTTAAGCAACATGTAGATTAAAATAATCTATATAAGGCAGAGGAACTCTTACGGTCTGCCAAGGAACAATGACGTTCCACCATGGCAAGATGTCATTCCACAGGGGAAAGTATGACGTTTCGAGGCAGAAGGTATACTTTCCACCGCAGAATGACATCTTTCTGTGGTGGTACATTAACCCTTACTCTAGTTCTAATCAACTGCAATTCCACTTCTGGTCGACCAAAAACCTACTCGATGCTAGAAAATTCTAATCTGTCTCGATTATGGTCGTCCAGTCCAGAACATGTGTTTTCACATGTGGATTTAAGCACTTTGTCCATTATTACATTTTCATACTAAATACTCCCTATCTTATAATTCATCTATATTTTTCTCAATTCATACTTAATATTTAATAATTCATGTCTTTAATATCCATCACACCACTGAGAAAATTTGAGTATTATAGATGCAAACCAAATAATCAATTTCATTTAACATCAACAAACAATTAACACGTTCATTACAACAATTTAATATACATGTGCATTACAATGATCTAATATTGGTTAAGGTCGACATTTGTGTTTGTGGACCTTGTGTAGTATACTCCTACAAAATACATTGTAAATAAAAATACCATAATTAAAATAACACATGAAAATGTAAACGTAATAATGTGCTCACTTGCGTCTTAGGAACTATGTCGAGAACTGTGAAACACATAAAAGTGTTACAGGAGCTTCCTCTCCCGCTTTTGCCTCAACACCTATGGCTGCCATATGCACTAGACTAGGTGATGTCTGGGCCTCAACCTCGACACCTGTGTTAATTGTGCCCCACATCGACCACATGTCATGTTGAGATGTCTCCTGGGCAGCACTGTCTGGCTTAGGGCCTTGTCAACATCTCTTATTCTTTGTTTTCACGACCTTCTGGTATGTCTCTTAAATGGTAGTGGCATAATTAGATCAAGATCCATCACACGCCATATGATTTGTCTCGTGATGGGGGTGGACCAAGTGGGAGTACATCCTCATGTATGTTTCCCGGTCGTAGCACTCATGCACAAATTCCTCAAGAGATATCCTCATAAAATGCATACACGAGATTGCATGCACACATAGGATGCTAGTCAACTCCCACAGGTAGTAATTACAAGGATGCCTGTCTAAATCAACAGAGTAATGTTCGTTACCATTGTTCACCTCAAACTAGCTCGCACCTGCAAAAATAGGACTCTAATTTTGACCTGCAAGTTGTAGTCTAACAATCCAATTCTTGATCTGCAGACACAAGAGGTCCGTCGACTGCGCCAACTTTTTGTGTTTCTGAAGCATCCTACATATGATGCATTTTCTGATAATCTCGAACATATTGAGATCGGTTTGTCTTGGGCATGTAGGATGCACGCATTGAAGGACTCGCTCAGGTGAACAATGGTAACGAACATTACTCCTCAAAGAAATGTGTGGGCTGACTGGTCTAGCAAAAAAAGCTTTCTCATCTCTCTCTCAAAGTGCGGTGATGTTATGGCCTTAGAAGTGCCCCACATTGCATCCTCGAACAATTTGCCTTTAAATTGTTTTTAGAAATTTGCATACAGGTTTCAGATGCGAAAATGATGTTCTGCTGACAATGCAACTCCCTGACAACTGCCACCAACCCATACTAATATTAACAATCCCAGTTAAACATTTGTACACAACACATAACATAAATATAGATTGCAAAAGAAATCAACCGTACCTTTTGTCAGTCGTAAATGAATGTCCACCCCATTGCGGGATGAGGTGTTTAGATTCGCAAGCAACAATTCCAAGAACTAGCTCCAAGAATCCCTACATTATGCTTCAACCATTACTACAAGAATTGTATAAATTCAATCATGCTCGTTAATTTTGACAATAATGAGCAGCTGGCCTGGACACGATTCCTTTAAGTGGTAACCATCCAAGCAAATAACTTGTCTACCACACTGCAACAGCTCCATCTTACATGTAGACCAACACATGTACATCCTTTTAAATGTGGGACTGTGTGAAAGATCAATCCTCTCTAGTTGAAAACACAGTGAGCTTCTAGGACTAGACCTTCGAATCTTCTTGCCATACGACCATATTAGCTTGTACTGCTCATTGTCATCCCCTTAATTTAGTTTTCGAGCTGCATTTCTTTCCCTTCTGGAAAAGTTGGTTGTAATGTTCACATTAAAATCCCTCTTGACTATCCCAATTATGGAAGGAAAGTCCCAATCGACCAGTCTATTGAATCTTTCCAAGTAATGTGTTACTATCCATTTGGCAAAGACATGACAACTGTCCATCTTTCTTGAGCAAGTGTGAATGTCATTATAGTTCTTTATTTGAAACATCAGTTCACCTTGTATTTCTTAAGCATGCATCTACCGAGTGTATCATTCGTGGCAAGCGGCTCTCATCCAATGAGAGTCTCTATGCGTGAATTTTATCCCGTGCCCATTCTTCAACACATGATCCCTCTCTAATTTGGTTCAAAGATTTATATTTTTTGCCTAGACACATACTAGTGAAAGAACATTCCACTTCTAGTCATCGTTGGGGCCTACTATTGCTCATGTTTTTGTCACTGTATTTGCACAATGAACGAAGCTTCTCCTCATCTAGAGTGACCAAGATGGAATGCACCTGTAATACCCAGATAATTTTCCCCCATTTATATAATGTTATGAATTTTGTGAAATAAATATATTATACTGCAATACGGTATTTTGTTAGAATAATACCATGTAAATGTATGGGAAATTGTAGGGAGTGATTAAATTATGAATTTTAATGGAAAATGTACATTTTGGGTTTTCGGTCGCCAGGTGGTCTCGGTCGCGATTGGGGTTCTCGTTTGAAAAGCATTATAGAGTGCATTTTGGGTTTTCGATCACAATGCAGTCGAGGACCCGGACGGGATGCGGGACCAAAAAATATGGGCATTTTGAGGTCGATGTGCGGTCACATGTTTCGGTCGAGGTTCTCGGCCGAAATACGCCTCTGCTCATATTTTTGAACTTTTGATCGCAACGCGATCGAGGTTGTGGTCATGAAAATGACCAAAAATGGGATAAATCAAAAGTGAGAAATATGGGCTGAACTGGGTTAGTTGGTTCGGCTCGGTTTGGAAATAAATGAGTGGCTGATTCTTAGATAAAAAGAATAAATGAAAGTGAGATTTGTTGGAATTAAAATTTAAATGGATAATTAATTGAGGGTTAAGTGAATAATTAAAAATAAAATGAAATTAAAGGGGAGAGAAGTAGCTGACCCAATTCAGCTTGTGAACCGATTCAGGCTGGTCTGTTGGTTCGGTTGAGAACAATAGAAAGGGGGAGAATTTCATTTTAGCCAATGGGCAAACTTCAAAGAGAAAGAGAGGGAGATCATAAGATGGAGAGCAAGGGAGTGAGAGGGAGCTCGGGCTCGAGTGCTCAGGACGGTTCTTGACATGCGGGATGCTGGCGACGTCACTGGCATGCCGTACGGAGCTAGGGCTCAGGTTGGATCGTGATTCTGCAGATTGAAGCGACGAAGTTTTAACCGGGGTAAGTTGGTTTTTTTGTTATGTAATATATCTCCCTGGTGTTCTATTGATTGGATGAATTTTCTGGATGAATTTTCTTGGATTTGCAGCTGTGATTTGCAGGGACAAATTAACGAATTGGGCAGGGAAATTCTGGATGAACAACAGCAACGGCTGGAACATGCAGGTTCAGTCCTGCTGGTTAGCAGAATTGTGTCAACCCGGTTCGGTTGCCTCTGCCCGTGAAGAAGAAAAATGCATATCCTGAAGAAATCTACATAACCCAACTTTTCTTCAACTGCTTCTCCGACGATTTCACATGCTTCTTTAGAGTACGACCAAGATTTTCCACATGGCATAATCAGATTGGACCTCCTCCTTTGAAGTGTGTGATTGCCCTGCACACCTTGCGTCTTCTCTGCCTATATAGGAGTGGCATCCAATGATGTGGGTTGCACTTGGGTTTGGGCTACCCATTTTCGGGACACTAGAGTGTGGTTGCTGTATTTTCTCCATGGAGTTTCGTGTGAGGGGAAGTTGCTGCCGGGGAACTTTGTGGTAAGAATCTTCATGAGGTAAGAAAATGAGTAACTCATTGGCTAGTGGAGGCCCTACACCACCAAACTTGAGTCTGTTTTTGTTATGTGTGGAGTGATTTCATTGCAATTCTAACATGTAAACTATAGTGGGATTCCCTGCATGATTTTGTTTCCTGCTAAGTGATGACTATTTTGCTAGTTTAGAATTCTTTTCACTACATAGTTATGTCACTCACTGCTAACCTATGTTGGATGGTTGTTTCTGTTGAAAATATCCTCTGCCATACATTAATTACCTCATTGTTTTGATAAATGAAATGTAGAAATCTCTACGTGGGTACGACTAAATCATTTTTATATGGATTTGAGTTTAGCTCCTTGCATGATTCTGTTCGTTTGCTTCTCTCAATTCTGTCCATAGTATTCTATTGATTATTGATTCAAATCATGTTGCTCTGTTGTTGTAATCCTGCTTTTATTAGTATTGTTGGCTGATAAACGTATGTTGTTGGTACTTGACTATGAGTTCCTATTGTTAATGGTGATAGTTGATATCCTTGAATTGGCCACTATTACCTTAACCATTACACTACTATGATTATTTCTCCGCTACCCTGAAAGTGACATTTTTATTACTAATTCTCTGTTTGGTTTTAGGTTCTATTGAAATCTGTTATTTCTTGTACAATTGAATATTAGATGATGAATTTGTTAAATATAATGCTTTGTTATATCTTGCAGTGCTGCTTCATTTGCTAGATATTAAGCTGCTAATTATCACTATATTTATGTTCATTTGCCGTCTTTAAATTATTGTCGAGCATGTTTTGTATCTCAAATAACAATGAAGTTTTTCCCCATTATTTGTTGTTATTTTCTTTACATTGCTAAGAATATTTAGAGTGTTGAATATCGTTATTGTTTCCGTTAGTTGTCAAGCATGTCTAGCATTTCGAATATATACATATCGCTATTGTTTTCCTTTAAAATGCTAAGCATGCTTAGAATGTCAAATATCATTGTTGTGTTCGTTAATTGTCAAGCATGTTAGGACTCTGAATGGTAGAATTGTTATGCCTAAAAACGCTGCTCTAAACTCCATGCTAAAATAACCCATTGTTAATAAATGAAAGCGGTTAGCTTATGCTTAGGTAGCTTGAAATGTTTCGTTTTAGAATATCTCGCCATGATATAGCATGTTAATAATTATTTCCATGTTTTCATGCTTTAGTTATTTGCCTTCGTATTATATTGCCTCGTGTATTTCTCGTTACTTAGTTCCTTAATTTTATTAGTTAGATTATTGTTTATAATCACCGTTTCATATTATATGACTTAGTAACGTAAGTGATTTTTTCTCTCTCCATTGTTGGCTTAGATTTACCTGGATTAGTTTCGTTTATACTTCCGTTTTATGATGTGGGCATGTTACTATGATTGTTGGCCGCATTTATATGCATCATGATAATAGAAACCCTTAGAAATTCCACTCGTGGGTTAGTATTCATTTGTGAGAGGAAAACGGATAAAAGAAATGAATGTATGGGGAATGGGAGGTTGGGGAGGTGGTTCAGACCATAACTGGGTAGATTTGAGATTATGTCATTCCCTTGTCGCGTCGCGAGAGCCTGTCTACCCAAAGGGTTAGATGCCGACTAGCATCCACTCTCCCTGCGACGAAACTTCCAATGTCCTAACTCAATGTATGAGTTAACGTATGTAACCTTGAGTAAAGAACAGTTTGGGCGGATTCCATTTTGACATAATAAGTTAGAGGCATACATCATATTGCATATCTCATTTCTTGTTGGGCCTTAGGTTCATAGTTTGCTTGTGGTGCAGGTACATGCACGAGAATAGGTGAATGAGCAGTTGATGAAGAATTGGCATGGCGGGTCTTGTGGCTAGCTAGGCTAAAGAAAGTAAAAGAGAAAAGTGTTTTGTAACTAACACGTAACAGTTTGTTTATTATCCTTTAAATGTATTACTTATGCTTCCGCTACGTTTTGAGAAAAAGTATTTTATAATTATAGTTTTCTGTTTTTTATGCGATTGAAGTAACGAGTTTAAGAAAAAGGATTTTTAACGGTCCGATTTTTAGAAAAGAACTATGATTACAATTTAAAAGGTTTTTTGCTGTTTTATAAAAGAAAATAAAAGTTTTAAATTTCACACAATTTTCGAACTAAGAAAAATTTGGGTCGTTACAGCACCACTATAGTAGCTTTGTCTCCGAATGCACAAACATCATGTGCCAAGATTGTCGACAAGAGCTCCACTTCCAATGGGCAATTAATGGATTTTTGATCACTCCCAGACACCATTGGTGAGCAACAATTATTAATGCTTCAACTTCATCTGGTTGAGGTACATTTTAGCTCTCAAAAAGCTCTAGGGTTCGATAATCACTGAGAAAATCATTGAGGCAATCGTTCTGAGTGTAGTGTGAATTTATATAAGGCAGAGGAATGATGTTTTTTCACTATGGAATGATGTCTTTCAGTGGGATAAAGTGTGACGTTCTGCATGGGGGGACGATAGACAAGGGGAAATGTTTATTCATAATGATGTTCTGTGGAGGAAAGTTTATGTTCCGCGACGGAGCGTCATACTTTTTGTAGATGAAAGTGTAACATTTCGTCGCAAAACAACCAACTATAAGCTGTATATTTAGTAGTGATGTTCCGCAGAAGAACTATATGGTTTTATCGCGGAACGAAATTTAAATGTTTAATGAAAAACATGACAGCGATGTTTACAATGTTCATTTCTCATAGTTCAAGGGTTAAGTTATTAGCAAAAATACTTTAGTAGTTAATCTGTCATTAATCACAAAATACAGTGGTTGATTTTTTAATTTCTCTTATTATTATTACTATTATTATTTTCTATTACTATTACTATTACTTTTATTATTATTATTATTATTATTAGTATTACTATTACTATTATTATTATTATTATTATTATTTTTTAAATATTGAACTATGTGAAATGAATGAAGCAAACATCGATGTTACATTTTCTATTAAAAAAACTTTGTCGTTCAGCTACGAAATATTGTTTTTCCACTGCGAAAAGCGAGTCCTTGAAATAAGACTTAGGAAAGTTGATTTTCCGCTGCGAAAATACAACTTTCCTTAAAAGAAAGATGACTTTCCTATATGAAAGGATGGGTCTTTGAAATAGGAGTTAGGAAAGACAATTTTCTGCATAGGAAAGATGACTTTCCGCTATGGAAAGACAACTTTTTGATAGAAAAGATAACTTTCCATAGATAAAACATAACTTTCCAAAGAGGAAAGTTGACTTTCCTCTACATCTTTCCCCTAAAGATAAGGAATAAATCCATTCTCTTCTTTGTAGAAAAACATAGACAAGTTTTCCATGGAGAGTAAAACAATTCTAAATCATCTGACATCTAAAACATTATATATTCTTTTACAAAATCTACTATATTATAAAACCAAAAAAATATTAAATCAACTTGTACAGTATTTTTTGAAATCCATTCTCCATGGATATTAGCTCTTTTCTATTAAAAGTCTTTGAAATCACGAATTCTTACAGTTTTTTCCATGGGTATTAACTCTTGTCCGCTGCGAGTTCTATTAAATGATATGGTCGAGTCTATTTCCTCATGTTAATGGTGATATTTGCATCGTTCATTTTCATAGTTGAATGTTTTATTTGTTAACAAAAATTGTTTAGTGGTTGACTTGTCATTGATTCTATAGTACAATGGTTGTTTTGTTAATATCCCAAATTTAAATAAAACTCATTAGCATCCAACTAAATTATAGTCCATTTTACTATCAAGACCGGTTTGTTAATTGGCCTACAATAAATACTAAACAAAATCAATATAAATTAAATTATAGTTTTAGAGAAGAATTTTACTCTTGACAAAATGAAAAAACAACAGACTAAGAATATAAAAAATAAAAATAAAATAATTCTCATGGAAATTACTAACAAGAATAGAGATAAGAGGTTAAGAGACAAAACTTGGTTAACAGTTTCCATCTCGATGTTCCGTCGTATGTTTGTTGTGGTTTCCACAAGTTTCGTCAAACAAAGAATGCAAAAATTGCCTATTTTCTGTCATACTTGTCAGTTTCTATTCTCTTCTCGTCATCTTCAGTGTCCTTGATATATATGTCAATATTAAATGGCTCGTTGATCTAAATTTTTTCCCAAGTGGTACTAGAGTGCTCTATTTTCATGCTACAAAAATCTAGTGTGGAGCGCTATAGCTTTAGAAGCGTCTATAGCGCTCTAGAGTTTTCTCGATGAATATTGCAACACTTGCTCTCGAGTACTAGCAACTGATTTCTCTGTCACTGTAGGTGTTGAATATTTCTTAAAGTGACAATTTTGCACCCATAGTTTGGTTATGAATTCTAATATATTTACCAACCATATTTTAGCAAAAACACATAAAAAACAATTTGAAGAGACATTGAAAATTCTACAAAAATCACTAAATTCATGATTTAAAATACAATTTCGCAGTATAAAACAGACTTATTAATGATCTGCCTAAATATTTTTCTTGATTCAAAAAATCTAATTTTTCTCCAAAATTAATTTTCAAACTACACTTCACCAATTAACTTCTAAATCCCAACTTCACTCAAAATAAAATTTGAAAATATGAGGAAAATCATAAGTAAAGTCAATTAAATTCACCTCTAAAAGACACTAATAACCTCATCAATCCTCAATCGTTCAATACTATCAAATTCACCAAATATAACAGTAATACCTCCATGTATAAACCTCAAGAAAAGTGACATCTATAATACCTGAAATCTCTGGGTCAAGATAAGCTTAGAATACGAATGATAATAATTGAAGATAAATTTAGGAAGTGTCTTGGTGAAGGTTGAAGGAGAATTAAGGATATATTATTTTATGATTGTGGAAAATTAATGTAGGAAACTAAATTGAAAAATCTAAATTGGACCGGTAATTATTGTCAAGCGATGGTCGGAATACGTCGAGAATTGGAATTGAGTCAATTAATATATGATATGTACATTTGACATACATACATACATACATACATATATATATACATATATATATACACACACACATACATACATACATACATACATAGTAATTAAGTAAGTTGGGGAAATGAAATAAAGGAATGAATTAGAATAAAAGAAAAAGTGAAAGACAAAGGGGAAAATGAAATGTGGCCTATGGCCAAATTTTAAAGAAGAGAGAGACGAGACATGGGAGAGCAACTCAGGCAAGGTGAAGGATGACTCCACTTGGTGCGATCTTCTCCGTGAAACAGGTGTGACAAGCGAACATTCAACGTCACTGGGTGCGAGCAAGTCAAGTCGTCACCGTGTGGCTGGCTAAACTGTGAGGTTGGCTTGGAGCGTTCGAGTCCGTGGAATGGAATTTACAAGCAAGGATCTCCATGATACTCGAGACGATTGGAACAAAGCTCCCACGAGTTAGGACTTCACAACGCCAAACCGAGATGAAGTCTTAGCCGGGCTGGAAGGAGGAAGCTCCTGTGATGTGGTTGGGCTATCGGGAGGGTGCCTTGTGCTTGGCTTCTCAGCTTCCAGAGCCGTGCATGGTAAGTTCATGGATTTTGTTTGGATTCCTGTACGATGAATTGTCTCATTTTCTGTTGATGGGTATTGCGATGGAATAGGTGCTTCATTGTATGGGTTGGCTCTACATCTCTAGTTGCCTTGAAATGGGCGTAGACGAAGTGGCTGATGGAGGAATACAGTTGGAGGGTAGATTTGTGATCGACCCGTGAGCTCCACATTGGACCAGTTGATCTATGATCAACCGGTTCCACTTGATTTGACCGGCTCGAGGTGAAATGTGAATCTTGATAATTTTATCCTCTATGATTCCTCCACGTTCTCTCCTTTTTACAAATCTTAAATTACAATAAGTGTTAGGTGAGCTTATGGTGTAACGACCCTGATTTTTTGTAAATCTTTGAAAATGCGTGAAAATTTGAAATTTCCCTTTTAAGACAAATTAGAGGGCGCCTAAGTCCGGATCGCTATGAACCTTTCTTTAAACTTGTTTCGAAAACCAATTTAATAGACTATGCGGGAGCGTTAAAATAAAGCCATTTGAAAACATAACGGAAGCATAATTAAAATCATCGTTTAGAAACTTAGCGGAAGCGTTAATCATTTGAATGAAAGGACTAACCGAGTTAAATAAACTTTAAATAATACTTATGTTAATTACAACTTAGAAAACTTAAGTAAAACATTTTCTCTTTTACCCTCTTTATGCCTGGCCAGCCATGAGCATCCCTCGAGGGTGCAAACCCCTAATCCATGCCTTTATGTTATCTATTCTGTTCATCATTTGTACTTACATCCATACCACAAGCAACTGTAAACCCAAAAGCTTAGTATGGAAAAAGGGAAATGCAATGCATGCTATCCCTCTCTTTAGTCCATTTTGGGATGGGGGCCACCTTACCAAATTCTTTCATTACGTTCGTTCTCTCATTCGTTCTTTACTCGTACTTCGAGTAATTAATTTACGTGCTCAAGGATTAATTACATTTATTATTTTCCTAGTCTATTTACATGCTTCCTACGTTTGTCATTCTAGCTGATTATTCTACTTAGTTACCCTAGTTAATTAACATACTCAGTTAATTGCGTTAGTTAGTTACACTAGTTAATTAACATGCTTTATTAATGATCTAGTTGACTATCCTTATCAATTGCATGCTTAAGGTGAATTACATGCTTTTATCCTAGACGATTTAAACATGCGTATTTTATTCTAATCAATTACTTGCTCAAGTTAATTAATTACATTTATCATTCTAATTAAATATCTTAATTAGTTTCCTAATCCGTTTACATGCTTCTTACATTTATCATTCTAGGCGATTATTCTACTTAGTTGTCCTAGTTAACTTACATGCTCGATTAGTTAACTAACATGCCCAACTAGTAAATTGATTAACATACACAACCGGTTAGTTAATTAACATGCTCAAATAAGGTTATGATCACAATTCTAGTTAACTAAACATGCTTAAACCTTCAGTAAGTAAAGCTATAACTAAGTGTAGCAGAATATCACAGTTCATTCTTTCCTTAAACTTTCAGTAAGCATTCCTCACGTCTAAACATTTCATTTATCTAATCATTCTCTAAACATTTTCATTCCTATTATTGTAGTAAATAAATTACGAAAACTAAGGGAGCTAACAGCAGTAAATGAACTACATGAAACTAAGGGAAACTAACGACAGTACAATCACCAAGAACAACTTAACTCACGCACACCACTTGTGGTGTAGGGCCTCAATGGCCAAAACACCCGTAATTCCTTACCTCGAATCTTTAATGCGCAATAGCATTTCGTCGTTATTCTTCTTCTCTTCTTCTTTGTACCTAACATCACCCACATAATAAGTACCCAAACAAAGTCAACGACCTATACTAATATCCCAGAAGAGTATGAAACCAACGACATTCACTATCAACCAATGTATGACTTAATTTTTGATATTCATAATATATTATCCATAAATTTTTTATATTCATAATATACTATCCATAACCCAAATCAAGACGACCGTAGATATCTAACCACCACAACCAACGCATTTCATTATATTTCATCTTAACAAAGCAACAACTGAATCGTCCAAACGTTTAAAGCATTTATCAACATGCATAACACTCACTTAAATCTCACAGTATTCGCACAATACATTACACTTGATATTAACCAACATAAAATCAAGACAATAGATTATCCAACGTAGCCGATTAACTAACCAATTCTAATATATCAACGTTCCATTGTAACAATAGAATAACTAACTTGCAAATCAATAATATTCGATAATTTACGGATAAGCTTCATATAGCAATTTCCTTATATCTTAATAAAGTCATTCATGCAGCGAAGTCTCAACCCACATTAGTTTATAACAATCATAACACATAGCTAACATTAAGTAACTATAATTAACAGAGCATATTTCCACCTTAATAATTTATTCTAATTTGGTAGAAACAACATCTAACATGAAAACAATCAACAATCACAACCAATCACAACTTAGCAACAACCAACGATCATATATCAAATAACCAATGATCAATGCTTCTAATAAAATAAACAGAGTAGTAACATTCAAAGAAATATTCAGCCAATAACAATCAAATACATAACATGATTTCTCGGTAACAACATCCAAAGATCACCAATCACCAAAACAGTGTATTAACCCTATAGTCCTATGATGCTCTATAATCCAATCCATTTATCATAGGAAGCTCACATAACAATCAATTCAACTCGGTGGACAACCCAACACAATTTACCAAAACAGGGTATCATAAATAGTGCATCACAAAACATCCAGCAAAACAGTTTATTCCTTCATCATGGGAAGTCTACATAACACAGTTCAATCCCAAATGGATTATTCCAATAGACAACAAAATAATTTATACATAATAACCTTCACTTTCTAGATTGAAAGACACACTGTAAACAACCCATTCCAACAGCAACTAAATCACATAATCATATACGTAACTCATTGGGTTATTGAACCAACCAATAACAACCAAGTTACATAGTCAAAAGCATAACTCAACCGATTAAACTAATCAATAGAAGTAATATCCCATAAGCTACATCACAATTTCATAGGCAACAATTTATTTAACACTTAACAGAGGGCAACAAGCCAAATAACTAGAAAGCTCACCATCCAAACTAGTAGAAAACAATCCAACATTTCTCCTTTAAAAGTCAACAATCCATTTATATAGTCAAAACATAACTCACAGATTATTAAATCAACCAACCAACTGATTATCAACCTAACCAACCAACAGAAATCAAGAACATTTCCAACACTAACCATCAACAGCTTATTCGCATAATCAAAAGTATACTCAACAAATTATTAAACCAATCAATCCACAGAGTTGCATTCTCAACAAAATAGGGAGGGAACTCACCAGTAGCCAAGGTGAAGCTCTCAGCCAACCACAAGAGAAGCTTCTAGCTCTTGCTTCCATTTTCCTCAACCTTGCAGCTCACGGTTCAGCTCTCTAGAGAGCGAACCTCCTCTCCCTTGCTCTTGGCTTCACCAGCAAGAAGGAAGTTGACAAAAGCCTCCAACAAATCCTCCAGCTTTATCTCCGATCCACTGCCAACCTATCGAGTAGAGGCACTCCATACTCTACTCTCTGTCATTCATAGCTACAGGGCCAATTTGTCTTCTTGTTGGTTTGGAGAACACGCATTTGAAGGAGCCGAAGAACTCGGTCCATCATTGAACCAACAATTGGACCATGGCCTTTGGCTGGTCCAGTTTCAGCACCAAACCGTGGCCCCCATGACCTGAGGACCGAACCCCCGCAGCACCCAGCATCGAGTTGTCGCCGCCGTCCATCTCACCATCTCCATCCTGTCGCCGAGCAATACATGGAATCGCGCCCCCAACCTGGCACAGAAGCTCACAGTCGGGACCCGCGACACTTGCTATGAAGGAGCCACTCCCAAACTCGAGCTTCACCAGACCTGTCGTCGTCTCGCCGCATCGAAGACCGCTAGATCTCCTTCTCCCTCTCTTTTCTCCCTGTCTCCCTGTCGTCTCTTTCTCTCTCCACGTTCTCCCTCCCTCTCGCAGAATGGCCGAAGGCCATTCTGTTTCTTCACATAACTGGTTCACCCAGTGAGCCAGTTAAGTGGTGCGAGTCGGTTCTGCTGAACCAGTTCATGCTTTTCCATTTTTAAATCCTCTCATTTAATCCAATCACTTTAATTAATTTAATCCCATTATTTATTTTATTTTGATTACGTTAATTTTCCGTTAATTTCTACAATATATTATCTAACGAGTACGTTCTTGGTAATATCCTGATAATTATCTAACTTAAAATATCGGGGTGTTATATATGGGTATTGTAGAGAGCTTATATGGGAAGCCTTTAGGTGATTAGAGAAGAAAATAATCTGAGAGAGGTTATAGAGAGAACTGAGACTAAAGAGAGAAAGAAGAAGGTTGAGATGTTGCTTTCCTCAAGTCCTTCGGAAGTGGTTCAAGTTTGAAAAGTCTACTTCATTGCTTTTTATGGACTTTATAGCAATGTGCAGTGGGAGGTAGAAAAGTGTAGGATGTTAATTTCAAATGAGATATGCTCTTTGATTGTATAATGCTCTCTATTTATTCTCTATTGGGTTATTGTCGATGGCATGTTAGAATGTTAGATATTGTCATGGATTTTTATGGAATTTATGGAAATAATTAATGGAAGATAAAAGGGTGAGAATGATTAATAACGTTGTCTGCGGTGATTTATGCCTTGTGAAGGCTTGGATTATGACTCTGTTGGTGATGTTTTGGTCATTGGCCGTGAAGGGCATTGTGTAAAAGGCGTGAAATTTTTAAGTAAGAAATTCCACGTGTAAATTTTTTCGCGTTGAAAATCGGTCATAGCGTTGAAGAAGTTGATCGAATTATCATGTAGGGCCACGTACGCGAATTTGGTCAATTGGTTAAAGTTAGTGTAATTAGAATTTTTTGAATAGAAAATTAAATTAAGAAACCGGATTGAAGAGTGAAATTGGAGTTTATAACTTAGTTAATATCTTGATGTATGATATCTACGATTATATGTAGGGGCATTTGTGTATTAAATGAAAGAAGTTAAATGAAATTAAGAAATAAATAAATAAATGGAAAATGAAATAAATGGATTGAAAGGAGGGAAGAAATCCCGCCACCTTGAAAAGAAAGAGAGACACTTGATGATGGAGAAAAGGATTAGGAATTTAATTAAAAGAAGTAAAGTGCTATGGATGGTGGGAGATGTGATTAAAATAAAGGAGAAAATAAATGGGAGAGTGGGAAAAGACAATGAGTGGCGGCAAAAGGTGAAATGAAATGAAAATAAAGGGAGGATTAAAATAGTGAAGGGCAGTGGCTGGAATTGGACAAAAAGTATAAAAAAAACAATACATTAAATTAAACAATCAAGAGAATAGGAAACTTAGGGTTTTCCTCTTCCCCCATTGTTGCCCATTTCTACCTCCAGCCGACAAGAAGGAAAATTGCGAGAGGGTGAGAGCGCGATTTCCGACCGGAGAATAGATCAGCGCGGTGACGACGTCTGGCCGACGACGAAGACGACTTCTCTGGCGGTCTTCGACGGCGAGAACCGCGGCAGCGAACAGCTTGCTTGACGTCCAAGCAGGCGACGTCGGCCGAGAGCAAAAATCGACGTTTCTTATCTTCTTCCGGCAAACTTTCGATCCCGAGCGACGCCGGCGATAGAACAGCTCAACCGAGCGTGTTCCTTCGTTTCCGGCGAGCGGGCGATCTCAGATCTGCGACGATAGCTCCAAGGCCGAATTTGTTTTCTGATTCCGACTGCGAACAGAATCCGATCTATTCGGTGGGTGAGATTTTTCGATCTGAGTTTTACTCTGATGTTAATTTCGTTTTTGGGAGGTTGTTGGTTGATCTATGTTGTGGGTTTACACCGGTCAATCTACAAGATACCGGACGGACAACCTCCGGTGACAGCAGCTCCGAATCTGAGCATATTTTCGATTCCAGCGAGTAAACATAACGCAATCCTATTCTGTTGAGTTGGGTGAGCGATTCTCATTAAGCCTTTGATTCAATAATGGATTTTAGAATATGATTCTGGTTGTTGGAAATTTTAGTGAAGATATGTGAATACATATATTGCTATCGTCGAATCCCTGTTTTGGTTAAGTATTGCATTGTGATTTTGGTCTATTGAGTGTGAAAAGTTTAGTGATTGATTGTTTAGTAGGATTTAGTGATTTAAATCTCAGCACAAAAGCATGTAAATTGTTAACACGTTCGTTGTCGTTGTTGTTGTTAGAAGCATGCTGATTTACTGTCATGATTTATTATATGATTTCGTTATTAGAAGCATGATTGTTGCTTGTTATTTCTTCATGGCTATAGTCTATAAATTCAAGCATGTTACCGTTTCTTTATCGCTATGCTCTGCAATTTTGTATGCTATTCATTGTTACAAATTTGTTATTATAATCGTTCTCTGTTATGAGCTTTCAATTTCTGCTATTCAATTATATGAGCTGTTCAAATCTCTTTACTTTCTTTATACGCATTACTCAATTATTGTTATTTACTTTCCTTACATGCGTTATTTGATTATGGTTATTGTTATGTCATACATGCATCATACTAATAGAAACAAATAAGGAGTGCCACCTCTGGAGTGGTACTCACATGCATTATGTGAGGAAAAATGATGAATGAAAGAAAAGAAGAATGAGGAGTTGGGGGATGGAAGGGTAAGTACGGATCTAATTAGGTAGACTGGACTAAGCCCCTTTTTTCGCCTAGAACGGGACCAGCTACCCTAGGTGGTTGAAGCCGACAAGGACTACCCTCCACCTCGGATTCCTCCAATCTCCCGCTCGATGTACGAGTAACGAATGAAAGAACAAAAGTAACGAAAAGACTGGTTGAGACGGTACTCATTCCATAAAGAATTAAAGAGAGGCATAAGCATACTGCATAAACCTCATTCCTTACTGGGCCTTTAGGCTCACGTATCACTTGTGGTGTAGGTACATGTACGAGAAAATGATGAACAGATTAGGATATGAGGATGAAGGATTTGCACGCGTGGGACTTGCGGCTGGCCAGACTAAAGAAGTAAAAGAGATAAGGTTTTTGTAAATATAAAACTATAAGTTCAATATTTTCTTTTAAAAAATTTATGCTTCTGCTTATAAATAAAGCTTTCCATTGTACACTTCCGCTCTGTTTTAATAAATCTGCTATCTTTCTTGATTTGGCTTTCGCTACGTTTTGATAAACGATTTTATAACTATAGTTTTCAATACTTATAATGATTTTCATAGCAGGTATAATGAAAGGGTTAGGAATGGCCCGACTGAACTCTGATATAAAGTAATAAAGTTTTAACAAAGACTTTAGCGATTTCATAAAAGTTTTCAAGTTCATGTATTTTAAAAGATTATGAAAAGTCGGGTCGTTACAATAAGTAGAGATGAACAAATAAAGAATGTTGTCCACTGCTATTGGTTATATCCTCTGTAAATTACTATGATGTGGAATACTATTCGATTAAGTTTGGTTATGCTCCTTGTTGATATGGCTTCCTGGTTTGGTAAAGTGCTACATTTGAATACAGTATTTTGCATACATATTAAAAATGGATGGTTATTGGTTGTTGGGATATAAGTGATGGAAGTTCTACTATAATATGTATGCTATTGAAATGTAAGTCTAATATAATATTGTCATTTGGGGAAGTGGATTTATTAATAATGATTATATTTGGTTATTTTGAAGGGATTAAAAGGAAGAGCTTAAGTGCGTTAAAGACTGTCATGTAAGTGATATTGTCTACATTTTGCCGAAAGGCCTACATCGCAAGAGTTAGGAATTGCATAATGATTGTGGTTATTAGATTTAAGTTCTTTAAGTTATAGATTTGATATGGTCCATGTTTCGAGGATCTTAGGATTTTATATTGATTATGCTATTGCTCGAGGATGTATTATTGTGTGATGTTGTGTTTATTAGAATTAAGTTCTTTTAATGACATGTTTATAGATTTAGTTTCTTTTAAGTTAAGAATTCAAATATTGATCATGTTTGAGGATTATAGTATTATGATATTGATTGTTCATATTTTGAGGATATAGAACTATGTGCATTCATGAGCATTCACGCTTCATGGTTTTCCAATGATACAAAAATGATTTTCATGCATGGTTTTAGACATGGTTTAATGGATGCTCATACATACTAAGTGTACGATGTTCTTGAGGGCTGATCACCAGAAGTGGACAACTATCATTTGGGCTGCAGGAATATCCATTTTACCATTGAAAGTAAAACAGATAAGAAATGAATTAAATGAAAATGGAAAGATAAAGAGTAAAGAGAAATGTGTAAATAAAATAAAAAGAGGGATTGAGTGGGCTTTAGTTCACCGCTCATTCTCAAAATGTTAATAGAAAAGGCAAACAGTATAAGTTCATCATGATGGTCTGAGATCACTATCATGATTCTATTTGCAGTCCATTAACAAAAAGGGAAAATGGTATAAGTTCATCATTATGTCCAAAGATCACCATCATGATTCCGTTTGCAGTCCCTTCCCAAAAATGGGTAAATGGTATAAGTTCATCATAATGGCCTAAGATCACCATCAACTATCTACGAGGAATAGATGTGACATGCTGGGCCAAATATGCCTTTTGCTCCATCCCAAAGTGTGACATAAGCCTCAACAACCTGAGCGAGTCCTTTAACGCCTGCATCCTACCAGCTCAGGACAAACTGATTCTAAGTATGTTTGAGATCATTTGAAAGAGCATTATGTAACACCCATAATTTTTATATAGGAATTTATTAAGAATAATTGGAAATTAATTGTGGGTATTTGGATTTATAGGATAATTTATCGGGATATTACCAAGGACATAACTATTCAGTTATAAATTAAGAGAATTTATTGGAAGTTTAATTGATGGAAATCAATTTAGGAAATAAAATTAAGAAATTTAAATTGGACCTCCAATAATCTTTTAATGATATTTGGAATAGGTCAGGAGTTACAATTCGGGTCAGTTAATATTCTATACGAATGTTTAACACTTAAATATTAATTAATTAGGATTAAAGTGAAATTAGAATTAATAATAGATAAATTAAATTAAAAGAAAAATTAAATGGGGAAGGAGGACCGGACCAGTCCGGTCCAGGTTAAAATTGGTTTAGGGTTTTAAAGGAGATGAGAAATATGGCCTAGTCATTTTACGTTTCAGAAAAAATAGAATGAGAGAGAGAGGGAGGATGTGTGAGAGAGAGCGAAGAAGAGAGGGGAGGCCGAGAGGGAGCAATCGAGTGGTAGCGCTCGCCGGCGGTTTCTTCGCTGCGGGAGGCGTGGTGCGAGCGACGAGGAACGACGAGCGAGGAGCTGCGGGTCGCCAGATGCAGAACTAGGGCTCAGAGTCGGGACTTTCACAGGTTTCATTTCCGGCAACGATTGGAGGTATGGTTTCCCTCCTCCTTCGAATTTTCTCTGTTTCAGCGTCCATTGGAGGCATTGTGATGCCGACTTGTGAGCAGCAAAGGCGATCTTCGTCTGGGGCAGGGGGATCCGATGGGTGAAAGTGGGGAGTGGAGCTCGAGGACAGCTCCTCGGGTTTTGTTGAACGGAGTGTGAAAAGTGCCTTGGTGAAGGGGAGAAAGCTCTAGAAGACAGAGCTGGATCGTAGCATTCTGGAGGGATGGAAGCTCCTGCTCTCGGACGTTTCAGTCTCCCCTTGGTAACTAATCTCTTCTCTGTGAATTGTTAGGCTGAGGCACAAATTGTTAAGGATAAATGTTATGAATGGATTATTGGAAGTAGAAAATGTTAAACTGATGTTGGATGATAGTTATTTGTTGATGGATAAATGCTCTCCTTGTTGCTGCCTTTGATAATTAGTAGGATTGATTCAAGAATTTCTCTGCAGTGTGGTTATGCTTTGATTTGGGTTCTGCCGATGGTTTAAGTGGAGAAGATTGATGTTCTATAATTGTTTTAGTTAATGGAGAATATACACTTTGGTAGAGTTATATGCTGTCAATGGAAATGACCTCTTTAGGTTCTCTTGTTGCGAACTATTAACTTTGTACGTTGTAATGATTTGTCTACTGCCATTCTAAATTGGATGAAAAGATAAATAGATATGTCATGTCGGTTGTTAAATTATGCATGTATGTTGGATTAATTCATGCACAGTGAGATTGAAGCTAAATGTTCTACACATTGGATTTATGCTCTAAACATTTAGATGATTGTTGGCTTTGGATTCAGATTATTGGTTGTCAATACATATGGGAATTGTTATTCAGGCTAATTGAATTATAGCATTTTGGCACGACATTGATAAGAGGTTTAATATCATACTCGTTTTGGATACGTCATTTGGATTTCTATAATTTGCATATTGGGATTTTGTTAAGTGTTGAGTGTGTAGAATTCGATGAGGAGTTATTAATGGGTAAATGTGTTAAGTATGAAGTTATCAGAAGGAGAAAAGGAATAAAAATTAAGTGCTTCTGCGCGTTAAACTTTGAGGTAAGGAACTTGGGTGTGTCTTGGCCATTTGGAGGCAAGTGTGTGTGTGTAAGTTTAGTGTTAACATTCTTAAAATGTTTACTGCTAGTGGATAAGTAGATTATTTGTCTTTAATATCACTGTTAGTTGTTGGCTGTTGATTGCGAGTCCTAGTTTCTGTCGTGTTTCCCTTGTTGTGATGGATTGTTTGTACTTTGTAGTCGTTGCTGCCCTGTGATATCTTCTGATTGATTTTCTTTGTTGTATTGCTCATTGATATAGTGTTAGTGTCATCTTTGTCATTTGCTAGTGCTGCGATTAGCTACTGGTAGATGCTATTAGTTGACGAATGATTTTTGTGAAGGATAAAGTAGTTGTGAAAAAATAGAGCATGATGAATTGAAGAGGAGAATGTGTGATGAGCATAAATGAACTTTGATTTCCCTATTGATATTCCTTTTATTGTCTTAATTTCTAAGTGCTAGACTCAATGCCTACTGAATGAAATGTGAACCACTATGATGTGAATGGTTAACTGAACAAATGAAGGGAAAATGTTTAAGGAGTTAAGATGCACGAACGTTGTAAATTATTTCAGATTCTCATTGTTTTCTTTAAATGTGAATTGTGAACTAGTTGTTGAATAATAAACTTAGCTTATAGATGTTTATTTCTTGGTTCTGGATAGGAACCTTCTGGTTTTAGTGTATATAGATTCATTTAGCATGTTTATTATTGAATTCAATTATCATGTACGTTGATCAGGTAGAGTAAATAAATAGATTTGATTGACCTTTAAGAATAATTAGCATGATAAAGTAACCCGATTAGCATGTTCAATTAAACAGCATGTTTAAACGTTAATTAGTATTGTAAGAGCATGTTTAATTGATTATTCTAGCATGTTTAATGGCTAACAATTTTATTGGGCATGTTATTGACAATAAAGCATATAAATTATTCTTAAGCATGATTAGTGGAAATTAAGTCTAAGAATGATTAGTTAACAAGGTTAAAAGCATGAAATCAACCTTGAACATGTAAATTGATTAGGATAACTACTTAGTATGATAATTGTAACTCTACTTGAATATGTTAGTTTACTCTTATTAAATAATACGAGCATGTTTAACTAGTTGTGTAATAAATAATCAAGTATTGAGTATGTTAAGTAATTAGTATGTTAAATTAGTTGAGCATGTCCCCATGTTAGTCTATTTAAGCATGTTTAATTTATGACTAAACCTTGAGTATGTTAATTAATTTGTTGAGCATGTCATTAACTAGGATAATAACTAGACTGTTAAATATAACATGTTTGATTAATTAAAATAAAAGTATGCTTAACCAATTAGAATAAGGATTTTCAATTTATAAGTATGTCTTCGTTATTCGTTGTCTACAGCATGTTTCCATGTTTAACCTAACTTAGTTCAATGAGCATGTTTAGTTAAATTGAAATCTGTTGTATGTTTCTTTATTGTCTCATCTTGTTCAATTCGATATCATAATTGTTCCTTGTATCTATGTATGCTTTCAATTATTGTGATCCATTATATGCGCAAGTTCAATTATAGTACTTTTACTTAATGCGCATTTCAATATCCGTTAACGTACGTTATAATGCACTGTGTATCACGTTAATAGAAACCCATAGGGATTGCCACTTTGGGGTGGTACACACGAATGCATGAGTGAGGAAAAACGCTAAGAACAAGAATGTTCGGGATGGGCAGGCTATGCCCATCACCAAAGAAACCCTCTGGCGGGATACGTCGGAAGGGAAGAAACCCTGAAGGCGGGATACGCTGGAAGGGGATGACCCTTGAAGGCGGGATACGTCGGAAAGGGGATGAATGCTAAGAAAAGAATGTTGGGCATGGGTGGGATACGCCCATCACCGAAGAAACCCTCGGCGGGATATACCGGAAGGGCAGAAATCTTGAAGGCGGGATACGCCAGAAGGGGAGGAACCTTGAAGGTGGGATATGCCGAAAAGGGGACGACCAGGGAGTTGGGGTAGATGGGTAGTCCGGATCTAGCCTAGCAGCTGGTAACACCCTCACCTAGTTGAGAAAGGGACTAGCTTGCGCACAGGAGGTTAGAAGCCGATAAACTAGGTCATCTCAAAAGACAATCTCCAATCTTCAGCTCGAAGTACGAGTAAAGAACCAAGAACCGATGAACGTAATAAAAGAGTTGGTTTGGATGGCCCCAATTCCAAGAAGAATTAAAGAGAGATATATGCATAATTGTTTTCCTCCATTTCCTTACTAAGCCTTTAGGCTTACAGTTACTTGTGGTGTAGGTACAAACGACGAACAGATAATAAGCACATGATAAACACATAATAAAGTAAGGATGAAAAATTTGCACGCACGAGACTCGGGGGCTGGCCAGACAAGAAAAAGAATGAGTAAACAGATGTAATCACATTAAGTTTATTATATCGTATTCCATTGTTTAGTTTTCCTTTTTAAATGATTTAAATACGCTTCTGCCATGTTTTACAATGATTTATTTTATAACGCTTTCGCACATTTTATCAATTTGTTTTCATAACGAGTTTTAAGAAAGAGTTAGTAGCGATCCAGTTAGATGCACTCTAATACGTTTTGTTTTAAAAAGAAAGAAATTTCAAAATTTTATGCATTTTAACGATTTACGAAAATTCGGGTCGTTACAGATTATAGGTAGGATCGTGAAAAAAAATGAAAAGATGGCTCACTCGATGGACTTTTTGTGTCCAACGATCAGCAACCAGCTCGCCAAACTACAGCTTACCGGTTGAAATTGGAGCCCCCAATTTGCAGGAGTTGCGCAGTTTGAGGTCAGCAATTGTAACGAATAGTACTTTGTCGATTTGGACATGCGTACTTGTACCTATTACCGGTGGGAGTTGACCGACATCCCATTTGTCCACGCAGTCTCGCGCATTCACTTCATGAGGAGATCTCCTGAGGAATTTGTGCATGCGTGCTATCACCAGGAAAGATACATGGCGATGTACTCCCATTTTCTCTGCCCCGTCAATGGACCAATCGAGTGGCCTCTTGTGACGAATCTTGATCTAATTAAAAAAGGTTTACTCCCATTTTCTTGATGTACTCCCATTGCTATCCGCGCGGTCACTTTCACTCAACAAAAAGGTTTTTGATTTTTCTTTTAAAGTGAGTTCTCATTTCATCAAGGGGGCTTAAAACCCTACGAGTATTACAATAAGGAATAATGACCAAAATGCCCTTAACGTGCCAAAAATTGGGCATGACCTCTCAAAATAGCTCACTAAGCACAAAAATTACAACCAAATAAAATCAACACATCAAAAGTCGGCTAAATAAGTTCTTAAATAACAAGAAAATTGCAAGTAAACAAAGAAATAAACTATAGAAATATCGCAACCTTAAGGCAACTCAAAGTCGGAAAGAAGACAATTAATCCGTTGGTGGTGAGTCGATCCAAGTAACAATATGAAAGGGTCTTTCCTTGTCCTCATGACTTGTTGCTTCTGCAAAATCCCAAATTTAGACATACCTGCAAAATAAGAATGTGTTAAGGAAGTAATAAGTTTCTTGGCTTGGGCACGAGTCATTGGACCTTGGATCACATCATCCTCCCTAGTGATTGAGAATTTGACCTCAAATCCAAGGACTGCTCCATCAAGTTTTCTTCATGCAAATCTTCCTCTCCATGGTAAGGTGATAGATCCTGGACATTGAAAGTAGTTGAAACTCCATATTCCTCGGGAAGCTCAATACGATGTGCATTGTTATTAATGCGCTCCAATACTCTGAAAGGACCATCAGCTCTCGGCAACAGTTTGCATTTCCTTTGTTGAGGAAATCTTTCTTTTCGTAAATGCAACCACACAAGATCTCTTACTTCAAAAATAATGTCTTTTCGGCCTCGGTTTATAATTTTGGCATACCCTAAGTACTTGTTCTCTATACTCTTCCGAACTTCTTTGTGGAGGGATTTAACTCTTGCAGCTTTGACGACACCATCTTCACTAATATACTCGGCTACTGGGAGGGGAAGAAGATCCAGAGGAGTAAGGGGGTTAAACCCGTATACTACTTCAAAAAGAGTATGTTGTGTAGTTCCATGTACGCTACGGTTGTATGCGAATTCAACGTAGGGTAATTGCAAATCCCATTCAGTCAACCTTTTACTGAGCACCGATCTGAGCAAAGCACCAAGGGTTTGGTTTCCCACTTCAGTTTGTCCGTCAGTCTGTGGATGGAAGGACGTGCTAAAAAATAGTTTAATTCCCAGTTTGCGCCATAAGGTTTTCCAGAAAGCATTCAAAAACTTTGTACCACGATTCGATACTATAGAACGTGGAACTCCATGCAATCGAATGACCTCTTTGAAAAACAAATCAGCTATGTGAGGGGCATCGTCGGTTTTGTTACAAGCAATGAAATGTGCCATCTTAGAGAAACGATCCACTATAACCATAATAGAGTCCTTGGCTCTAGGAGTTCGCGAAATGCCCAATATAAAATTAATGCTGAACTCCACCCATGGGTGAGTGGCCACGGGTAAGGGCAAATATAAGCCATGCGGAAGAACAGGACTCTTTGCTTTTTTACATATAATACACCGCTCCACAATCTTCTGAACATCGCGACGTAAGTGCGGCCAATGAAAATGTTCTTGAATCGCCTCTATAGTTTTTTGACTACCAAAATGACTTGCCAATCCACCACAATGACCTTCCAAAATGAGGGCTTCACGAAGACTGCAAATAGGAATGCATAACTTTCCTCCTTTAAAAACAAATCCATTCTCGACAGAATAGGGAAATTCTGCTTTACTCAGGTAGTTAAGATAAATGCTACCAAAATCCATGTCGTTGGGATATAACTCTTTGATCCAATTAAGACCAAAAATCCTTGCATTTAATTCCATCAACAAAACATACCGCCTGGAAAGAGCATCGGTGACTTGATTGGTTTCCCCTCTTTTGTATTTAATAACATATGGATATCTTTCAAGAAACTCCACCCACTTGCCATGACATCTGTTAAGTTTTCCTGGACTTCTTATGTGCCTTAAGGCCTGATGATCTGAGTGAATCATAAATTCCTTGGATAAGAGATAGTGTTGCCATACTCCTAAGGCTCGGATTACTACGAAGAACTCCTTGTCATAAGTAGAATAATTTAGGGTGGCACCCTTCAGTTTCTCACTAAAATAAGCGATAGGTTTACCCTCCTGCATAAGTATGGCTCCGATTCTCAATCAAGAAGCATCACACTCAATCTCAAAAACTTTAGCAAAATCAGGCAGTGATAATAGAGGGGCATTACATAACTTCTCTTTGATGGATTCGAAACTGGTCTGACAAGTTGTAGACCAATTAAACTCCTTTCCCTTCCTAGTACAGTTTGTAATAGGAGCTATAATAGAACTGAAATCTTTTATAAATCGACGGTAAAAAGATGCCAAACCATGAAAACTTTGCACCTCGGAGACACTTTTTGGAATTGGCCGGCTTCGAATAGCATCTATCTTACTTTCATCCACTTCCATACCATTCTTAGTAATAATGACCGGCATCCCATGTGCCCACGCAATCCCGTGTATTCACTTCATGAGGAGATCTCCTGTGGAATTTGTGCATGCGTGCTATCACCAAGAAAGATACATGGCGATGTACTCCCACTTTCTCCGCCCCGTCAATGGACCAATCGAGTGGCCTCTTGTGATGAATCTTGATCCAATTATCCCACCGACATTTAAAAGGCTTCCAAGAAGGCCGTGCAAATGTAGAATACGGGATGTGGATGAGGCTCCAAGCCAGACAGTGCTTACCAGAAGACATCGAATAACCTACAATGCAAAGCGAACAATTGCCGGTCAAATACTAGGAAAGCAATATTAAGAATTTACACAAGGGAAAATACATACCGCTCTTTGTCAGTGGGAGCTACGATAATGGAGATTGATTCCGGCATCAATTGCCGGTAAGCAAATTCAGTGTGCAGGTCAACGGACGACATAAAACATGCTTGCTTTAGGTGTGTCTGAAATGTAAATAATGTATTAGATTATCTTAGTGAATATGAACGATAACCCGGAGAAGCGAGATAGTTACTTACGTGAATCCACCCTAATGACAATAGACGATTATCCTGATGATACGCTAATATGGCTTCTTCATCGACTGCATAACACTGCATATAAGTTCGGATTAGTACTAAGATAAAATCTTTTACAATAACATACAAAGAAGGCTTCTCATCGTATCTGGCGTCCCGACTTGCTTTCGGAAGATGAGATAAGTGACGACGTAATCATCGCCGATCAGCTTTCCCCCAAGAACTGTGCACATCTCTATGTTCGTCCAAGTATTTGTTTGGACTTACTTCTTGAACATGTCCATAATCTGTAGAGACTGCAACAAAAAAGTCAAAAAGCCGTCAGACTAGCAAAGCATGAACATGAATGAACACACATATATAACGAAATGAAAGACGTACTACGCGCACAGTTCTAAGGGGCAGAGGCTCAAACTGACTGGTCCCCTGCACCTCGGCAGGCAAGGCTGGATGAGCAGGTTGGCTGCTTCCGACACGGGTGATGGAAATCAACAACACCTCATTACGTGAAATACAAATAAAGTAAAAACTGGACTTTGCGTACAAAGTAAATAACTTACAAGCGGTATGTGGCATCTGTTGCTTCAGAGGACGATGACGAGGATGTTGAACGGGTTGATTGCCTCCCACGTCTCTTAAGTGCTACCACCACCTCACGGTGCCTCTCCTCTGCTTGCATATGTCACTATTCTGCTAAGCGATACCTCTCTTCTGCTCGCTTCCTCCCCTCTTTGTATTTGGACCTGTTGCATTTGCAGGTGCTCCTCCATCATTTGCATTCTCGTCATCGACATATCATGGAGCTCCACCATATTCCGCATCCAGGTGGACGTCTCATCAAGCATCAAAGTAAAGTGATATGACTGAGGAGTGGGTGACTGTTCATGTGAGGGGCTAATTGCTGAGGCTCTGAGGGGGGTGGAAGTGCTGCTTGCTTCTTGGACTTGCAGAACCATTCCCCTCCAACTTGGGTGATACCCATTCGGTCTAATTTAGCTTTGTTGTACACGTCATCGCCCGACTCTTCAATTCTTGGATCTTTCTCCAAGCTGGGTACCCCAAACTGCTCAACGATACTCTAGATGAACCAATTGTACAGCAGGTTCTTCGCTGGGTTGTCGAACACCTTATGCATATGGCTCACAATGATAAATCTGATGTCTACCTTTTTCCCCGTGAACACCTTCTCCAACATATAGAGATCCATGTTGCTAACATGGTCTCGATGCCCATTCCGAGGCAAAATCGTGTAGGTCATGATCAGGTGGATCAATCAGGCTATGACATTCAACTCCTTGCCCTTTGGCTTCTTGTACTAGGCAACCTCAGGATCCCGGTGCAACAATCTAAGCACCGCTAGGCCTTCTCCTCGATTCACGAATGGTGGCTCCCGAGACATGTGATAATATTCATTGCTTGGCCCGTCCAACACACATCCAAGCATTATATTTACATCGTTGGGAGTGAACCTCAACTCCTATCCAAAAAGGTACGTCTGCAACTCTAATGGCTCGGTGGACAGTTTCAAATTTGCGTAAAACATTCTAACAATTCTCTCGCAGTAACTGCCCCCCATCCGGCACAACCCGGCTAATCCAGCATCTTCAAGCATATGTTTAATTCTCATTCCAGCGAAAGCGTTCAAATCTACTATTTTGGAAACAATAATCCCACGATGTTGTATATCTTCTTCATACCGTGTTTTGCAATTCGTTGTCATGAATAGTTTGGACCTTAAAATCGCTGTAACGGGTTGGAACCGAACCAATGAGCCTCCAGCTTCTCCTTGTTCAGGCTCGGCGATTTCTTCGTCTTCCATCGCCGCCGCGGCTTCCACCGCCACGGTTTGAACGGGTTCAATAGCCTCCACCGTTGCCTTCCCACGCTTCAACGTCAATTTCTTAGATCGGGAATACATTGTGATCGTTGAGAGTAATTTGCCAAGATTTGAGAGTATTTTGCCAAGAGCCGAGAGCTGAGAGCCGAGAGCCAAGAGTATATTTCCGACAGCTGAGAGTATATCACCGACAATCGAGAGTATTTCGCCGAGAGCCAAGAGTATTTTCATCGAGAGCCAAGAGTATTTCATGGTCTGGGTGAAAATGGCCGAGCCCTAGGACCGCTTTATGTAGCCGATTCTCAAGACACCGCGTGTCTCAAGATACAGCGTGTCTCAAGACACCACGTTGTCCCAAGACACCATGGCATGCAGGCCAAATTTGGCCTTCTTCTTTTGGAAAAGCAAGGCGCCGCGGCGTTTTGTCTACGAACTGCTGCGGCGCCTTGTCAGCTTCTTAACAGCGAACGTGATAGGGATATTGGCTTTGTCGTTTTTCCATATGTCAGTGGTTAATTTGTTAGAAAATAAATGATAGTTGTTGACTTGTCATTGATCATAAACTACGATGGTTAATTTGTCATTTTTCTTAAATTTAATAATACTATGTGAATGTTATATGATGATTTAACTAACTTAGCACTGAAAGACAAATTAAGGCTGCGGAAATAGATAAAAATATGAGTGTTTTTTTTAGAAAAAATAATCTTTAATATATTCAAATATTTTATTTTTTTTTTTCTAAAACGATCAGCGTTTAACCATAAATTGAATTTTTTGAAACACATAAAAATATATTATTAATTCATGGAAAGTCACTGCCACCGGGCCCAAAAATAAAACTTGCACACCAATGGGTGGTCTGGGATACCTTGAAGCAAAACCACAAATTTAATTTCTCCTAAGATTTCGTTGTCTAGAAAAGTAGCAATGAACAAACGAAGCTCATTTTTATAAATTTTAAAAGAAAGAAATATTAAAACCAATTATTCTTCAGTGTTTTCTGAAATTAATTTGTTTTTTTTAAAACAATAAGTAGTATTTAAAATTAAAAAAAAAACAGAAATAAATGATAAGAAATAAAGTATTTTGTTTCCTTCAAATTTTAGTCTCATCCACTAAATAATATTTTATAAAAGCCACTCGTCCGATTCTATAAATACCTTTTTTGGTGTTATTTCTTGATATATTAATTACTTTAGTTTATTATAAACAGTTTTTATTGAAACATATAAATTGATCGAGACCAGAACGATATTTTTAATTTTCAAAGTAATAAAGTCAATGGAAAGGGACATTGTTATATTGTTTTATTTTACATTTCTTCTCCTATAAATGCACGAAGAATTGCAAAAGACCGTCATCCTCCATTTTCTTTTAGCGATTCATCAAAAGCAAATAATGTCTTCTTCTCAAGCCTCTCTTCATGTGTCATCCTCGCAACACGTTGTTCGCTTGATTTCGAGTTTTGTCCTAGACATTTGGGGCTATCAATTCCTAAACTATGAGCCCGAGAGTTTGGTAAATCAAAATATATATGTTTACCTTTTAGATTTTTTATGTATTATCCAACTAACCATTTAACTATCACTTTTCTTGTATAGGAGAAACTTGTTAAGCAAAACGAGGTTAGAAAATTGAAAGAGGAAGCTGGAAAAATATTGTCAGGGAGTGCAACTGATTCGTTTCATCAATTGAAATTAATCAATGACATTCAACTTTTAGGCGTAGCTTACCATTTTGAAAGAGAAATCAAAGAAGCATTAGAAAATATATATGCATCGTATCTTGACTGTGATTTCAACAACTTCTTCAAGGATTTAAACCATGTCTCTCTTTGTTTTCGTCTTCTTCGGCAGCAAGGGATTAATATATCAAGTGGTAAGGATTATTTAATTCATAAGAGAACTATAACAACACAAACGAAGGAAATGAATCACACTTGTGTTTAATTTTGCGGACATGTTTAACACATTCAAATATGAAAAGGGCATGTTCAAGGAAAGCTTAGCAACTGATGTGGAGGGGTTGCTTAGCTTGTATGAAGCTACATATCTAGGAGTAAGAGGAGAAACTGTGTTGGATGAGGCTCTTCTCTTCTCCACTACTCACCTTGCAGCTTTTTTGAAACATGGAAGCGACTCTCTTTCAGGCATGGTTGCAAAAGCCCTTCATAGACCTTTGCGGAAGAGCTTAGTGAGAGTAAATGCTCTTTATTTCATCTCAATCTACAAAGACCTTCCTTCATATAACGAAACTCTGCTAAAATTTGCAATATTAGATTTCAACCTTCTTCAATCTATGCACAAAAAGGAGCTCTCTGATCTTCGAAAGTAAGTACTACAATTCCAATTTTTATGGATGCTATATCTTGAAATGTAGTTAAAGATAGATTGAATTAGTAATAATTTCAAGTGGTGGAGAGATTTGGAGTTTGGAAGGAGACTTCCATTTGCAAGAGACAGGATGGTTGAATGTTTCTTTTGGATAACAGGAGTAGGCTTTGAACCTGAGTTTTGTCATATAAGAAGAACATTAACCAAATTACTCTGCCTTGTTTCGAAAATGGATGACATCTATGACTCGTATGGCACTTTTGAAGAACTTTCTCTTTTCACTCCAACAATGAAAAGGTAGAACTTTAATGTGTTTTTGATTGCATTAAAGAACTCATTTAACATTTGAATATTTTGCTCCTCTTTTCTTAGGTGGAGTCGTGAATCCATGAATGATCTTCCAGTATACATGAAAATATTCCATCAATCAGTCTTGGATTGTTTTGAAGAAATTGAAGAATTCTTGATCAGACAAAGAACATTATATCGAATGTTCTACGCAAAAGAAGCAGTATTCTTTTAATTCAAACCTAGCTTAATTATTTTGAACAGTACTCGGTCTTAATTTGCAATTATGTATGAACGCTTTATGCAGGTGGATATGTTAGTTCAAGCCTATTTTGAGGCAAAATGGTGTAATAAGAAGTATATACCAACAATGGAGGAATATCTATCTGTGTCTATGATAACAAGTGGTAATGCTCTCATTGCAACTATATGGTTTGTGGGCATGACTGCGGATGTTGTTGATGAGGAAGACTTTCAATGGCTACTCCATTGACCTAAGATTCTTAAAGCATCAGAAATAATTAGTAGGCTTATGGACGACATAGTTTCCAATGAGGTCTAAATGTTTATTTGCATTTATCCTCAAACTAGTTTAATGGCACATTCTTTCTTTTTATCAATCAACATGATTTATAGGGTAAGCCAATTAGATTATTAAGAACATACAGAAGTTCTTTGCGACTATCTATTATGTGAAATCAAGAAGCTCTCAAGATGAGGTAGTTATGAAGGTTGAGCCACCATGGGAAGGTAGAAAAGAAATTAGCATACGACCTTTTGGAAGATAGAGATTAACTGCTAGGGAGACGGAAATATTCTATCCAAAACATAAAATATTGTACTAACTAATGTGAGACTTTACATTCGTGAGATTAACTGCTTGTTCTTCTTCAAAATTATCATGCAGAGAGAGAAAGAGACAGAGCATGTGGCAACAACCATAAAATGTTATACAATACAACATGGAGTGACGGAGGAGTAGGCCAATCATGTTTTTTACAATCAAGTGTGGGAAGCATGGAAAGACGTAAACCAAGAGTTTTTGAAACCAACTACGGTGAAAATGAGTCTCCTTTCACGGATTCTTTACCTGAACCAAGTTATGGGTGAATTGTACAAAGAAGAAGATGGTTATATCGTGGTTGGAAAGTCTGTCAAGGATGGGATCTCGGCCTTATTCATCGATCCACTCTCTCTCTAAAATCTAGGGCAAATAAAGTTAGAAGCTCTATTTTTTAATACAATTTGGTTGATATGTACTTTAAGTACAATTTGTGTCTTGTAAGAATTTTACTTGTAAAATAACAATTTGCGGAATGAAAAATAATAATAATTTTTGAAGTGTCACATATTCTTTGGATTATGTTTGTGTTTGTTGACCATAAAAGATTTAAAATTGCATTAAGGATGTTAGTAATATATTTTTTTAATGATATTCCCCACAAGATATTAAAAAAATCTTTACTTTTTTCATGATGTTGTCTTTCATATTTTAACAATTCATATTGCTGAAGACTTCTACTTTTCATAACTTACTATGCATTTCTTAAGCATTAAAAGCTAAGAACTAGAATATAACAAATTTATTATACAGAGTGCACATGTACCTCCAATTGGACAAACTCTTAGTAGGAGAATGAATAACTTCATTGTCCACCAATTTCTGTTCCAAAACACTTAATAACAACATTGTAATTACTTGATGATTTTAGTACCAAGTCCATGCAGATATAAGGTTCTTCTCCTTCCAACTCAATAGAATAGCGTTGTCTTTCTTGGGTAGTATGTCGAAATAGCACTTTGGAAAGCTCCTTGCGAAAGAATTCACATAAGAGCTCAACAGAAATTGTAAAAATCCGACCATTGCCAATCTCGTCTTCCATTTCTCTAAGAGCTCGTGCCGCTCTACCCTTTGTTTATGCAATATTTCTAACTTATAATTTCATGCATAAATGCTACACAACTTATATAAATCTCTCCCCCTTTGTCATAATAAAAAAGAAATCAATGGGGAGGGAATAACATAAATTCATTAAAAATAATAATAAAAAAAACTTATCCCCCTTTGTCATTACATAAGCCATAGAAATCATTGGAGGAAAAACCATTTAAGAAAAGATATAACATAAAAAGTTTAATTAACCTCGCTTTGATACCACTTGTTGGATTGTATGCTAACCGGGGGGGGACCATTTAAGAAAAGATATAACATAAAAAGTTTAATTAACCTCGCTTTGATACCACTTGTTGGATTGTATGCTAACCGGGGGGGGGACCATTTAAGAAAAGATATAACATAAAAAGTTTAATTAACCTCGCTTTATAACCACTTGTTTGGTTTTGTTTGAAAAGGGGGGGGGGGGGGGGGTGCGATATTTATTTTTCTAACCCTATGTATTAATCAATAATCAATCAAAGCAAAAATCACAAGTATAAGAGAAAGGATTAGAAAGATGGCACCGATGTGTTCATGCAATTCGAGAACCCCAACCTATGTTCGCACACCAACTTTCCCACTTGGACATCCTTAATCCCCCAATCTCCTCGATTGGTAATGATTGACTTTATAGGTTCCAATCAAACCTATAGAGACTGTCATAAGGGCGTTATCCTCTATATTGATATTCACGGGCATCAATATAGCCTTTGACTATTGTGGAGCGTCACCCTTTGTTTGTAGATTATTTAAAAATTTTTGGAAGCTAAAATACAAGTTAGAACCTAATTCTCAAATAATCAATCTCAATTTTAGGGATGAAAGAGTTAGGTCTAGGCACTCATTTGGCGAAAAGAAATATCGAGTATAAAATTTGTTAGAGTTTTGCTATGATTTCTCTTTGTTAGTTTGAGTTGGAGTGCTCTTTATATAAAGACCTTGCTTGAGCAGTTGACCATTTCCTTTTTGGTCGACTGCCTCCGACCGTTGGCATGTTGCTGTTATGCTTTTGGTCATTCATTTTGTGCTCAGATCTGGCAAACCGGTCGACCACTTCCTTATCCATTGACCACTTCCTCATAGCTCTAAATATTCAGATGATCAACAACTTGGCTACTCGACTGCTTGACCGATCGCTTCCTCAACCGTAGAAGTAATAAGTAATTTGTTTAATGTTGCGGTCGACCATTTCTGTTAGTCTTTGTTTTATTTTGATGATGACTATTTTATTGAAATTAATAAGTTGTTTATTATGTTTTTATTGATAATGTTCTTACCGATATATTCATTATATTTATATTCGTATTTATTGGAAATACCCTCAAAATAGATATTATTATGTGCTAATATGTTTATCTAAGTCCATGTAATGAAGCATATCATTTTGGGACTTGGAATAATTAAAGAAAGTTGATAGAGGTGTTGTGGTCGAGCTTCAACGGTGCAATGTTCAACCAAATATGTGATTTGGTCTTCCGATCAAGACGCAGTCGAGTGGTCTGGTCAAGGGACATGACTAAAACACAACACAAAGATCTCTTGTCTTTTTCGTTTGAGAAGTGGTTGAAGCCACGGTCGAGGTAAGCGACCAAAAAGCATCACAGAGTGACCTGAGAGGATTCAGTCAAGGAGCGGTTAAATGACAAGGTTGAGACATGGGACGAAATTTATGGGCAGTTTGCTTCTAGAGATTTCACGTCATTATTTGGATGCAGTGCAGTCGAGGGCCCGGATGAGGTATGCAACCGAAAAACATCACAATTTGCTTCTGTCCATTTCCTGCATATTTTGAACATGATGCGGTCAATGACCCGATTGAAGTAGGCGATCGAAAATGTACATAGAACACTCTGAAGTGTTTTGGTCATGCTAGAGGTCGAAGATCTAGTCGAGCTATGCGACCAAAAGTGTGCAAATATGTGTAACGGCTATATTCGACCGGTCGAATTTCCAACGGTTATATTTACAACAGCTAGAAGTGGTCGACCGAAAAGGAATTGGTCGAAAAAAAATGAACAGTCTATAAATACATAGAAGCACTCTGAAGCTCAACAACTGAACCGAGAATTGAGGTGAAGGCCTGCCAAATTGTACACTCGATTCTATATCATATTTATGAGCTTGTAAACCTAGTCGCCCTATACCTAAAATTGAGAGTTACATTGGGAGAGATAGGATTTAGTTTTGATTTTCCAAATTCCTTAAACCATTATACTAAATTGTAAAGGGTGACTCCCTACGAATTAGTCAAATTAGTGTGACGCCCCGTAATAGTCAAAGGCTTGATTAACGCCCGGAAGCTTAATCAAAAGGTGACGCCCCCTAAAAGCCAAGGAAAGGGTGACGCCCCGGAATAGTTGCTTGTAATAGTTTGTTTGACACCTGTAAGTCAAACATCGCCAACCAAGGAGGTTGGACGTGATTAGTGATCTCCAAGTGAGGCTTGGAGTGCGAACATAATGTTGGGAGTAATGTGTTCAACAAGTAAATGTAATTGAACAATTTTATAATATATGAATAAATTTATATTGGTTGATATTATATTAATATTTTAGATTATGTTTCATAAAATTCATAGAAAATTCCTTGATTATTTATGTTAACTTTATATTAACATATATATTGTATATATGTGGGATAAATATTCTTTCAAGTATGAAATCTTGAAATAGTTCATAGTCATAAACATAGTTTATCTAATTAAGAATATATAGTCATATCCCAACTATATACGTAGTGACATAAAATAAATATGTATTATATAATATGATTATATAGGACTGGACCAGATAAAATTATATTGTTCTTATAATTTTCGTTAAATATAGAACAATTAATTTTATCATAATGATGGTCATATATGCATGATCTTAATTCATTGTATTTAACAAACCTCTATTTCATTTTAATTTATTCTTTGATTTATTCGGTAAAGTTTTATATGAGTTACGATTCATATACCTTGTATATTAGGAGTAAATTAAAATGAATAGTTGAGAATGTTAATATCGATAGAATGAAATCCATATTTATTGATTCCCTTGTTTGTTAGTTAAATGATCTAATAATTACCGCGCAATTCATAATCGTTATGAATTAATTATTCATTTAAGAACTAATGGTAGTCAAGGATAAAGACACAATATGAGAGATTAACTGTAATACCCCAAATATTTTTTCCCGATTTTGTCGATGTATTATATCATGTTGCATGGCGTACGTGTTAAATTATGCTTGAAAGTATAGGGTTAATATTGAAAAATAATATAAAGTGTGAGATTTTAAGGAAAAGTGTGTACATGTGAGTTTCAGACGTGTACGGATGACACCCTGGATGACTTGTTGCGTCCACAAAAACACTGTGTTTATCCTTATACTTTGAGACAATATAGGGATGACGTTCTGCCTCCCAAACTTGCTCTGCAAAAGACATTCGGACGCTTGCAGACGACAACGGACGAAGAGGGTCCGTGTCTGAATTGAATCTGTACAATTTTGGGACACATTCAGACGACTTGCAGACAATAGTGGATGAAGAGGGACCGCGTCCGAATTGAATCTATCCAAATCTTGGACAGATTCAGACGCCTGCAGACGCTGCATGTAGACGCCAAACCTCGTCTGAATGTTGCCTGCGGATGATACAGATGAAGGCTTGGGACTCGTTTTCTCTTTCGATGTCGACTTTTGGACAAGTGCGGACGGGGTCCGGACGACTTTACTTGTCCAAATTATTGGGAAAATCCGAGAAACCCATTTATATTCCTTCTTCTCTCTCTTTTGATTTCGTAATTCACTCGAAAAAATATCTCTCCCCAGCTCCCCTACAGCACATCCAGCCCTCTCCCTTAGGTGTGGAGGCTTTCCACATGGAGCTTCCCCATTGGACCACCTTCCATTGATATGGGTGGGTGTCATCACCTTTTTAGAAGCTTATTCATGCTGCAGCTCAATTCTTCTCTCTCTCTCTCTCTCTCGTCTATATGGAGTAAATTCCTTGTATATTTTTACTTACTCTAGCAACTGTGAGGTGTGAGGGAGTGTGCTTTGTGAGTGAGAAGTACATTGCCTTGTGAGTGAGAAGGATTTGGTGAGTTAAGTATGATACAATTGGTGAGTTGCTCTGAAGATTTGCTGTGAGATCTGTCCACCGTGAAGGTGAGAATTGATTGTTGGGAATTCTATTGATTGAATTATGGACCTCCAGTTTAGGTCAAGTTTGGTTATGAGGATTGAATTTAATCTCTAATGCTTTCTTTGCTTAGGAACTAATGGGGGTTTGAAAGATTAGGAAACACATCTTGGCTGTTGTCTTGCTACTGGAAATTGAGGTAAGAATTTGGAATTTGTAATTGGCCAAAGGAGGCCCTACGGGTTAGAATTGTTTTGGATTGCTAAGTTCTTGTTGAATTTGCTGGATTTGAGTTGAATTGTCACCATATTGTTTAAATTGTCAATTGCTTCAATTTATTATCAAGAGGAAAAGCTGGGACTGTTGTACTGAATATTGGAACGTGAAGAATTAGATCTTGTGCGCTGTGACTTGATAATTCTACTCATCATAGTTTGAATGCTTTGCATATTATTGTTGTGTTGTTACTGTCAAATGTGGGTGGTATGGAGTGATAAATTGAATATTGTGAAGCATGGAATGTTAATTGAATAGGAACTATGAACCGCTTAATGTTGATTTGTGTATCAATGTTAGTCGTTGTCAAATGTGAATATGGTGGAGCATGATAGTTTGGACTTGAGAAGTGTGAACTGTCATTTTATTCATGTTTTGTATCCTTGTTATCGTGGGATTATCATCCACTGTTATCCTTTATCGGAATATGAAAATCGTGCACATACGAACACTGGAAATTGTAGTTGTACAATCCTTAATTTAAGGTTTCTATGTGCATAGGATTAAGTCGAATTATAGCTGAGGTTGAACCCTGTGAATGGAATTGGAGTTGTTTTTCCTTGCACGTAATGATTAAAGAATGATTCAAAACTTGTACTACCTTGTTTTAAGTTCTTATACTAAATCCAGTTATCATGATAAAATGACCGTAGTTATAGTGTCTTTAAATTTAATTCTAGTTGCAACTTAAATTATCATTGTTGTGTTTTCTCGTGCGATTATAGTATGGATTATTGTGGCATTCATGCATCACCTTAGGAATTATGAAACTGTTTACATGTTGTGTGTCAGACCTAATATACGTAAATAGGCGTGTGGGGGTTCTAGTGATTTGGTGACATTCCATACGATAGGATACTCCCACGTAGGGAGCGGTGAGATAGGAGTTAGCTACATGGAATCTAGGGTTCACACTTCTCCCGTTCTAAAACCCCACCAACGTCTTCAAGAAAAGTGAGGATATCGGCTTGTCGAACACCCCCGATGAATATATCTCCTCGTCAGAGTGATGAGTTTGGCCACATGACCATAGGGAGTATTCCACCTTGACTTCCAGAAGAGATATGGTTCTCTTCTGTAATGCATTGTGTGAACATGCATATCCTATGCATTGCATTTAAATTCTGATTCTTGCTAGGCTTTAAGCTCATTGTTTTCTCCGTAATGTAGGTGACATATATAATGATGATGATGTACCAGTTGAGGAGGATGCGTTCCAAGATAACCCCTCGTGTTATCAGCCGATTTGACCTGTCAGGTGTGGCTCACATAGTGTGTGGTATTTTGGTATGTGGGGATTATTACTATTTTGAATATTACAAACGTTTTGTAATAAAGGACTTTTGTTAAAACACTTGGAAACTATGTTTTGAAATCCCATTACTTATTCTACATAGTTACTCTGATGTGTTTTCTTTCAAATGAATTTCAAATGCTGAATAAATTAAACGAAAAATTTTATATGATGAATTTTTAAAATGAGGAAAAATAGTTTTAAATTATCGGGGCATTACATTAACGGATTATAAACCTAACTCTATTGTGAATCCAAATGGAAGATTAATACATATGTAATGACTATATCAATGGACATTACTTTGAGTAAATATACTCTTAGTTTTTTAGAGTATAACTCTAAGTATTTAGTGAAATTACTTTAGATTTAATAATTATGTTAATTAATATAAAGAGTTTATATTAATATAAAGGTCCATAGGTCCCTTCGTCACCTTCTATCATTAATCGAATAATAGAAAAAATAATCAAAGAAGATTAAATAATTAATTATGAATTAATTATTTAATACACTTAATAATAAGTTTATTATTTTTCCTTAAATGAAATAATTGAATTATTGATTATTCAATTAATTAAGACAAAATGACAAAAATTGTTATAGTTAATATGTTTGTTATATTTCATTAAATGAAATAATTGAATTATTGATTATTCAATTAATTAACAAATATAAAGTAACTTTTAAAAATAGTTTTTAAAATAGAATTTGTCAAATTTGAGTTAATTGCAAATTTAAGTTAATGTCATAGTGCCAAGTGTTGAGCTATGGTGACAAGATCTTTTGATTTCCATAATATTTTTGTTATAAATGTATGAAATCAATTGTAACTTAAATGAGAAATTTGTAGTGTTTTTCTCTAAATGTCGTGATGGCCACTATAGAGTTATTCCACTATAAATAGAGGTCCAACCTCATTAGGTTAAGAGATTGAAATCTTTGAGATTAATGAATCCATTTTGAGAGCAAATTTGTGAGTCTTTCATGTTGGCTTTAGAGAAGCGTTTTCTAAATTCAAATAGATTGTCTCATGTGTTGAGAATACGATCTATCATAAATTGAGTGCGATCTTGCTACATTCATCACTTCCACACGTGCTTATTCGAAGTGATGTGGATTGATGGAGAAGATCGAATGTTGATTTTGTACCTGTCTGAAGTAAGCTACAAAGGTATAATTTCTTAATCGTTTAGATTATATCTAAATAAAGATTTTTAAATACATATTATTATTAATATATTATAACAACGATCCATTTTGTGTTCATGTTAAATTATTTTTCATAATACATAAATTACACACGTTACCGTTGTTATGAACATTGGTAATTCCACCGTGCGAGAGAACCTAAAAACCAACACATCAGCGGGGTTGACGAACCGCATAAACAATATCGTTTGCATCTTTTTACCCTTACTCTTTGTATTTATGCATTGTATGTTTAATTATATGTGATAAATCAAGTAGGGTGTTAGAGAAATTAAAAATCGCACGAAAAGATTAGATCGCCTAATTCACCCCCACCCTCTTATGTTTATATCGATCCTACAATTTCTTCACTGCTCGACCGCTTCCTCGTCGCAAGAACGCAGAGCCTTCTGTCATTAAAAACTAGTCAACCAATTCCATTATGGTCGACCGCTGCTTCATATATTTAGTATTTTGGTCGACCTCCTCAAAGCTTTAGTCGACATTTTCTTCACGTTTCACCTTTATTAAATCTTCTAAATCCCAATGATTAACACATAAACTAAATGGACTTAGGTAAACATGTTAAAACACCTTAATACATGTATTAAGGATATTTCCAATTTAAATCAATATAATTATAATGATAAAACAATTTAGTATAATCAATCAATAAGCAACTTATAATTTCAATTAAATCATTCATCATCAAAACAGATCAGTCTAATGACACTTAGGCTAACACTTATGATATGTCTGGATTACAACATTGCAATTTTTATTATATATGTATGTTTTCACACTCACTATTATATTGAACATGCATCTTTATTTTCACTATCAGTCATGAGATTGATGAACTCAAGTGAGGATCACTGTATTGATGCATAAATTCAACATCTGCAAAATGTGTTTGTTTGTTCGATAAATAGAATAATGAGACAGTTGGCAATATCATGTCCCTGAGTGCAAAACTAATAACTATTAAAAAATAGTTATTATATGATTTTATTTTATATATATTTTGTTTGAATTTAGTGATTTAGTAAATAAAAATCATCTTCTTGCTACGCAATCCTACGAAAAGCTACAATATCATGCATATATATAAAAATATGTTTTTATTAACTTTTAAGGTAAGTCATTTTACATGGAATCTTATTTGATGCAAATTTATGTTTAAAAGAATATTTAAATGCAGATAAAGTTGAAGATTATTAATAAGAAAAATTGTTGTTGTTGGAAGATAAAATCAAACTTGTCATGACCTGCAAGGGACTCGAGATAGATTGGGAAACGACCTAGCAGAAAAGACCAAACCGTCCGACCCATCATCACTTCAAATTTATAATTTAACAGCGGAATACTAAAATTTATTTAATAAAAAACTAGAGTCTGAAAACATGGGATTAACATATCCAATAGTGATATTAGATAGCATATAATATAAACCAAATAAAATATTGTGCTGAAAAGTAAATTAAGGTTTACAGTTATCCAAATAATATATGTAACGACCCGGTTTTATTTACTTTAAAAATCGTGTAAATTTAAAAATTTTCTTTTTATAAGAACATCAGAGTATTTTCCTTTTATAAAACCTGATCATTAAAACTCTTTACTTAAAAAATTTATCAATTTCAGCGGAAGTAATAAAATCATTTTTATGAAACGCAACAGAATTAAAATAAAACATTAAGGAATATTAAATAATTTACAAATCCTTTTACAAATATAACTCTTATTTAATTCTTTAGCTCAGCCAGCCACAAGATCCACACGTACAAATCCTTTATCAACTGCCTCTTAGCCTGTTCACCTGTGCGTGTACCTACATCGCAAGACTTAACTAATGAGCCTAAGGATCAGTAAGTGATATAAAATAAAAGGGTATGATGCACATGTCATGCAGCTTTTTAAATCTCTTTTCGTTTTCCATTTATGTTGCTCTTCTGTCTTTTCTTTTACTATTTTATTGATCTTAACTTTATTGTTCTACCTTTGGTATTCAACTCAAGCATCAACCAATGGGGGACTAATCCACCCAAAGCATCTAACCATGGGGACCATGTCCATCAAGCCTCTATTTATTGTTCTGTCTTTGGTATTCAACTCAAGCCTCAACCAATGGGGGACTAATCTACCCAAAGCCTCTAACCATGGGGACCATGTCCACCAAACCTCTATTTATGAGTTCGAGTTCAACACCAAAGCCTTAACCGTCTAACATTGGGACGTAACTCAACCATTGAGGGACGAATCCACTCAAAGCCTCTAACCATGGGGAGAATGGCCACCAAGCCTCTATTTATGAGTTACATGCCAAAGCCTTAACTAGTTACCATTGGAAACATAACCCAACCATTGGGGGACTACTCCACCCAAAGCCTCTAACCATGGGGACCATATCCACCAAGCCTCTATTTATGGGTTAAGTGCCAAAGCCTTAAACTATGGGAAGCAATTCAACTAAACCTCTAACCATGGGGGAACAATCCACCAAAGCCTTTATCTTTTTCTTTACTTTACTTTATTATTTAACCATTTAATATTTGATTTTGTTTTCTTTACAAAACCATGCTTAAAACTCATTTTCATATCGTTTTCAAAACCATGATGCATGATGCTCGTGGATGCATACATTTTCTACTAGAGGAATTTAATAGCACAACCAACATACAATTCATAAAACATGCTTATAAAACTGTAAACAATGAAACGTGCTATTTAAAACTGTAAACACTGAAACATGCTGTTAAAAACTGTAAACACCGAAACATGCTTCTCCTATTCTTGCGATGTAGGGGCCTAAGGACCAAAGCACATGCGTATCACTTACATCCAGTCCGTGGCGCGTTTGACACTCTATTCTTTTCCCATTAATACCTTCAAAATAATTAATATATATTTATTAATATATTTACTCATTATAAACCTTAACTTTTATATCATTATTTTGTAAGTTCATTCCACATTTTTGTCCAATTATTTTCATCGACTAATTAACTAATAATTATTGACAACCAAATTTTCATAAACCTTAACGCTTAATAACTCCCATTAGTCAACTTAGTTATTAAGCAACCTTGCAATAACCATTTAAGTAACTTAATATGTACAATGAAAATAGAAATAATAATTTATAGTTGCTCATTCCATCAATATGACATAATAATAAAGAGAATTTATTTTATAATACAATTCATTACCTTTTAATGAAAATCCATTGGAACCAACAAGGAATTTATTTAACTATATCATCCAAAATCACGCCCAATATTAATATCCCAACAAGGCATGAAACTCCAACATCTATCAATCAAACCAAACGTGTGACGGCTTAATCCAAATTACATAATGTATTCTTTTCCAATTAATAATCCGAATCTAAACCCACAGAATATATGACCACAATGTATATTCCCACAACATTATTATCCGAACATGACCAGTAACCCCTTCAGCAATACATAACAACACAATAGATTAACAGTTCATTATTGGCAGCCAAACCAATTTCAATCACATTAACGTTTCCCGTTACTAAAAGCATAGTCCTTATCTTCATTCATCCACTTTGGCAAAATTTATGGTCCAAACATCATTTAGATCACTTATTGAAATAATAGAATGAAATCTAAACAATGAAAATTATTCAACGGCAGTATTTGTAGAGCATATATATTCACAGCTGTCCAAACAATAATAAGCAGAGCATATTTATTCATCCTTTGAATCAATTAAAGAAGCCAGTAGATAAACCATTCAAAACCACATTCAAAACAAACAACAGACACGAATCTGATCAATCCAACATATATTCAACACTAACAGTAGCTTATTATCCAACCATCAGTGATCACAGCCAAACAACAATTCACAATCGGGCAGATCTCTCTCAAAATAAAACTTAACCCATCTCCATTGCTCAACAACCAACAATACACATACCCAGGAGCAGTTCATCTACAGATTATTCCCTTTACAGATTACCCATTAACATAATAGATTACCATTTCAGGCACCAATAGTGCACATCAACAAGCTAATGCAATAACCCACAGTAGTTAATAACATATTCATCAACCAGAAACTAATTCAAGGAACAGGGGAAAATCCATTACAAGTAGACTTCACCCTTCACAGCTTCGGCCACACAGACTTCACCACCCTTCACAGCTTCGACCACGCACCTTTAGAGCATCGCCAATACTGACATCTAGAGCACTCCCTTCTGTATCCAAATACTGCCGAGCCTATATAGGCAGAGAAGGCTGGAACACTTCACAATTCAAGGAGAGTGGTCCAATGCTTCAGCACCACGTGGAAAGTAGATATCGTTTCGGGAGGGGGAATAAGCTAGTTCAACTTGGAAACCACAAACCTGGACCAATGCCCTGTCTCCACACCAATCTTCTCGATCACCCCTGCCATCCATCCCAGCCAACGACCAACAACAGAAAGCCACGGAGGAGGAAGAAATTGACTGAACGTACCTCATTTACAACACTCCCAAAGCCTGAATCTTCGCCAGCAATTGGCAACAACTCTGATTCTGAGCCCTAGCTCCGTTGTTCGCTCGCCACCTGCAACCCATCGTCGCCGTCACCAGCACACTGGATAGCGCGCACCCGAGCCCACGCTGGCGTCTGTCGCCTCCCACAGTCGCCTTCCCGATCGCTCCTCTTCTCCCTCGCCGTTTCTCTCGGGTCGCCAGTGAAAGATGGCCAAAGGCCCTCCCTTCTCTTCTTTTCTCTCTTCTTCAAATTAAATTAAAATTCCAATTTAATACTTAATCCCCAAATAATTAATCTCCACGTAATAATTAATCCAATCTTCCATATATTAATTCATCACTTTTCTTTCTTTTAAATAATTAATCATCTCACTTCTAATTTTCTTTTCTCCGAATATTACTTGATGATAAGTATCGGTCCAATTAAAATTCTCCAATTTGGCTTTCAAAATAATTATCCAATAATTGATATAATTATCTCCCATCAATTATTTTTCTAAACTTATTTTCATGATAATATATTTCAGAATAAAATTTCTCCAAATAATCCAATTATACCTCAATTAATTTCTTGTTAAATAAATCTTTGATTATTACTCAAATATTTCTCTCAATCAATTTTCTTATCAAATAAATCTCTATTATCATTAATAATTCTGTTAACGAAAATTGGGGTATTACAATATATACATCACAAAATGGTCTCTCAAGAATTTATTAAAATGCTGAAATAAAATAAAATTCCATCGAATCTAATCTTGACTCGGCAATTACAAGTTTGGCTCATAAAATCGTAAAAGGTGTCATTGAGGTGAGTTGACTAAACTCAATAGGGATTTAATAATTTTAATTAAAGGAAAATGTAGTCTAAGTATGCATGAATTTAAAATCACATTTTAGAAAACTGTGTACAAAAGGCACTTGTTTAATGATCACCCACTAATATGTGGTACGTAATTAAAATATACTTTTATTGTACTAATTAAAAATCACAATGAAAACGGAGCCACTCACAAACTCTAGGCAAGCTATGGCATAGACATATAACAGAGTAAAAGTGATGCTCGGCGATCGTGAAAACAAAATAAATACCCTAATTAGGTTTAGGGTTTTGCTCCTAGGGACATGATACATACATCTGTCTCATTCTAGTTAACAACAAACAAAAACATTCTGCACTGTTGAATGTGTAAAAAAAACAGACCCAAACTTGGTCGGTCGAAATAAGTTTGCATGTCCGAGTTGATTTAGGAATATAATATGCATGCTTAATTTAAATGTGTCCGATGAAAATTTTAATATAATTTAAAGACCCGACAACCATAAAATGGACACGTCATTTTTATATGGAATTCGTATCAAAATATTTATTTTTTTAAAAATTATGCAAATGCAGTTAATAAAATAATCCCTACCTCAGAGTTAGCTTAAACTGATAAAGCCCAATTTCTAATTAGTCCAAAATCTAAAATCCGTGAATTTTTAATTAAGTTGGATACCTATCTAAAAATATGGTTATTAATTTCTTAGGTTTAATTTAAATATTTTAAAATGCTCATTTATCATTATCATTATAAATGGGTCAAAAAATAATTGGATTAAATTATCCAAAATGGGTCTATAACAAACTCATGATAGACCCAAACAAAGTCTGAACAACGACCCAATGGAAACTAGACCGCGGCCCAGCCCACAACTAGACAAGCTAGTCTAGCCCAGCCCATTAACTCTTGGTCTTTGCCCGATTACAGAGAAACTCGCGGTCTCTGCCTTCACAACGAAGCCATGTCATCTCAACTCATCAAAGACGAGAACTTAGTCAGTTGCTCATTTGACCCATGCCGGAGTCGTCTCGCACCATAGCTTGGCCTCAGCTAATCAGTATCGAGATGGTCTGTCATGGAAGTACCATGGAACTCAAGCACCATAATCCGTTTAAAATAATCAGCCATCGACAATTCAAAACAAAAAACCAAAAATCCATTCCATATTATCATCAACATGACAGAACAAAAATCCAATTTTTCGTATACCTTCGCCTTAGTTTTTTGACTGCCAAACCTTTGCTACGACAACGGAGATCAACGCTCCCTCCAGGATTGAATTCGTACAATACCTTCCAAGATATTTGAACCAAGATTTTCAACCTTCAATCAATAAGTCGACATTGAAAGATTGAGGAAAAATCTGACTTATTGACTCCAAAGTCCTTCGTTGCAAAAGAGTTCGCCTTCTAATTTCTCTGACTTGTCGGAATTAGAAGAGAGGACAATGGAAAGGCGAGATATTGAGAGAAATGAGAGTGGAGGAAAAATGGTAGAGAAGAAAATGAGGAGGAAGATTTCTAGGGAGCATTTTCAAATGAGGAAGGAAATAGGAGAAAATTTTCCTTCCCCGTCTCAAAACGCTCCCGTGAATTGGGGGTTACCATTTTTTATTAACAAATATTACAAAACCAACTATTTTATTTTGTTTAAAATTTCAAATGGATGTTGAACAGAGAGAAAATAGATCTAACACATTATTCATTTAAAAAGTGAGACCTTTGCTGTAGAAGGGGAGCCAAAAAGAGATTACAAAAAAGGAGAAAATACTTCGTAGAAGAAGATTCCGAGCACATTGAAGGAAGATTGTAATGACCCAAATTTTTGTAATTTCTTGAAAATGCGTGAAAATTTGAAAATTTTCTTTTTCAAACAAAGCGTATTAGAGCACGTCTAACTGGATCGCTACTGGCTCTTTCCTTAAACTCGTTATGAAAACTAATTGATAAAATGTGTGGAAGCGTAAATAATAAAACCATTTGTTTAAACGTGCAGAAGCATTATAAAATAAATCCAATATAAAACGTGGCAAAAGCGTAAATCGTTTAAAGAAGAAACTAAACAATTGAATAAAACTTAACATATACACAACCGTTTCTCTTAGCCTGGCCAGCTCGAGTCTCGCGCGTGCGAATTTTTCACCTCTGCTTGCTATTAGTTCGTCATTCTTGTATATTAGCCTATTATTATCTATTCATCATTTGTACCTACACCACAAGTAATACGTGAGCCTAATGGCTCAGTAAGGAAAGGGGTTTAATGCAATTATGCTTATGACTCTCTTTAGTTCTTTTGGAATGAGGGCCACCTAACCAATCCTTTCATTAGCCATTTACCATTTCATTACTTTTCTTTACGTCGTTCGTTCGTTACTCGTACTTCGAGCTGAAAATTGGAGGACCTGTATGGAATGGTATAGCTGGTCGGACCTAGTCTCCTACTTACAATCTAGAACTCCCATACCCGGTAAGGGAAGAGATCGGCTAGATTGTAGACTAGACCCGTCTACCCATCCGCCCCCAAACTCCCTTATTCTTTTCTTTGTGTTTGTGTCGGGCTAAGCTACCGGACCACATAGGCCTTTATTATCTTACAGTTTTACTCATTTTCATTATTTATCCTCACTCATGCATGTGTGCGTACCACCCCATGACACTCCCTATTTGTTTCTATTAACATGATGCATGACCATACATTCTCAACCTAACGTGATGCATGATGCATATAACGTAACATTACTAATAATTGAAGTGCGCATTCAATGTAAAAGCAGCTTATAATTGAAAGCAACTAAAATGGAAAGCGCATATAATAAATAACGGCAATTGAAAGTAAATGAACAGTAAAGAAATGGTAATGAAGCATACAATGAATTTCAATTAACTAAACATGCTTGTTAATTAAGCTAACTAAACAAGAAAACATGCTTTAAACAACAGTTAACGAAAACATGCTTAGGCAATGAATAACGAAAACATGCTTGTAAATCGGTGATTCTTATTCTAGTTGATTAAGCATGTTTTTATTCCAATGAGTTAATATCCTAATTAATTACATGCTCAAATTGATTTCTTGCTCAAGAAATGATTATAATTATTTTTCCTAGAAGACTTCAACATGCCTTCTATTATAATTTATTAACATGCTTGACTTGTTAATTCACTCTAGTTAATTACATGCTGGTAAATTATAATTTACATGCTCACTAAGTTAATTAACAGTTTAGGGTTCTAGTCATCACTAAGTAGGTTAATTAATATGCTCACTAGAAGTTAATTAAACATGCTCTAGTTAATTAGTTCACTTATCCAACTAGTTAGATAATTACACATTCTTGATTCGTTACCCATTAAACATGCTTGAGATGATTAATCACGCAAGCATGCTTACTAAAAATTACAATTGTTATTCTAATAAATTATTAGTTGATTTACATGCTTGGCTAACCGATTAAACTTGCTGACTAGTTAAACATGCTTACTATCCTATGCAGAATTAGTGAACATAATGATTATGATTTAACCAAATAATAAGAACCAGAACTAGTCATAGAACAACGTACGTATCATGAAAGGAAGTATAGCACAAGAAAAGAACAGCAAGTAAACACTATAAACACGATCATCCTTAGCATATTTCTCCATTCGTTCTCCCTTTTTAGTCATAACTATCATTCAAAATTAAAGCATCGATAACAAAACTAATAATAAAGAAAAGTCACAAAACTAACAACAGGAGACAAAGCTACTAACGAAGGAAATCTACCGAGCATCACAAATAAAACATTTAAATCACAGAACCACCAAGGTAATATCACCGTAAAACTCACGCACTCTACTTGTGGTGTAGGGCCTCAATGACCAAAGCACCCCTATTTCCTTACCTCAAAGCTTTAACGCGCATTAGCACTTATTCGTTACTCTTCTTGTCTTTCTTCAACTCCTTCATAATTAAAGCATTTATTTATTGATAAAAATCTCTCCAATAACCATTTACAGAATTCCACAAACCACAACAAAAATATAAACCTGCAACCACGCTAAATCTAACATGAGGCGTGCAACAGACTTAACTTAGATCTCACATTTCAAAACCAACCCAATGAACATGCAATAGATTAACCCAACTTCACCATTGTAATTCATCTTAACAGATTTATCCATTCAGAATTAACTGACAAAGTGTTAATACATTCAGAAATTAACATCACAGAATCCACCCAACAACAGAGCAGTTCAGTCCAACATGTTTATCCAAACAACAGATTAACCAAAATGCACATCACAGAACCGAACAGCCGTACACAATGTCTCCATAGTTAAGCAACACTTTACAGGTTATTAACTAACTTATCAACTCAATGATATGCCCGTATCCAGCAAACAACTCAAAACAACCTACAGCCAACATCCTTCACTCAACAATTACTTATGTATTATCTTCAAAATCCACAGAGTGTTTATCCATACTTTAGTTTATCATTGAATAACAGAAAATTTCCAGAACTAAAAATAAAAAATACAAGACACACCATTACCTCTCGGCCATCATTAGAAAACAAGGCATATTTCCATCATTAACATACAGAATCAAATTCAATAACAGGAAACATGTCCAAAACCGAAGACAATCAACCAAAGTGACAGAATCTCACCAACAACCCAAGAGAAATCATGAGGCTAGGAGCCCTTCCCTGCCAAGTCCTTTGGCTTCCAATTCCTACTACAGTTCTTGGACTCCACCCCTCATCTCTCTTTTCTCTCAACCAAAGGCACCAAAACACTCTCCTCCAAATCCTCCCTTTTCCTTGTCTTTATCCTCCAGCCACTAACAACACGCCTAGCAGCTTTACAGAGTGTGTTCCCCATGCCACACTACTATCGTTTTCATCTAGAGCCAGAACCAGGGAAGAAAATTGGTTCAGACAGAAGCTGATCCATGGCCTTCAGCCAGTCCAGTTTCAACCACCAGATCGCCTAACCACCCGAGGTAAACCTGCAGCCTCCCAAGCCCTAGCTCATCGACACCACTGCCTCTCTCCGTTCACCCTACCGTTGCCAGTCAGTCATTGCCAGTCACCGTAATCGATAGGGCATCACCACATGACTCCAAATCCAGCGACCCGTGAGCTGTGACTTGAAACGCCCGACGCCATTGCTCGTCGCACGTCAGGCGACGACTCCCGAGCCCACCGTTACTCCCTCTTCCATCACCCTTGTCTTCGTTCTTCGCTCTGATCGCCCCTCTCCCTCTCGTCTGGTCTGTATCGCATGGACGACCAAAAGCCGAGTCCCCTTTCTCTCCCAAACAGAATGGTTGAGCCATTCTGTTTCTTCCTTAAAAATGTTGGTCCGCAGCATTTGGTGTGAATCGGTTCATGCCTCCCTCTCACCCATTTAACCCCAACACAATAATTTAATTAAATACATCAATATTTATTATAAATTACAAAATTTCCCATTTTATCTTTCATTAATTAGATAATCATCCATTTTATCTCTAATTAATTAATATTGTTAATTAGATACTTAAATATCGGACTTATAATTAACATACCTAATTAATTACTCCCCTTAAGTAATATTAATTATTATCCAATAAAATTCTCCTAAATTATAATCTCACGAGTGCGTTCTTGGTAATACCTCGATGATCATCCAATTAATCTAAAATCCCCAGATTATGCTCCAATTATATTTACTAAACTCCGATAAAAAGTCGGGGTGTTACAAAGATTCATCTTACTATACCTAGTAGAAGAAGATTGGTGTTGGACTTGTCTCTCTCTCCATTTGCAAAGAAATTTTGATGCTCGCAAAAGCAAAAATTGGTGACAACGTTGTAGCATCAAGGAGCACCAACAACATCAAAGAGAAAATTTGACTATATTTTCTCGTTATTAGTAATATGCTATTTATAATTAATAGGATTATTTTTTTTATAGGCTTAAATATTTTGGGTTTGAGAAGAGAGAGTGTCTAATTATGTGAATCTACACACTCTAGTTGAGTTTTGTAGCATAAATATGTTTAGATAATTCAATATTTTTCATGATTAATTTATTCACTGTTCGAAAGGCATGAATAAATATTTGAATTTTTATTTGCTGAAGGGGAAATAGAAATTAGAACCTATACTGAATTGTGCAAGCAAACTAACTTCATAAATGTTATTTAATTAGTTTAAAATATTTAAGTATAATTTTATTTGAATCACATTATCATTTTAGAATAATTCTAGATCATCTAAATAATTTGTTGCAACATCACCACAACATTAGGTGAAATGCATATAAAATGTTATTATTAGATGTTGAATATTTCTTCTTTCTTGCACAATACTCTTTTTTTGTATTACATTGCACTATCTTTATATTTTGTGTTCACTACCTTTCTTATATTATGTTGCACTATTTTTATATTTTGTGATCACTATGTGGACTTCGCCACATCTTGTGTAAGCTATAAGTTTAGTTTGGGTCAAGTCTTTCACTACAAATCTAGCATTGAGTTTGGTGATTAGGTTCTCTAAGAGAATCAAGTCGTTTCACCTGAGTCATGACAAAAATAAAATGTTATCAGAGCCATGTTCGACAAATTTCCTAAAAGTGATTACTTAATAATCGATGGTGTAATATTTTGGAAATTTGTACGCTATGTGTGAAATTTTTTCTAACACCTAATATTAATTTTTACAAATAATTCAAAATGCCAGCAAGAAGAGTCCCACACAACCATTTTAAGGAAGGTGACTTTGATCCGATTGCAACAATGATGGAGACTTTAGAACCTGTCAAGTGATTGTCGGGTGCAATATAATAGTCTCACCCAAGTTACCTTTTTTCGTGAGTTGGAAAGAATGAATCCATCTGTGTTTGAGGATGAATTTGATTCGATGGAAGCTAAGAGTTGGCTTCAAGAGATGGAGAGAAACTTTAAGTCCTTGTGAGTTCCCGAGGAGTATTGGTGTAACGACCAAAATTTCTTTTGGACGAATTTTAAAATGGTCAAGGATATCGTTCAGAATACTTAATAATTATCAGATTGATCTACTAGTGATGTATATTATCTTATAATTATGTAAATTAATAGAAAAATTATGGGATTTTATGATGGTATTATTATTGACATATAAGTATGAATTATAATAGAAAGATAATAGATATTTTAGAAAAATATTATGGGATTGTAATAAATTTAATTGAAGGACGAGTTAGTCAACCACTTCTTTTTGGTCGACCATATCTGACGTTAAAAGCTAGCCGTTGTGTCTGCTACGCATTTTTAGTCGCATAGCTTGACCGCAACCTCGATTGCAAGTTCATTCAAAAAACTTTAGAGCGCTTTGTGTACAATTTCAATCGTCATTCTCGTCCGTACCTTCAACCACCTTGAGTTCAAAAAATGCCAGAAGCAAAGTGTCGAGTTTTTTAGTCTCTTCTCTCGTACGAGTCCTCAACCGTGTTGTGTTTGAAAAAAGTTATGAAAGCTCTAGAAGCAAACTACCTAAATATTCGGTCACCATCCTCGACCGCAGCTCTCGACCGCATATCGACCGAAAATATTCAGACCACTTTGTGTAGCATTTCAGTCATTCTCCTCGACCGTGGGTTCAACTGCTACTCGACTGAAAATATTTGGACCAATCTGTGTTGTGTTTCGGTCACGTCCCTCAATCGGACCCTCAACTATGTCATGACTGGAAGACCAAAAACCAGTTTTGGTAGACCATTTCTCTGTTGAGCTTCAACCACAACACTTCCAAAATTCATCCTTAATAATTCCAAGTCCCAAAATGATATGTCTTCACTACATGGACTTAAATAAACATGTTGGCACACTTAAATACCCATTTTGAGGCTATTTCCAATAAATATACATATAATAAATATAATGGATGTACAAGTAAGAACATTATCAATAAAAACATAATAATCAACTTATTAATTCAATCAAAATAGTCATCATCAAAATAAACTAAGCCTAAGAAATTTAGGCCAATAATCTCCCCCTTTTTGATGATAACAAAATCTAATAAGTTGGTTATTCCTAAGTTTAAGCATGTGCATATATTACTTCATATTGGATCTCTCCCCCTTAATTTATGCAATATCTCAACATTTAAATTCATGCATACATGCTATCAATTCATCCTTATATCATAATCATTTTCACTCCCCCATTAACAACTTATATATATCCCTCCCCTTTTTTGTCATAATCAAAAAGAAGTTCATGGGGTTGGGAGTCAAAACCAAGCAAAGTCATCAAAATAAAAGTTATTCCCCCTTTTTCAAAATCAATACCAAAAGCAAACAATAGAGGGAATATACACATTCAAACCACTTCATGTGATCAAGAATAAGATACCAGTTGATGCAACTACAATCACAATCAAAATCATTTTTAAGAATGGTATTCCAATTGTCAATCCATATTTAGAATAAAAAAACACTTTTTATGAGAGATACCAAGTTCAAAAATAAAAATAACAAATCAAATGTCTCTCTCCCTATGTTAAATACACAAACACAAATATAGGGAGATCTTTTGTCTCCCCCTTAGAGCAATCAATAACAACTCATATATTTCTCCCCCTATAAACTTATCAACATGCATATATGAGGGAAAAACACAAATTAAGAATCATCCAATTTCAAAACCAAATAAGATACCAATTGACAAAAAAATTCGTGGATGTGCTCAAGTTGAAAACAAATTTTCTCCACCTATCTCTATGCACAAACTCAAATAGTTGGGGATTTGTTGATACCAAATTAAGATACTTCAAAAGATACCAACTGTAAAAAAAAAATCAAATCTCAATGGTACAAAAAATAAAATAATTTCAATAATGATACCAATTTAAAAAATAAGTCAAGTGATATCAAAATTAAAACACTTGAGATACCAATTGTTAAAGTTCAAAACAATAGAAAAATTTATTAATACCAATTGAAGGATTTCAAGTCAAAAGAAAAATTATTGATATGAATTGACATTTAAAGAAAATAAAATTTCTTTCCCCTTTTGTCAATATGAATACTATAGAAATTGGGGATGCCAAAACATCAAAATGAAAATCATTTTATTTTCTCCCCCCTATTGATGATCAATATGAAATCTATGAGGAATCTCAAACCTTCAAAACAAAACAATGATAATCTCCCCTTTTATCAATAAACAAATTCAATACAAAGGGGAAATTAATAACTTCAAAATCAAATATCCAACAATATTCAACCCATACAATTTAGAATACTAATTGTTGGACTCAAAACAATTTCAAACTTAAATAACCAATTGAAGAATTAAAAACAAATATACACCAATAAAAACAATTGAAGAAATAATAGAATTGATTCAAACTAATGATATCAAAAAGAAATTATGCAAATAAGATACTTGCAAGGCGAAATAAAAATCCAACCTATATGCATATTATTAATTCAATCCAAATCAAGAATAGAAAACAAATTAAGCCAATACATTTTAATCCATTCACTTCAATCCAAATCAAAACAAATTTAATAAAAAAGAGTTTGTGTACCTCCACAAATGATCATTTCCATTTTTTTTTTACCACATTGGAAGCATTTTCTTGAAGTTTCTCCTTTTGTATTTTGGATACTCAACTATCCAACTCCTTTAAGTTCCTTGGGAGAACCTCCAACTTACAAAAAAAATCAATTGGATTTCTTTGGTACCCAAATCTTTTTGGGTCCACTTGTTATAGGTTTAGTTTCTTTTGGAATCCATACAAATTTAGAATTCAAAATAGATTTAGACTTAACATTCAATTTCAAAGGACAAAAAAAATACTTATGCCCTATACAATTAAAAACATTACAAGTTATAAGGCTAACAAAGAAATTATTGTAGTTTTTCTTTCTAGCAAAAGGTTGATAGCCAATACCAGCTTTGTCAAATGTAACCCTTTACTTTCCTAAGAGCATATTAAAATTTTTGCTACCGTTAGTGAATTTAAGCACAATAGAATTCAAATAATTGATTTTAGCTTTCAATTCACAAACATCAATCTCAAAAGATTTAAACGTAGCATTCAAGTCATCATTCATGCCCTTTAAACCAACAATTTGATTCTCAAAAGATTTGGTCAAATTAGCATATTTTTTTATCAAATTGTTATTTTCCTTTTTCAATAACTTATATCTATGTTTAAGCTCATTGAAACTTTCTAGCAATTCATTAAAAGCATCAAGCAAATAATTATCATCATTATTATCTACTACAAAATAATGTTTTCTAAAATGGGCATTACAATACCCATGCAAACGTTTCTTTCCTTAAAAGCCTTATCTTGTTGCTCTATAACATGAGTTGGATCACTAATATATTTATTTAGCATTAACACATGAAAAATATCATGGAGTCCTTCCATTGAATATGTTAGATTAAGCTTATAAATTTTTTTTCCTATTTTATGCATTATGTAACAAGGTCTGATAAATCATAGACTAAGTTTTCCCCTACTATCGAATCTCATAATTCCTTTAAATGTAGAAATTTTCAAGAATACTTTATCAACTTTTTCAAATTTCAATTTTCTTCATCTGTGGTCTGCATAGCTCTTCTGTCGACTTTGAGCTATTAGTAATCTTTGTTGTATAACTTTCACCATCTCTACAATTGCATAATATTAGGACCGAATAACTTTACTTCTCCAACGTCATCTCAATATAAAGGGAATCTACATTTTCTTATATAAAGTCTCATATGGAGCCACTTTATTAGTTGATTGATAGCTATTGTTTTAAGAAAATTGCACAATTGGCAACATCTTGCTCCAACTAATATGAAATTCTAATACACATGCCCATAACATTTTCTCAAGTATTTACATTGTTCTTTCAATTTGTCCATCTATTTGAGGTGATAAATTGTACTAAAAATTAATTTGGTATCCATGGCTTTATGCAAACTTTTCCAAAAACTATAAGTGAATTTAGGATCATGGTTGGATATTTTTGACACAGGAATACCATGAAATGGTATTATCTCTTGAATGTAAAAATTGCATATTGATTCATCAAGTAATTCATTTTTATTGGCAAGAACAAAGTTCATATCAATGTGCTTCTATTTCCACTTAGGGATAGGTAAAGGTTGTAAAGTCCTCAGGCCATTAGTGTTTCACTTTAACTTGTGGACAAACTAAACACCTTTCCACATATCTTGTAATGAATTTCTTTAAATTAGGCCACCAATAGTGTTGTTTTAAGTCTCTGTACATTGTGATAGTTGTAACGACTCAAATTTTTGTCACTTTTTGAAAATGCGTTAAAATTCGAGAAAATATGTCAGAGTGCGCCTAATTCGGACCACTACCAACAGTTCATAAAAACTCATTATAAAAATCATTTTACATGTCAGAGTACGCCTAATCCAGACCGCTACCAACCGTTCGTGAAAACTCGTTATAGAACTTGTTTATTTGATAAAATATGCGGAAGTGTTAAAATTATTTATTTTAAAACATTGCGGAAATAAAATATTTGCGAAAACGTAAAGATTTTAACAAAATAAACAAACTGTTATAATTACAATTTATAACACCTTTTTGGAAAGAAACTTAATGAATTTACAATTCAACTCTTCGTAGCCTAGCTACCACAAGCTCGTGCGTGCAAATCCCTCATCAACTGCTTCTTTATTGCTCAAGGACTCCACGTGAACGTATACCTACACCACAAGTAAGACGTGAGCCTAAAGGCCCAGTAAGGAAATGGATTTATGTGTATGAAATGCAGCTCTTTAAATTCTTCGAAATGGGTTCGCCCCAAACCAATCTTTTAGTTACGTATTTTCGGAATAGCTCGTACTTGGAGCATGGAATTTGCAGAATCCTATGATTTCTAATTAATTACATTAATTAATCTTGTGATCCCGACAAGGGAAAGATTTATTCATTTTCTCACTCAAGGCGTGTGGCCACCCCATGGTGGTTTTCCCAATTCTTTCTATCGTCATGATACTACCCTAAATGTACATACAACATACAAGGGATTAATCAAAACCATACAATAAATTAAGCAAAACAACACTTCAAAGAACGATAGCATGTTTTTGACGTTTATAACCTAAGTTTGTTAACATGCTCATATTAATTAGCTTATTTACATGTTTAGGTTAGTTAAATCGGATTACCATGTTCAATAGTTTAACATACTTGGAATGCTGGTTAATTACTCTAGTTATAATCACTTTAATTAATTAGCATACTCACAGGATTTATTTACAACAGGAATTATGCCAGGCAACATATCAACAGAGAACATATGTAACAACCCGATCCTAATTTTTTTGTTAAACGATGTAACCAAACTTTGGAGAAAAGAATTGCCATAATATATATATTTACATCATCCCTATATGCGTAAGTTGTGACGTATAACTTCATGGAAATTTAATTCGGGCAAAGACTTAGACGAAAACACAAAAGAAATGGATTTTTTAACTATTAGGATGCCTATGGATGGTGTTGTAGACGTGTGGTATCTTCTGCAATGCACTTGGAACGTCGCCCAGACTTGGGGACGACTCAAGATGCCATCCAGCGTCCTAACCTCACTGTCCTGAGGTCTTGTGGACTAGTCTATGCTTCATCTGTTTTGCCTCTGTCCAAAATTTGGACACATTCGGAAGACACATGGGGACGATACGGATGAGGAGGCTCTTGTCCAAATTGAATCTGTGAGATTTAAAATGTATGCGGACGACACATGAAGACGCTGACTGGCATCCAAACCCTAATTGTGGACGGTACAGACAAAGGTGAGGACGCCAATTTTTGTCCGAGAACTCAAATTTTGCCTGGAAAAATTGGTCTTGCGGACGACCGCGAACAAGATTAAGGAGTCCGCATCCATCCAAATCGTAGCAGATCAGCAACAGGATAAAATTAAATCAGAACAAAAATGACGGGAAACCAATCAAATTTCAGCCCATCGCCTCTCTCTCCCATGATCCTGACCACAGAGATTGTCGCCTTCTCCTTCCTCCTACCAGTGTACAAATGGTTCCCCCGGAGGAGCCTATTTCCCCCTCAGCTTCTTCTCCCTTCTTCTTCCTCGTGATTTTCCTAGGAGGATTCTAGAGGGAGAGATGCCGTGTCTTCAAGGTTGGAGTCGGAGGGAGAGCTGTCATGTCTTCAAAGGTAAGGAATGGGTAGTCTTGGCCATCTGGAGGCCCTACAGCCAAGTATATGTTGTGTGAGTGAGTTGTTTCATTGTATGATTTTGTTATTCCTGTAGTTGCCTCGTTTTCTCTATATGATATAAATCTCACGTTTTTCTCTTGGTACTTTGATAGAAGTTGCATATTTTCTTTGTGTAAATGTGAAAGTGTTAGTTGAGCTTGAATGGAGTAATGTTTAAAATGGAAGAGAAGTATTAATGAGCTCTTGACAGATTTTTAGTGACGTTAAAGAAGTTATGATGTTAGATGAAGACTCAATGTTTCCTATTGTGATTTGGGTGACTCAGCTGAGTGTAGTAATAGTATGGTGTTAAAGTATTCAGCCTATTTAAGTTTTCTTACCTTGTCTTACATTTCTGCCGTAGTAGTTCTTTTTTCCTTGATAATATGAGCATTTTTCGCTTATGCTCTCGTTATTCCACTATCGTTATTTTAACCATTCGAAGTATGATTAGAGGTTATAAGTCGTTGCTGTATTTAGAGAGTTAAAGCATGTATTGTTGTATGATTTTTCCTTCCGAATGTTAATTGATTAATAAGCATGTTCTACTGTCCTATTGTCGATATTTCTTTGCTGTATGTTGTCCATTAAAGAGCTTGTTTAATAGTTTGTTTCCTGTTGTTAAGTTTGATTAAGAGCATGACTGGTTGAACGTATTTCTGCTGAATAGCAGATTAGAAACACGTTTCAATGATCGTATTTTCTACTACATAGTGGATTAAAAGCATGTTATGTTATCTTAAGTTCATTGTGTGATTCGTTGTTGTTCTCCTTAAGTTACAAAGCATGTCCGTTATTCTTAGCTCATTGTTCTATGTTATTGATACTCTCCTTACGTATGAGAGCATATTCTATTTTGTGATAGTGAACGTTAATAGCATGGTTTGTTAAACGCCATCATTACTTTTGTTATGTGAAGCATGTGATAATATTCGTTTCATTCATTGTTTACTGTGGATCCCCTAAAGCGTTGATATTACTTCCCATATATGCGTTATTTATTATGAAGAAGTTAGGTTGAGTTCATGTTAATAGAAACCCAATTGGGGGTACCCCCTCGGGGTGGTACCCACATGCATGAGTGAGGAAAATGCTAAGAACTAGGGGCGGGCGAGAGACGCCTATCACCGAAGAACCCAGACGGCGAGATACACCAGAAGGGAAGAAACTCTAAAGGCGGGATACGCTGGAAAGAGGAAGAACTCAAAAGGCGTGATACGCCGAAAAGAGAAAGAATCCAGAAGGAGGAACACGCCAGAAAAAGGGAACGAATAGGGAGTTGGGTAGATGAGTAGTCTAGATCTAACCTAGCTGCAAGGATACACCCCCACTAAGTCGAGAAAGGGACTAGTATGCACACAGGAGGTTGTAAGCCGATCAACTAGGTCATCTTGAAGGACAACCTCCAATCTCCAGCTTGGAGTACGAGTAAAGAACCAAGAACCAAAAAACGTAACGAAAGAATTGGTTTGGGTGGCCCCCATTCCAAGAAGAATTAAAGAGAGAAATGCATAAATTGTTTTCCCCCATCTCCTTACTGGGCAAAAGCTCACGTCCTTACTTCTGGTGTAGGTAACGAGGTGATCATGCTAGGAGTTAAAGAGGAGGTCATTCCGGTGGAGTCTGTGATAGGTCGGACAGAGACGCCAGCGGAGTAGTATTACGGCACAAAGAAATGAAAGGGAAGGAACTTACTAAGGACTAACGTCGAATTGTTTTCTTTTCACGAACGTTAAATTTTCCTTATTGCCTTACTTGGGTATTATTCGGAATATTATATAGGCCTTATTTGAAACCTCAAAACCTCGGATTTTAGATTAATGTTTTTTTTAATGTCATTTTCCACTAGACGGGTTAATCGTAGTTCCTTGTTTTCGTAAATGGAACTTTCTTGTTTAAATTACACTTCCACAACTCGTAAGTAATAGTACTTCACTATTTAATGAATGGTAAAAATGAGTTTTTAGTAACGACCGGGTTTTTGCACTCTGATAACCCCTTTTACGCAATGATTTTCTTTTAAAAGAAAATTTTAACTCCAAAACTTATCATTTTAGTAAAGGTAACATACTCTTAAAAACGGTTAAGAATATGGGTCGTTACAACATATAGAAAATCATATAAGCTAACACCAACTAACAATAAAGGGACACACTAAATTGATTACATGCTTGGATTCGTTTATTTAACAACTCGTTAGTTTGTTATGGTACTTAATTAATCGTTAGTTAAATATTAGTCGAATTTAATGATTAGCTAATTATTAAACATGCTAATTGGTTACACGTGTTTTGGTTTCTATTATTAAACTAATTGTTTGAACATAACAATTATAATTTACACAGAGCTATTTGACTAATAAATGAGAACACAACCAACAATAGAGCAACGTGCGTCCGAGGAACAAGGGAATATATCACAACAGCAAGAAATTAGACATCATACATTTTTTATTTCTTACGTTGTAACAGATTATTTAACAGCTTATATTATAAACCAAGAAAAGCATTTAGTCACAGCACAAAAAATAAGGAAATCATCTACAGAACTATGCAATACTATAAAGGAAGACACGTGAACCTGTAAAACAATCACACTATAGCAATACAACAAAGATTTCAAGGAACTAACACACAAATCATCCAAATATAGAAAACATGCAGGCTAACAATGAAGAAACAGCCAAGGCATCAACATAGGAGATATCACAGAGCAACATAAAAATCTAGCATTTTACACTATCAATTTAAGACACTCACTCACACATACTTGCGGTGTAAGGCCTCCACATGGCCAAGACACACCCAAGTCTTACCTCGAAAATTTATCACACATTAGCACCAAATCTTGATCTTCTATCTCTTTTCGATATCTTCACGATTAAAAACATTTATAATTGACAACTTCTCATCGAATTCTATACTTTAACATTAAAAATTCCCAATAGCAACTTAACCAACCCATTTATCAAGTAGCCTTAACAATTAGAAATAACAAAATTAATCTCTCACAACAATAATCCAATAGAGGACAATCGATACAACCAATCAATAATGCAACAGAACCCAATTCTAACTTATCCATCAACATTCTACTTCCAGTAACCAATCTATCAATTACAGGGCTCATCACTATCAAATTGCTTTAACATAAATCTCCACATAATATGTCCAATATGTCCAAAATAATTACATGCTTCAACTAAAACAGACAACCCATATTTTCCAACACAAAGAGTTCATCAAACTTTAACCCAACAAATTAATTTAGGATATTAGCTAACAATCTCCTACGTCTAGAAATCCACCATAAATAGAGAGGCAACAATTCAAGATTAGTCAAACTGATTCACTAGACTTAACACCCAAAATAGAAACCAACAGATTATTCCATCCAAATATACTCATCCAGAAATCCAAAATAATAGGCCATATCATCTCATCCAACTAGATACAATTGTCCATTACAAGTTACCAAAGTTATACATGACCTTAAAACAGGGACAAAATGATCAACACATGATCCAATTGATTAAATTTTAGAGAAGGAAAACTCACCCACTGGACATGGCATACCTGAGACCAAGACAGTAGCTCTAACCTTCGGCCAAAATCAAAACATTTAGGACCCAGCTCTCCCACTCAACTCTGCTAGCTTCTATCGGCACTCTGCTGGACGTCGTACATGTCGGACCCACTGCCTCACTCGCCATCGCCGTTCGTCATCGCGGGCCCCATCTCCCTCTCGCTTGTTCTCTCTCGCCTCTGCTCCCTCTCTCCCTTTCATCTCCTGGCTGCAAATCGTGAATGGCCAAAGGCCATTCTTTCCCACTTAACTGGTTCACTTAGTGAATTGGTTCAAATGGCGTGAACAGCTTCTGTTGAACCGGTTCTTGCCTCCATTATCCCTCTTTTACTTTTTCTTTAACTCAATCCTAATTAATTTTCTTCTTTAATTAATCCTTAATGTAAAAAAAATAAATTAATCCCAAACAATATAATTTAAATTCATTAAATTACTATTTATTTTAATTACAATAAATTCAATTTAATCTTAATAAATGGAATTCTTTTGAATACGTCCTTCTTAATACCCCGATAAAAATAATTATCAAACTTAAAAAAAAATTGGGGTATTATAGTAGTTCTTGGATGTGCTGTGTAAATAGAAGAATGTACTTCTAATAGTATTTCCTGTCGTAATTCTTTATCATTAGGTATATACCATCGATTTCTAAATTTTACTATGCCTTTTTTAGACAAAGAAAAGCTAGACTAATCCTTTGGTGTTTCACCTAATTCTAAACTTATATACATTTGATCATTCTCTTGAGCTCCTTTAATTCTTTCCAATATCGTAGGTTTCAATGCTATTGTTGAATTTGTATATGCTAATTGTGTAGTAATTAATTCCAATTCAAACTTAAAAATCTCCATTTGCAGTGTTGAAGGCATTTCCAACTTAATTGAATTCATTGATAATGATTTTCTGCTTAATGCATCTACTACTACATTTTCTTTTTAAGGATGAAATTTAATTTAATAGTCATAATCTTTTACAATTTCCAACCATCGTCTTGGTTTCATGTTTAATTACTTTTTAGTGAATATATACTTCAAGATTTTATGATCCGAATATACTTTCCATGGTTGTCCATAAAGATAATGTCTCTATATTTTAATGGCAAACAGTACAACAACTAATTCAAGATCATGAGTTGGCTAGTTCTATTCAAAATCTTTCAATTGTCTTGAAGCATATAAACCATTTTACCTTATTACATAAGTACATAACCTAATCTTATTTTCGATGCATCATAGAAAATGCAATACTTGTCATCCTCTGTTGGAAGTGAGAAAATAGGTGCATTTGTTAACCTTTCTTTCAACTCTTGGAAACTAACCTCATAATCAGCAGACCACCAAAATTTAACACTCTTTCTTGTTAAATGGGTTAGTGGCATGACAATCTTAAAAAATCCCTTTATAAATTATTTATAATATCATGTCAACCCAAGAAAACTACATACTTCTCCAATATTCCTTGGTTGTGGCCATTCAATAATTGTTTGAATCTTGGCTAGATCTACGATAATTTCATCTTTAGAAATAACATGACCTAAAAATTTAATCAAGCCAAAACTCACACTTGGAGAATTTTGCATATAATTGATGTGCGTTTAGAATTGATAGTGTAAGTTTTAAATGCTCCATATGTTCTGTAGGATCGGTATACGCCTATAAATAGGGGGGGGGGGGGGGGGTGGGGAGGTGAATATAGCGTACTAATTATTTTGTACGATATTTAATCTCTAATCACCCTAATTGATTTAATGCATATAATTAAAATAAACAATAACAAATATATGCAACAAAGTAAAGAGAGGGTTAGAGAGAAAGTGTACAATGTTTGTTTATGCGGTTCGGCAACTCGCCTACGTCTGCGCTCCAAGTTCCACTTAGAGATCTATTAACTAATTGACTTACGAGTGTCAATTAAACCGTTTACAAAGACTAATTCTAAGGACATCACCCTTCGACTATTACGGGGCATCGCCCTTTGACTATTGTGGGGAGTTACACTAAATTTGATGATTACGGGAAGTCACCCTTTGATTGAACTTACGGGCGTTCAATCGAGCCTATGACTATTGCGGGGTGTCACCCTAGTGTGATAAATTATTAGAGAATCACCCTTTACAATTTAGTGCAAATAATATAATCAGAAATATAAAGCTCAATCTTGCTATTTTGAATTCTCCCAAATTAATTCGCAAGTTTGAAATAGGGGGGATTGGATTTACAATAAAAGCTCATAATGGGTAATATTCGAGTATTGATTTCAGCAGGACTTCGCCTCAAATATCCGATCGTTTTAGAGAGATTGGAGTGAACTCATATATATAGGTAGTGGACTTTTCGGATCATCCTAAAAGTTTTTGGTCGTTCGCATCCAACCATTGAAGAATATAGCTGTTGAAATCTGTCAGTTGGAAATCTGTTCGTTGGCAAAATCTGAACTTTTGGATGCAGAGTCCTCGTCCGCTATCGTCCGCTATCATCCAAAAACGTCATTAGAATATTACAGAGTCAAAAGATCTCCGTCCACTATCATCCTGCTTCATCCACTATTTTCTAAAATGATGACAGAATACTACAGATTCAAAACTTCATCGTCCACTATCATCTACCCTCGTCTAGTATCGTCAGAAAACTCTGAACTGCAAATTGAGACGCAGTCCACACATCCTCACTGATCCCAATTGAAGATTTCGGACGTTGGCCTTCGACCTCGCTCGTCTGCTTTCATCTGGAAACTCCAAATGCCAGTTTCGGCTATCTTTCTTCGTCTGCAGTCGTCAAGAAGGCACTCCAATTTGAACCCTGAACTATATTGAGTCTCAAAATGATATGCTACACTACATAGACTCAGATAAACTTGTTAGCACATTAATAATACCCATTTTGAGGGCATTTCCAATAAATACGAGTATAAATATAATGAATAAAACATTAAATAAACTACCAATAAAAACTCAATTAACCAACTTATTATTTTCATCAAATTAAACCATTTAGTCATCATCAAAATAAAACTAAGTCTAATAAAAAGGCTAATGTGTTCTTCCTTAGAATGAGAATAAATTAAAATATCATCAATAAAAACTATTATAAACTTGTCCAAATAATCCTTAAAAATAAGGATTATCGTATCTATAAATGTTGGTGCATTAGTCAAACCAAACGACATGACTAGAAACTTGTAATAACCATATCTTTTTTTTATTTTGTCTTGGGAATATCTTTAGTTTTAACTTTCAATTGGTAAAATTCTAAACGTAAATCAATTTTCAAAAATACACAAGTGCCAAGCAATTGATCAAACAAGTCATCAATTCTAGGCAATGGATACTTGTTCTTCATGGTAACTTTATTCAGTTCTCAATAATCTACACACATTATCAATGTTCCATTCTTCTTTTTGACAAACAAAATAGGTGCTCCAAAACTTAAACGAATAAATCCTTTATTTTCTAATGTTTCCAATTGAGGCTTAACCTCCTTTAATTCTGTTGGTACTATTATATAATGATTCTTAGATACATGATGTGTCAGGATATTCATGAATAACAAATTCAATTTGTCTATCAGGAGTTAATCTAGACAGACATCTAGAAAATATCAGGATATTGTTGGACCATTGGAATTTCACTTAGTTTCCTTTTATATTTCAGACTTACATCAATTATATTAGCTAAAAAATCGACACATCCATTATTTTGAAATCAAAGGGCTTTAACAACTGAAATAGTAGACATGTTTCTTTCATCTTTAGTTCCATGAAAAATGTACTTCATACCATCCGGGGGTTGGAAATAAACAATCATTTTTATATAATTTATAGTAGCAAAATGTCTAAATAACCAATTCATTTCTAGTATAACACCATTTCCTTTCATATTAATAACAATAAGATTTGTACATAATTGTCTACTATTCACTTCAACCTTAAACCCATTCAAAACATAATTTGCATTCATGGGTTCTCCATGCTACAACATTACCTTATAAATCTGCTCAAGTGCTTTGAATAACCCATTTAGTTTATCATAAAATGTAAAAGTCACAAATGAATGTGTAGCACCAGAGTCCATCAATGTATAAATAGTTACACCATTAATATGAAGCATACATGATATTACAGCAGATTGATTGTCAAACTCAATTAATGCAAAAAATCTTCTAATGATTTTTCTTACATTTACCACATTGAATAATTTGATATGCTCAATCATAAGTTCTTGGACATGAAGACTCTCGAAAAGCATGTTTTTTTTCCTTGGTATTTTTCATACTCTTGTGGTCTATTAAATCCTCTTGCATTTAACGAGCACCTTTTTCTTGTTGAGGATGAATTTCCTTAAAGAATTTCTAAGTAGACTCCCTTTTTTAAAAAAATTTTTGTCTCCACTTCTTCCATTTCAAGAACTTTGGCTACAATGTCAAAATAAGATACTTCATGCATTGCAGATATATTCACACCTTTATAAATTTCTAGTTTAATACCTTACACAAATTGATACACTTTATGCTCATTAGTTCTTACTAAGTGGGAAGCAAATGAGACAATGATTCAAACTGGCGTATATACTCAGTCACTATTTCAAATTTGACATAATTGAACGAACACCATCATTTTTCTCATCCTTGTAGTATGATTGAAGTATTCTTCATAGAAAATTACCTCAAACTCTTCCCATGTCATACATTTTTTTATGGAGTCTCACCAAAATCCTGCGTCTTTTACCAGCATGTACATGACACATAAAACATTCTCTTGATCCTCAATTTTGCATACACAAACATATTTTCTAAAGTCTCAATCCATTCTTTCGCACTTGTTGAATCTGAAAGAATTCCTTCAAAACTTGGCAGTTTTTGTCGAAGAAATCTTTCACAACTTAATTCCATTTGTAGAATTAGTTGTGCATTTCTCTGTTCTTCCCTTTCCCTACTTTTTTCCTTATATGAAATTTGACATTCTACCATTTCAGTTAATCAGTTAATAGTCTTATCTCTTGGATTCATAGTCTATTTGGATTTCCTAACCATATTATTCCTAATGATTCAAAGTTTATTTAATACAACAACTAACTTGACATAAAAAATACACTTACAGTTAATTAAGCATTTCCATGTTGAGGCTTATATTGTTGAGCAGTCTTCGGAATCAATTTTGACCCAGTGGCTCTAATACCAAAATCTTTTATCACGATCCTAATCATAATTATATTAGAATTTTTAAAGAAATTAACAACTATGATGTATCAGGAGATTATATTTCAATATTTGTCATCATTTATAAGGAATGCATAAGCGTAGCGGAAGACTTAAAATCACGTTAGATTTCAAAGATTATACCATTAGAAAATAATTTAAAAATAAGTAATTGTGAACCATCAGTAAAACTATTTTCATTCTTTTAAAAACTTACGAAAATGGTTTTACAACATAAGATTTCATTCTTATTTTTTTTTACATATAAACTTCAGTTTCTTTGAACCAAATATAAACATTATAGAAAACCACAGTCACCACACAGGTCATGATCGCCCCACTAGCACAAGCACCCACCCACAGAGATGCTCCATCTACTCCTCTTCACAGAGTATCACTGGTATCATCAACATCACAAGATAAAACAATGAGTCTAATGCTCAGTAAGAAATGCTTAAATATCATAAGCATGAAAGGTAAAAAAATGTATTTACAGTAATTTTTTATCATTTATCTTCCTCTATACACTCTAGCCACTAAGGGTAATTTAATTTAGAGGAGAGCGACACCATTTGGTCCACCTCTTGAAGAACAGCAAGCTCGAACTCCACCCCACAATGACTATTTATGTACATTATTAGATCTTTTTGTTTTTTTTTAATCTTCAATTTTCATTTTACTTTTACGTACAATATAGTCAATGGGGGTAATTCTGTCTAGAATAGAGTGACACCATTTGGTCCACCTCATACGGGACAGGCAGCTCAAACCTCACCCCACAAAGAACTATTTATGTATATTAATCAGTCTTTCTTTTCTTTCTTAATGAAAAATTTTCCTTAATACAAAGATGTACATGTGAGTATGCCATGTATAACTTAATATCACTACAATATATCATCAAGACAGTAAAAATAAAAGAAATATAAGGCATCCATAGATTAACAGAACATTATGGCACTTACTAACAGTAACCTAAACAAAGCATCACAATATTAACTTAATATCTTTCGATGTAGGTCAAAAAACCATACACATGCAAACATTTCTTATCTTAAAATCCTTAGTTCAACTGTCACATATTACTCAACTCTTTTTTTACGTTAACCTTCAAGAGTGAAGTGAGAAGAACAGTTTCTTCCTGCCTTTCTTTTTTACTTATTGCAATAAATTAGTAATAGAATTATAATTTATCCATTAAGCTGAGTTGTCAAATCTTAAGCTCAGTTATTGCTATTCTTTGTGACTTCATTGATGGTCTTGTCTTGAGGTATTCTCTATTTACTTTAAATGAACAAATGATATGACGATAGAATAATGAACTTTGGAGATTCTATGCACACTTAAATGGTTCTCTACTCTGCTATAAGTTAGCATGTTTTCCTGTTTTCATATAGTAAGTATAAATGCACATAGTCTTGATTGTTAAAGCATTGTATGAACATACATCATAATGATAAAAATAATGGTGATGCCATAGTTGGATTAGTATGCACATTACACTGGAGAGCATTGCACAAGATAGACCAGTCTAAATGAATTTAATGGGAATTGAGGGTTGGGGAGTGATGTGCCCCAAGTTCCTATCGCCTGAGCCGTGCCCAGGGCACCTTTATTTCTAACTTTTTATTTGTTTTGTAGGTGTTTAATTTTCTATCCAATTTGGAGGAAAGCTTTATTCAATGTCACATAGAGGATTTGGTGTATTTGGACTAGTGCATATCATGCAATCATAGAAGAAAATTAGGAGCTGTCCAAATCCGCCTAGAATCTGAGAAGCAGATGAGCAAGGGCTATTTTGACAACCGAGACGGCGTCGTTTCAACTTTAGTCCTTCATATCAAATGCAGCCAACATACAGAGCTTTCCAAGGACATATTTGGCGTTTTATTTGAGTTTGGTTTACTATATCTAATATCTCTTTTTCAGAGACTGATTTTCAAAATCGGATTTATTGTTTTGTTATTGTTAAAGGGCTGTTTAGGTCATTTTCTAATTAGGGTTATTTTAGTCTTTTTTTTCCCTTTAGTGTACGAAATCTTAGGGTTTTAAAAATCCCTCCATTGCTGAATGAAAAATCAATTTTGAATTGAAGACATTTTTGTTGTGTTTTGGAAAAACACCACCCGCGGCCTCCTCCCCCCTTGTGCGCTGATTCCTTCCACCCCCAAGCAAGGCTCCTCTTGAAGTTTCTCAACCTTGCAGCTTGGGATATTGCCTCTTCCAATCTTCATCTTCAAGGTAGGATTGTGGTGTGGAGACAAGAGAACCTTCCAACCTTGGAGAGTGTTGGTTTCGGCCAACCCTAAGTCGCCCCTCTCACTTAGGAGGTCCGCGGACTCCATTGTTTTTCTTCTTGATTTCGTGATTCTTGTAAGATCTTTTATTGCTGGTTTGATATTTTATGTTATGGAGACTTGATGCATGTTAATTGTTGAAGAAGCTCTTTTGGGAATTTTTGAAAGAAAGGTGATATTTTCGGATTAATGTTGAGTTGCTGAATCTGTGAATTTTCTGGATTAATACTGCCTCTGATTGTGTTACCTGTTTGGAGCCCTTACGTCATTCATCTCAGTTTTACTCCTTCTAATGAATTGTTCATGTTTAAGTCAGTGAGCTACCCTCCAAAGTTGAGCTTCATTCGGTATATGTAGCTCAAGTAATTTCGTTTTGAATTTGTATTGGTAAATCTGTTCTGCTGGAAATAAATTTCGGGTTGATATTTGAAATTGATATATCTCCTAATCCAGAGTGCTTTTTGGGTTGGATTTTTGATACGACTTTCCTGAGTATTAAGTTTATGTCCTCCAAAGTACAGCTCTAGTTCATGTGTATATTTGGAGCTTGATTCATCTCATTGCTGCTGGTTCGAGTATTGTTAATTTTTCCGGAACAGATTTCTCTAAGGCTCTCCATTGTTTCTTGGAGCCTATCAGGGAGGTAGTTCGGATTCTAAATGGGAGACTCGAGATTAAACCCTTCCTTCATTGGGATGCAAGAGCCTATCTCATGAGAGTTAATTTTCGACTAGGAACTGTTCTCTTTGTGGAAAATATTTCCAATATCCCAGCTCAATATATGAGTTTAATATATGAGACTATGAGAAAAAGACAAATTGGGTGGATTCCTTTATGACATAATCAGACATGTGCATGCATCATATTTCATTCTATTTCTTGCTGACTGTTAGGCTCATGGTTATCTCATGATGTAGTACACATCTATCGAGAAGAGCAGCAGTTGATGATGAATTTGACGTTGAGATTGTGCTGACTAAACGAAGTGGGAACAGTTAACGACCAAGGGTTTGGTTTTCTACAAACAAAATTGTATATTTTCTATGGAAAAGAATTTGTAATAAGTACTAGCATTTTTTTATTATTTTTGAAAATAAAGTTTTAAAAAGGAAAGCTTTTCACCGTATTTGTTTTAGGCTTTTTAAAAGAGAAAAAGTTTTTATTTTTAAGCCTTTAAGTTTTCAGGTCGTTACACTTTCCTTTTGAAACGATGATTTTCTTTTCACTCTACTTATCAACCAAGGTTGTAATCCCTTCTACATGTCATTTCTTATCATAATATGATGTTGTTCCTCTTCACAACGGACACCCCTCTTTCACAACACACGTCTCTTCTTCATAATACAACATCGTCCATTCCATAGACACATTTCCTTTTAGCAGCACATTCATTTTTACAGACACCTACACTTCAGCAGTAGACGCTTTCCATCCTAATGATGTATTCTTTTCTATGACAAATGACCGTCTTTCACAACGGGAGTCCCTTCCTCATAAACAACATGCTCAAATTTAACTTTTACCTGCAGAGCAGTCCTCATATATATATTCCAAATATACATTCATCATAATTAAAGCTAAAAAATCAAAATTTTAACAATAAAGTTAACATAAAAGTCTCACATTAAAAATTGAAAGTTTCCATATGTTACATGGGACGTCTGCGATGTGATTATAATTGAAAAGAATAAAAGTCATTCACCATAGTAAATGGGGCAGAAAGTACACCATAGTAAATGGGGCAGAAAGTACTATCACGTCAAAAAAGAAGAATTAAAAAGTAAAATTAGAAAGTACACGTAGCATTACCCTTTAATAATTGTTGATTTTATTATAATCTTACTATTTAGTTGAGTTAACAAAATGCAGGTTAAGTTATGTTAGGAGTTATGTTTTCACCTGTGGTTCATTGGATTGTCATGGTTGAGTAATGGGCTTTATAAAATAGTCTTTTCTATTACGTTAACCAAACTTTTCAAGACCAGTCATTCTCTTCTTCTTTTTCTTCCATACTTGCTGACCAGAATCATCACAGATAAATAATTTCCATTAAGAAATAGGTGAGAATCTATGTGAGGAGATGAAATTTGAACTTGCTAGAGCTTAGTTTGACGTTATGGTTAATAGAAACTAACAAATCAATTTAAGAAATAGAAAAATTGCTAGGGTTTCACATTGAAAGCACACAAAAAATTCAAGAAAATACAAACAAAGAATTGTGTAAATATGTTAACAAAAATAAAAAAGACTAAACTACCCATAATATTGATAACATATAATCATACATCCTCCTTCAAATGATGTGGTTACAAGAACTATCAAGAGGTTGCCAAAGAAAAACAAAATTGTGAAGTTTTATGTGATTTTGTAAACAAGTCTACAATCTACATGGAGGAAAAGACAAAAGGAAGTGTGATAGTATTAGCCTATAAATGATGTCAAACAACAGGACAGTCAATCTCCATAAGTTTGGTTCTCTCATGGAAGGTTTAATTATGTGCAATCTGAATAGTGCTCTTGTTGTCACAATATAAGGGAGTAGGTCGGGGAAGAATAACGCCCATATTGACAAGTAACAAATGCAACCAAATGATCTTTCAAGTAGTAGAAATCATAGCACGATACTCTGCCTCTGTGAAAGATCTAGAGATACTATCTTGCTTTTTGCTCTTCCATGAAATTAGAAAATCTCCTAGAAAGAAACAAAATCAAGTAGTAGACTTATGATCTATAGGATCGCCAATCCAATCAGCATCAACGGATGCACGCATCCCCAAGTAAGAAGTGCATGAAAAAAGAAGACTTTGAAACTAAGTACCTTAAAAATACCACAAAATACGAAGAATAACAATGTAATGAACTTTAGTACATAAAGCAACAAATTGGTTGACAATATGAGCAGTGTGTACAATATCCAGATGAGTAATGGTGAGGAAAACCAAGCTCCCAAGAATAATATATTGTAATGTCTGGATAATTTTCCACGTATTATGTAAAGATTTTATTATACGAATATATTATAAAAGAAAATATGTTCGGTAGTCGTTAAAATAGGGTTTGATGTGGAATCAATGAAGGAAGAAATGTGTTGGAAAATTTTTAAGTGAAGAAGGATTCGGATTTTGTATTTTATACATTTGGTTGGCTCACAGTCGTGGCAGGGTCGAGTGCTATCGATCGAATTGTAATTTGGGCCAACCCTGGAGTTTTTGGTCGAGTCTGGGTTGAGGTTGTAGTCAAGTGTCTCGACCAAAACTCATTCTAGGTTACCTTGGTGGCTTTCAGTCGACATGAGATCGACTGGCAGTCTAGTGCGATCTAGAAGCGTTTGAATCTATCAAACTTATTTGACCTTTTGCTTGACATGCGATTGACTGGCGGTCAAGTGTGGTCGAGAAGGAATTGAACCTGTCAAATTTATTGGACATTTTAGTTGACATGCGGTTGAGGTTTTGGATGCCTTCCTTGACCAAAAATGCAATTCTGAAGAGAATTTTGGTCATTCGGTCGATACGCGGTCGAGGGATCAGATGCCTCCCTCGACTGAAAAATCAAAATCTCGCTTCTGTCAAACACAATTTGTAACAACCCGATCCTAACGTTTTTGTTAAACAATGTACTCAGACTATGGAGAAAAGAATGGCGTAATACATGTATTTACATCGTCTCTATACGCGTTAAATTATGACTCATAATTTTGTGAAAATCAATTAGGATAAAAACTTGGTCGAAAACGCAAAGGAATTGGATTTTTGAACCATTAGGTCGCATACAGACGCCTTTGCGGAGGAGAAGTGTCATCCACAAAACACAAGAAACGTCGCCCAGGCCTTGGGGATGACCTGGGACGTAACCTAGCATCCTAAACTCACTTTGCTGAGGTGTTGCAGATGTGGACGTGGACAATACGGACGTGAACAGGACACGTCCGCATCAAATCTATTTAAGTCTAGAGACTTTAGGATGATTGCGAACGCTTGCAGACGAGGTAAGGAGTCGTCCGAATTGAATCTATCCAATTCGTGGACACATTCGGACGATGCGGACGAGGAATAGCTCGTCCGAATTGAATCTATTTAATTTCTTAACTGGTGCGGACGACATGTGCGGATGCCAAGTGGCGTCTGAACCCTGACTGCGGACGATACGGACAAAAGTGGGGACGCTTCTCCTCGTCCCCAAGCGTATTTTTGCCTGTGGATTTTGGTCTTGTGGACGACTGCGGACGGGATCAAGTTATCCGTACCTGTCTGAATCATCGCAAAACTACGAAGAGAGAGATTTAAAATCAGAACGAAAGCGATACCCAACAAATAAACCGCCACCTCTCGACACGAAATTGCATGCCAAGGCTGACCAATAGTGATTTGTCCACTGCCAACCCCCTGCTGGACGTACGGAATGTCCTAGGTAAGCCTATTTCTTCAACTCTTCATCTCCTTCTTTTGGTTTGTTCTTCCTAGAAAGGGTTGCTGTGGGAGCTAAGGGGGGAAGCTGCTGTCCGAAGGAGAAGAGTCTTCAAGGGTAAGGAATGGGTAGTCAGTGGCCATTTGGAGGCACTACACCCGAGTAAAAATGTGTGTGTGAACGTAGTGATTTCTGTTCATGATTCAAACTCTATAAATTTCTTGTATGTCTCAACTATGTAGTTCCTTTAGCTGCTCTGTGTGGTTGTTACATTTCTGCTTTGTTCTGCTTCGTTCTGCTATGATATTCTTACTTGTTCTGCTGCCATATTTCATCATGGATTTACATTCCCTGGATGATTATGTTTCTTTGGATGTTGAGCTAAAATGACGACAAGATTGTAGAATAGAAAGATGAGTCCATAAAGTAATGAAGGCTATCAAGGAGAAACGAGATGGACTTTCTGTTATGTTCTAAATATGTTTACTTTTCTGTCATTCATTTTATATATTCTTACTGTGATTTTTACTGCAACTATATTCCAATCATGTGATTTAAATGTCGAAGCATAGTTTAATATCTACGTAAACACCCTATTATTATGAAACATGAGCAGTAGTTTCATTTCCTATGCAATACACTTATGCTTTTAGCACATTTTTTAGTTCCATTTTGTTGTATTATGTTGTTGCTATACAAAAGCACATTTAAGTGATGGATTTCACTGTCGTTTAAAAGTACGCTAAGATGTTTGTTTTCTGTTCAGCACGTAGTTACTCGCTACTGTTTATAGTTTTTGGATAAGCATGTTTCCACAGCTATGTTTCGATACTTTCGCTGCTACAGATAACCGTTTAAGATGCATGTTTTGTTGTTCGGTCTTTAACATCTTGCTGCCATTCTAGTCGTTAATAAGCATGCTTATCACTGCTCTGTTCGAATATTATTATTACCGCTGTTTATAGTCGTTTAACAAGCATGTTCTTACTGTTTTGTTTCCATTAATTCCTATTGTGATTGTTATAATTTAAGAAGCATGTTTTCACCATCCTGTTCAATTTGTTGCTACAGATCTAATTGTTAAAAAGTATGTTTCACCATTTCGTTTTGATTGTTCTTCGCTATTAATATTTAGCATTAAAAAGCAAGCTTTGTGGTTTCGTTCGATAATATTTGCTGCTGTAATTTTTATCGCTCAAAAACACGCTTAGCTGTCCTTGTGCAACATTCCCTACTGTATATTGTTCATTAAGAGCACGTTTAGTTGTCGTGATATCTATTTTTATGCTTAGTTAAAAGCACGAATTGTTGATCATATGTTTCTGATGAATAGTGAATTAGAAACACGTTTAGATGTTCGTATTTTTTGATACATAGTTGATTAGGGTGTGATTTTGCCATCTTAAATTTAACATGTCTTTCGATGCTGTTTTCTTTTAGGCTCATAAGCATGACCGTGGTTCTAATTTAACATTTATTCGTAATTCTATGTCGTCGTTACTTTCATTGTATAAAAGCATGCTCTATTCCTATTTTATTGGGTGATTTTTAGTATGTTTAGTTTCCTCCAAGTGGTTATGCATTGTTATTACCTTTGATATGAACATAAGTCCGTTCTGTTACTTGTGTTACCTATTATATCTTGTGAATTTCCAAAAGCATTGTTGTCTACTTTCCTTATATGTGTTAATAAAGTTGTAAATGCTAGGTTGTATTCACGTTAATAGAAACCAAGAAGGGAGTACTCCCTTGGGGTGGTATCTACATGCATGAGTGAGGAAAAGCACTAAGAACAAGAATGTTTCAGGATGGGCAAGACACCCCCATCACTGAAAGAAACCCTCCGGCGGGATACGCTGGAAGGGCAGAAACCCTGAAGGTGGGATACGCAGAAGGGGAGGAACCTTAAAGGTCGGATATGTCGAAAAGGGGACGACCAAGGAGTTGGGGTAGATGCGTAGTCCGGATCTAGCCTAGGAGCTAGGATACACCCTCACCTAGTCGGGAAAGGGACTAGCATGCGCACAGGAGGTTAGAAGCCGATCAACTAGGCCATCTCAAAGGACAACCTCCAATCTCCAACTCAAAGTATGAGTAAAGAACCAAGAACCAATGAACGTAATAAAAGAGTTGGGTTGGGTGGCCCCCAATCCAAGAATAATTAAAGAGAGAGATATGCATAATTATTTTCCCCCATTTTCTTACTGGGCGTAAGCTCACATCCTTACTCATGTTGTAGGTAATGAAGTGATTATGCCAGGAGTTGTAGTGGAGGCCATGCCGGTGGAGCCTGTGGTAGATCCGATAGAGACGCCAGCAGAGTAGTAGTACGACACTAAGTAATGAAGAAGATGAAACTTTTGTAAGGGCTAACGTCAAAAACTTATATTCTGAACGTTAATTTTCCTTTTACCCTTATTGAATGTTATCTGGAATAGTATGTGGATTTATCTTTGGAGACTTAAACATTTAAAGTTAAATTATCACTTTATCTGATGCTTTAAATTGCGTTTTCCCCAAAAATTGTTAGTCACAGTTTTTCCTTGAAAAATGACAGTTTTCGTAAGTTGGGTTTCTGTTTAGTTATCCTTCCGTAACTTTTAAGAATGAATTTTTTTACATCGCTTCCGCCAATCACAAAGAATAGTTCTTCACTAATTAATGAATGATAAAGTGAACTTTAGGTAACGATTGAATTATCGCACTTTGATAGTCCTTTTTATGAACATATTCATCTTTTTAAAGAAAGATTTGACTCCTAAACTTGTTGTTTTAGTAATTAATAATGTATTTTAAATGGTTAAGAAATCTGGGTCATTACACAATCTCTCTCTCTCCTTCAATTTTCTCCCCACAAAATCGTTCCCTCTTCTGATAAGGCGGCAAGCCTCATCCTCGATGAGGGTAGGCTTTCCATGTGGCCCTCACCTGTTGGACCTTCTTCCATTGGGATGGGCAAACATCCATCAGTTCCAGTCATCAAGTGGGTCTCCCTCCAGCCTTTATATCGATGGCATGGGTGGCATTCTGAATTTGGCCTTGCTAGCTGCGATAGAGAGAAAGGGTGAGTGTTGTTTTCTTCTATAAGTGAAGAGTGTTTCCCATGAGTTGAGTGAATGCAATGAGCTGCTGTGTTAAAAACCTCCTAGGTGTGGCTGCTCTGTGCGAATTGCCATGGCCATGAAGTGGCTTATTGAGGATCAACATTTTTCTTAAGGTAAGGATTGGGATGTAGCTGACCAGTGGAGGCCCTACATCACGGGTTTGTCTGTTGCTTGATATTGAACATGGTTTTGGTATTAGTTCTCTGCTTTGATTATCTGTTGCAAACCGCACATTGCTCTTTAGTTTTTTGCTATTAAGCTATGCTTCGGTTGTACTGCAAACCTTGGATTTAAGTCTGGAATTCTCTTGACAATTGAAATGATATTGCTGTTAAAGGTAATAGAGATTTTCAATGATAGTGGATTGTTAACTACTTACATTTTTCTGTTGGGTTAAGAAAATAGTGCACATACGAATTTGGAGTACTTATGAATTGTTGGAAGCATGATATCTCCCTGTTTGTTGGATATTGCCACTATTTGTAGTGAAATCATGTCGTGAGTTAGTTGAGACTTTACGGTGGTTGTGATGTACTTAGAATATTACAGTGTAGTGGGTTAACCTGAACTACTGGATGAGAATTGTTGATTTGTTTTGACAAGGATGGATTTATCATAGTTAAATGATGAGAAAAGAGCAGCAGGGAATTTCCTCAGCTAAAACCATGCATGAAATGCTCTATGGCATATCTGTAAATTTTCTTTGTGATTTAGTGCTCTATTAGTATATAATCCATCATTTATCTACCAAAACGTAAACTACTTCTAGAAGTTAAAAGGACAAATTATTCCCTTATTAGCAAAGGTTATTTAAATCTATAGTTTTTCTAAATCAAGCTTGGTAAATTGCTGGGAGAGTATTAGGTAAGGAATATGAACATTTTTAGCTTGAACTGCCACGACTCTATCCTTATATGGTGCTTTCAACTTGTATTCCATTTTCTTTATATATATATCTATTATTGTACGTGGCATTCATGCATCATACTTAGGGCTTATAAAATTGTGAACATATTGCATGACATGCCTAATATATGTAATAGGCGTTTGGGGGATCGGGAGAATTGGTGATTGTCCATCGGTGGTGACACCCCGAATGGATGTATCTCTTCCCATGTATGGAGTGGAGTGACGGTTTAGCCACATGGACCCTAGGGTTCATCCATTCTCTTGTATAAAAATCCCCAATGTCTTTAACAAAAGAGTATGGTGGCGGCATGTGGTGACACCCCTAATGGGTGTATCTCCTCGTCGGAGTGACGGTTCAGCCACATGACCAATAGACGTATCCATCTCTCAGATCCCATAAAAGATAGGTTCTTTTCTATAATGCATCGTATGAAATGTATGAGCATTTGCATTGCATACCATTTTAATTCTTGTTGAGCGTTAGACTCATTGTTTTCCCCGTGATGTAGGTGACCCTTATGATTCTTGTGATGTGCAAGTTGAGGAGGAGGCATTTCAGGATGATCCCTAGTGTTATCAGCCGTGTTCGACCTGATTGTTGTGGCTCATTAAAATCAGTATTTGTTATTTTAATAACTGTCTTTCTATTTTGAATGTGGTAGTCATTTATTAGTAGTAACTTTTGTTGGAACTATGTTCGGAAAACTCATTATCTACTTCCGCTCGATTTAACCTGCCATGTTTTCAAATGAATTTATTACTTTGATTTATGCATTTTGAATAAATTAAGAAAATTTTTTTAAATCACTAAATTTTTAAATAAAGAAAAATGATTTTAAATAAATGGGACGTTACATAATGATATAAGCTAGGATTTGGTAAATGTATCCCATCAGAATAAGAATATCAAGCATTGAGCTCAAGAGGTGTATCTACTTTTTTGTTATTTGTATGACTAGCACGCTTAAATATGTCACTAATATATTAAGTTTGAGAGAGAAGAATACCATGTGGCAAAGAAGTAACTTTGATTCCTATAAAGTAACAAAGAAGAGTTAGATCCTTTATTGCAAAGCACCTAATCAGCAAGGATTTCAATGCAACAATCTCATCAATACCATCGCTAGTAATAATCATATCATCAACATATAAAGAAATTACAATATGACCAATAGATTAACATTTGACAAATAAAGCTAAGTTATGATGATTGATAGAAAAGCCAAGTCAAGTAATCACAGTAGATAACTTTTCAAACCATGCACAAGGTGCATGTTTAAGGCCATAAAGAGCTTTTTGCGTCTACAAACTTCCTCAGCCCTAGTGAGGAACACAAGGTAAAGGTACCATGTAGAGTTTTTCTCAAAGATCTCCATTCAAGAAAGCATTTTGACATTCATTTAAGAAATATGTCATCACCGAGTAGAGATGAATGCAATGAGGGTGAAAACTATGGTCATTTTGGCAACAGGTGCAAAGGTCTCCTCATATTTGATACCATACTTTTGAGAATAACCTTTACCAACTAATTGAACTTTGTATCATTCAGTAGACTCATCATACTTGGTTTTGGTTTTATAAACCCAATGAGATCCAATAACATATTTATTTGGAGACAATGGTACCTAAGTTCTAAGTATGAGTTTGATACATGGCAGTAAGTTCCTCAGCCATAGTTGTCTGTCAAAGAGAATCACAAATAGCCTTTTATAAGATATAGACTCAAAAAGATGATAGATAAAAGTGAAAAAGGAAAAAAAAAAGATGTTTGAATAATAGAAGTAAGCGAAATTGGGGAGTTTAGTGGGCTTACGAATACGTGTAGACTGATGAGGAGGAGTATCAATGAGAATCATAGGTGATGATAGAACAACAATAGGAGGCGCAGCAGCCAAATTACAAGAATTTGTTAAATTATCAGCTGGAATTATGTACAAAATAGAATCTGAAGTTGAACCAAGAGAATCAGTATCAAAATCAATAACAAAAAGGATCAATAAAACTCAAATAAGACATAGTTATATGATGAACAATCTTAGGTATGGAAAAGAAATAGAATAGCAGTGAGAATTGTTTCTCCCCAAAATTCATTAGGAATATAAGTAGACAATAAAAGTGAACGAGCAGTTTCTATAAGATGTGTATATTTTATTTCAACAACACCATTTTGCTATGGAGTATCAGTACATGAAATTTGACGAATATATCCATCTATAGCAAGTAAATTAGATAAAACATTAAAGGTATATACATCACCCAAATCACATCAAATTTTTTTTTGTAAAACCTAAATGTTGATTTTAATAAGAGTTCACACTCAGTAAAAATGCTTAAGAAATCATAACAACATTTCATAAGATAGACCTAACAATAGCAAGTTCAATTATCAATAAAAGAAACATAATATTTAGATCTCTCCTTCGTGGTTATAGCATAAGCACCCCATACATCAGAATGAATAAGATCAAGTGGTACAAGAAAAACATAAAGACTTTTAAGGAAAGGTAAAGCAGAAAATTTTAATAGGTTACAACCACTATAATAACAAATGTCATGAATTTTTAGATTTCCTTGTACTTTAGTAGAAACTAAAAATTTTAAATGTACTGATGAAATATAAAAAGGATGAGAATGCCATAAATAAAAATCAGAAAATGAACAACTCAAACAAAAAAATGATAAATCAATACTGGGAGCTGCAACACCTGGTAATTTAAGGTTGTCTAAAATATAAAGTCTTCCTTTCCTATGGTTGATTCTAATCAGCATCTAAAATTTTGGGTTCCTCACATAAGTAGTATAAGAAAATGAAAATGAGAATCTAGGCTAGCAGAACTTATAAAAGCCGTAAATTTTTTTAGATTTTATATTTTTCTAAGTAATTTTTTTGCTTTAATCAAGGTCATTTTTTTTGCGTTGACCAAGTCATTTTTGCTTGTCATGGGTCTTTGGCTACATGTGTGGATTCGGTCAAATGGTCAACTAATGAATTTTGAGTCTCCTTGTGGTATGGGTCTGCAAGGAAGTACTCAGTTAGTTTATGTTTTCCTCTATTTTGTTTGGGTCAACGTTTATGTTTTTCTTTGAGTTGGGGTTTTTATTTAATATACATAATATAATTTATCGTATTATATATATATATAATAAAAATAAGGAAATAATTCGTTTTTGCAAGAAGGAAGTTTTCTTCCTCCTTTCTCCTTGTGGTTGTGTAGAGGGAGTGGGAGGAATGCAACTAGGTGGAGTACGAAAGATTTCCAATGTTGGGGTTGTGTTTGTGGCACTTTAATCTCCAAGTTTTTTGAAGAGATTTTTTGCGGGTACTTTGTAATCTAACTCTCATTTTTTTCTACTTGAGTTGTGTTAGAGTCAAATCGTGCTTGGAAACTCGACTCTAAAAAATTTGGTGTTATTTGTGTTAATTGACAACCCTTGAGGGTGGCTTTAGTTGATTTGTTCGAACGGTTGGCAAATAGTGATGTTTCTCCCACACGTTTTTGTTGGAAATATTGTCCTAGGACTCACAGGCAAACATCTACAGGCACAGGGTTGTGAGTCCACAAATGCCATGTGTCAGCAAATTCCTGGGGTATCTGCTGCAGAATCCTAGGCATCCAAGGATGCAATGGATTCGCAAAAACTAAGGCATCCACAAATCTACAGACTCTACATCTGCAGTAGGGTCTAGTCGATTGAGCCCGATTCCAATCGAAAACTGTCATGTCTTGTCCATGTATTGTGTTCTCGATTGACGGCTCACATGCCTGGTCGATGCAGTGTGGTCCTAGTTGACCACCATCATGTCTCATCAACCATTGTTTTGTTCCGGTGGACTGCCGTCATGTTTGTTCCATGCGGTGTGGTCGTAGTTGATCACCGTCCTATCTCATCGACTGCTGTGTTGTCCTAGTTAACTACCATTTGTATCTTGTCGATGCAGTGTGGTCCCAGATGACCGTTATCGTGTCTTGTCGGCATTGGGTGATCTTGGTTGACAATAGTTGCGTTTGATTGACTTAAGCTATATCTCCTCAACTGTTGAGTTGTTTGGGTCGGCCATAGCTATGTCTCTTCGACCATAGCCATGTTTTTTGATCAATTGGTCTTTCAAGCTGAGTGTTGATGTCTCTGGTCGACCAAGGTTATGTTTTGGTCAGACGCACGGTGTCATTTTGTAGGGATTTTGTTACTGTAGTGCAATGCATCAAGGTTTTCAAACTTTGATTTTGTGGGTTTCCATATATGAAAACTTGTCGGGCCTGGTCACCAGCACGTCCATTTACATATATGTACGTCATTTTACAAATTTAGCATACGAGTTCATGACATTACAACCTATTTGTTTTTTTTTTTATAAATTGGTATATCCTGGACAAACCATCATTGTATTGGGTTGTACTAAGGCCCCACAACCAAGTCAACAGTAGAAAATTGTTCCTGAACAGCTTCTATTGGGTGTAGGTTGTTTGTTTGCTTGCAAACATGGATTATAGGGCATCGATTATGTGTCCTCAGGTTTCAAATTTGTGAAGTAAATGGGTATTAGAGCAGCATCGACACGCTTCTTGGATTTTGAATCATTAATTCTTGCCAAGGTGTTTAGTCATTTTGTTGATTTGCGGGTTCTGTCGTCATTGAGCCTTGCTCGTAGGCAACCCAAGTTACGTGGTTGGGTCTTCAGATCACCATCATATATTCTATGATTTGCAAATTGTGTCGTCATTGAGCCTTATTCGCCTGCAATATAGGTGACATGACTATAGGGGTGTTGAAAACTGAACTGGAACCAAGGAACTGATCAATTGGCTCGGATCAAGTCGATTTTGAATAGCTCCAAAAAAAGAACTACGATTGTATTTTGTAGGAACCAAACTTATCAATTCAGTGCTTGGTTTTACATATTCGTAATTGACACTAATTGAACAAAACTAACGTACGCTTGAAGTCATCGCTGAGACGTAGATAGGTGTCCCCAGCTCTTAAAGGATGTCCATCACCGTTAAACGTCCCACAATAGTGAAGGATGTCAAACTCTCCTCTTCCAACAGCCAACGATTTATCCGCTCTCTAAAGTCTCATCAAACGACCATCAATTTATCCGCTCTCTCATTCAACAACCATCCCTTCAAGCATCCACCACTATTTAAAATATCTTGTGCCTTGCACTAACCTCGTCCATCACCTAGCATTGGACGTCCCTCATCATTGACGGATGTCCAACCCCACTCCTCCATCGGCCATTGTGTCGTCCACTCTCTCAAATCTCATCCAACAATCATCAATTCATCTGCTCTCTCAACTCTCAAAAATTAGAATAGGCAATAGCCTCACCCTCGCCTTGAGCCCTCAACACTCAATAGTATACTCTCTCAACACAACAAGGAGCAACAAGTGGACAACAACAATGCAAGTCTAGAAGAATCTTTTCCATCTATGATTCTACAAGAAGTATAGCAACTTGTATACTTGTTTTACTGATTCTAGGATGGAAAACATTAATGAAATAGTAGAGGGTCCTACTCTTATCTCTACTTTTGGTGAAACAAAAAAAAAATTAGAAGTTTAGGATCATTTAACTAGAATTGAAAGTACTGATCGTAGCAACCCTAGAGAAATACGCAATCATTGTTCACAGTCATATGCATGTCATGCCTCAAAGAATGAGGTATTAAACTTGAAAAAACACATTTGTAGTTGCAAAGACATATTGGTAAATGTTGATATGAAGCAAAAGAATTTAAGCTTTCAAAATGTGGATAATTTGAGACCAAATCTATTATGTTTTACTGTTGCTACTTGTCGAGATCTATTTGCAGAGATGGTTATTATGTAACTACCTAGATTTTCGTAAATCGTTAAAATGTGTAAAAAAAGTTTAAAATTTCTTTCTTTTTAAAACAAGTGTATCAGAGCGCGTCTAACTGGATCGCTATTAACTCTTTTCTGAAAACTTGTTATGAAAAACACTGTGATGAAATGTGTGGAAGTGTAAAGAAATCGTTCAAAAATAAAACTGGACAATCAAACATTGTTGATTACAACCGTTTACTCATCTTTTCCTTTGCCTGATCAGCCCGAGTCTTGTGCGTGCGAAATCATCCATCCCTGCTTCACTACGTGTTCATCATCTACTTCTTATTTGTTCATCATTGTACCTACACCACAAGTAAGAACATGAGCTTACGCCCAGTAAGGAAATGGGGAAAAACAATTATGCATATCTCTCTTTAGTTCTTCTTAGAATGGGGGCCACCCAAACCAATTCTTTATATTATGTGCGTTCTTTTGTTCGTTCTTTACTCGTACGTAAAGCTGGAGATTGGAGGGGTCTTAAGGGATGGAATCCGCCCATCCCGAACATTCTTTTCTTAGCCTTTGTCACCTTTCCGGCGTATCCCCCATTCAAGGGTCCTCCCCTTCCACGTATCCATCCTTCAGGGTTTCCTCCCTTCTGGCATATCCCGCCGGAGGGTTTCTTTGGTGATGGGCGTATCCCACCCATCCCTACCATTCGTTTCTTAGCATTTTTCCTCACTCATGCATGTAGGCACCACCCTGAGGGGGTACCCCCTACTGAGTTTCTATCAACATGAAGCATAATGCATTATAACGTACAGTAACGGAAATTGAAATGCGCATTGAAGTAAAAGTACTATAACTGAACTTGCGTATATAACGAACAACCATAATTGAAAACATACATAGATACAGGGAACAATTATGATGTCGAATTGTAACAGCGAGTGAACACGATAAGACAATAAAGTAACATACGACAATTATAATTAACTAAACATGCTCATTGAACTAAGCTAGGCTGAATGTGGAAACATGTTGTGGCAACGAATGACGGAAACATACTTAACATGCTAACTATGCTTGAGGGTCAATCAAATCTATTTGATCTTTCTAACTAATCAACGTGCTTGATAATTGAACTCAATAATTATCATGCTAAATGAATCTATATAAACTAAACCAGAAGGTTCCTATCCAGAACCAAGAAATAGACATTTACAAGCTAAGTTTATGATTCAACAACTAGTTTACAATCCACATTTACAGAAAACAATGAAAATCCAAAATGACTTACAACGTTCATGCATCTTAACTCCTTAAACCTTTTTCCTTCGTTTGTTCGGTTAACAAATCACATCATAGTAGTTCATATTCATTCAGTAGGTATTGAGTCTATCACTTAGAAATTAAGACAATAAAAGGAATATCAATAGGGAAGTCAACGTTCATTCATGCTCATCACACATTCTCCTCTTCAGCTCATCATCCTCTATTGTTATAGAACTACTTTATACTTGACAAACATCATTCGTTAACTAATATCATCTACCAATAGCTGATCGCAGCGCTAGCAAATGACGAGGATAACAAATTCACTATATCACTGAGCAATACAACCAAGAAAACAAGCAGAACATATCACTGAGCAATAACGTCTACAAAGTGCTAACAACCTATCACAACAAGGGAAAACACGGCAGAAACTAGAACTCACAATCAACAGCCAACAACTAACAATGACATTCAAGACAAAGAATCTACTCATCCACTAGCATTAAACATTTTAAGAAAATTATCACTAAACTCACACACACGCTTGTGGTGTAGAGCCTCCAAATGGCCAAGACACACCCAAGTTCCTTACCCATTTGAAGAACACAAGCAGGGACAACTCTCAGTTCCTACGAATGGCAGCAGCTCCAACTTCTAGATTCAGCAGCTCACACGTTCAACTCACCCAGCAGAAGTCCTTTGTTCACATAACCTGACTCCCTACCCTATATGGTTAACCCGAACAGCTCTCATCTCCCTCTCCTTCACAGCTCTCTCTCTCCCCTCTTCTCGGACCTCTCCTCCTAGGAACTCCCCCTTGCCAGAAGAATGAAGGCTGAATGAAATGGAGAGAGGGAGATGAATACCTGGACGAAGGAGACAATCACATGTGTGGGAGCAGGGAAGGACAACACGCGTGCTCTGGGGCAATTTCTTGTCGGGGAGCTGCATTTTAATTCACTGAGGGTCATTCTCCATCTGATTTTAAATCTATTCTATCGCTGATCTTCATTGATTCGGACGGATAAGGATGGTATCTTCGCGTCCGCATTCGTCTGCAAGACAAGATTCTCCCGGGTAAAAGCCGAGTTCGGACAAAAATTGGCGTCCTTACCTCCTTGTCCGTACCGTCCGCATTCTAGTTTCAGACGCGAAGCATCGTCCGCATGTACCGTCCGAATGTTTCCAAGAAGTGGACGGATTAAATTTGGACGCCTCTCTTTCTCGTTCGCAGGTGTCCACGATCATCCTAAAGTTCCCAGACTTAACAGATTCGATGCGGACGAGTCGTGTCTCGTCCACATCGTCCATGTCTCGTGTCCGCAACACCTCAGCACAGTGAGTTTAGGATACCAGATGGCATCTCGAGTCATCCCCAAGGCCTGGGTGACGTGTAAATGCTCTTGCGGACAACACAATGCGTCAGCAATGCCGTCCTTAGGTGTCCGAAAGTGCCTGGGGCAACCCTTCATTACATTTTCACACTTAACTTCTATCTCATAATATTTTTCCCATAAATACACGTCACAAAATGGCACATATAGATACGCGATGTATTACCCCAAATTCCCACACTTCGATTACATCACGTATACGGGGAAAAATGCAATAGAATTATTCCTTGATTTAGAGCTTAGAATGTCCTTGGTAATATGCCGATAATTATCTAACTTAAAAATATCGGGATGTTACATATTATTGATGATTTGCCGATGAAGTTTGTTGAAGGAGAGGGTTTTAGAGTATATTCTCAATATATGCAACCAAAATTTTTCGTAACTTCTAGAACTGCCATTGAACAAGATTTATTAGTATTTATGAGAAAGAAAAAATGAAGTTGGAAGAATACTTTAGAGAGAAATCTCAACGAGTATGCTTGACTACCGATACATACACTTTCATTCAAAATCATAAAGGTAAAATGATTGGTGCAAAACTAGAAAGATGCATGTTTGAATGGAGAACTGAAAATGATTTGACTATTACGGTCGATAATGCATCTTCCAATGATGTTGCGATTTTATATTTGATCAAATGTGTTCGAAATTAGAATGGGTTAGTTTTGAATGGGGAACACATGCATGTGCGATGCATTGTGCACATTTTGAATTTGATTGTTGGTGATGGGTTAAAAGATCATCAAGAGTCTATCACAAGGATACGTAGAGCTATGAAGTATGTTCGATCTTCGCATGCAAGGTTGCAACTTTTCAAAAATTTTGTTAAAAATGTTAAAATCACATGGAAAAGTAATATTTGTCTTTATATGTCTACTAGATGGAATTTTACACATTTAATGTTAGAAAGCACTGAAAAATGTGAAAAAACTTTTAAGAGGTTAAAAGAAACTGATAGTAATTATCTTGCATATTTGTGTGGGGAAGGACCTCCCACAACAAAAGATTAGGTGAATGTTAGAGAACTTATCAAGTTTTGAAAAACATTTTATGATACAAATATAACTATTTTGGCTTCCTCACATGTTACTTTGAATATTTATTTCAATGAAATATGCAATTTCAAAATGGTTATCCAAGAGTACACTTAGTGTGATAGTGCATTATTGAGGAGAATGATTATTAGAAAGTAAGAAAAGTTTGATGATTGGGAAAGTTGTGATTAAATTAATTTCTCCATATATAAAGCAGTTGTATTAGATCATAGATATATGACTGTTTTTGAAGCATTGTCTTACCATTTTAGTTGTTAATGACAAGGCAAATAATTTAGTGAGTCAAGTAGAAATTTTGATTGATAGATTATATTTTCACTATAAATCTGATTTGGTTTTTTAAAATTCAGAAGATAATTGTAGTATAAGTGTTGCAGCAGCATCATAATCTACAGCAATGAGACAAAGTAGTAGTTTTGCCCACAATAAAATATATGAGATGTTTTGTAACCGTCATAATGAGCAGGATGTTTCACATAATAAAATTAAAGTTGGTCAATATTTATCTGAAAAGTTAAAAGTTTTTTCAAGCAAAGAAAATATTCTAACATAGTGGAAAGTGAATTTGTTGAAATTTCCAATACTAAGTAAAACAGCAAGGGATGTATTAGTTATTCTTATTTCAACAGTTGCTTTGGAGTCAGCTTTTAGTAGTGGAGGATGTGTACCTGATACATTTTTTATTTTTTTGTCAACAAAGATTGTCAATGTGCTTATTTGCACTCAAAGATGGATTTGATCATCAAAATATCAATCTATCAACCTGAAAGATGTAATGGATAGTCTTGATAAATTTGATTGAGGTGTGTTTTACATTTTTATTTTCTATTCATTTCTATTCCTTTTATTGATTAATATCTTTGACATAATTTTTTTGTAATTTATATTTTTGCAATGCTTATACCAACTAATGGAGATAGTGAACCAGTCGAATTCAATGAGTAGACAATAGTGATGAGTGATGACTTAGAAGTTGTGTACTTTTTGTTTAATGATGAATTAGAACTTGTATGTTTAATTATGAAATATTGAATGAGAACTTGTATCATTTAGCATTGAGGGACGTCTGTGGATGATAGGGTATGTCCATTGATGTTGAGAGACAACGTCGTCTAGTATTAGGGGACGTCCCTCAGCATAAAATAGATTCCCTCAGCTTATGATGGTCGTCCTCATCATAAAATGGACATTCCTCAGTCCATTACAAACATCTCTCCTCTTACGATGAATGTCCCCATCTTCTAACTGATGTCCCTTAATTAAAATGGATGTCTCTCATGTAATACCCAATTTTCATAGTAGTAAGTATGAGATTTAGTGAGAATAATTAGAGCTATAGTGGATGTTAATAGAATTAGTGAGGATGATTTGGATACGTAGTGTTATGGTTTTTGGAGGATAGTAAATTAAGTGTTTAAGTGATGTTTATTGGGTGTTGTGGTAGATCAGAAGGCAATGTGTGGTTGATCATGGTCTAAACAAAATATTACAGAGGCAAAGCAATGATTGAGTGGTCGATCATGTGTGCATGTTGGTGATCGACTGGCAATTTTTGTTTGCGATTGATCAAGGAAGGAATGGCGGTCAATCATGGTCAATGCAGATTGTAAAGTTAAAATTTACAATCGATCCTACGAAGAGTATGATCATCCAGTTTTTCCAAAAATAATATATAAGCTGTTTTTATGATGTTTTGCAGTCGATCACTCGAAGGGCTTGATTGACTAGTAAGTTGAAATGTCGCCTGGAATTAATAGTGATGTTCTACTCTAATTGGTGGAGGATGCGGCTGGCACTTCATGAATGCTCAGGCATTCATCCATCTGTTCCTCCACCTCTAGATGGCTGCTGGAGAAGAAAAGACTATGGGATATAAGGGTAGTTGTGAAGGTGGATTTCTTAGAAGAAGAAAATTCTCTGAATGTGCAAACTTTTTCTTCTCTCTCAGGTTCTTCAGGTAACAAACCTTCTCCCATGATTTCATATAATTTTTATGTGATGGTTGTGTTAAAAGAAAAGGAAGATATAAGATGAAGGTATTAAGAGGTGTTGCTCTCCATTTCTTTTGCTACTTAAAGGACATTTCAAAGGTTTTATGCTTTGTTGTTGAGATTGTTATGTTATTGAGTGAGTTCTATAATTCATGTTGGTTACTGCCGTGAGAAAATATAGTTTTGGTGAAATGAAGTCTAATCTTTGGTTTGGTTTCTGCCCGAGAGACTATTGATGTAATATTCTATTATGCAATTTGGCTACTACTTATGGGATGGAAATGGTTGTCTAATGCTTGATAGTTGTGTTTAGTTTATGTTGTTGTATTGTCGAGGATAATGAACTATGGATTTGGGTTTTAGACTCTGTTGATTACTATTTGTTTTGAGGGTACTATGAAAGGATCGTGCTATATTAAGCGGATTTTATTATATTTTTCATTAACTGCATTGTTGGATATGGTGGAAGATTATACTCTGTTGATTGGGTTTATAGAATTTTATTAGGCAGGAAATGGGGAAATTGTATATGATGTTGAGTTATTTATTGCTTATAGTTAGAAGATGTAACTCTAAGAATTGGTTGCTGGAGAATTGTTATTGATGATTATTTATTTAATTTTGAAGGTATTGAGAAGAAGAATTTGAAGTGCTAAACTTCCTAAGGTCCTAAGGTATGGAATATTTTATGTTTTTGGCCTTTTGGCCTACATTCTGAGAAAATAAGAAATTTTTTGATGTATTGTATATATATGGTGATACTATTATGATTGGTGTGAATACTTGTATGCCCACATGCTAATAGTTTTAGAAAATGTATATGATGATGGTATCAATGGATCAAAAGACTAAATTGGTGATTGATGATAGCATGATAGATATAGGAAATGTAAAAGATTGTTGCGATATGAATTGTATATGGGATAGCATGCATTGTATGGTTCATAAGCATTCACATGCATCATGGTTTTAATAAATTATGTAGGAAAGGTTTCGAGCATAATTTTTAAATTAAAATGGATATTAGATGGAATTAAACGTAAATAGGTGTGACGAGATGTGGATTCTTGAGTCGGCTATCCTTATGGGTCTTGAGGTGCCACTCTACCTTATATGGTAATATCTCTAATGCATGTATGATTAATTGAAACAAATTGAAAATGGAATAAATATAAATAAACATAAATAGGCATTGTGAGATGTGGGTTCTTAAGTTGGTTACCTCACATGGGCCTTATGGTGTCACTATCTTTTACAGTGACATCTCTAACGCATAAATGGTTAAGTTAAAGTTAAAGTCAAAGTTAAGGATAAAGGTAAAGGAAAACAAAAACAAAAACTGCATACGTTTTTATAAAGTTGCATAGCATGTACATTGCATATTTTATATCTCATACTGAGCGTTAGGCTCATAATTTAAGTCATGTGATGTAGGTAAGGAGCCTATGGTTAGATAAAAGCATATAGAAGACAGAGTTGAGGAAGTATTGCGGCTATGAGCATTTTGTGTTGTTGGCCAACTGACCAATAGGTTATGGCTCAGTGTAGCAAGTTTTAAGATGACATGTTTTGGTATCTGTATTTTGACACTTGGGCAATTCGTTTTGTAATGGATCTTAACTAACCTATGTGATTGTTTTCATACCTATGCAAACTATGTTTTCAACATGTGGGAAAGAATGGTTTATATTATTGATATGGAATGTGTTTTGACATCAACGATAAGTCTTCCGTTACACAACTTGAATGAAAGGATTTCATTAAAAAGAAAATTTTTAAATTTTATGCATTTTATAAAAAAAAAAGGTGTTTTAAATTGCAACGTTTTAAGAGAAAGGAAAATGGGTCGTTACATCTCAGCTTAAAATGAACATCTCTCTACCCCCAACGGAAGTCCCTCAGCTTAAAATGGATGTCCGTCAACTTACAATGGATTTCCCCAAATTAAAACGGACGTCCCCTAGCCCACAAAGAATGTCCGTCAACTCTGTCTATATAAATTGAAAGGATGTCTACTTGTAATCGAGCAATTTTTCATAATAAAATTAAGTAAGAATAAATAAAATTTCATTGGATAATTAATTGTATGATTAGTGGAAAAATATAGCATTTAATTTATAGGATGAACATAATATTAAATATTTATTGGAGAATAATTAAAGTTGTGTTGGATATTTATAAAATTTAGTTAGAATTAATTTATGGTGGAATATTGGTTAAAATAAATTGATGGTGGAATATTGATTAAAATAAATGGTGGTGAAATATTGGTTAAAATAAATGGTGGTGGATTGTTGTTTAAAATAAATGATGGTGAAATATTGGTTCAAATAAATGGTGGTGCATTTATTTGTTATAATAACTAGTGGTGGTTGGTTAATAAATGGTGGTGGAATATTGGTTAAAATAAATGGGGGTGGATTGTTGGTTAAAATAAATGGGGGTGGATTGTTGGTTAAAATAAATTGTAATGACCCAGTTTTTCGTAAATCCTTTAAAATACGCTAAAATTTGAACTTTTGTAAAACAGTTGAAATCACTTTTAACACATATCAGAGTGTGATGCTAAACTAGATCATTACTAACCTTTCATTAAACTCGTATTGAAAATCAAATTAATGAAATGCAGAAGCGTTATAAAATCTTTATTTGGAAACATTGCGGAAGCGTGAATAATTGAATGAAAGAACTAATAAATCATTTGAGTAATGAAGACAAAACATTTAAGTGCTGCGTTTGAGAAAGGAAGACCGAACAATTAATTACAATTCAGTTACAACCTTTTCTCTTTATTCTCTATTGTCTGACCAGCCACAATCTCGCTCGTGCGAATCCTTCATCTCTGCTTTAGATTATCTATTTGTTATCTATTCGTCATTTGTACCTACACCACAAGTAATACGTGAGTCTAATGGCCTAGTAAGGAAAAGGGTTTAATGCAATTATGAATGCCTCTCTTTAGTCCTTTTTGGAATGGGGGCCACCCAAACCAATTCTTTCATTATATCATTCGTTTCGTTATTTCCTTTACATTAGTTTGTTCATTCGTTCCTTGTACATCGAGCTGGAGATTGGAGGGGTTTTAGGAGATGGAATAGTTGATCAGACCTAACCCTTTACTTGCGACTAAGTCCCCGTTGTCGTCAAGGTAGGAGGCTTCGCCTAGCCACAGACTAGATCTGCTACCCATCTGCCCCCCAACTCCCGTTTCCTTTCCTTTTCATTTTCATAACATTTTACCTCACATAATGCATGTGTAAGTATCACCCAGTGGCACTCCCTCTTTGATTTCTATTAACATGATGCATGATGCTTATATCATAACATTAATAATAATTGCGCACAGACAAAAAGTAAACAACAGTTGCATTAAAAGTAAAGCAATTGAAATTGAAGGCACATATAAAGAATAACATAAATTAAAAGCGTACAACATGGAACAATTGTATCAAATTGAAATGGCGAATGAATACTAAGAGATGGTAAGGTAAACATGCAATGAATTACAAAGCAACTAGCTTGCTAATTAAACTAAGCTAAACCAAACATGGAAACATGCTTTAGACAGTAACTGAACATAGGAAACGTGCTTTAGGAAGTAGCGACCATTAAAGGAAGTAGATAACGAATCATGAGAGCATTACGGAATCAAGTGTCTGAACAATATACCACGAATTAGAGCATGCTTGAACGTACAGAACATAACAATAAATGAGATAGAAATTAAAACCTGTTGTTAATTAACATGCTAGTTATCCTAGTTAATTTACATGCTCAACTAATTAGTTTAAATGCTCAAGGTTTAATTATTGATTAAACAACTAGTTAATTAACGTGCTTCAATTGCTTAACATATTAATATTAGCCTAGTTAATTAAACATTCTTAGTTAGTAAATTTATGTACCCAACTAGTTAGTTAATTACATGCTCAAAGTCTAGTCGATTACTCTAGTTAATTAACATGCTGCTAATATCATAAACAGACTAACTAAAAATGAACGATAAGTTAGTTACTTAACAAGTTTGTCTAACCAATTGTTCTAGTTACTTAACATGCTCAAGGAATATTCTAACTGGTTATCCTAGATAATTAACATGCTCAATAAGTAATTACACTTACTAGTTTAATTTATTAAACATGCTTAGGTTTCAGTCTATTCATAATTAAATATGCTTAAGGCCTAGTTAATGCAAAGGCTTTAAACAACAGTAATGGTAGAAAAATATATGCATCGAATAATAGAAAGGACGGGAACAATATATGCAGAGATATTGAATGATAGACAATAGCAACAATAACTCGTTCATGGTTCGACTCATCATTCTAACTTTTTTACATTCTTAACTCATTCATCCAAGCATAAATCATTTATCAATGAATCATCAAGGTAAAGCATGTATTGCAGGAAAGAAAAACACACCGAATTAACAAAGAATATCCATCACGGAATAATGGCAGTTAAGGAATAATAACAATATATCAAACAACCTAGTTAATTACATGCTTAAGTAACTAATTAACATGCTTAAGTTACTTAACATGCTTAAGTTAATCAACCTACTTAGGTTTAATTAATTATTCTAGTTAAGTTATTTAACGTGCTTAATTAATACTTAACATGCTTAAGTTGATTAACATACTTACATGCTCAATTAATTAATTAATTTAATCTAATTAATTTAATCTAACTAGGTTAACATGCTCAATGAAATTGTGATTAACTAAATTAATTAGCCATTAAACATGCTGGATTAATAAAGTATAGCTAAACAGAATTTAAACAGTAAGCAATTCAAATTAGGATCTTCAGGTTTAATTCATTCATCGAAGCATCTAAGCATTTCTCATTCGTCTAAGCACTACTCGTTCATTCATTACAAAGAAACCAATCACAACATTAATAACACAAGCATAATATCTCAGTGTATAAAAATAAAGGAACAAGGGCATCAACCAAGGGTTTCTACAAGGCATTAACAACTTAAGCAGAAATTCATAGAACCTATAATGAATGTCACGAGTTAACAAAACTAACAACCAAAGGGAATATCTACCGCAAGAAATTAGCAATTAAGATAGCAGCAATAATCATCCACGGAGTTAACAGCTAGAAATCATCTATAAACCAACTATCACAGCAAGCATTTAATAATATCAACACCTCACACACTCCCTTGTGGTGTAGGGCTTCCAAATGGCCAAGACACACTCAAGTTCCTTACCTCAATTCTTTATTCTGCGCTAGCACTTAATCACTATTATTCTTTTCCTTCCAATACCTTCACAATTTAAAACATTCATCCACTAATAACTTCTCATCGAATTCTATAAACTTTAACACATAGGAATTCCAATATTCACAACTTAGTAACCAAATATAATTTCTCATTCTTCACCTCATTTCTCCATAACCCGGAACTAATAACCAATACCGGGAAAACAACCTTTCATCAACAAGTAACCCAACAAGTAACCAGGTTGTAATGATTTATCTAATCACAATTATTCCAGAAATCATACTTAACACCACAGCACACACAATTATCCAGAAATCCTACTTAACACCACAACACATATATCATTTAGCTGTATAATTTGAATTTCCAACCAACAAAGTGCATAATCAACATCACAGCACATTAACTCAAGCAACAGAGCATTAAACATTCACTCAACTTACCCCCAATGCCGAGTTAAATCAAAGACTAACACAACATATATAAATCTTCCAACAATGGAGTATATTATCCACTTATTGACCAATAACAAAGCAGTAAACGAAAGGGTACAGAGAGTGATAGGCTCCAAGGATCAATAAGAGCACTAATTAGAAAATTGGTCACCAAGCTGTAAATAATCTGAACTAGCAACGATAAAAAGAATAATCCTCCAAATCTGTAAGTGAACTTTGGCTGATTTTTAGAGAACAATAAAATAACACAATCAGGTAAATTGTATCAAAATCTTAGTGTAAAAACCATTCTGGATCTCTAGTTATAATCGAAACAAAATACCTCCAAATATAGGGCTTCACCCGAGCAGATTTGGAGACCAGATTTCAATCGGAGAGATCTCACTCTGTATAAATCCAATGAATACCAAATTTTGAAGGCAGCTGCTTAGCTCAATATAGAACATATCTCTAGAAGAAACAATTTCAAGATAACAAGCATAAGGGCTTCAAAACCGACCCATAATCAAGTACATTCAGTAGCTCAAACAGAAATAGATTCTTGCGGCAAAATAAAATCCAACAAAACTCAATCTCAACTTGAGATCCACGAACAAACTCTTCAATAGAATGAAGGCAATCAGTCAAGAGAATAACAGAACATAAAGAAGATCAGAAATAACGCAAAAACGTTTAAGGAACAAGAGAAAATCCGAGGAGTCCACGGGCCTCCTAATGAGAGGGGCGACTAATGGCTTGCCAAGGAAACAAACACTCTCCAAGGGGTGGAGACCTTCTTCTATCCCCACTCCACAATCCACACCTTGAAGATGAGGTATTAGAGGAGATAGTGTCCCAAATTGCTAGGTCAAGAAGATTCAAGAATACTTAGCTTGGGTGGTGGAAGAGACGGCGGTGAGGGGGAGGGGGCCGCAGGTCTCCTTCTTCAAAGAAGAACAAAATTTTCTATTTCATCAAAAAGTCCCTTTTTTCATTTAGAAAGAGGGCTTTAAACCCTAAAAGTTTACAATAAAGATCAAAGACTAAAATAACCATAAGTAGCAAATGACTAAACAACCCTAAACAATAAAACAAAAACAATAAATCCGAGTTTGGGATTTGGTCTCTGTAAAAGAGACATTAGACATAGCAAACGATAACCAAATATAATGTTCAATAGATTGTTCGAAAGCTCTTGATGTTGGGTACATTTGGTATGAAGGACCAAAATTAAAAACAAGTCATCCTGATTGTCAAAATTGCCCTTGAATAGCCAAGGGTCAAGTTCAAGGCGGAAAGGACAGCTCACAATTTCCTCCTAGGATTGCATAACCTCCACTAGCTAAAAGGCACCAACTCTTGTTTGCTAAATTGATCAAAAACCTACAAAATAAATAAAAAGTTAGAAAATAAAGGGGCCCTTGGCTCGGGCTCAAGTGACAGGAACTTGGGGCACATTAGAGAGCAACATCCAAAACCAACATTACAGAGAAGGGAGAACGAGTTACCAGAGGAGATCTCCCAACTCTGCACACCCGAGGGACCTCACACTCACAGCTTTGCCTTCCTAAGAGCTTCATTCTCTAGAGCTCAGCACAACCTAAATATCTTGCTCTTCTCTTCTCCATCTCGTAGCTAATACCTCCAGCCAGCAAACACTATGCCATTCCAAAAGGTAGAGTGTTGCACTCCGCATGCCCGACAAGCCACTGCAGATTCTCAGAATGTTCCCCACGCCAACACGCTATTGATTTCACATGGAGAAAGCACTGGTTCAGGCCGAACCGCAACCCAGACCCAGCAGCTCCACCCGACTTGACTACCTTGCCCATCGACCCGAGGCTGGAACCCCAGTCTTGTCGTCGCCTCCCCACGTTGTCGCTATTCCATTGGTGCAGGCCACCGAAATGTCAACCGCACACCAGAAGCAGCCGAGGCACGACGTCCGACATTGCCCCGACCAGACCCGTGAGCCGCAACCCAAAACGCCTGACACCATCTACTCACCATTCGCCGGACGATGACTCCAAAGCCTTCGTCTTCCACCCTCGTCTTCGTCTTCCCCTTCTTCGTCGTCGGCTCGTTCTCCGATCGCCCCTCTCCCTCTCATCTCTGTATCGTCTCTCTCTGGCATTCTTTTTACCTCTCGCTCGACTTAAAGGCTGAAAGTCAATGAAGAAAATCCCTCTTTTCTTCAATTGTTTTCTAAATCGCAGCGTTTGGTGTGAACCGGTTCATGCCTCCTTCTCACCCATTTAACCCTAACACAATAATTTAGTTTATTAAATTTTAATTCCAATTTATCCAATAAATTCCTTAGTTTATATAATCCTACGAATACGTCCTTGGTAATACCCCAAAAATTACCCAATAAATCTAAATGTCCCAAATTAATCTTTATAAAATTCCAATAAAAAATTTGGGGTATTACATAAATTGTGATGGAGAGTTAGATGTTAGGTAACTATTGATAAAATAGGATGGGTGGAGGTGCACTATTAAGTGGAGTCCTAAATGGATGATAAATTAAGAAGATAGTGTTACATCCACCCATGGCCTCTTGCCTATAAATTGAGGATGAAGCCTTGGAGAAGGTAGTGAGCAAGATGAGAGAAAGAGAGCAAGAGGAGAGAAAGAAAGAAAGAAAGAGAAAGGAAATTCTAGTGAGCGGCGGAGAGTAAGAGAAGGGTGCGAAGTGGTGCATTTTTGGAGTGAAAAACAAAAGAAGATAAGTTATGGAAAAAAAAAGAAAGAAAGAGAAAGGGAGACTGTGAGAGAGCTCCTTGTTTACTACTTCTTTGGTTCTTCTCGGATGTGCTTCAGGTAATTTTTTTCTTCTTGGATTTATGGATAATGTTGAGAAAATATTGCTATGTTCTTGAGTTCAGTTCTGCCATGGATATTGTTCTGCCATATATTTTCTTAAGGTTGGCATTTGTCTTAATTCATGGAAAATACTATGCTTAAGTTGGATTTTGTCGATAAGTGTTTTGGATATATATCAATGATTTTATTATGCCACTATATGTTGTTAGAACCTGAGCATTGTTGAAAGTAGATGAAATATGGAATTTAGTTACTCTTATATGCCTGAATTTTATTCATTGGTAATTTGGAAATACACTGTTTGGATGATTAAGGTTATACTAAGTTGATACATTGGTTGGATAATTCTTTATGCTCCCTGTATATTGAAAGTTTATGTTTCATGGATAAGATTATATTGAAAAGTGGAGAAGCTGTAAATTGATTTAATTGGAATTGGGCTATGGATTTCTATTACTAGAAATAACGATATCAAAATTATTAAAGGATAATGAATAGTAAAAATAAAATTAATAATCTATGATTATTAATAGTTGTTATTTAATGATTTTGAAGGTAATTAAGAAGAGGGATAAAGTGCTAAAACTCTGTAAAGACACTAGGTAAGTGATATTAGTTGTGTTTTGCCGAAAGTCCGACATTGCAAAAGTTAGGATTTGTATGCTAACTATATTTATTAGATTATTAAGCTATTGATCATGCTATTATTCGAGGATGTACTATTGCTTGTTGGTTGCTGTCATGTTTATTAGATTTAAGTTCTTTAAGCTCTTTAAATTAAGAATATTGATATTGATTATGCTTTGAGGATTAAAATGAGGATATAGAATTGTAAACATTTATGAGCATTCATGCATCATGGCTTTTAAAATGTTATGAAAATGGTTTTAAACATATGTTTTAAAAAAGAAATGGAAACTGAAATGAAATGTGAAGAAATGTAAATAGATGTTTTTGTGGACTAGTAGGTAAAGCTCGGCAGAGAAACAAAAGAAACGTTAATAGATGTTTTTCTAGATCGGCAGGTAAAACCCGACACAGAAATAAAAGAAACGCAAATGGACATTTTTGTGGACTAGTAGGTAAACCCCGACACAGAAACAAAATAAATAATAGTAAAAAGGAAAAAGAAACTAAACAAGGAAATGTTTTATAAAAGAGCATGGCACGTTGCATACTGCATATTTAATATCTCTTACTGAGTGTTAGGCTCATAGTCAAAGTCTTGTGATGTTGGCAAGGAAGCAATGAGCATTAAAGATGAAGCAGTTGATGGAGTGTTGCTATATTGAGCTTTTTGTTCTGTTGGTGAATTGACTGGTGGGTTATGGCTCCATGTGGTTGGATTTTGAAATGACATGTGTTGATAAATGTATTTCGATACTTGTGTAACTGTTTTGTAATCAACTTAAGGTAATGATCTTGTATTTTATAATAAAGATAAGTCTTCCACTACAAACTCTGATGAAAAAGAAAAGTTTTAATTTTATGTATTTTTCCATAGAAAATATCTTTTAAAAATGCCACACTTTTAAGAAAATGAAAAATAGGGGCGTTACACCGTTGATAGGGGAAACAATTTTAAATTTCCCCTATTCAATTTTCGAGTAAACTTTCAACTTTTTGAGAGCAACCATACCCTTTCTTAAATCTATCATCAAATTTCTTGAATGAGGAAATTGCATCAAAGGTTGGAAAACTCCCCATGAAGTGTAAAACGGCTCCCTCCGACGCTCGAGTCAGATCACAAGGTGCTTCGACCCATCCCCGCTTATTGGTAGAGGATAACTATTCACCCATGTTCAGGATAGTGCAGCTAAGGAGAGGTATGATAATGATCTCAAGCACCGTTCTATTATTATATCTAGAAAGGTAGAATTCAATGTATTCATCGATTTTAAATGTTCGAAGGCATTGCATTGACTAGGTTGTGCATGCTAGGGGATATTATTGTGAGCAGAAACCAACTAATGGAGCTGAGGACCTATCTCCTTGGGCAGGACATTAAATTAACTCTAAATGAGTTGAATAAGCTAATTGGATGCTCCACGAAGGAGCCAATAGAGGAGTCTTTTCACTTATCCAATGACCTAAACTTCGTAAAACAAGGGGAAGGCCTGGCATTGCTAAAGTAGTTGCATTGCAATCAAGACATGGAATCTTTCTACAATTGCAAATACAATGACCTAAACGACAAAGCTAGAGTCATCTATCACATAAAGTTCTACCTCGTGATGGACATAGAGATTATGTTAGCTGCATAGATCTCTATGTGATGGAGAAGCTCTACAATGGGAAGAGATTCAATGTGGCATACTTGATTATTAATCTAATGAAGGCAATTTTGAAGAGTCCAAGGAAGAACCTCCCATAAATTGGCTCGTTTAGAAGATTATTGACAAAATCGGGCAGGCCTCACTCCCAACGAGCCAAAAATCAAGGAAAAGGCACTTGATGTACACAATAAGGTGACCTTGGCTCGGATGAGGATGAAACGTTGAAGGGGAGTGGGTATTTAAGGTCAAATACACTCCATCGACATTGGCTGCACAACCTCCTTCAACGTCGGCTACACAGCCTCCTTCGACATTGGCGACACTACTTCCTTGGACGTTGGATGCACTGAGCTCAGATCATGTGAAGGTTGAGGAAGATATTGTTCAATCCCCTCCTCAATCCTCATACTCTATATCGGTGACTGAGAAGAGGTAGAACTGGCTTGTTACGACCTTGCAGAGATAGGAGAGGCGAATTGAAGAGCTTCACTCCACTATACTATAGCTCCTGGATGAGCAAAGGAGGCATGTTGATCCTCCAAGAACCCCTCCAGTAGTACAGCCAGTAGCCCGACTAGTAGCTCGTCAATAACTCCTCATGCAGCCTAGCCAGCAGTCCCTCCAACAGCCTCTCCATCTTTCATCGCCAAACCAGATGGATGCTAGTAAGTCTTTTATTCTATATACAATTTCCATATATGCATTAGTGCTATGGTTTAGGCTCTCTAAATTAGATATAATAGTGTGTTACAACTGTTCAGGTCTCTTATCATTAGGCAACCGTCCCCTCTTCCAACTATTACCAATGTTCGTAAGATATTTGCAATGGGTCCTCCATCAAAGAAAGCAATTCCAAAACTTACTTCACATCTAAATTTGCATGTGGTATGTTTTCAATTTGGTTTTATCCAATGTATCAAATTTCTACTAAGTAGTCTAATAGTAGTGCTAAAACTGATCATTGCAACTTGTGAATTTGATAGAAGAGTTCATAAAATTGGCACGTTCAAATACCTAGAGGAACTTGGGAATATGTGGTATTCTTGCTGGCATTAGAGTAAGAAAGTATATCATTTCAAAGTTATTCTTAGTTTTAATTGTATCCTTAAGACATTTTATTTCGTGTTGTCTTTTCTATGGAGAATGATTTTTTCACAATAACAAACCTCATCATTATAAAACAAACAAGAACATTTCACTCGGCGAGGACAACTTCTTATGGATGTGTAGTCAATGTTTAAGAAACTATTATGGAAAATAAATCTCTTGAATACTTTCTTTATATTTAGTGCGACACTTTGAATGAGGAGAAGGTACTTGAAGGACAATTGAAGGACTCGCTTATAAGTCTTGGTTGGATCCATGTAAGCCACTTTTATTCTTTATGCAACATTTTTTCCTCTTGTCTAGCTATGTAAAACATATGGTTTAATTTCAGACACACTCAAAGCAAAGTTGTTTCCTGTCATCTATTGACCTGCACACCCATTACGGTTACCAGGTGATATTACTTGAGACAATTGCAATTGCCATGCCCCCTATAGATAAAAAGTTATTTATTTTCATACCTTGTGCTATATTCATTTGCTTTGGAATTATCTACTAAATTTTCCTCCTAATTTCAGCCCACATGACATATTTCAAATCTTCCACCCAAGAGGGCTGTCTGTGATTAGCTAATTTCACAAGACTAAATTCTATCCTCGCAATGAAGCCCCTCCAAAGGCCCTTTTCAAGCACTCCTCTTAGGTTGAAATCAACCCCACGTTGAGGTTCAGTTTCGTCAATCTCTGACAAGAATAATTGTACATTTTTTATTATTATTATTATACATTTGTTTATTATTGTGCATTTGAGTTAAGTTATTGTACACTTGTTTATCATAGTATTCTAATTGGATATTCTAGTTGTCATTGTTGTTGTTTTTGTTTGTTGGTTTTTTATCAAAATTGTCAGAATAATGAATGGATGCATTGTATTGGGGGAAACATCTATAAATAGATTCTATTATGTCAAAAATTTTAAAATAAATTGATATGAAACTGTAAGTCATAGGTATGAATTGCCTTTAAATTATATAATTTGAGTGAAGAAAAAGAATTCAACATTAACACATAACCTAAAAGAAGAGAGAGGAGAGAAACCATAATATGAGGAATGTCTGCTGTGAGCTTTAGAATGTCCATTTTAATCTAGAGATGTTCGTTTTAAGCTGAGGAATGTATTTTTTAAGTAGAGGAACGTCCGTTTTAATTTGAGGGCGTTGTATGCTTATGGACATCTGTTTTAAACTACGAATGTCCGTTTTAAGTTGAGGGATCTCCGTTGTGGGATGAGGAGGGACATCTGTCTTAAGTGGAGGGACGTCCATCTTAAGTAGAGAGAAATCCTTTGAGGGATGTGGGACGTTCGTCATGAGTGGAAGGACATCCATTATATATATATAAATATATATAATATTTTATATAACAAGTACAACCGAAACTGAACCAAAACCAAACTAAGAGTTTCGATTCAAATCTAGTTCAGTTCCTGTTTGGTTTCTCCCCTTAATAACTTTTGATTCAATTCTATTTGTTTCAAACCAAATAAAGACGGTTTGGTCTGGTTCGACCCTAAAACCAAACCAAATTAACTTTTGTTCTTCTTTACATGATTGAGCCTTTAGATCACCGTCATAGATTCTTTGAGTTTGGGTTGTGTCGTTGCTTAGCACTTGCTAAAATGCAACCTAGGTGATGTGGCTAGATATTCAGATCGTCGTCACTGGTTCTGCAATTTTGTGTTGTGTTTTCGTTTAGCACTTTTCACCATCAGCCTAGGTGACATGGTTGGGCCTTTCGGACTGATGTCACAAGTTCTATGATTTTGGGTTGTGTCGTTCCTAAGCCTTACTCGCTAGCAACCCAAGTTGTAACGTCTCAAAAGCTTTTTTTTTAAGCCTTTTAAAAGAAAATCACATACTTTGTTCTTTTGAAAATGAATTAAATCTCTTTCTTGAAAAACACATGCATAGTGAAGACTTTTCATATTGAACATAAATAAAACTCATCTTTTCTACAAAATTATTCTTTTACAAAATACATAGAAATTCTTTTATTGTAACAACGTCAAGTCATCTTCATCATCATGGAAAATACTTCTTCAACTGATTCCTTTTTCTTATCCTTTGATCTAAAGCCATCACATTTCTTGTTACCTACACCACAGAATTTATCTATAAGCGTAATGTTTAGCAAGAAATGTAAATGTACGTGAATGATAAAATCATCTTTTATAAAATCATCAAAAAACTGTTTCTTTCTTTTCTTTCTTGTTCTATTCTGACATTGGGACACAATACCAAAATTGTTTGTTCTTCATTAGAAGACATCACTAACCAAAGCTCCATTGGTACCGTATCACTAAAGTTGTTACATATTTTCTTTCTAAAAAATTATCCATAAGAAAACACTTTCATTCATTTTCCTGAAGACATGATGCATGGACACACAACTTAAAGCATTATTATCTAACACATCATAAATCCTCAGAGTCTATAACATAAGAAATAGGTCTCAAATCCTAAAGAAAACATCACATCGGCTCATAGAAACTGTAATAACGTCCATCATCATCAAGACATACATTTTATAATATAATAGAAACTGTAAAACATCACTATATTAATCTTAATATCATGTGGTGCAGTTTCAAAGGGAAAAACACTATCAACATTCCTTACTTGACTTCTTTACCCGTGATTTGATTCTCTATATTTCCCATACATTGACCTCTCTTTTAAAACAAAGAGCAAGTTGTTAAAAAGGATAACTTTAACGTCACATACTACTAACATAAACTTAAAATAACAGAGAACCCACCTCGCCACAACCTGGAGAAGGATCTACCCGAGGGTTAGAGAGATGGCTCACCTTACCCCACGACTTCTAGGTTTACAACACAAGACTCATCTATGTAATTTGTTAGAAAATTCCTTAAGTATTTTACTAAGAAGTGTTGTTACCATTTAAACATAAGACTATGTTTCTCTTCATCATTGACATCCAGATCCATCCCATAAATCTTGCTTTATAATCACCTTTTTTTATTCACAATCGGCTAAATAAAATATTATTTGGTAACCTTTATCTTCATGTTACATTATTTTCGAAATTAAAATATGGTCTAACATCCTTTAGAATTAGTAGAACAACGTCGCCTAATCGGTTACGCATTATTCATAATTTTCCAGAAGATGATGAAAAAATGATGATCAACAGTTGCGAAAGCCTATGCTTCCGCAGCCACTACGTACTTTGCCCCTTAGAATATTTCCAGAGAATATTCCCTCGACGACCAAGCAATAGCCTCCATGTCGATTCGCGGACACGCTTGCTCCGTGGGCACGGGCCATACCACACTAACTCCATGAAACGTCGTCATCCTACTTAAAGACCTATTGTGAAACAATGACCTATAACTTAAGTTACAGATCCGTAGCAAACCACTAACGAGTTTCCAATCTATGCCATCTACATCCAACAATTAAAACACTCCCAATCTACAAATCCAATGACTCAACATCCTTCTACAATGATACTTCCATCCCCCCGCGGAAGCCTCCTAATCGATGATCTAACTGTCCTCGCCCTATCTCTCCAATTAATCGGATGGTCAAACATACTCCCGTTAAGGAATCTTCCACTATCCTAAACAATCATTGTCATTCCTAAACTTCATCTTGTAGCTCCAAATGCATTTGATCATTCCAACACTTCTTTTTTTCTTAATTCTTTAGTGTACTTCTCATCAAAATGATAGCATCTAACCTAACTTTCGTACCAAAACCCTTAGCGGACGCCTAAGCTTCTACAATCAAAACTATTCACTCAATTCTTCAACAACGAACAAATTTCCTTCCTTGAATCCAATTATTTTGGACGCCAACACACCCCTGAACACAATCACGTCTGTAAATCCATAGTTCACAGTGGCCCTTTTCTCCAATTGATGTCATTTAAACCAATCAAAAGTGCAATTTTCCCATAATTTCTTTCACTTAACCCTAAAATGGAAATCAAAGGTATTACACGAGTGACGTGGCAAGATCTTCATATCGTCGTCACTGTTCTTTTCTGACTAATAAAGTGCTGCCTAAAAATGGTCACCGCTTTCTATAAGTATGTTCAGAGGAGTCTTTGTGTGATCCCTTTTCACTGGGGACTGTTTTCATTATGGAAATAAGACGAGGATTATTTTTTGTATTAGCTATCTATATACACCACCATGTTTTGATCACTACCTTATTCGTAGTCAATGGGCCGATTTTGTAACGCCCCGCATTTTTAAACCACTTTATTTCTTTAATTTTCAATCATAAAAAATTATTTTTTTCATTTAAAAATGCATATTAAGAATGTAAATCAGAGTAATAAGCGAAATAATCTAAAACATAGTTTTAACAATCCATTGTTTACAGAACAATCCCAAAATAAAACCATAATTAATTATTTAAAACAATCAGCTTATTTTCTTTGAGCCATAATACATGAGGTCGAATCCGGCTGATAACTCAAGATCTCAACTGGCAATGTCTCCTCCAGCACATTGATAACATTATTGTCATCTGCATCACAGGTAAAACAATGAGCCAAACACTCAAAAAGAAATAGTATGAAATGTTTATGCTCATGCATGCTTATGCAATCTGTCTCATAAAAGAACCTATCTTTTCCACCTTTATATTTTGTTATCAAAGAAAGGATACGTCTATTGTTCCATGTGGCTTAACCAACTCCACCCTTACATGGAAAGGGGTTTCCATCAAGGGTGTCACCATGACCGTCACAAATCTCTGTCTTTTCAGACGTTGGCGGCTAAGAGAAATGATACATCTACTGATCTTGTTGCTTAACTGACTCCATTCTTACATTGGAGGAGGTTTCTATAGAGGGTGTCACTACTAAGAACCATCATCCTATCTCCCAAACCCCCAACATGCCCATTTACGTTTATTCATTCATTTCATTAAACATGTCATGCATATGCCACATTTTAATAAGTCTTATCATGATGCATGAATGTCATTTTATATGCAGTCCACATTAGTATACAGTTCTCAGAATATATCAAAGAAAATATTAAAGAATTTCACAAACAATATCTAGTCCACAACAATCCACAACAGTATACAAAATATAGGAACGAAATATTAAAGCAGTCCACAGAACATATCAGAGAAAATATTAAAGTCGTTACAACAGTCATACTCAGCCAAAATAATCCATTTTTATTTTCTAGCATTTTATTCAACTAAAAATAACAATTTTCTTGTAGTTCAACTTCAACGAATTATTCATCCCAAAATATTCCTTCTTTTGTTCAACGAAAAATAACAATTTCTTTGCAGTTCAATTTCAACAAATTATTCATCCCAAAATATTCAATAAAATCAATAGTAAGAAAACAAATAAAGTCCTGTGATGCATGGCCTCCAATAGCCACCGCATCCTATTTCTTACCTCTTGAAGAATTTTCTCATGGTTGAATTTCAGAAATTCCAAACCAAAACTCCTTTCTATTTCTCCCCTACCCTTTTCTTATTCTCCCTCACTCTCTCGTTCTCCCTAATTTCTTCTCACTCTATTGCTAGAACTCTCCTCTCCTTCACTCTCTTCTTCCTCCCTTCCCTTTCGCTCCTTCCATTACCTCTATTTATAGAGGAGGAAGTCCACACCATCAATTGACACGCTAAAGAAAATTAGGTACAAATGCTGCCAGATGCTGCTAGCGAAGGAGTTAGCAAAAGTTAGGCAACACAATGGCAAACTAATGAAAAATCACAATTGTCTTCACGACCAGTCGACACCTACAGTCAACTGATCATGGGATGTCGACCACCCCCACACAATCAACTATCACCTGGAGCAACAGGAATCAAAATCCTATAAATTTATGTGAGACCAGTCGACAGCTACAGTCAATTGGTGCTCACGTATCGACCGGTTCAACGAGTTGCAGATGGTGACCGGTCCTTCATTGTATTTTCTCTTCTCCAAATGCTGACGTTTCTTCCTCTTTATTCTTTTCTTTTATTTTTAAATTAATTTCATTAATCCCCAATAAATCTTAACCAAATTTCCCACTCAACAAATTTTAATAATTTTCATCAAATAAATAGCCAAATATACCCTTATCTAAAATTACACCCAATTAATTTCCCAATTTTCTTTACTTGATTCTGTTTTGGGAAAATCGAGGTATTACATTCCTCCTTCCTTATATAAATTTTGTCCTTGAAATTTGCTCAACGTACACAGTTCTCAATCTAGCAGCCAAGCTTACAACTAACGCTCATAGCATAAAACATCCAAGTGTCTTCTTATGTTCTACTTTTTTACAAAACTTTCAAATAATTTCTCCAATTCTACATTCACAATGCCTAGTGATTTAGCAAAACGCTAAATCACACATCCAAATCCCCCAATCATCATCAACAATTGTTACACAAGAAAAGCCTTCATCCAAATTTCTTCTTATTATCTAATAATGTGTAATAGATTTTTCCAACATGACTAACTTTATTGTATTGAAAACATTTCCTAAGTCCATCCATTCATCTTCCTTACCAATTTTCCTTTACATTCAATGGGAAAACTTGCGTAACTATACTCATTTTATATCCTTAACGTTCTTATATACCAAATTATCGATTCTACATATGATACCACAAGGTACGTACACTTAATATTACATATTCCACATTAGAAAACACCTGCGGTTCCACCATTTTCTGCTCCTTTAACCAAAACTGGACGATCTTTGACTCACATTTCATCTAAAACATCACTCTGAATCCGTAAAACATCTTCTAAAATGATTTCTTTTACACCTTTGATGCTGCTAATATCGTGAAGATCCAACATTTTCTCTTTGAAGCGATGTAACTACCCGATCCTAATTTTTTTGCTAAACAATGTAATCAAACTTGGAAATAGAAATTGGAGTAATATATATGTACATCATCCCTATACGTGTTAAGTCATGACTCGTTATTTTGTGGAAAATTTGATTCAGATAAAAACTTAGTCAGAATGAAAAGGAAATGGACTCGCAGTCTGTTCGGATGCTTGTGGATGATGTTGCGGACGTGAAGTGTCATCCGCAACACACCTGGAATGTCACCCAGACTTGGGACAACTTCGGAGACGAGATGGCACGTCTAAACTTCTGTGCGACGTGGACTTCCGGATAACCTTACGGACGACGAAGAATGCATCCGCATCAAATCTGTTTAAGTCTAGATGCTTTAGGATGACGGATACGGACGATGCGCACGAGGGCAGCATGCATCCCATTTGAATCTGTTTAAGTCTAGAGACTTTTAGATGAGTCCAGACGCCAGTCAACGAGACAGGACCTCGTCTGATTTGCCTATGTTTGATTTTTGGACACATTCAGACGATACAGACGGAAGACATACGGATGCCGAATGGCATCCGAATCCCAATTTCGGATGGTACGGATAGAATGGGGATGCCATTTCTCGTTCAAGGCCCCATTATAGCCTAAGGAATTTGGCCTTACAGACGAGACTAAGTCATCCTCACTCGTTCGAATTACAGCAGATCAGCGACAGAATAAATTAAAAACAGAACGAAAATGACGGGGAATCCAATCAAAACGCAGCTCGATGCTTCTCACTCCCACGATCCCGACTTGCAAGTCCTCGTCTCCTGTTCCTCCCCCTACCAGGCATACTATTTGTCCCCCCCAGCTGGGCCTATTTCTCCGGCCATTCATCTTCTTCTTCTTCATTCTCCTGTTGTTCCTAGAGGGCTGGTGGGTTTCTGCATGGAGGGTGTCACCTAAGGAGCCTCTATCTGAGTGAAGAGCTATCTTCAAGGGTAGGGAATGGGTAGTTGGTGGCCATTCGGAGGCCCTACAGCCAAGTAAAAGTGTGCGTAGTGTTTTGTGGTGGTAGCAAATTCCTGTCAATCTCTTGTTGTTTTATTCATATGATTTTTCTCACTGCTTTCGACGTTTTACTTTGTGATTATACCTTGACTATATCTATTTAGAAGTGTATATATGTTTCACTTATAGTTTTCATTTTCTACAACCTAATGCTCGAGTTACAGTTTTGGAAGGATAAGTTGGAAGTGTTAAGTGTTGAATAATGATGAAAGTAACGGTAGAGAATCTTGAGCAAAGGACTTTATAATCCCGAAATGATACACTGTATAATGTTGATCACTTATAGGTTTTGTTTCTATGATTTGTTTTGTTCAGAGCATAAAAACAACTTTTAGTTGTCCATGATTTTCTCTCTCTACGCTAATCAACTTATCTATTGTTGATACATATAATTTCTATTTTAGTTCATTGATCTGCTCCATCATTTCGTCACTATATTGTTAACCTTAAGAGCATTTGTCCGCTAGTCATTCGAGTGGATGATTCACCATTGTAGGAGCTGAGTAAAAACATGCTTGGATGATATAAATTGCTACTATTTTAGTTGGTTAAAAGCATGCTTAAATGTTGTAATCTGTCATTGTTTTGGTTGTTTTACAAACATGTTTAGACACCATGACTTGCTACAAATTCAGTTGATTAAAAGTGTGCTCCATGTTCACTTACTCTGTTCACTTTAGTAGTTAAAGAGCATATTATCGCTCTGTTATCCTAATATTTTTCAATGTTGTTATGTTTGATCAAAGAACGTTTAATCATTCATGATTTTTGCCATTATGTTCGATTAAAGCATGCTTGGTCATTTATGTTTTTCTACTGTCATGATTAGAGGTGTCTAATGGGCGGGCTGGCTCGCCAGCCCGCCTGCTCGACTCGTTGCTGTAGCAGTCCGAGCTCGGCTCGGACCGCTACAGTAACCGAGCGGGCTCAGCCCGGGCCCGGTAGACGGGCCGAGCCGAGCCCGAGCACCCGGGCTCGCGAGCTCGCTGAGCCTGGGCTCGCGAGTCTGCCAGGCGGGCTGGCTCGCGAGCCTGGCGGGCTGGCCCGGCTAGCCAGCCCGCGAGCCAGCCCACCACTCTACCCGAGCCCGAGCTCGCGACGACGGGGAGTCGGGAATAGCCGGACAGGGGACTGAGTCCCTCTCACGACGATGGGGACAGAGCTTGCATGAAGGCGAAGCTCTCTGAGCAGGACCGGGATCGCGACGACGAGGACTGAGTCCGATTCCCAGCCCGGGCTCGCGACAACGGTGACTGAGGCTACAGGCCGCGATCTCCCTACTCGGCACCCGGTCACGTCAATGGCAATCGCCGGCAAGATAGAGCTCGCCGACTCGTGTGGAGGCGAACTCCCGAAGTCCACCAACGTTCGTGGTTTTCGTCGGCGCCTCTGTCCCGCATCGTCGCCTCTGTCTGAGAAGTTCAGACATGTGGCTTGCTTCTCTGTGAGAACTTCTCACAGAGAAGCAACGGTCTTCAGACCGTTTCTTGCAACGGTCTGAAGACCGTTGGCGAGTGGCGATGGCAACGGTCTAAAGACCGTTGCCTGTTGCTCGTCTGAGGGCTCGACTGAGCCTTCAGCTGTTGGCTGCCAGACCGTTGCCCAACGATCCCAATACAGCAACGGTCCAGACCGTTGCTGTGTATTCAGTTCAGCTTCAAGCTGAAGCAACATGATCAAGCAACGATCTTGATCCAACAGTTGGCAAATTTTTCTCTATATATACTCCTCATTATCTCTCAAATTTTTCATCCCAACTTTCTCACATTCTCTCAATCTTTTCACAAATTTTTCTCTTTTTCTCTCAATATCTCCTTCTCAATTGCTTAATCTCTCCATCCTTCTCCCAATTTCAAAGGTATATTTTATTTTTTTAATTTTAATTTTTTTAATTTAATGTGTATTACAAAACAACTAATTTTTTTTTGCAATTTTTGTAGGACTCATATTCGGGGAGGAGGTGATCACAATTCACAACAATTGCATACTATTGTTGCGTAATTGGTGTGCGGTATCATTTTATTTATTAATTGTTTTGTAGTAGTCAATTTTTTTAATTATGGATCCTTGTGATTTTTTGCTTGACACTTTTAATGACACTAACGATGATATTGAGGAAATTAGAGAAGATAATCTCACAATTGCAATTGATCAATCATCGGCACATGCATCCACATCGTCACCTAGAAAAAAAAAGAAGTAAAACGTCGAATGTATGGAATAATTTTAAAATGAAAGATATTAAAGTTGGTGGAAAAATAGAAAGTAGAGCACAATGTAAATATTGTATTAAACATTATGCATACGTATCCGGTAGTTCTACTAGCACACTTGGTAGGCATTATGCAAAATATCACTCTAACGCGCAAGTGAGAGACCCTACACAAACACTCATAAATGCTAGTGGCAGTGGCAATTTTATGTATTCACATAATAAAATGAGAGAAGGAGTAGCAAAATATATATCACAATCTGAGGCACCTTTATCTATGTTTGATAGCGAGTTATTTGAAAATTTTATGAAAGAGTATATTAATCCTAGTTTTAGATGAGTCCCTAGAAGTACGACGCGAAGTGATATTATTAAAATGTATAATCATATGAAAAATGAATTAATTGAGTTTTTTTCAAATGCTCCGTCTATGTCTATTTGTATTACTTCTGATTTATGGAGTGCACCTAATGTTTTAGGATATATTGTCGTAACTTCTCATTTTATTGATGACTCTTGGCAATTAAATAAAAGAATATTAGGATTTCGTAGTTGTGAATATCCACATAGTGGCGTTACCATTTATAGATATATTGTTGGAATTTTGCAAGAATATGCTATTAGAGATAGAATTTTTAGTATTACGCTAGATAATGCTGCTGCTAACGATGTTACAATTTTTTAATTTAAAAGGTTATTTCAATTAGATACGGCTCATAATACTCTTTTTCATATGAGATGTGTTTGTTATATTTTAAATTTAGTTGTTCGAGATGGCATGTCACATATTTCGCTATATATTGAATCTATTCGATCTGCAATTTCTTTTATTACTTCATCTAATACGCGACAACAAGAATATAAAGAATATTGTAAAGTTGCTCAACTTAAACCAAGAAAATTAAAAAACCGATGTAGATACAAGGTGGAATTCGACTTATTTAATGTTAGAAAATGCTAAGCCATATTGGTTAGTTATTTGTGCTTATATTAGTGAAAAAACAAAATGTATTACTCTTGATCATAATAGTTGCGATATTGCTAATTTATTTCTTGATTTTTTAAAACCATTTTATGAAGCTACAAATAAATGTTCGGGAATTTATTATCCCACTACTCATCTTGTTCTCCCAATTTTTATAAAATTAACGGGTACTTTTCAAATATTTAAACAAAGAAACGAATTTTGTGCATTAATTGAAAAAATGGAAAAAAAATTTAAAAAATATTGGCTTAACATACCTCATATTTTTTGTTTTGCTTGCATAATGCATCCTAGATTTAAATTAGATGGAGTGCGTATAATGCTTGATAGAATTTCTTCTAATTTAGGTATTTCTTCTTCAATTAATGGTGCTCAATTAAGAAATGAAATTGATAATTTATTTTCTTCTTATGAAATTAAATATTCTAATAATCATTCAATTCCTTCATATGATATGCATGCTAGTTCTAGTAGTGGTGCTTGTGGTGGAGATCCACAAGATTTTATGTATGATATATTTAAGCAAATAGATAGCAATGTTCATTCTTATAATTCACAAAGAAATGAACTCGATATTTATCTTAACACCTACCATAACATTTCTTGCCCCGATGATTTTGATATTTTGGCTTGGTGGAGAGTCAACTCTATTTCATTTCCTATTCTTTCTAGAATTGCACGTGATCTACTAACACCTCCGGTCTCTACAGTAGCATCGGAGTCTGCTTTTAGTGCAGGTGGACGTGTGTACGATGATAAATGAGGAAGACTTGTACCAGAAATCATTGAGGCACTCATTTGCATGAAGGATTGGAACGACGCTGTGACGAGAGATCAACAACGAGAAGATGACATAGTTGAAGAATTCAAAAATTTGGATGTCGAAGACTAAATTTTTATTTAAATTTGAAATTGTAATTTTCATTTTCATATATTTTCTTTATCTTGTAAGTTGTGCTTTGAAATTATAATTTATATTTGAAATTGTAATTTTCATTTTCATTTTGAAATTGTAATAAAAATATTTATTCAATTCAATAAAAATATTTATTCAATTAAATTATTAATTATAGTATTTTTACATTATAATAATAAATATTTATTATAATTTTAAATTGTATAATATTGAAAATAATTTATAATATTTTTATATAAGATATTATTATTTATGTATATTTGACTCGTTAGGCTCGGCTCGTTAAGGCTCGTTAGGCTCGCTCGGCTCGTTAAGGCTCAGCTCGTTAGGCTCGGCTAGCTCGTTAGGCTCAGCTCGTTAGGCTCGGCTCGTTAAGCTCGGCTCGTTAGGCTCGGCAGGCTCGTTAGGCTCGGCTCGTTAAGCTCGGCAGGCTCGACGAGCCAGACTTTTTCAGGCTCGGCTGGCTCGGCTCGGCTCGTTAGCCACCTCTAGTCATGATTGACCAAAACACGTTTAACTGTACGTATTTTGCTATAGCCTCGCTTTAGTCATAAAAGAGTGTTTAGTCATTTTGTGTAATCGAATAAACGCATGATAGTATTCACTTAATGCTGTTTCATTTTGTTAAGTAAAAGCATATGTTCCCTGCTTCGTTTGATAGTATTCACTATTGTGCTACCAGCATGTCCATTACCCCACTTCGCCATTAAAAATGTTGTTGTTTATCTTTGGTTTAGAAGTACGTTCGCTATTCATTCGATTCAGTATGCTGTCATTAGTGGATCAAATGCGTGCTGCGCTGTTTAGTTTGATAATGATCGTTGTCGTTTCTAGCTGTTCAAGAGCATGTCATGTAACGTTATGTAGTTGTATATCATCACTGTTTTGATTGTCGCTTGAACGTAGGGCTAGCACTATTCTCTGCTGTGTTCTTGATTTATCTAACAACATGATTAACTGATTTGGGTTCTGTTAATATGCTCATCATTTAAAAAGCATGACCCATTGCCCTATCTCCGTTACTTCTACTATTCTATCGTCTTTAACAGCATGATTTGACATTTGATTTCATTACTCGCACCATAGATATTATTATCACATAATGAGCATAACCCTGCTGTTCCGTTCAATCTTTCTTACTGTCGTTAGCATCGAATAAAAGCATGTTAGATGTTGTAAAATTACTATTGAATATAGTCGCTGAATTCAGACATTTTGCTGCTTTTTCCTTGAGATTTTATTGTTGTTTAATTTCTCTTGAAGAAGCATGTTTGGTTACTTAATTTGTGATTCGTTTTCAATAATCATGTGCTGCACTAAGTAGTTAAAATTAGTCCTGTTGTGATTTACTGTTATACGATTTTGTTTCGTTTATAAGTATGTAAGTTGTTAGTCTCCTTATCATGTTAGAGAAATTTATTGTTGGAAAGCTTTCAAGAATTTCTTGCTAAGTTCATCATGCGCGCTTCTTCGGTTGCCTTATATATATATATGTATGGATGCATTTATGGATTTCTCTTGTGTGCTTTGAATTCCCCTTGTCTATTGTTAATTGTAGGATCTTCAATGTATTGTCTTTACTAACCATGTACATGTTAGCTATTTTAGAGGTGTCCCCATCTTCACGTTAATAGAAACCAAGTAGGGAGTACCCCCTCGCGGTGGTACTCACATGCAGGAGTGCGGAAAGAAAAACAATAAGAAAATGAAAGAAAAGGGAGTTGGGGGGGATACGTAGACGGGTCTAGTCTACAATCTAGCTGAAACCCCTCCCTTATCAGGAAATGGAGTTTTAGATTGCAAGCAAAGGGTTAGGTATGATCATCTATACCATCCCATATAGGTCTCCCAATCTCCAGGTCGAAGTACGAGTAAAGGAGGCCATATAGTTTCTTTTGGGTGGCCCACATTCCAAAAGAAACTAAAGAGAGACATGCATTTGTTTTCCCCCATTTTCTTACTAGGCGAAAGCTCACGTCCTTACTTGTGGTGTAAGTACTGAGATGGTTGTACCAGGAGCAGCGGAGGAGGCCATTCCTGTGGAGCCTGCGGCGTATCCAAAGAAGGCGCAAGCTGAGTAGTAGTGTGGCGTCAAGTAAGAATGGAAAGAATAATCTTGTAAGGGCTAATGTCGGATTGTTTTATGAACGTTAATTAACCTTTACCCTTATTAAGAACTTATTTGGAATATTATGTAGGTTTTACCTTGGATTTAAAAGTTAAAATTTATAAGTGATGCTTTTAAATTATGCTTCCGCTACATTTCTAAATTAATTTTTTGAAGTGATGATTTCCTAATTTCGTATCTGCTAAATATATATATTGCTCATAGTTTTTCCTTCAATTTAATTCGACCGTTTAAAAGGGTTAGTAATGATCGGATTTGGCACTCTGATATTCTTTAAGAAAAGATTTTTAAAAGAAAAATTTAACATCGAAACTCGTTTTAGCAAATTTTGGCATACTTTTAAAATGATTAGAAATCCGGGTCGTAACAGTTGGTATTAGAGCAGTACTACTACTCGAGCGTCTGGTCACGATAACCCAGACTCGACGGATAATGACCCTCTGACTGTCTTTCCTTATGACTACTGAATTGTTAGTTTAAATGAATTGCACCATAGTATAGAATTGTATGAAAAGTGTGATTTAGTAAATTGCTTTCTCTTAAGAACTTCCCTTAAACTTAATTGTAATTTCGTTCCTTATAATTTCCTTTTAGCGTATTTGTTTACATTATCACATGGACACATAAGAGATTAGAAATGGCTAGAAGAGGAAGAGGACGCCTGCCTGGTGTAGGAGAGGTACCCCGAGCACCCGATCGTCATGAGGATCATGGCTGGGATGAGACTCTAGAGCGCTTGGCAGCAGTTATAGAGCAACAATCACGACAAATGGAGAGACAAAATCATTTTATGGAGCAGCAATCTCGATATATAGAGAGGTTCATAGGTCAGGACCATGGAAATGTGAATGGGAACCACCATGATATGCAGTTGCAGCCGGTCCAGAGGGGGGCCGGGTGGGAAAGATTCCATAAACTTAAGTCACCTTGCTTCAGTGGCGATGTATCCGATATATCAGGGGCCGAGGATTGGATATGCTCCATGGAGGACAAGTTTTCCTACGCTGACATTAGTGAGGCAGAGAAGATTAAGTGTTCAGCCTATTACTTGAGCCACGGAGCCCGATTCTGGTGGGATACAGTCAAAGCCTCCCGAGACGCAGTGGTCCTCACTTGGAATGACTTTAAGGAGCTGTTCAATGACAAGTACTTCAATCACACTGTCTGTACCCAAAAGGAGACAGAGTTCATGCATATACGCCAGATGGGAACAGTGGAGGAGTATGCCCAACAGTTCGAGGCCCTATCTGATGTGCTCCAAGTTGCAATGAGAGCACCAAGATGATTCGGCTAAACAGATTCTGGAAAATCCCGACCAAATTCACTTCAATCAATATTATCTCCCAAACCAGATGTGAATGGAGGCTGGAATTTGGAGGACATCAAAACAACAAACTCATAACAAACATGTCAAAATTCCAGCTCAAGAACCACTCAGAATCTCAAGATATAACAGTTGCAAGACGGAACCAGATTTAGGGTTTTAACCCAGACAGTTTTAGCACCCGAAACTTAAAAGGATGGAACTCCACTTACATACAACCAAATAATGTCAAACTTGGAGGGTTGCAGCTCAACAATATAAATATTAGGTCAGCCAAAAATCAGCTCAAAAGGACAACAGCAAGTAACCCAGATTATATCCAATCCGATGAACCAAGCAGAGAATAATCCAGAACAGTTTAGTGGCTAACAAGCAATCTTCAATCAAACGAAAATAATCACTTACCATTCAATAAAGATTACCATTCTAGAATCAGGGAACTCGGAATATTTCATTATTAAGCAACAAGAACAATGGTTCCCTTGATGACTAACACGAACAGCAAGAAACAACCAAGGAGTACGCAAAATCCACCTAAAGTGAGAGGGGTGACTTTCAAAGGCTTAATCGGTTAGGGAAGCTCTCTCCATGGGGTTGAAATCTTCTTCTATCACCACACCACAATCAACACCACGAAGGAGAAGTATTGGAGGTGATAGAATCCCTTCCAACTCGGCCAAGAAGATCTCAAGAAAACCGAGTTCGGGTTATGGAGGAAGTGGCGATGGGGATGGGTGCCGCGGGTTTCTCCTCTAAAGGAAACACAAGGGTTTGTTTTTTTCAATTCAGCCAAAAGTGCTTTCTACCTTCCACAAAGAGGGCTTTAAACCCTAAGTGTCTTACAACAAATGCCAAAGACTAAAATAACCCTGACTTAAGAAATTAGACATGACTAACACAAGATCAATAATCTCGAGTGGGATTTTAGACTCTGTAAAAAAGACAATTGACATAGCAAACAAAAACAAAACATAACATTCAATAGCTCGTTTGAAAGCTTTGGATGTTGTATACATTTGGTATGAAGGACCAAAGTTGAAAAGAAGTCGTCCTGATTGTGAACAATGCACTTGAATAGTCGAGGGTCAGATTCTAGGCGGAAAGGAACAGCTCACAATTTTCTCCTATGTTTGCATGACCTACACTAGCCAAAATGCACCAACTCTTCTTTGCTAAATCGATCAAAAACCTATAAAATAAATAAAAAGTTAGAAAATAAAGGAGCCCTTGGCTCGGGCTCAGGTGACGGGACCTTGGGGCACATCACTATCTCACTATGCTCCACATCTAGTGGCGGTCGAGGAGCGTAAGGTTCAGCATTTTGTACGCGGATTGAGAATAGAAATACAAGAGGCAGTTATCAGAGCTGGCACCGAGGGTGTCACATATTCAAAGAAGGTGTCCAGGGCCTTAGCCGTGGAGGGAGTGAAGTTCTTTGCGGCCAGACAAAGAGAAGCCAATTAGAAGGCATGGAAGTCTAATCCAAGCCAGCAGCCAAAAAGTAGTTCGCCCATAACCCATGGAGTCAAACGACCACCTGGGGCCGATAGGCAACAGAGGCTAGACAAGAGACCCATGACACCAGTGACTAGTCCCCCTCAACACACGCCTTGTCCGAAATGTCAAAAGATGCATCGTGGCGAATGCATGGCTGGGTCTGAAAAGTGCTTTGCTTGTGGGAAGCAGGGTCATATAGCCAGGCACTGCCCTATCCGACAAGGGGGAGTGGCCCCAATGGTAGCAAGTATGCCTCATTTAAATAACAATTGCATATACATGCTCATAATTATTTCTTGTTAGAAAAGTAGGAGGTTTTCCCTTAAGATAAATAACTCACCTAACCCGACAAGAACAATCTATATAAATAAGTGTACGGCGTATGTCTTATTTGATACGGGTGCTATGCACTCGTTTATCTCAACCAAATTCTGCGAGCAGGCAAACTGTTTCTCGAGTAGCACAAACTATACGCATCAGGTGATACTGCCTTCTGGCGACCAACTGATTACCAATGGAATGCTCGAAAGATTGTATAGTAGAAATCAACAGCCGTTTATTTCGGGTCGATCTAATTATCATGGACTTGAAGGTCTACGATGTTATAATTGGGATTGATTGGCTAATACACATCATGCAATCATCAACTTCAAGAAGAAGAAGGTATGCTTTTATCCTCCGAACGGCAAGCGACATATCTTTCACGGGACTAAAGATAAGGGAAAATTCATTATTATCTCAGCACTTAAGGTCGACAAACTGCTGAGGAATGGTTGCCAAGAATTTCTGGTCAATATGATTGATATTACGGCAAACACTGGGGTTAAAATGGAGGACGTGGCGTTGGTGCGCGAGTTCCCAAATGTTTTCTCCGACGGTCTTCTCGGTCTACCTCCAGATCGCGAAATTGAGTTCGAGATTAATTTTTTAGCCTGGTACGGATCCTATTTTTAAACATCCATATCGGGTGGCACCCGCCGAACTGGGAAAGTTAAAAAAACAGTTGGTGGAACTGGTCACCAAAGGATTTATTTGACCCAGTTTTTCCCTTTGGGGTGCAGCAGTATTATTCGTCAACAAGAAAGATGGGACCCTGAGGATGTTCATTGATTACCGAAAATTGATAAGGTGACCATCAAGAATAAGAATCCGCTACCCAGGATTGACGATCTGTCTGACCAACTGGGTGGAGCCAAAGTATTCTCAAAGATTGACCTGCGATCGAGTTATTATCAGTTGAAAGTTAAGCCTGAGGATATACCCAAGACTACGTTTCGCACACGTTATGGGCATTATGAATTCTTGGTGATGTCTTTTGGGCTGACCAATGGCTCTGACGGCCTTTATGGATCTGATGAACCGTGTCTTCTGAGATTTTTTGGATAAATTCATTATCGTCTTCATTGACAACATTTTGATCTATTCCCGATCAGAAGAGGAGCATTGCAAACATCTATGAGCGGCCTTAACTGTTCTCAGCCAACACCAGTTGTACGCAAAGTTTTCTAAGTGTGAGTTATGGCTGAGCAAGGTCGGTTTTATAGGCCATGTTATTTCTGCAGAAGGCATATCGGTAGACCCAACAAAGATTCAGGCGGTAGTAAACTGGACACCACCGAAATATTTTGGGGAAGTAAGGAGTTTTCTGGGGTTAGCCGATTATTACAGATGTTTTATTGATGGGTTCTCAAAGATCGCTCTACCGCTCACTGGCCTTACTAAGAAGAATGCCCAGGTCTGGTGGTCCAGCGAATGTGAGAACAGTTTTCAAGAACTAAAGCGTAGACTGACCACTGCCCCAGTATTGACTTTGCCCGCGAAAGATGGTGACTTCATTATTTACTGTGACACGTCAAAGAGGGGACTCGGTGGAGTTCTTATGCAGCATGGAAGAATTATTGCCTATGCATCCTGACAGCTTAAGGTTCATGAGCAGAATTACCCCACTCATGATTTGGAGCTTGCAGCAGTTGTCTTCACTCTCAAAGTGTGGAGGCATTATTTGTATGGGCAGCATTGTGAGATTTATTCAGATCATAAAAGCCTCAACTACATCTTCACCTAAAAGGAATTAAATATGCGTCAGCAGCGGTGGGTCGATTTTGTTAAGGACTATGACTGTGAGATGAAATACCACCCGGGGAAAGCCAATGTCGTTGCGGATGCTCTCATCCGCAAGATTTCTGTGATGAGCATAATATGTGGAGAAATGTCCACCGAACCTCAGAGAGATCTCTAGGGGCTTGGGGTGCTGATGGTCCCAGCACCTCTGGATGTGGTATTATCCAAGTTAACCTTGATGCTGTCTATTATTGAATAGATTAAGGAGGCCCAGCAAAATGATCAGGTATGCAAAGACTTCAAGCTGAACCCAATCCTTCTGAAATATCAGAATCTCTCTACGTCCGTTGATGGCATTATTAAGTATAAAAACCGGTGGTTTGTGACCGGTTATTTGACGGTGCGACTAAAGATCTTAAGAGAAGCTCAATCTTCCAACTTCTCTATGCATCCTGGTTGTAACAAGATGTACCGACATCTTAAAACTCATTACTATTGGCCCAACATGAAGTATGACATTGTCGATTACGTGTCACAATGCCTTATATGCCAGCGTGTTAAAGCCGAACATCAGTGACCTGGTGGTGTACTCCAATCACTGGCGATTCCTTAGTGGAAATAGAAGCACGTCACCATGTATTTTGTCACTTGCTTGCCCAAGACAGTTATGGGTTATGATGCTATTAGGGTATTTATGGATCGATTGACCAAGGTGTCACATTTCCTGCCTGTATCTCTGACATATACAATGAATCAGTTTGCCGACTTGTATATCAAAGAGATCATCCGACTTCACGGTGTTCCAGTTTTCATTGTATCAGATCAGGACCCACGCTTTACTTCACAATTCTCGAAGAGTTTGAGCAGAGCTATGGGCACAAAATTAAAATTTAGCATAGCATTCCATCATTAGACCAACGACCAAAGCGAGAGGACTATTCAGACACTCGAGGATATGCTGCGTGCCTGCGTTCTCGAATTTCATGCTGGGTGGAGTAAAATGCTACCGTTGGTAGAGTTTGCGTACAACAACAGCTTCCAGGCCTCTATAGGCATGGCCCCCTGCGAAGCTTTGTATAGTAGGAAACGCAGATCTCCCTTGTATTGGAACGAAGTTGGCGAAGCTACGTTCTATGGCCCCGAGATGGTATAGAAAACAGCTGAATCTGTGGCCCTGATTAAAAAGAGAATGTTAGCAGCACAATGCCGCCAAAAGAGTTATGCAGATAACTGATGAAAGGACTTGGAATTCAATGAAGGGGATAGTGTGCTCTTGAAGGTGTCTCCTTTCAAGGGCATTGTGCTGTTTGGAAAGAGGGGAAAGCTAAACCCTAGATACGGGGGACCTTATATGATCATAAAGAGAGTAGGAGCGGTCGCATACCAGTTACAGTTGCTGGATTCAATGGTAGGCGTACACGACGTTTTCCACGTATTTATGCTCAAGAAGTGTCTTGGTAATACTGCCTTGTTGGCTCCTTCCGATGATAATGTCGCAATACAGCCCAACTTGACCTACAACGAGAAGCCTGTCCAGATCCTCTACTCTAGAGTAAAAGAGCTACGGCGCAAACAGATTCCATTGGTCATGGTCCTATGGCAGAATCACAGCCTCGAAGAATCCCCGTGGGAAAAAGAAGACGATATGAGGACTAAGTACCTCGAGCTGTTTAGTAGCTAAATTTTGGGGACAAAAATTTTTGTAAGGGGGGTAGGATGTAACAACCCGATCCTAATTTTCTGCTAAACAATGTAATCAAACTCTAAAAGTAGAAATTGGCGTAATATATATGTACATCGTCCCTATACGTGTTGAGTCGTGACTCGTTATTTTATGGGAAATCCAATTCGGATAAAAACTTAGTCAAAATGCAAAGGAAATGAACTCGCGGTCTATTCGGATGCTTGACGATGACGTTGCGGACGTGAAGTGTCGTCCGCAACACACCTGGAATGTCGCCCCGACTTGGGACGACTTTGGGGATAAGATGGTGCGTCCGAACTTTGGCACGACGTGGACTTCCAGACGACCTTGCGGACGATGCGAACGATGAAGAATGCGCCCGCATCAAATCTATTTAAGTCTGGATGCTTTAGGACGACGGATGCGGATGACACGTACTAGGGCAGCACGCGTCCCATTTGAATCTGTTTAAGTCTGGAGACTTTCGGACGCCGGCGGACGAGAAAGGACCTCGTTTGATTTGCCTTTGTTGGATTTTTGCACACATTCAGACAATAAATGCGGATGACATACGGACGCCGAATGGCGTCCAAATACCAATTCGGACAGTATGGATGGAATGGGGAAGTCATTTCTCGTCCGAGGCCCCATTTTGGCCTAAGGAATTTGGCTTTGCAGACGACATGCGGACGAGACTAAGTCATCCGCACTCGTCCGAATCGCAGCAGATCAGCGACAAAATAAATTAAAAATAGAACTAAAATGACGGGGAAACCAATCAAAATGTAGCTCAATGATTCTCACTCCCACGATCCCGACCTACAGGGCCTTGTCTCCTGCTCACTTGTAGGTTTTGTTTCTATGATTTGTTTTGTTCAGAGCATAAAAACAACTTTTAGTTGTCCACGATTTTCTCTCTCTGCGCTAATCAACTTATCTATTGTTGATACACATAATTTCTATTTTAGTTCATTGATCTGCTCAATCATTTCGTCACTATATTGTTAACCTTAAGAGCATTTGTCCGGTAGTCATTCGAGTGGATGATTCACCATTGTAGGAGCTGAGTAAAAACATCCTTGGATGATATAAATTGCTACTATTTTAGTTGGTTAAAAGCATGCTTAAATGTTGTAATCTGTCACTGTTTTGGTTGTTTTACAAACATGTTTAGATACCATGAATTGCTACCGATTCAGTTGATTAAAAGTGTGCTCCATGTTCACTTATTGCTGTTCATTTTAGTAGTTGAAGAGCATATTATCGCTCTGTTATCCTGATATTTTTCAATGCTGTTATGTTTGATCAAAGAACGTTTAATCATTCATGATTTCTGCCATTATGTTCGATTAAAGCATGCTTGGTCATTTATGTTTTTCTACTGTCATGATTGACCAAAACACGTTTAACTGTACATATTTTTCTGCAGCGTCGCTTTAGTCATAAAAGTGTGTTTAGTCATTTTGTGTAATCGAATAAATGCATGATAGTATTCACTTAATGCTGTTTCGTTTTGTTAATTAAAAGCATATGTTCCCTGCTTCGTTTGATAGTATTAGCTGTTGTGCTACCAGCATGTCCATTACCCCAATTCGCCATTAAAAATGTTGTTGTTTATCTTTGGTTTAGAAGTACGTTCGCTATTCGTTCGATTCAAGATCTACTGCTGTCATTAGTGGATCAAAAGCTTGTTGTGCTGTTTAGTTTGATAATGTTCGTTGTCGTTTCTAGTTGTTCAAGAGCATGACCTGTAATGTTATATAGTTGTACATCATCACTGTTTTGATTGTCGCTTGAACGTAGGATTAGCACTATTCTTTACTGCATTCTTGATTTATCTAACAACATGATTAATTGATTTGGGTTCTGTTAATATGCTCATCGTTTAAAAAGTAGAACCCGTTGCCCTATCTCTGTTACTTCTACTATTCTATCGTCGTTAAGAGCATGATTTGACATTTGATTTCATTACTCGCACCATAGATATTATTATCACATAATGAGCATAACCCCGCTGTTCTGTTCAATATTTTTCATTGCCATTAGCATCGAATAAAAGCATGTTTGATGTTGTAAAATTACTACAGAATATAGTCGCTGAATTCACAAATTTTGCTGCTTTTTCCTTGAGATTTTATTGTTGTTTAATTCCTCTTTAAGAAGCATGTTTAGTTACTTAATTTCGTGATTCGTTTTCAATAATCATGCGCTACTCTAAGTAGTTAAGATTTGTTCTGTTGTGATTTACTGTTATACGATTTTATTTTGTTTGTAAGTATGTAAGCTGTTAGTCTCCTTATCATGTTAGAGAAATTTATTGTTCGAATGCTTTCAAGAATTTCTGGCTATGTTCGTCATGCGCGCTTCTTCAGTTGCCTTATATATATATATATATGTATGGATGCATTTACGGATTTCTCTTGTGTGCCTTAAATTCTGCTTGTCTATTGTTAATTGTAGGATCTTCAATGTTGTAATACCCCGAATTTTAAATTAGAATTTAATTAAGAACAATTGAAAAGTAATTAAAGGTATTTGAATTAATTGAAAAATTATCGGGGTATTAGCAAAGACGTATTTGTCATCAAACAATATTTGAATTTAAATCAGAAATTGAAATTAGAGTGAGAATAATTTAATTAAATGAAATTATTAAGGAAAGAATTATTGGATGATAGTTAATATCAATTTAAAAAGAATATATATATATATATAAAATGAATTGTTCTGCTCGATCTAAAAATATAAAGTGCTTAGTTATTTGCTAAGAGAAGAAGTTAATTAAGAGAGAGAGATTAATTAGATATTTAGGAAATATTAATTGAGTAATTAAAATTAATGGGAATGGAAGAAATAAATAAAATAAAAAATAAATATTAATAATTAATGAAAAGTAAAATATTATAAAATAAAAGAAGAAATTAGTTTGAAAGAAAGAGTTGATTCAACTGGAAGAAATCGGTTGGAGGAAGATGGAGTATTGAGGTGGTTCGGTTTAGCTATTGGTTCACTGGCCGGTTTAAAATATGAAGAAGAGAGAATAATTTTGACTTGCGGTCTGCTGCTGAAGAAAACGAAACAGAGGGAGTGAGACGGAGAGATAGGGAACCGAGAAGAGTGAGACGAGAGTGCGAGTAGGACTGGGCAGGAACCGACCAGAACTGAGAACCGACCCGGAACCAAGACTCAGTTCTGGGTCGGTTTCGGTTCTCTGTTCTACCCATTTCAATTTATTTCGGTTTCGGTTCTTTTATATGATCTCGGTTCGGTTCTCAGTTCCTTAAGCCAAGAACCGAGGAACCGATAATTGAAGGAGTTTAAAACGTCGGGCAACCCTAGGAAGCTTGGAACCGAGATCTGGATCTCCTCTGTGGCTCTGCGATTTGCGATTTGCGATTTGCGATTTGCGATTTGAAGGCGAGAGTCTCGCCGCGAGACTGCGACTAGGGCTACAAAGCTGCGAGACGTTGTGCGACTGCAATCTGCGATCTGCGAAGCTTGTGAAGGCAACGATGACTGCATTTGGACCGAGACCAAGATTACTCCCCTGATTCCGAGTGTTTAGGGTGTGGAAGTCTGGAATCGAGAAGTCGACTTCGATTTGCGAAGCTACGACTGCTACTGTGAAGCTGAGACGACGAGTTGTTAATGTGTTTTGCAAAGCTGCTAATGCGAAGGCGATTGTGAAATCTTCAACAGAGGTTTGAGACCGAGTGATTGCTCCCCTAATTTGGATATATTTTGATTTCTGATTTATGAACTTTTTTTTCATCTGTGAATTGTGATTCATTTGTGAAGGTAATGAATTTGTTTTAGGGTGGGCAAGTGATTTGGGTTTACAAATTTCAATTCTGATGAATCTGTTTAGGAAGTGAAGGTCATTTTCATTATCCAAAACCTTGCTCCCAAAAAGAGGACCATGGCTGGAAGTTGGACACATGGGAACCGGAACCGACTGGTTCTGGAACCGGAACCGAACTCGATTCTGGTTCTAGTTCCAATTTCGGGTGGTTCCGGGTCCAGTTCCTTGCCCTCGGAACCAAGAATCGAACTGTCGGTTCCAAAAGGCCCGGAACCAGAACCGAACCCGATTTGCCCACCCCTGAGTGCGAGAGGGAGACCGAGAGAACGGCGAACAGCGAACAGTGAACGGCGAACGCAAAGCGACGGGCAGGTTTGGCTCTCAGAACGTTTCTTCGCGGTGGCAACGAGCGGTTGTTGAGCGACGTCGCAGGCCGCGGCTAGGTCACAGGTTCAACGGATTTTGCGGGATGAATAGGAGCTTCTGCGGGTGAGGTTCTCCGGCGTCGGTTCAAGGTAAGTCAGTCGATCCTTTCTTCTCCTTCACGTTTTGATGATTGATTGTTGGCTGGAGGCTTTGGCTGGATCGGATTCGACGACGGTTGGAATCGACAAGATGCAGGGGACTTGGTTGCTACGGCTACTGGTTTGGTCCGGCCTGCTGTTCGAGACGAACCGGTTTGTTTGGTTTCCTTTCTCTGATTATATGGGCTCATCGACAGAATGGGGTTCAGAGGAAGATTTGAACGAAGATTGTAGCTCCCAAAAATCAGCTTGGATCGCTTGAATTGAGGGATGAGTTGTTAAACATTCAAATTTTTTGATTGTGTATAAATACGAGAGTTGCATGAGAAATCTGAAGAAGCAGTTCTGGGTTGGGGGAAACTCCTGAATTTTCAGGTGATGTTTTCTTCTTTCCTGGGTTTGAAAATTGTGAGTTTGATTAAGTTTATGTATGACTAGGTGAAGCTGGAATTCGAGCAATGTTGAGGAAAGAAACATTATTAGAATCCTCCGACCATGTGCAGCAGGTAATGATTTCTGCCTATTGTTATTCGACGATTTTATGAAAGGATAGTCTGTTGGAATTGGTTTGGGATACTAGAAATTGTTACTGCTTTTGGTTTTGTGAAGAAGATATGGTCACTGATGGAAATACCCTGTTCCTCGGATAATCCTCTGTCTATTTACTGCTTGATCTTCTAGCTATGGATCAATGCTATGAACTGAACTCTGTTGCTAGTTTGAGATGTTGATCTCTTTGTCTTATTAGAGTTTTGATAACCGAAGGATTTTAATTGGATAAATGTAAGTTTGTGTCTTATTTAAAATATTATTATTGAGCATTGAATTATGGGCCAATGATTCAGGGGTGAAGTCATGTTAGTAATTATGGGTCTAATGAAATTACGTTGGTTTTCGATATTTGTTAAGTTTCATTGCTAGACGTTATTAAGCAAGATTAAGTAATTAAGTTGAGTTGTAATTAATTAAGCATTTTTTTTAGGAATCTTTAATAAGTAACATATAAGGATTAACGATAGAGAAAGTCGAAGAGATTAATTAGTTAATTTAATTAATTGAATGAACTAATGATTGAATGTTATCAATTGTGAAGGTACTAAAGAAAAGGGAAAGATAACGATTAAGTGTGAACACTTTAAGCACTCGAGGTAAGTGATATGCATGTGTTTTGGTCTTCGAACTCTACATCGCAAGTTTAGGAGATATATGTTTCGTTGCTTATTGCTTTCCTAGCATGTTTCGTTGCTTACAGTATTTAATAGCACGTTTCAATGTTTACAGTTATTAATAGCATGTTTCGGTGTTTACAGTTTTAAATAGCATGTTTCATTGTTTACTGTTTTTATAGCATGCTCTGTGAATTGTACGTTGACTGTTTATTTACACTTTCATATGAACTGTTGTATCCATTCATGAGCATCACACATCACAATTTTTAAAAGAATACGAAAATGATTTTTATGCACAGTTTTAAAAAGGAAAGACGGAAAATCATAAGAAGTACGAACAAACAGAAAACGAGAAGAAAATACAAAGGAACGATTAAGAAAGATAGAGAAGAAGATAACTCTTGTGGACCAGTAGGCTAAGCGCGGCGCAGGAGCAAAAGAAAAGAAAAGAAAAGAAAAGATAAAGAAGAGAACTCTTATGGACTAGTAGGCTAAGTCCAGTGTAGGAACAAAAGCAAAGAAAAGAAAAGATAAAGAAGAAAATTCTTGTGGACCTGTTTGTTAAGCCTAGCGCAGGAACAAAAGAAAAGAAAAGAAATGTAAAGTAAAGAAAAGAAATATGAAAAGAGAAACGAATACGGAAACGGTACGACCATAGATACCAAAACAGAAACAGAAACAGAAATAGAAATAGAAAGAAAATACATAAACGAGAAAAGATAAAAGAAAGAACGAAAAGAGAAACTGCACATGGTTTTAAATGGCACAGTATGAGCATATAGCATATTAGGTATTATCACTTACTGAGCGTTAGGCTCATAGGTTACTACTTGCGGTATAAGTACAAGTACAAGAGAAAATGACGAACAGATTAAATGAGCAGTTGGTGAAAGATTTGCACGGACGAGTTTTGTGGTTGGCCAGGCTGAACGAAAGTAGAGTGAAAACGAATTTGGTAAATGTAAAGTAACACTTTATTTATTTATTGGCTTTTCAAATAAACAATTTATGTTTCCGCTGTTAATGGAGAAAAGGAATTTTATAATAAATCTTCCGCTGTTTATAAAGATTTTAGTAACGAGTCAAAGTAAAAGAGATTTTAACGGTTCGATTTTCATAAAAGGACTCTGATATTTATTTTAAAATGTTTTCCGCTATTGTGTTTATGAAAAAAAAGAAAAATTTTTAAATATCACGTATTTTTTAAATGTATGAAAAACTGGGTCGTTACAAATGTATTGTCTTTACTATCCATGTACGTGTTAGCTATTTTAGAGGTGTCCCCATGCATTCACATTAATAGAAACCAAGTAGGGAGTGCCCCCTTGGGGTGGTACTCACATGCAGGAGTGAGGAAAGAAAAATGATAAGAAAACGAAAGAAAAGGGAGTTGGGGGCAGATGGGTAGACAAGTCTAGTCTGTAATCTAGCCAAAGCCCCTCCCTTATCTGGAACGGAAATTCTAGATTGCGAGCAAAGGGTTAGGTCTGATCATCTATACCATCCCATATAAGTCTCACAATCTCCAGCTCGAAGTACGAGTAAAGAACAAACGAAAGAAAGAACGTAAGAAAAGACTTGGTTTGGGTGGCCCCCATTCCAAAAGAAACTAAAGAGAGACATATGCATTTGTTTTCCCCCATTTTTTTACTGAGCGAAAACTCACGTCCTTACTTGTGGTGTAGGTACTAAGATAGTTGTACCAGGAGCGACGGAGGAGGCCATACTTGTGGAGCCTGCGGTATATCCTGAGGAGACGCAAGCTGAGTAGTAGTGTGGCATCAAGTAAGAATGGAAAGAGTAATCTTGTAAGGGCTAACGTCGGATTGTTTTATAAACGTTAATTACCCTTTACCCTTATTAAGAACTTATTCAGAATATTATGTATGTTTTACCTTGGATTTAAAAGTTAATATTTATAAGTGATGCTTTTAAATTATGCTTCTACTACATTTCTAAATTAATGTTTGGAAGTGATGATTTCCTAATTTCGTTTCCGGTAAATACATATATTGCTCATAGTTTTTCCTTCAATTTAAATCGACCATTTTAAAAGGGTTAGTAACGATTGGATTTGGCACTTTGATATTCTTTAAGAAAAGTTTTTTAAAAGAAAATTTTAACATCAAAACTCGTTTTAGCAAATTTTAGCATATTTTTAAAACGATTAGAAATTCGGGTCGTTACAAGCGATGTGTCTCCAAGAATACGTTTCTTATTTCTTTGTGACTCACCATCAATGAGAACTCTCTTTGATCTTCTTACCTAATGTTGGCCTTCCATCAGCCATTGAGATTGTGTTTCCTTTACTATTTTCATATTACTCTTCCTGAATTTCATAACCTCAAGCTTGGCACAAGTAACTTTTTCTTGTTTTTTGACCTTGGCATACTTAACATACTTTTCACCATTCAAATTTATCTATTTGAGCTTTTTGGATCATAAACATTATCTTCAAAATATGGCGGCTCCAGTTGCCAAAACATTTAGCACTTAAATCTTTGGGAGCCATCAGCCATTGTTTTCTCTATTCTTCTAATTCTCTACTCCGTTCCATAAATTGAACCTAACTGTCCAATACTTCCATTAGTCTATTAATCGTTTCATTTCTAGGGTTCTCATTTTGTCTTTTTTCCTTAGCAATTGATTTCATTTGCAAAAGATTCAGAATATTGATCGAATCCATGCCACAAATTCTCTCAGTAAACCAATCAACAATATATAGTCAGAGTACCGAACTAGCAAACCTTCAAACCTATGTTTTATTATATTACAAGTAACTCTTATATATAACAGATTTCCAATTCCAACAGAAACTAAATCATTCCAAATCATATAACTTTCAATCGAAGTCAATTCTTAATGCTATCTATGCATGAACATGCAGTATGCTACCTAAATTCTTAGACAGGTACTTTATCCTTCAATTTAATTCAGCACATATCATATTCTCCCTTTATATAAAGAGAATCCCTTGGATCCACAAATCAAAATCTTTAGACCTAACAGTTTCCAAAACCCATTAGTTTAAATGAAGCAATTTGAAATCCAACTTAAAGGCAGTAATTAACTCATTACACATACATGTTTTCCAACCTCTATTTAGCAGTATTATTCAAACTCAAAAATCCAAATTTAATCTCCCCACAGTTCCTAAAATCCAACATCCTATTTCCTTTTTAAAATTCACACAATTCCCTAACCTATCAGTTTAAAATATAAATTATTCGGTCTATCCCCTCAAAACATATTTTCCCACGACACATTCAACGGCTCTATACCCTAAACAAACTACTTCATTTACCTTAAAATTTTCTCTATATTTAAAACATTGACGGAATCGATTCGGGCATTCACCCTTATGCCTTCTCTATTGTATTGATTCTCTTGTTGGCCTTCTTCAGGAACACCAGATATCTTAACACCTCAATAAATCTCTACCTTAAGTCCTTGCACAATTTGGTATATCATATACTCATTACTTCTCACCAGATGCGAGACAAACCGTGACAAGGCCCCAAACTTATGCCCATACTCCAAAATTATTCCTTACCGAGTAAATTCTACCAGCTGACTTGTCCTTGTTGTGCAGTTGAAACACTTGTAAAAAAAATTCTCTTAAATTCTATCGACGTTATCACAGTCACATCCTTAGTTATCGTGATGGAGTCCTACCGAAATCTCGCGTCCTTGACTAGCATAAACATGGCATATGCAACTCTTTCCTCTCATCTTATTTTAGCATATGCAGACATGTTCTCCATAGTTATGAGTCATTCATTGGCACTGGTTGGATTGGTAATTTTCCATTAATTGAGGTGGTCGTAATAGCTAAAACTTCACTCTAGTGTTTCCATGTTCAACGCTTTCCATAAGTCTCTTCTGGTGTCAAAATATTTGTTTCTCTTAAACTGGTCAATCGATTGATGGTCTCCTTTTTTAAGTTGTTTCAATATTTGTTCAAGGTTTCTTTATACACTTTTCTTTCAAATTATTAGTCCCCAACACTTAATTAATTCAAAACACTTTAGGTGATGCTCCTCTTCATTTTCGAATATCCCTTTATTATAATTCCTTTGCTCACTTAATTATATTTATATTAACTTAGGTCCTTCATCATTTGTGATAGGAGGAGTGATCTTTTCCAATTCTTGTTTCCTAAGGTGGGGTAATACTTGGCTATATGTCTTCAAAATTCTAACTTAGTCGGTAGCCCTCAAATGATAATTCTTTCCTCTATCTAATCATTTACAACCTAGGCAACCACGTCTAATTGTTTACTTAATCTCGTTCTTGCAGGATTTGCTTTTTACCATTTCTTTTCTAAAAAAAAAAACAAAAATTGGGCAGAGTCTCCCTGTTTCTTTATTCCTCCTAAAACTCATTCCATATAAAATCCAAGTACTAACTTAATCCACATAAAGAAGTATCTCCATCCAAACACAACACTATTACATTTCCCTACTCACTTTCATATGATGAAGTTAGGATGGAGTATTAGGACAAAATTTAACTTAGTCTATAGCCCTTAATTGTTCTTACTCCCTTCCTCATTTTCTATTCTTACACATTTCTGAAAGGGTATTAAGAAATTGATTTCGTAAATTATAGAGTATTAGGAAATTTATAATTTTTTTTTAATTCCATTTATTTATTTATTTTTATCTTACTTTCATTTATATATATATATATACTTATTTATTTATTTACTTATTTTATTTATTCACTTTTAATTTATTTTCCCCTTTGTTTTTCTTTTTTTTACAAAGAATTTTATTACATTGGTAATTTAAACTAATTAATTAAATGAGTAAAGCAATTTTAATTAACTAATTACCTTAGCAAAGTAGTTTAAACTAACAACACAATTTACTAAATAACAAATAATATTTCACTTACAATCGGAGGAGCATTTCACGATAAGTCTTGCGTTATCAATAGTCTACATAACCATGTTTGACCTGGTTATACTCTTATACCAACTGTAATGCCCCGCGTTTTTAAACCATTTTTTTTCTTTCATTTAGTCATAAAATTTTTTATTTATTTATTTAAAAACATGTATTAAGAAAGTAAATCAAAGTAATAAGCGGAATAATTTAAAACATAGTTTTACAGTCTGTTGTTTGCAAAACAAAAGTGAAATAAAACCATAATTAATTACTTAAAACAACCAGTTTATTTTCTTTGAGTCACAACACATCAGATCGAATCCGGCTGATAACTCAATATCTCAACTAACAATGTCTCCTCCTCCACATTGATATCATTACCGTCATCTGTATCATGGGTAAAACAATAAGCGTAATGCTTAACAAGAAATAGTATGAAAAGTTTATGCACATGCATGCTTATGCAGTCTATCTAAAAAAAAAACCTATCTTTTGCACCTTTACATTTCGTTATTAGAGAAAGGATATATCTGTTGGTCCATATGGCTTAACCGACTTTATCCCTACATGGATGGAGGTTTCCATCAGGGGTGTCACCACGACCGTCACCAATCTCTATCTTTTCAGACATTGGAGAGTAAGAGAAATGATATATATGTTGGTCTTGTGGCTTAACCGACTCTATCCCTACATGGGATGAGGTTCCCATCAGGGGTGTCACCGCCAAGAACTGTCACCCTATCTCCAAAAACCTCACACGCCCATTTATGTTTATTCATTCATTTCATTAACATGTCGTGCATATGCCACATTTTCATAAGTCTTATCATGATACATGAATGTCATTTCATATCCAGTCCACATCAGTATACAGTTCACAGAATATATCAAAGAAAATATTAAAGCAGTTCACAAACAGTATCCTGTCCATAACAGTCCACAACAATATACAAAATATATCAAGGAAATATTAAAATGGTCAATAGAATATATCAGAGAAAATATTAAAGTCGTTACAATAGTCATACTCAGCCAAAATAATCCATTTTTATTTTTTATCATTTTATTGAACTAAAAATAACAATTTCCGAGCGGTTCAATTTCAAATTATTCATCCCAAAATATTCCTTCTTTTTTTCAACTAAAAATAATAATTTCTGAACGGTTCAATTTTAACGAATTATTCATCCCAAAATATTACTTCCTTTGTTCAACGAAAAATAACAATTTATGAGCGGTTCAATTTCAACAAATTATTCATCTCAAAATATTCAATAAAATCGACAGTAAGAAAACAAATAAAGTCCCGTGATGCAGGGAATTCATTGGCCACCACATCCTATTTCTTACATTTTGAAGAATTTTTTTATGGTTGAATTTCAAAAAATCCAAAGCAGAACTCCTTTCTATTTCTCCCCTGCCATTTTCTTCTTCTCCCTCACTCTCTTTCTCCCTAATTTCCTCTCACTCTCACACCAGAACTCTCCTCTCCTTCACTCTCTTTTTCCTCCCTTCTCTTCTCTTCTTCCATTACCTCTATTTATAGAGGGAGAAGCCCACACCATCAGTTGACACGCTAAAGAAAATTAGGTACAAATGCTGCCAGATGCTGCCAGTGAAGGAGTTAGTAGAAGTTAGGCAAAATAGTGGCAAACTGATAGAAAATCACATTTTTCTTTAAGACCGGCCGACATGAAAATCGACCGGTTATGGGATGTCGACCACACCCACACAATCAGTTGTCGCTTGGAGCAACAAGAATCAAAATCTTGCAAATTTATGTGAGATCGGTCGACAGCTACAGTCGACCGCTACTCACATATCGACCAACTTAACGGGTTGCAAATGGCAATCGGTCGTTCATTGCATTTTCTCTTCTCCAAACGCCGACGTTCCTTCCTCTTTATTCTTTTCTTTTATTTTTAAATTAATTTCAATAATCCCCAATAAATCTTAACCAAATATCTCGCTTAACAGATTCTAATAATTTTCATCAAATAAATTTTTAATAAATATCCAAATATGTCTGTAAAATTTGAGATTTTTAAATAATTTTAAAATGTCACGTGTAACTTTTTTTTGCATTTTTGGTCTTTTCGAAAAACCATCAAATTTGAGTTTTCTGAGTAGAAATTTATTTCAAAAATGCATTTTAGTAAATTAATTTGACTAAGCGGGTGCTTTCGGTTCCCGTTTTAGACTAATAAGATTTTACATTGAGAAAACGTAATATAGAATATATATTTTTAATATAGATATTTTATATAACATATATTATAAATTAAATAATTATTAATTTTATTTTTTAATTAAATGGAATGTATTTTATTTCGGAAGACAGGGAGTTGCCTTCTTTCTTCTTCGCGTTTTACCCTCTTCGGCAGCGAGCGAAACCGAGCGGGAGAGAAGACGCGAGCAAGGGCTCGTCTCTGGCCGGAGAGAACTGTGGTCAGTCGAGCGCTTCCTACTGCGGGTGAGTGTGCGTTCTGTTTGGGGATTTTTTCGCATGGGTTGACAGAGTCGGGAGCTCGAGATTTCATCTATTAGGGCTTCTCGGTTCCGACCTCTCCTTCTGCCATTCTTCGTTTCGGTGAGTCTTGCGAAATAAGTGGTTCCGATTCGTTGTTGCATTCTGTTTTCCGTTTGGGGCTTTGGCCGAAGTGACTTTTTTTCTCTCCTTATTCGTGTTCTGCCAAGTTCTAAACTGAAGAGTGATGTTTTGATTTTGGTGAAAAATTCTGCCCTGTTATTGTCTGGATAGGAGTACCGAGTGTTAAGTGGGAAAAAAAATCAAATTTTGTTCTGTTGTTGTTGATTTGCAGTGCAGGTTCCAGAGTAGGCAGATTGATTGATTTTTTTCGGTTGATTTCTGCTCGTCATTTTATTTCTGCCTAATTGAGTCTGCGAGGAATGGATTAACCTGTTGAATTAGGGTCCTGTTCTGCCACAATTTTGTTGACAAAATTATTGTGGGATTCTTCTGTGGTTTTGGATGAAAAGAAATTGGAGATGTGTAAAAATTGATTTCCTGTGGTAGGAGGAAAGATTATTCTGTCAAGTTGTTGTGGGTTCTGCCGACAGTCAGTTTTTGAGAAGTATAGGTTGGTTTCCTGTTTGATGTGTTGAATTGTGAGGGAGATGTTTTGTTTTGGGAAGGGAATTATGGATATGTTGTTGTGTTAAATTCCTGTTTTGTTTCTGTTTGTTGGGGTTAAAGATCTGCCAATTTTAAGAAAGGTTGGGTTGTCAAATTGTTGAGGACATAACCCGATGTTAGTTGTTAATGATGCCTTAGGTTATTATTTTGCTGTGTTAAGTTGATTGGTCCTCTCACGGTCTAGACCGATGCTGTTTTGATTGGTTAGCTACTGTGACTTTGTTTTGGATAATTGAACTAAGGATATTGTGCCCCGTTAATGTTGGTAGATTGGCTCTTAGGTGATTAGGTTATTCCTTGGTTTGGGTTTTTCTACTTGGCCTGTATACTATCGGATGGACCTTGATAAGGAATAATTTCCTACTTTGTCTTGTTGATGATCTGAGGAGTAAATGTCTTGTTGGCATTGATATTATGTTTGCCATATTAATGTTGCTCTTTTGAATGGGTTAACCTTGCCCCTCCCTTCGGTTGTTGTGATAAGTGTCAATAATAAGGATAGTCCTCTATTGGAAGATTTCTTATTCTCCGTATAATGTGCTAACTTAATAGTTCGGTTAAAATCTTGTTTGTGTTGTTGGGGGATAAGATTAGAAATTTTGTTGGGATTCTTGGTTTCGGTTTCCGGGTTGGGATTCGTGGTTGTCCCTATAAACCATTCTAGATTCTAGTCTTGTTTAAGACTTGTTTGTTATCTTTGTATGATTGATAGGATGTTGACACCGACCTTGTTGTAGGTTCGGTAGGTGTCAGATGATTCAATCTTTTGCTTACGATAGCATATGGAGCGGGATTATTGGTAAGCATGTCGTTGTCGCCATCGAGGTAGGGATATTTATACTTTCTGCACTGCATTTGCATCATGGTTTTCAAAATATTATTTTGTGGACTACCAGACCTGAAAACCCAACGGGGACTGTTCGACAGCATTTCAGTTTTTATTAGTAGTATGTTTTCTCATGTTTACATTCCGTACATGATTTACTGTTGCTATTCATATATATGTTGATATGATTTCTGTGACTTTGCTTAGGAGATGAATCCTCTTGATGTTTTAGCCACTCTTGCGCTAAAGCAGCACGAGGCTATCCCATCAACCTTCGACTGCGAGAAGGTTTGACTTTGGGTTACGTACATTGGGAGGATGAATCCTCTTGATGCTTTAGGCACTCTAATGATAAAGCATCACGAGGCTATCCCCGAAATCTTTTACTGCGAGGAGATTTGATATGTACATTGGGAGGATGAATCATCTTGATGCTTTAGGCACTCTAGCGTTAAAACATCACGAGGCTATCTTCGTGTAATCTTCTGCTGTGTGAAAATTGGTCGTTTACGTGCGAAATGACGATGAAACATTCATGACATGTCCTCAGGTTGAAAGTCCTGAAAGTGGAAAAATACAGGTGTGGCATTGGTGACGTGTTCTCAAGTTGCAACTCCTGAAAGTTGTAAATTTGGATGGGAGGGTAATTACGTCTTCTTGGGTTGAAATCCCCTAAATCCAGCCAGGGTATTGTCACATAGAGTCGGCAGTGTTGTCAGTCACGAAGATTAGCCTATCACATTACTGTTCTATTTGGCGGGTCGGTTGGACGACTTGAGTTTACTCATCGGTAACCCTCGTCAATTTAGGACACTCAGGTTCTAGTGAGAAAAGGGTCTATCATGGGGCAACCTCATTCGTTATGCGAGTTGTGTCAGCTCGGAGCTTGTTTGCCAATAACTCGAACAACGTGCTAGATCTGCGGATTGTTGTCATCGGTATTCTTTCTTGCCTCATGAGGTGTTGCTATTGGCAGATAGCCACCTTTTTGTGACTGTGTGGGTGCTTGCGCGAGTTGTGTTGTGGCTGATTGGTTCGCCAACAACTTGGGTAATGCACTGGGTCTTCAGATCGTATCGGCGGTGGTTATGGCTCGTCAACACATCTGAGAGAATCACCACCTATTGATGATGAGTTGCAGATGGGTCCATGAGTAACCATCCCTTTTCACAAATTATGTTTTCATATGAAAATGATGTTGGTCTATTTTGCGAGTATAGTTACATATGTATACAGCGAGTTTTAATAAAGTCACATCAAGGTTCTGGACTGGATTTATAAAGTGATAAGAGTTTTTGAATGTTTAAAAAATTCATGTATGGTAAATGAGAAGTATAAAATGGTTTTCAAAGGATTAAGAAAACGGTTTTAGCATGCATTGCATTTAGTATATATTTCCCTACTGAGTTAGTCACTCACCCCTTAGACTATATTTTTCCCTAGGTTAAAGTGTAAGTTCGGTGTACTGGTCTTGCGCGTGTAGCAGCTGGGCAAAGCTGGTGATCCCAAATGGTCATCTTGATCTCCCCGTGGATGAATGGAGATTTGAGGGTTCAATCCCTTTGTTCCTAGTACGCTGGGATTTTAGTTTGATGTTGTTTGATTTAACTTCCTACATAGTATGTTTCATTATTATTCTATCATGTGTTTAGTTGATCACTCTGTGAACCGCAACCCATGTGATTTGGGTTTGGGCTTTGATAGAGTCTAAGACTCTAGGTGGCTAACTATCAAAATTTGTTATCGACTAGTTAACCAATCCAAGCTCCAGATTTAAAATAGGGGCAACTCCAATTGCATACGGCTTTAAGAGCTCAAACTTATAGGTCTAATGATCAATAGTTCAGAGAATAACGTGTAATACCCCGAATTTTATATTGAAATTTAATAAAAATAATCAAAACATAATTAAAGGTATTTGAATTAATTGAAAATTATCGGGGTATTACCAAAGTCGTAATCGTCAATTATCATCAAGCGATATTTGAAATAAATCAAGAATTTGAATTGAATTGGAAATAATTTAATTAAATGAAGGATTTAATTAAATTATTAAATAAAAATTTAATTGGCTTAAAGATGATTAAAATGGAGGAAAGGAAAATTGCAATATTTGGAAGAGGATTTAATGAATATGGTATAGTTGTGATTAAAATGTTAAAGTATGGTTAACTAAAGATTAAACAAAATAAAGTAAAAAACAAAAGACAAATGAAAAATTGGTTTGCTCTAGATGAATGAAGAACTGAAGAGAGAATAGGAGAGGGAGAAAGAAGGGGATGTTGGCTGGTGAAAGAGGGAGAACGCCGAAGGGAGGGAGAGGGCTTGAGCGATCGGATGGACGCGCGATCGGAGCTCGCAACGATGAACGACGAACGGAGACAGCGAGGCGACCTCCGGGCAAGCTACGGCGGCGAACGGCGAGCGAAGGCGACGCGAGTCGCGGCTAGGGCTCGAAGTCGAAGCTCCTGTTGGCATGCGTTCTGGCGACGGGTCCGATAGCAGTTATGACGACGAGTTTTGGTGAGCTCCCTCGACTTCTCCTCCTCCTTTGCATTTGGGTGTTAGTGTGTTGGCAGGGAGCGATTTCATGGATGGCAGGGGCTGGCTCGGGACTGAACAACAACGGCTGGCGGCTCGGTTGAAGGCTGTGGTTTGGTCCGAGTAATTTTGCTATGCCGACTCATGATGGGGAGCCCACCTTGCTGAAGTGGCTGTCGGGCATGGAAAAAGGGGATATGTTGTCGGGTAAGATTATTGAGCTGAGGAGGACTAAATTAACACAATGGTTGGGGTTGTTGACGAATTGAGGAGGCTGTTGGGAGAGAAATCATTGAAACACTAGTGGATAAAATGGGCAGAGAGAAATTGAGAGAGAAGGAATGGAGAACTCAGCTGAAGGCCGAGTACTCTGGAGGATTCTGAAGAACTTTGTTGCACTTGGTTTTGGTGAGAATTCTTCTCTAAAGTTTAGCCAATTGGATTTTGTTTTGAGTGTTGTCTTGAGTTTTGTTGGCTGAACATAGTTTAACTTTGATTATGGTTCTGTATTGTGGACTTAATGATACTTGTTGGGATTTCATGGTTTTGTGGTATCGAAATTTGGTCTGGAAACTGGAGGTTGTTCTAAATACTACATGTAGAATGCTTTTGTTTCAATCAATAATTGGTTGCTAGAAATGATTCTGTTGCTCTAGGTTAATCTTTTGCTTTGGATTAATTTCTGTGATGATTGTTGAGCATCCATTTTGGGTTGAACTACTGTCTTTATTATTCTATATGAAGCATGGAATATCAGATTCTTGTAATAACATGGGTATGGCTCTGTTGTTGGTGTTCTGTACATGTGTATCATACTTTGTTTGGGGTTACTAGAACTGTTAGATGGGTGTTAATGTGGAAAAGTATCAGTTGTCAAGTTATTGAAAAGTAATGTTATCCATGTTGGTCTCTTTATTATGTGAAGAATTGTGTATGGTAAAGAGATGGATTATGTCCCTTGTGTTGAACCATGTTAGTCGGTTGAACGTAAGGTTATGCATTGAAATGCAAATACACGAAGATTTTAAGTTGGAAAAAAATTGGATGTTGAACATGTGATGGATGCTCTGATGATGTTAGATTATGTTTCTCTCTATGGTTATGGATTTATAGTGGCTGAAAGCTGATGAATATGTAGGATAAGTTAGAATTGGGTTTTGTGGTGTTCTATTGGTTTATTATTGTTAGAGATTGTGTGATTCAATTTGTTAAAGCTATGTGATTAAGGGTTTGTGATGCTTTGGTCGATTTAGGTATCAAGACTAGGGAAAGAGGATAGCGGCTAAGTGCTTAATTGCAATAAAGAACTGAGGTAAGGAATGAGTTGTCTTGGCCAGAGGAGGCCCTACACCCAAGTAAAGTGTGTGTGAGTTAGAGTTAGTGTTCTTAAAATGGATGTTGATAGTTGTTCTATAGAAATTGTTGTGAATATGTGATATCTTCCTTTTGGTGCTCAGCTTTGTTGTTTTATGTTACATTATGCAATGAAAATGTCTAACAAATGTTATATTATGTGATGAAAATGCCTAAGTAAACGAAGGAATGATGGTACGAAAGTGGAACGAGCAAATGATAAGTTATTATGTAAGGTATGAAAGTAGCTGAAAGAGTTACATTATTTGATGAAAATGCCTAAGTGAACAAAGGAATGAAAGTGAGCTAAAAGAGTATTTGAATATTTACTTGCTATGTAGCTATAGTCTTAATTTCTTATGCATGCAGATAACTTACTGTCGTTGCTTGTTGTCATTAGAGAATGATTGTGAAATGAAGTGTAGCAAGGGATTTCATGGAATCAATCAATTAGCATGTCCACTTACTTAAGCATGTATAACTATCATGATAATTAACAATATCAATACTTGAGCATGTGAACCGACTAAACACGTAAATGGGCTAATCATGAAATCGGTTAAAAATCTATTAGCCTAATAATTGGTAATCTTCCTGAAATTAGTTCATATACTGTATGTTGTCCATCAAAATAGCACGTTGAATAGTAATGTAGATGCTATTAGGTGACGAATGAGTCTTGGCGTAGTTGTGGAAAGATAGAGAATGATGAACTGAAAAAAAGAATGTGTGATGAGCATGAATGAGATGTGTACAATGAAGTGAATGGTTAACTGAACAAACAAAAGAAAAAAGTTTAGTTAACTAAACAAACGAAGGAAAAAGGTTTAGTTAACTAAACAAACGAAGGGAAAAGGTTTAATGAGTTAAGATGCATGAACATTGTAAGTTGTTTCAGATTTCCACTGTTTTCTTTAAATAAGGACTGCAAATTAGTTAATGAATAACAAACTTGACTCCTAAATTTTATTTCTTGGTTTTGGATAAGAATCTTCTAGTTTTAGTTTATACAGATTCACTTAGCATGTTTATTATTGAATTCAATAGAACGGTCAATATATTTTTTTGCCTTATTGTATTCGCTCGCTGTTACAATTTGATAGCATAATTGTTCTTTATATCTAATGCTTTCAATTGCGCAAGTTCAATTATAGTATGTTTACTTCAATGTGTATTTTAGTTTCTGTTAATGTACGTTATAATGTATATCTTTCATGATAATAGAAACCAAGTAGGGGGGGGGGGGGGGGGGTAACCTTCGGGATGGTGCCCACATGCATGAGTGAGGAAAAAGAAAGAACCCTAAAGGCGGGTATATGCCGGGAAAGAAAGAACTCTAAAGGCGGGTATATGTCGGAAAAAGAAAGAACCCTAAAGGCGGGTATATGCCGAAAATAGGGAGTTGAGGTAGATGGGTAGTCCGGATCTAGCCTAGCTGCTAGGATACACCCTTACCAAATCGAGAAAGGGACTATTATGCACACAGGAGGTTAGAATCCGTACAGCTATGCCATCTCAAAGGAAAACCCTCAATCTCCAGCTCGATGTTCGAGTTAAGAACGAACGTAGTGAAAGAAGTTGGTTTGAGTGACCCCCATTCCAAGAAGAACTAAAGAGAGAAATACATAATTTGTTTTCCCCCATCTCCTTACTGGGCATAAGCTCACATCCTTACTCGTGGTGTAGGTACAATGACGAACAGATAGTAAATGAAATAAGAAGATGATGAGAAACACCTAATGAAGTAGGGATGAATGATTTCACATACACGGGATTCGGGCTGGCAAGTCAAAGACAAAGTAAAGTAAACGGTTATGAATTAATGAAGTTAAAGGAAAGTAAACGGTTATGACTCAATATTTCTTTGAAAGATTTCTTACGCTTTCGCTATGATTTACAAAGGGTTATTTTATAACGCTTCCACAAGACTTTGAAACATATGATTTTCCTTACAGTATTTACGCTTCCGCATTTTTAATAAGTTGGTTTTCAGGATGAGTTTTAAGAAAGAGTTAGTAGCGATTTGAATTTACGCACTCTGATTTGTCTTAAAAGGCAAATTCAAATTTTTACGCATTTTAACGATTTACGAAAATCTGGGTCGTTACATAACGTGTCCAAAAATCAGCATCGAAATCGCCACCAAAACAGAGTTATGCTTCAGGGAAGTTTAGCCTTGGATTAGGGTTTCAAGAAACTGATTCTGGTTACCAATATTAGAACGACAATGACTCCACTTGCATACACCTTTTTAGCCCCAAAATTACAGGTCCAGTAGATAACAAATAAGGCAACAACACTCTCAAATCTTGGCTTCAAAGATTACCCACACATGCAGTTGTGCGTGATGCAATCCGAGATTCAGATATGGAATTGCAACTAACAGATATGTGACAATGATTTCTTTCCTTTTAAAAATCCAATAATCAATATCCAATCAAAACAAAACCTGTATAAAATCAACTTAAGCTGAATCTCAATTCCAGAGGATCAAAAATGAAGAATGCCTTTCACAAAAAATAATCAAGAACAAGAACAAGAAATCGGTTAGGTTCGCGGATCCCTCCAACACCAAGGGGGTGACTGATTCGGTCACTCGATGAAGTGACAATCCAAACCGAGATTTCCTGAGGTCTTCTATCTCCACACCCTAAACACAACTTCACTAGGAGGCTGCTGAAAGAAAGAGCTTTAGCCTTTCTTCTCAAGACCTAGCAAGAACAAGAAGAAAGGTCGAAGAATAAGAGGGGATAGCTGAGGAGCTTCCACACCCACGGGAGAGAACACAAGAGCAAAGCTCAAAATTGATAATTAGGGTTTTTCAAAAGTCCTTACAAACTTTCATTAGAGAGGACTAAATACTTTCTAATGATACATGAAAAGAAAATTACCAATTCGCCCCTAAAACACAAAATTTGTCGTGAGGGCTCGGTTTACACGCAAATCGAGCACCTCCAAACCTACAAGCATGAATTGGAATAAAAACTCACAAAATAATTCACAACCAAGTGTTCAGGAACGATAGATCCAAAACTAATAAATCTAATGTGTAATATCAATAAAATGCTTTCAAATAACCTCACATCCCTCAATCCCCGAAAGCTCCTCCAAACCAGAATAAGATGGCTCTAGCCGATCATGGCTTGCATGGCTCCACGTTAGAACATGGCGCGGAGCTTCTTGATCTTCATGTGATGGCTTCTCCATGGATTCTAATGCATTATTGTTCCCTGCAAAATAAGATCGTGTTTGAAAAGCAATGAGCCTCTTAGTGCGTGACCGGACCTCGGGCACATCATTTGTAATACCCCAAAAATATATTTTTCCCCGTTTATCGATGTCATGTTGGGAGATATTATGCGTAAATTATGTTTAAAAAGTATAAGGTTAATATTGGAAAAGTAATCTAAGTATGGAAATTAAGAAAAGTGTATACAACGAGTTTTCGGACGAAGGCTCGGACAGTGCGGACGGCGCAGATGTTATTGAATTGAATCTGCACAATTTTCTGGACGAAATCTGGCTCGGATGACGCGGACGTGGAAGAAACGAATTTGTACCAGATTTTGTGAGTTTTCAGACACGTCCTTCTCGTACGAAATCGGGCGCGGACGACTTATATCGTCGAAAAAGTTGAAAAAATCCGAGAAATCCTTTTATATTCTCTTCTCTCTCTTCCGAGTTCTTGTCTTACATATTAAGTTCTCTCTCGTCCTGCCTTCCTGCGAGACGTCTATTCTTCCCTTGGTTGTGGAAGCTTTTCCACGTGGTCTTAGAACATTGGACCACATCCTCCTTGAATTGGGCAATTGACAGTCTTTCTCCTCTACAACTTATCGTCTTCTCTGTTGCAGCTGACGTTCTTTTTCTCCTTAGTCTATATAGGTAAGTCTCCTTCCTTGTGTTTCTCTCTGGAAATCGTGGGTAAATGAATGAAGTGTTGCATTGCTATGAGATGAGAGTGTTACCTTGCTGAATGTTAAGTGTTAAGATGTGAGTTAAGGGTTGAGTGGTGTGTGAAGTGTACTCTGTTCGTTTTTCCGTGAAGTGAAGCAAAGGTAAGAAATTATTGTTATGAAGTTTACTGGTTTGATTATGGATCGTTGGACATGAAAGTGGGATTCATCGTTTATGTTGCATTGTATAGGACCTATAGTGAGTTGGAAGATTGACTGTTGTTTTGCTTGGTTGGAACCTAAGGTAAGAATTGAAATTTGTCTTGGCCAAAGGTGGCCCTACATTATGGGTTTTTGTTTGCTAATTATTGATTTCACTGTCTAATGCTTGAGTGTGAAGCATGAATGTCGGATTAGTACCTTGTTATTGCTGTGGAGTATTGATTAAAAATGAGAAGTCCTGTTATGTTGTTGATTTGGATCTGTTATGCTCCCGTTATGCTCTCAATGTTTGGTTTTGGTCCTAGGAATTGTATGCTGTCAATGTCAGACTATATTTAAGAAATAAGCATAGAATGGAGGGTACTGTTAATTTAATTGAAACATAAAATAGAATAAGTATGAAATGAGATACAATAGTCTGAAAATTTGTTGATACAATTTGCCTTCCTCGGCATTGTTAATATGGTTGTACCTTATAATGGGCATGAAATGAAGTAGGATAGTCTGGAAGTTAATGATGAAAACTATCCTCTAAATTGTGTTTGATAAACTGTAAGTATGAGTAGTACTGAAATTAGGATATGTTATTCTTGCTCACACCGTTTATGGATAGCTCTAAAGTCACATTGTCTTAATTTCAAATATTTGTTTGAAACATGGATATTTTGATAAATTAACGTGGTGCCCTTCAATTGAGTTTCCGGTTGCAATTGTAATCAATTTGGTTGTGTTTCCATTTTATACTGCTTCTGTGATTTATTTCGCGTTATTCATTTATCACCCTAGGACTTATGAAACTGTTCACATATTGTATGACATCCTAAAATATATGTAAATAGTCATGTGGGGGTTTGGGAGGATTGAGAATGGTTCTCGCAGCGACACCCCTATTAGAGTGCCTACTCCCAATTAGGGGGCGGTGAGGTACGGTTAAGCCACGGGAATCATAAGATTCTCAATTCTCTTGTTCTGAAATCTCTAATGTCTTCAACAAAAGTGTATGGGTATGGCTCGTGGTGACACCCCTATTGGTGTGTTTCCTCATTGGAAATACGGTTAAGCCACAAAATCAATTGACTTACCCATTGCCCAGGTTAACAGATGAGATACGATTCTTCTCTGTAATGTATTGTGTGATCATGCATCATATGCATTTGCATTTTAATTCTGATTCTTGTTGGGCATTAGGCTCATTGTTTTCCCCATAGGTGATTATTATAATGAAGATTTTGCACCAGTGAAGGAGGAGGCGTTCCAAGATGTCCCCTCGTATTATCAACCGATTTGACCTGTTGGGCGTGGTCTACATAACTTGTGATTGTTGGTATTTTGTTATTTTGAGGGAATGAACATTTTGGTAATTTACTAATTTCAATGTTTTGAATATTATAAACAGAGACTTTTGTGTTAAAAACATTGTGAACTATTTTGTGAAATTTATATCCTGCATGGGTACTCTGATCTTGCAAATGAACTTCAAAAGTTGAGTAAATAAAGCAAAAAAATTTTATGACGTATTTTAAATTGAGAAAAATGATTTTTAAATAACGGGGCGTTACATCCCCGGGTGATTGAGGATTTGACCTCAAATCCAATGCTTGACTCGTGTCGTCCTCCCTTGTTTGTTTGTCCTCCCCCATGTATGGTGACAGATCTTGTACATTGAAAGTGGAAGATACCCCATATTCCTCCGGGAGTTCTATACGGTAGGCGTTATTGTTAATTCATTCTAGTATCTTGAAGGGACCATCGGCCCTTGGTAGGAGTTTGCATTTTCTTTGTTTAAGGAACCTATCTTTTCGTAAATGCAGCAACACTAAGTCCCTAATTTCAAATATTACTTCCTTACGACCCCAGTTAGCAAGTCTAGCATATTCCTCGTTCTTTTTCTCGTTACATTTTCGTACTCCTCATGTAAGGTCTTGACTCTTGTGGCTTTAATAGCTCCATCTTCGCTAACATACTCATTCAAAGGAAGGGGAATGAGATCCATGGAAGTAAGAGGGTTAAACCCATATACCACTTCGAATGAGGTGTGTTGTGTTGTCCCATGCACACTTTGATTATAAGCAAACTCGATATATGATAGTTGTAAGTCCCAATCTGTCAAACGCTTGCTAATAATGGTTCTAAGTAGAGCCCCCAAAGTAAGATTCACAACTTCCGTTTGCCATCGGTTTGAGGGTGAAAAGAGGTGTTGAAAAGTAGTTTCGTGCCCAACTTCTTCTAGAGGGTCTTCCAAAAAGTACTCAAGAATTTCGTATCACGATCTGAGACGATAGAACGGGGCACTCCATGAAGTCGCACTATTTCTTTGAAGAAAAGATCTGCCACATGATTGGCGTCGTCGGTTTTGTTGCGCGCGATGAAAGGAGCCATATTGGAAAATCTATCGACCACCACCATAATGGAATCTTTAGATCTCATCGTTCGAGGGATCCCCAAAACAAAGTCTACGCTGATCTCCACCCACGGATGAGAAGCTACGAGCAAGGGCATATACAGTCCCTATGGGAGGACACGACTCTTGGCTTTCTTACAAACAATGCATCGTTCAACAAGTCTTTTGACATCCCGTCGTAAATGAGGCCAATGAAAATGTTCTTGAACAGCTTCTAACGTCTTTTTACTACCAAAATAACTCGCCAAACCCCCACAATAAGCTTCCATTACAAGGGTTTCTCGAAGGCTACAAATAGAAATACATATCTTGCCCCCTTTGAAAAGAAAACCGCCCTCCACATAAAAAGGCATTTTGGCCTTAGCCAAACAATTTCGATAAATGCTCCCGAAATCTGCATCATTAGCATATAACTGTAATGCCTCGTTGATTTAAAAACATTTTTTCTCGTTTTAAAATACGTCATATAAAATTTTCACTTAATTTATTCGATACTCGAAATATATTTTAGAAGAAAATGAAATCAGAGTAAATTGTGCAGAAATAATAGTAGGGATTCAAAACATAGTTCAATTGTTCACCATCAAAGTCCCAAAAGTCCCTAGCTACAAATATTAATAATATCCAAAATACCACAAAGGTCAGTTACCAAAATACCCTTCTCTCAAAATACCATTATCTCTCATCCCACACGAGCCACACCTAGCAGGTCAAATCGGCTGATAACACGAGGGGTCATCCTGGAATGTCTCCTCCTCAACTGGAATATCGTCTTCCTTATAAATATAACCTACATTACGGGGAAGACAAGAGCCTAACGTCCAGGAAGAATCAGAATTTAAATGCACACAATGCGTTATAGCTGAGAACCGTATCTCTTCTGAAGTCAAGGTGGAATACTCCCTAGGGTCTTGTGGCCTAACAAGTCACTCCGATGAGGAGATATATCTATTGGGAGTGTTTCCACAAGTCGGTATCCTCACTTTTGTTGAAGACATTGGAGGTTTCAAAACGGGGGAAAGTATGAACACTAGATTCCACGTAGCTAACTCTCATCTCACTGCTTCCTATGTGGAAGTATCCTACCGTATGGAATGTCACCAATCACCCGAACTCCCACATGCTTGTTTATATATATTAGGTATGACACACATCATGTAAGCAATTCATAAGTCAAACAAGTCTTTTGACATCCCGTCGTAAATGAGGCCAATGAAAATGTTCTTGAACAGCTTTTGACGTCTTTTTACTACCAAAATAACTCGCCAAACCCCCGCAATAAGCTTCCATTACAAGGGTTTCTCGAAGGCTACAAATAGAAATACATATCTTGCCCCCTTTGAAAAGAAAACCGCCCTCCACATAAAAAGGCATTTTGGCCTTAGCCAAACAATTTCGATAAATGCTCCCGAAATCAGCATCATTAGCATATAACTGTAATGCCTCGTTGATTTAAAAACATTTTTCCTCGTTTTAAAATACGTCATATAAAATTTTCACTTAATTTACTCGACACTCGAAATATATTTTAGAAGAAAATGAAATCAGAGTAAATTGTGCAGAAATAATAGTAGGGATTCAAAACATAGTTCAATTGTTCACCATCAAAGTCCCAAAAGTCCCTAGCTACAAATATTAATAATATCCAAAATACCACAAAGGTCAGTTACTAAAATACCCTTCTCTCAAAATACTATTATCTCTCATCCCACACGAGCCACACCTAGTAGGTCAAATCGGCTGATAACACGAGGGGTCATCCTGGAATGTCTCGTCCTCAACTGGAATATCATCTTCCTTATAAATATCACCTACATTACGGGGAAGACAATGAGCCTAACGTCCAGCAAGAATCAGAATTTAAATGCAATGCAAATGATGCGTGATCACACAATGCGTTATAGCTGAGAACCGTATCTCTTCTGAAGTCAAGGTGGAATACTCCCTAGGGTCTTGTGGCCTAACAAGTCACTCCGACGAGGAGATATATCTATTGGGAGTGTTTCCAGAAGTCGGTATCCTCACTTTTTTTGAAGACGTTGGAGGTTTCAAAACGGGGGAAAGTATGAACACTAGATTCCACGTAGCTAACTCTCATCTCACTGCTTCCTATGTGGAAGTATCCTACCGTATGGAATGTCACCAATCACCCGAACTCCCACATGCCTGTTTATATATATTAGGTATGACACACATCATGTAAGCAATTCATAAGTCTTAGGATGATGCATGAATACCACAAAATAAAACATAGGAACAATGCACAAAAGGAACACAATTATTGCAAATATAATTCATGAAACTGTAAAGCAGCATAATTTACCGACAACGTATGATTTTCATTATCGTTTCATTCTATTAACTAGCTTTAGTGTTCGGCAAGGCATTACAAGTTTTTGAAGCGTTCTTTTAACCGTTACGAGCAAGGTAAACATGATTAGATCAACCCAAGGTTAAAGTTAAACTTATCTCCACTTCAACTATCTCATTTAGTCTCCACATTTAATACAGTTGTTTAACATACTTGGAGTTTAAGAATACTATCTATAAGCATATGAACAGTTTACAATTCATAGACGACAGTTTCAAAGCTCCTAGATTAGATCCAAATAGAAAGATCCCAAGGCAAGATTCAACCATATCACAATCCATGCTTCCATGTAAACTAAGATTTGTCAGCTACTCATAGTTGACCGCAATTCATATTAACTACTCAGTTACAAGACACATTGGCATTAATCTCCAGCAACTAACAGTCTCAGTCCGGGTTATCATATTTTTCACCAAATAACATCCATTTCTACTACTCATGCTTAAGACAAAATCCAAGTGTTGACAGTACAAATAGAAGCAGACAAATCCAATTTCTAATAATTTAACAAAACTTGTCATTTATGCAAAGCAGTTCACAGCATATCAAAATCATTCAAAACCCTAATGTAGGGCCTCATTTGGCCAACCAAAATTCTAATCATTACCTCAACGTTTCCATCAACTAGTACAAGCAGAAAACAACAAAAGAACCAACAATAAAAGCCAACGTCTCTAACCTTCCAAACGTCCAATAATGCCTATGCAAAAATAGCATTTAGATCCAACGTTCATTATCAATTCAATCTAAATCAGGAACATAATCAGACCAAAAGTCCCAAGATTAGCTCTTACCTTCACGGTGGAAAATTCCTCACAAAATTTCTTCAGAGCGACACAATTCTCTAATACACTTTACACTTACACTTCACTCACAAGGCACTCTCTCAACACTTCACTTTCATCCACAGAACAAAACATAGAGGAGAAGCCTTACCTCATATAGATTGAGGAGAGAAGATTTGTGCAGCTGCAAGGGATAAAGTTGACATTGTTCAAACCAAGAAGGGTGGTCCACTAGCATTTTACCAAGTGGAAAGGCTCCCACACCTAAGGTAGAGACTGGATGCAGCAGGAGGTAGAGAGAGAGAGAGAGAGTTTGCTGAGTGCTCACGAAATCGGAAGAGAGAGAGTGCAATATAAATGGGTTTCTCAGATTTTCCAAATAATTCAGACGAGTCGAGACATCCGGAGTATCAAAACTCCATTTGGGACGAGAAAATGCATCCCAAGCCTTCGTCCATACCATCCGCAAGTGACATTTGGACGAGATGTCGCGTCCGCATCTTCGTTCGCAATTCATCCGAATGTGTCATAAAATTGTCCAGAGTTAAATCGGACGCAAGCCATCATCATCTGCAATCGTCCGAAATGAGTTCTAAATTGTACAGATTCAAATCGAACGCGGGCCTCTTCATCCGCAGAGTCCACAAAGTCGTCCTAAAGTACAAGGGCGCAGCTCAACAGTTGTGCGGATGCGCCAAGTCGTCCGTAGTGGCATCCCCAGGCGTCTAAACCTCATTAATGCACATTTTCCCAAGTTTTTCATACTTAGGTTATTCTTCGACGTTAACCATACACTTTCCAGGCACGACTTAACACTTATCGTCGCATAATACGATGCACTAAGCATATATTAAAATTATCCATATTTAATACATCATCAAAAGGGAAATATATTTTCTAGGTATTACAAGAACTCCTTGATCCAATTAAAACCAAAGAGTTGGGCATTTAGCTTGGTTAGGAGAACATACCCTCGTGAAAGAGCATCATCCACTTGGTTAGTCTCACCTCTCTTGTACTTCATAATATACGGGTAAAGCTCTAGGAATTCCACCTACTTGCCATGTCGTCGGTTTGGCTTTCCTTGGCTTCGAGTGTGTCGTAAAGCTTGGTGGTCAGAATGTATTATAAATTCCTTTGATTGCAAATAATGTTGCCACACCTCGAGAGCCCGAATAACGGCATAGAATTCTTTGTCATACGTGGAGTAATTTAAGGCAACCCCTTTTAATTTTTCCCTCTTGCATGAGCACAGCTCCGATGCCCAAACCTGTGGCATCGCATTCAACTTCGAAGACTTTTATAAAATTTGGCAATACTAGTAATGGAGCATGGCACAACTTATCTTTTATCAATTCAAAGCTTGTTTGGCAAGGCCGGGACCAAATAAATTCCTTTCCCTTCTTTGTATAATCGGTAATAGGGGTCATGATAGAGCTGAACCCCTTAATAAATTGGTGGTAGAATGATGCTAGGCCATGAAAACTGTGTACCTTGGATACACTCTTTGGAGTAGGCCAATCCCTAATAGCTTCATTTTTTGCATCATCCATTTCCATGCCTTCCTTTGTAATTATGAAACCCAAGAAATATACTTTGTCCTGGGCTAAGGAACACTTTTTAAGATTGCCCAATAACTGTGCTCGTCGGGGAGTCTCAAATAATGCTCGAAGATGCTCGATATGAGTTGGTAGATCAGGACTATAAACAAGAATATAGTCAAAATAAACGACGATAAACTTCCCCATGAACTCTCGTAGAAGGTGATGCATAATCCGCATGAAAGTGCTCGGAGCATTAGATAGCCCAAAGGGCATAACCAGCCATTCATAGAGGCCATACTTTGTCTTAAAAGCCGTCTTCCACTCATCACCCTCTCGCATGCGGATTTGGTGATACCCGCTCTTAAGATCAATCTTCGAAAAAATGGAAGCACTACTGAGCTCATCTAACATATCTTCCAAACGGGGAATAGGGAACTGGTACTTAATCGTGATCTAGTTGATGGCTCTACTATCAACACACATATACGAATAGAGCCACCCTTCTTGGGGACCAATAATGAGGGTACTGCGCACGGACTAAGTGACTCACGTATATATCCTTTCTCTAGTAACTCCGTAACTTGCCGGTGCAATTCTTTTGACTCCTCAAGATTGAGCCTATATGATGGACGATTAGGCAAGGTGGCCCCCGGAACAAGATCTATTTTGTGCTCAATACCCCTCAGTGGTGGTAAGCCATGGGGCAAATCTTTAGGAAAAACATCTTCAAATTCATTGATCACTTGTAAAACAGATTCGAGTATGACTCCCGATTCCTCAATTCTTTCTTTGAATAGCATTAAGACTATAGGGCCCCCTTGCAGCAAGGCTCTCTTGAGATCCCTATTGGATAGGAAAAAGTTAGCCTCGACCCTCCTCTTGTTTATACATGCATAGTCTTGGCCGATTTGCTCAGGACGGAGAGGAGCCAAGTTCACCGTTCTTCCTTTGAATTTGAATGAGTAAAAATTTCTGAAGCCGTCGTGGATTGCTCTTCTATCAAATTGCCAAGGATGACCCAATAGAAGGTGACTTGCATTCATAGGTACCACATCAAAAAGAGCATTATTCTCATAACCCCCAATAGTAAACACAATTCGAACTTGCTTGGTCACCTTGATGTGATCCTTATCATTCAACCAATTAAGCTTATAAGGATTCGGGTGAGGGTTTGTCTCCAAGCCTAATTTCTCAACAACTTCAAGTGACACAACGTTAGTGTAGCTTCCTCCATCTATTATCAATGAACAAAGCTTCCCCTTCACTTGGCAACGAGTATGGAAAATAGTCTCTCTTTGAATTTCATCATCACGGGTTTGGATGTCATGGACCATTTCATCACTACTAGTAAAGGCCCCTCTTGTGCATAAAACGTTTCTTCCAATGATTCTTCAATAGTACAGGAGGATTCTTCCTCTTCATCTTCACTAACAACCTCATTAGAGTCTCCTCTTAATATCATAACTCGCTTGCTCGGGCATTGAGAAGCTATATGGCCAAAACCAAGACACTTGAAACATTTCACATCCCTTGACTGTGGCTTGGTTGTATCATTAAAAACTTTCTTCTCTTCATTGTTCTTGAAAGGAGTACCTTTATCATCACTTTTGGGACTCGGTTTGGGTGGAGGATTGCTCTTTTGAAATGGCCGAGCCGAGGTTTCCTTCATTCTCCTCTTCTTTTGCCTTTCTATTTTTAGGGCAAGTTGAACAACGTCATCCATAGTGTTGAAAGGTTGTAGTTCCACTAAATCCCTGATGTCTCTTTGGAGGCCTTTAATGAATCTACCAATACTTTGCTCTTTAGGTTCATTGTTAGAGCAACGAATTTTAAGAATCTCAAATTCTGTCAAATACTCTTCAACTGTGGATGTACCTTGCCTCCAATTTTGGTGTTGTAGATAAAGTTCTTGCTTTTAGTGGGGTGGCACAAATCGCTTTTGCATCAACATTTTCATAGTTCTCCAATTTCTAACATCATCATATCCAACTCTCCTTCTTGGGGCCTTGGTATCCTCCCACCAAAGAATTGCATAACCGGACAACTCTATGGTGACCATTTGAAGTTTAGTCTTTTTGGAAACATCATGTCACTCAAAAATTCTATCCACCTTCTCCATCCATCCTAAGAATTCACCACCATTATTGGAGCCTTTAAAGGGGGGAATAGTTGCTTTCACATGCCTCATCTCATTGTGGTTGAAAGATCTCCTTCTTGGACTAAAAGAAAAGTCCTCCTCGGTTTCAAAATTTTCTTCCTCATCCAAGCTTTCCACTCGGCCTCTTGATTCTCTAGAGGTGTTCAGCCTCCTTCTAAGGCAAGGTGTTCTAGGCTCTCTCATATGGTCATAAGAGGGTCCTTCATGGTCATGTTGAAGTCTTTGAAGTGCTTCTTTCATTTCATCAAGTTGAGCTTGCAATGTCTTCTTGGATTGAGTAGTTTCCCTCTCTAGTGATGGTGAATCGCTTGGATCGATTCTCCTACCTCGTTGGGAGTTTACTCCACTCCTTGTACTCATTATAGGCACTTAATAGAATCACAATACACCAACAAAAAGCAAGAGCTAGGCTCTGATACCAAATGATAGAGTCCAAGACTCTAGGTGGCTAACAATCAAAATATGTTATCAACTAGTTAACCAATTCGAGCTCCAAATTTAGAACAGGGGCAACTCCAATTGCATACAGCTTTAAGAGCTCAAACTTATAGGTCTAATGATCAATAGTTCAAAGAATAACGTGTCCAAAAATCAGCTTTGAATCGCCACCAAAACAGAGTTATGCTTTAGGGAACTTCAGCCTCAGATTAGGGTTTCAAGAAACAGATTCTAGTTACCAATATTAGAACAACAATAACTCCACTTGCATACACTTTTTTAGCCCCAAAATTACGGTCCAATAAATAACAAATAAGGCAACAACACTTTCAAATCTTGGCTTCAAAGATCATGCACACACAGAGTTGTGCGTTATGCAATCTGAGATTCAGATCTAGAATTGCAACTAACAGTTTTGCGGCAATGATTTCTTTCCTTTTAAAACTCTAATAATCAATATCCAATCAAAACAAAACTTGTATGAAATCAACTTAAGTTGAATCTCAATTCTAGAGGATCAAAAATCAAGAATGCCTTTCCCGAAAAATAATCAAGAACAAGAACAAGAAATCGGTTAGGTCCACGGATCACTCCAACACCAAGGGGGCGACTGATTCGGTCACTCAATGAAGTGACATTCGAAATCGGGGTTTGCTGAGGTCTTCTATCTTCATACCTCGAACACAACGTCACTAGGAGGCTACTAGAAGAGATAGCTTTAGCCTTTCTTCTCAAGACCTAGCAAGAACAAGAAGAAAGATAGAAGAAGAGGAGTGGATAGCTGAGGAGCTTCCACACCCACGGGAGAGAACACAAGAGCAAGTCTCAAAATTGATAATTAGGGTTTTTCAAAAGTCCCTACAAACTTTCATTAGAGAAGAATAAATACTCTCTAATGATACATCAAAAGAAGATTACCAATTTGCCCATAAAACACAAAATTTGTCGTGAGGGCTTAGTTTACATGCAAACCAAGCACCGCCAAACCTACAAGCATGAATTGGAATAAAAACTAACAAAATAATTCACAACCAAGTGTTCAGCAACTAGAGATCCAAAACTAATAAATCTAACGTGTAATATCAATAAAATGCTTTCAAATAACCTCGCGTGCCTTGATCCCAGAAAGCTCCTCCAAGCCTGAATAAGATGGCTCTAGTCGATCATGGCTTGCATGGCTCCACGTGAGAACATGGCGTAGATGTAACGACCCAGATTTTTAACCGTTTTTAAGAGTACGTTAATATTCACTAAAACAAATTTCGAAGTTACAAATTTTCTTTTAAAAATGACTCATTTCATACAAAGGGTTATCAGAGTGCCAAAATTCGATTGTTACCAAAAGCTCATTTTACCATTCATTAAATGATGGAGAACTATTATCTACGGTTTGCGGAAGCGATATAAAAATTTATCTATAAAAGTTGCGGAAGCATAACTAGACGGAAATCTAACTTTTGAAGACTATCATTGCCAAGGAAAAACTATGACTAACTATTTTAGGGAAAACATAATTTAAAGCATCATGTAAAGTGGTAATTTAACTTTAAATGTCTGAGTTTCCAAAGTAAATCCACGTACACTATTCCGGACAGACATTTGATAAGGGTGAAAGGAAAATTAACGTTTACAAAAATAAGTTTTGACGTTAGCCCTTACAAAATCTTCTTCTTCTTCTTCATTACTTAGCGTCATACTACTACTCTGCTAGCGTCTCTATCGGATCTACCACAGGCTTCACCGAAATGGCCTCCTCTGCAGCACCTGGCACAATCACTTCATTACCTACACCACAAGTAACGACGTGAGTTTTTGCCCAATAAGGAGATGGGGGAAAAGAAATGCATATGTCTCTCTTTAGTTTCCTTTGGAATGGTGGCCACCTAAACCAATTCTTTCATTACGTTTCGTTCTTTCATTCGTTCTTTACTCCTACTTTGTGATGGAGATTGGAAGACCAGTATGGGATGGTATAGTGGGTCGGACCTAACATCCTATGGACAACTAGGTCCCGTTCCCGATAAGGTAGGGGCATTTCCTAATTGTCAGGCTAGGACCGCTACCCATCCGCCTCCCAACTCCCTTATTCCTTTCCTTTTCCTTTTCTTATCGTTTTACTTTCCTTACCATACATGTGAGTACCACCCTGAGGGGGTACTCCCTACTTTGTTTCTATTATATGAATGTATGAGGACACTCCCTCCTAGACTAGTACATACATGGATATCAAACAACAATACAACATAACACATAATGGAAACAAGGTGTGCTCACGTAGAATGCTATGATAACATGCCAACGGTTAAATTAAGATTAACTAAGCCTAATCATCCCACACACAAAACTTATTCGTGCTTAAGGAAATGATGGAAATCTAAAGCATGCTTTATCATTGATCTCAAATAAAGTAGTTGACAATTTACAAGCTATTATATGAGATCGTGCTATTAAATGAAATTATGCAAATAAATGAACTCATGCTATTGAACAAAGGTGAGCAACGTACGATAACAACGAAAATAAAACAACGAATCATGCTCCTTAGAGAGGGAATAAACAGTAGAAAATCACAAGGCAGAACGGCGAACATGTATTTTATCAATCCTATACAGCAGCGAATAATAAATAGTGAGGCATGCTTCTTAGATGATGATAAATAGCATAAAATAAATGTTAATCATGCTTTTAAATCGATTATTACATCAGCGAAATGTTTAAAAATAGAATAGCGAACGTGCGTTTAACTGATCATATGCAGCAGCGCGATATCATCGGGTAGGGACAATGGAAACATGCTCTTTGAGTGACTAAAATAGCAGTAAATAACAAGTCTAAATGAATGACGAGACATGCTTCAAAACAGTAATAGGAAGGCAATTTGAATGATGAAATGGAACGGTAGAGCATGCTTCCTAATTGATTATAAACAGTAGCGAGAGATAACGAAATCAAGCAGCGAAAACATATTTCTAAATTAACAGTAACAGTGGTAACGAATACTTAACATGCTTTTATTTGGCAAATATAATAGTGAATAGTAGATCCAAACAACCAGCGGATCATGCCTTAATGAAGATAATAGCAGCAACGTAATAGATCAAAAACAACAGTGGGTCATGCTTCGATATTGATAATAACAGTGGCACAATGGATCAAAACGAACAGTGGAATATTATGAACGAGTTAGACTACGAATCATGTGATTTAAAGAATTCAGCAAGTAAAGAAACTGATTAAACGCAGAACGTGCTTCTCAACTACTAAAGGAACACAACGGTCAACATGCTTGTGAACAAATAATCCAACAGTGAGCAATAACCAACAAGACAATGGAATATGTGTCTTAAATATACACACAGTAGTAACAAATGTCAAATGGGCCTAGCGAAATCATTCTTTATATCTTTGACCGTATTTACGAGTTATGACAGTAGAAATATAGCAAAACATGCTCATATAACAAGGAAATAAACTACAAAATGTGTTTATAGCAGGGAAATAAAACTATAGATCATGCTATTTAAAGACGAATAAAGTTAGGTTAAACACTACACCCAAGTCAATCTCCCATCCCACAATCAGGAACAAATAGTCTATAGTCCACAAAACAAAATCTCTATCGTTGCTAGAAGTCCATCAAGAACTCACTCATACTTCACATCTATTTTAAACGTCATTCCTTTGATTCATTCAAGCTTAACTAGCACTTTCACATTTATCACAAAAGAAAACTATACTACAACTAGCAAAGCATCTAAGAAATCGGGAGAGTAAGGCAACTAATACTGTTCAACAAGCAACTACTCAGCAACTGAAAGCAACTACAGACCAAAAAATTTCTACAGGAAAAACAATCACTCACACACACATTTACTTGGGGGTAGGGCCTCCAAATGGCCAAGACTACCTCATTCCTTACACCTTTCTGTTTATGGCTCTACTCCCAGCAGCAGCTCCCTTCACTCCCACGCAGAAACTCACCCGAGGCTTCTCCAAGAAGAACACCAAACTCAGAAAATAAAGGGAAAGGGGAGGAAGAAGCTGAGAATAAGTAGAGGCTCCCTTGGGGAGACAAATCGTACATGAGGCAGGGAGCAGGGTCCTGGCTGGTCCGGATTGTGGTGTGTGTGATTTGGTGTCGAGAGTCAGCAATTTCATTTGTTGGCATCGTTTTCATTCTGATTTTAAATCTGTTCTGTCGCAATTTTGCGATGATTCGAACTAGTGCAGACCACTTAATTCAGTCCGCAGTCATCCGCAACACCAAAATCTTTAGGCTAAAAATATGACTTCAGACAGAAATTGGTGTTCCCACCTTTGTCTGTGGTCCGGACACCTGACCTCTTCCGCCTCATCCGCATGCATCATCCGAATGTGTCCAAGATTTGGACAAATTCAATTTGGAAGACTCATTACCTCGTCCACAGGCATCCACAGTCTTCCTAAAGTCTCCAGATTAAAACAAATTTGACGCGGACGCATTCTTCCTCATCTGCATCACCCGCAAGGTCATTTGGAAGTCCACGTCGCGCAGAATTTCGGACGCGTCATCTCGTCCCTGAAGTCGGGGCGACATTCCAGGTGTGTTGCGGATGACACTTCACATCCGTAACGTCGTCCTCAGGCCTCCGAACAGATTGCAAGTCCATTTCCTTTGCATTTTTGATTAAGTTTTTATCCGAGTCAGATTTCCCGCAAAATAACGAGTCACGAATTAACACGTATAGGGATGATATGCATATATATATATTATGCCAGTTTCTATTTCCAAAGTGTGATTACATCATTTAATGGAAAAATTAGGATCGGGTTGTTACAGTAGAGCTTCTCGATCTTCATGTGATGGCTTCTCCATGGATTCTAATGCATTATTGTTCCCTGTAAAATAAGAGCGTGTTAGAAAAGCAATGACCCTCTTGGCTCGTGAGCGCGTGATCGAACCTCGAGGTACATAAGGCTTGGAATTATTCTCAGTCTTCTGCAAAAAAATTCACGTCTTGAGCTGAGTAACTAGGTTCTCTTCGAGAATTGGGTCGCCTGACCTGGCAGTTCTATTCGACCCGCCTCCAGGTCGTGACAATACCCTTATCCAAAATTACACCAAATTAATTTCTCAATTTTCTTTACTTAATTCATTTCAAGAAAATTGGGGTATTACAAGTTTTATATAAAAATAAGAAAAGAAAGAGATTTTAAATGATTTTATATTAATGTTTGACACACCATTTGATCATGGTTTGAGATAAAAGATAGAATTAATTTTATCATGCATTGCACATAGTATAGATTTCTTTACTGTATTAGTCACGCACCCCAACAACCTCCTCCTTCCCAGGTTTGATTGTTGTGGCGGGTGTCTGTGTTTTCCGGTAAGGGTTCTACTTTTTTCTAGTCATAGAATTTATATTTAGGTATTGAATGGTTTCATTTCTTGCACAATATTCTTTTTTTTATTTGGTTTTACGATATTTATTTATCTTATCAATCACTTTGTGAATTTCGACTTAATTTATTTGAGTTTTAGGCTTTATTTCATGTTAAATCTTCCTCTAACTTCTTAGTTTTGGGCTGAGCGATCAGGTTCTCTCCGAGAATTAGATCATTGAACTCGGCATTTTTGTTAGGTTCGTCTCTAGATCGTAACACAACTAACTAATAGAATCAAGATTCAAATTTGGAATGTGATAAACATTAGGGAGAGAAAAAAAAAGGGTGATAATAAACCCAACATCTGCTAAAGGCATAAGAGAACCATCTACAGTTATAACTGAAACAGATAGTTTTGGTAATAATAAGTAAAAATTGGTCTAGAGAAATTAACAAATCAACTACTGTACTTTGTGTTCAATGACAATTTAACCATTAACGTATTTTTACTAACAATTTAACCACTAAACTATGGAAAATGGTCGTCGCAAATATCGTTGTTAATTTTTTAAGAACTCACAGTGGAAAAGAGAGAATACCCAAAGGAAAAACTACAAGAACTCGTGAGTTTACAGACTTTCACTAGAAAAGAGTTAACATCTATGCGGAATGGATTTAAGAAAATAATGTATAAGTTGATTTTAATGTTTTTTAGTTTGATAATTTAGAAGATTTTGTAAAAGAAAGTTAATATTTTAGATTTCAAATGATTTAGAATTGTTTTATTGTCTATGAGAGAATTACAACTTATCTGTGTTTTTCTAAGAAGAAGATAATGAATTTTTTTTTCATTTGTAGACTTTCCTGTGAGGAAAGTTATTTTTTTTGCGGAATAAAGTATTTCTTCTACGGAAAGACAATGTTTCTCTGCAGAAAGATGGCGTTCCTCTGCAAAAAAAAAAAACGATTTTCCTGATGTCTATTTCAATGGCTCACTTTTCGCAGCAGAAAGATAACTTTCTGCCGCAAAAAGCTAACGTTCCGCAGAGGAAATACAATGTTCCACATAGGAACAACAATTCTATGTAACAGAAAACGTAACTTTGGTGTTTACTCTATTAATTTTTTATAGTTTAAGTGTTTAAATTATTAGTAAAAATTGTTCAATAGATAATTTGTCATTAATTCCAACATCCAGTGGTTAATTTATTAATTTTTCATTGGTGTATTATGTTAAGTCAAAAATTCAAATGGCAAATGATATATCTAATTGTTATCATAGGAGAAGGCTGACGTAGTACGAGGAGTAAATTGAATCTGTTCAAATGGCTTCAACATTGGTGAATATCTAACCACCGTGAACTTAAAGTGCGAATGAAGCCAACAAAGGAGATATAACAAATAAGTCAATACCAATTATCAAAGTAAAACTGTCCAAAAAATGACAAATATCACGATCGTCCAAACAAAGGGAAAATGACAAATCAACCATCGTGGTTTCTCGATCAATTGTGTTTCATGGTTACTTCGAATTCGTTATGTATATGTTTTACGAATGCAATGTTTTTATTGGTTTTCTGACCTCTGCACCTTCAAACTAGCATAACTTTTGCTACAAGTATCAGAATTGAACGCAACAGGTATCACATCGAAGCTCTCTTAGAGCTCAAAATCAATCGTTTAAGCCCTCAAATTTGCGATAAAAAAATGCTTGGTCTGGAAAAATGTTTGATCGCAAATTTGAGGGCTTAAGCAATTGATTTTGGGGCTGGGAAAGACGGTCCTATGGTCAACTCAATGATGATTATAGAGCTCTGAGAGAGCTTCGATTTGATACCTCCTGCGTTCAATTCTGATACTTGTAGCAAAAGTTATGCTAGTTTGAAGGTACAGAGGTCAAAAAACCAATAAAAACATTGCATTCGTAAAGCATATACATAACGAATTCAAAGTAACCATGAAACACAATTGATCGAGAACGCCATGCATGACAAATAGAGAGTTCCAGAGACGCCACGGTGTCCAGGCCTTTTTGCCTGGTCGCCGCGACGTCCAGGTTTGTTTGCCTGGACGCCGCGCCTAGACGCTGGCGTCCAGGTTTGTATGCTTGGATGCCGCGGCGTCCAGGCTTGTTTGCCTGGATGCTTGTTTGGGTTAACTTGAGTTCAGTTTTGCCATGGGTTAACTTGAGTGCGATGTTAGATTTGTCAATTTCTCATACGTTAGTGGTTAACTTGTTAGCAAATATACCACAGTGGTTGAGTTGTCATTGACCAGAAACCACGATGGTTGATTTGTCATTTTCCCTCCAAACAAATAAAGTTTAGAATTTTATATTGCAAAATTGCCAGAAAATTCACATTTGCCAATCAAGAACTGTCATCTCGTTACTGTTCTACTTCTGTTCTTTGCCACTCTCTCTTCCTAGCTCTCCCTCTGCGAGCCCCCTCTGTTTGGATTCTCCCCCAAATCAGAAATCCCAAGTGGGAGTCATTAAGGCTTTCGGACAGCTCTTCCATGGAGCTTCTTCAGATCTCCACAAAACAGATGCCCAATCTGTTTGAAACTATTTCCAAACTCACGTGAACCTTTGTCCGGTACATTTTCTTCATACCTATGAAGAAACCCACCTCAGACGATCACTTTCTCCAACAAAATAGGTCCTTCAGAAATACCCACTATATTTCTTCCCTCTGCTGAAACCGCAGAACATATCTCTTTTGTATCTTTTTTTACACCTCAGACGATCAATTTGGTCAATTCTTTTAATACAATTTGTTTCATATGACGATTTAATTGCATTAACAATTTGCGAAGCGAAAAGAAATTGTTTTTTTCAAAATATCATCTACTTCATTCTTTAATGTTTGCTTAATAAACAAACTCTTTTATCATAGTTATCTTTGAACAGCATTAAATCCACTACTATCCAATCTAAATTAAACTCATTAGCATCCAACTAAATAGGGTAAGTTGTAAATTATTCTCTAAATTTAAGAGTGAAAAATTAGAGGATTCTCAAACTTTTATTTTAGGTGTACAACTCTCTAAAACTAGGGGGGTTAGCAATTAAGTTCTTCTTGGGAAAGCTTTCAACAAAGAAATCAGATTTTTATCACGTGTTCTTCTCTGTTGGGCAATTTACAAAGATAAACAACTCTGGATAGAATATCTTTAGCAATTTTAGCAATTTCCAAGGAAAAATAAATTGAAAGACGCAATGTCCAAAATCAAAAAGACTGTTCCATTAGAAGTTGCTTCTCTTTATGTATTACCCAACAGGAAAGATCACTTAACAAAAACATAACTTATGTAATGAAGCATTTTGATGATATAAACTTAATTGCTAATATCTCTAATTTCAAGAGATTATTTACTTAAAAACAAAGTTTAAAACGAAAATTGTTCTTGCAAGTTTAATAGCGGAACTTGTTCCTTCTATAATCCACATACAAACAACTAATCTTGGTATAAGACAAATTAATATGTTAGTTAGAGCAGGAACCTAAGCAATTTTATTCATATCAACTGAACTTGGATAGAAATTATAGTTACCTCCCAAAATATGGGGATCGAGGAAATTCAATTTGCAATGAAGTCTATTTTCATTTGTAAAATTCTTAAAGCAAAATGTAAACATTGACATTTATAGCATAAATGTGGAGGTAAAAGTGGAGGTGTGGAAGCATACACTTCTGCGGAAAGAAAATATGCTTCCACAAAGAGGGAGATATCCATAGAAAATAAAAGACAAAGTGAAACACCGTCGTTTGAAGCGAGGAATAGTATGCAGAATAAAGTATCCACGAAAGCAATGGTTTCCGTAGAAGAATTCGTGATCACGATAACATTGGTGACCGCGAATGTAAGTATAAGGCTAGTGTGGCAGGTTATCATTGGACGAAAAAGACAAAGCACACGTCTGCACTAGTAGCTTCATGTCCACTACTGCTGTAGACAGATCTAAACAAATTTGTTGTCCATTGAATCTACGAGCTACAATCCAATTTTACAATAGATTAGGAAACGATGAAGTTAGGATTCAATTTCAACGAGCTTTTCTTTCGTGAGATCCTCCATTCGACCATCTATAAATAAGATTGTTAGGGGCCAAAACCCAAATGACTCTGAAACCACAAAGACAAAGAGATTTCTCTTTAGCTCACGTGTGGATTTTCTCTCTAGCTTTACGAAGGTAGTTCTCCTATGGCTAAGGTTTTGAAAAATTGGATGCATGATAGTAATGGACAATGATATTATGAACTATTTATGGGTTTTTGAAACAACAAATAGTTATTAAAGTTTTATTTTTTTTCTTCTATTAATCTGATTCTCTTTTTGATTGTAAGAAATCAAATGAGTTCAATAATTACGGAATCCGCTAAGGGTTACAACTAAGTGATGTTGATTGTGTTTGACCTTTAGTTTACATCACAGTGTGCTAGGGAAGGTAGTTTTATGGTGATATTATTTTGTGATGCCTACGGCTATTGTTTGATGATATGATTTTTGGTTTACTATTTACTACCTATGATTAACTATGGATCCAGGATGTGATATTTCCTTATTGTTGTTGTTTACGTTGATATATTGTTGATGACAATGAGACATGTTTGAGAACATGTTAGGATCTTGCATGATAGATTTTATTTTATGGCACGTGTATATATTTCATGTATTATGAAAATTATTTTTATGAAGAAAAATAAGAAAGAATGAAAGACTAACAGATGGACTAACTAAACGTAAATAGACATTGTGGTTGGGTTCAAGTTGATTGTCCGGCATGAGGTAGACCTAATGGTGTCACTCTCTCACGTAGACTAAATTACCCACAATGACTAGACTGTTAAGTGAAAGAAAAAGAAAAAGAACGTTAACTAAAAAAGACATTGTTTTTACATGTTGTATCTCATATTTTTGTTTTATTACATCTCTTATTGAGAGTTAGACTCATTGATAAGATTTGTGATGTAGGTGAAGATGAACTTATCGATGAACTTGATGATGATAATGAATGAGGATAGTAGTTGAAGAAGGATTCTCATAGGTGAAGCTAAGCGTTTTCGAAGCGAAATTGACCCGTGGGTAAAGACTTAAGAAAAATTAAATAGAAAATTAAAACATTTTTTTATTTTTTTAATTATGTTTCTTTTATATTTTGGATTTAGATTAAAAATATTTTAAGAATATTCTTATTTATTTTTAAATTGGTTTTTTTTTATCACGTTGAGCTTTAATTGAAATATATTTTAAAGACTACCAATATTCTCTACATGTGATTCATACTTTGTTGGAGTCTAGCTACGTCTGCTCTCAGATCATTTATGTCAACCACATCACTCACTCTCTCTCTCTGTTTTGATTCTTTGATTTGGCTAGTGAGGCTTTTCATCGCGGCACCATACATCAAGAGAGGACCAAAAGCCTCAATGTAGCACTAAGGCATTGTTGCTCTCCCTTTTCCCTTGGAAGCTGGGACATCGACAATTCTGCCCTAACCTCCGTGCCCATTGAAATCTCGAAACAATTCAAGCATTCCTCAAAATTTTGTAATTTTACCTTATTTGATGTTTGCGATCCTTGCTCTAAATCTCTCATGGTTCACTCCATATCGTTGCTTATCTGGTCGTTGCTCTTGAAATTTAATTTTTTTTTAAATACTTCGACTCGATACATACCTTGTATGGCAGAGTTTAGTCCAAAATCACAAACTTGGAGAATTTTTTTTTAATACCGAGTCGATTCCGAATTCAATAAACCCACAAACGTAAGATGCAAAAAAGTCAAAAAAAAGGCCAACTATAGAGTAAGAGTGACATTAAGTCTATACTCTCTCCCCACTCGCATAAGGCCTTTACAAAAAAACTGATTCCCAATGGTTCAAGGTATAGTAAGGCTTTATAGGTCTTTCAGCTTAGGTTAAAGTTTCTTCAGGATTCATCAATTAATGCAATGGTCTTAAAATCATCCAATTTTCTCTTTTTAGATAGGATTTTCTTTATAAACTTTGCATAGCTCGGCATTTGCTCCACAACTTCAATAAATGGGATGTTGATATGAAGCTTTTTGAAAAATTTAGAAAATTAGTTGTCTATCTTTACTTTTTGAAACCTCTTAGGACACGTTGGTGGTAGGTAGTTTGATGAGTTATCAATGTTTACATAATTTCCTCGCTTCTCTTCAACTTGGTTTTCATTGTCTCAAGCTTTTGTTTTTTTTATCCTGGTTGAATAGCTTAAGCGTATTTGAATTCTTAACTCATTCAAACAACTCATTCACATTTTTTTATTGAAAATGGTCTTACAATACTCTTTTCCATCTCTTTTGGGATTATTTTCCATGTTACTTGGCAAAGATCCTTGTGGTTGACTATTTATATCATTAAACAACTGTTTCCTCTTAATTTCTAGATTTTTTGTTGAGGCAAAGAGACTTTGAAGTTGTGTTATTGTTTCATCATTGACTGGTTGGTTTTGCATGTCATCTAAGCCTTTCATTCCTCCAAATTTAACTTGCTCTTATATGATGACGTCTATGGAGTAAATCTCAGTTGAGGTGTTTGCTTTAAAGATGATGGCTTTCTTTGATTATTACTGCACGAAAATTTTTGGGGATTTCTCAATCCAAGATGGTAATAGTTCAATTATAGTTGTTTTGTTACCTTTTGTAATTGCTCACATACTGCACAGTTTCAACATTTATCGAACATTGATTTAGAGCATAACGTAGTGATTGCCACTTATGCCATTAACGTAGTGAATGCATCCAATTCCCACAACTTTTCTATGCCATGAACTTTCAATCCACCACAGGTATATTGATGTAAAATGTTTAAACTAAAATTGAAACAATTTCCATTGATATAAAAAATTTAAAAGTAAATTAAATACTCGGTAATAACACGAAAAACTTATTGGCGATTTTATAAAACCTAAGTGCACATATTGCCATAAGTAATAAAGTGATAAATCAGATGTTGAACCTACAAGGAATTGATACTACTAAATCAATAATCACCAATTTACTTTTATTTAAATAACAAAAAATTTATTTTATATCATTAAAAATAATTATTAAAAAAAAGTGGATAATTAAAATTGATTTTTACTTCAAGTAATTAAAATCTAGGACTACAACTTTCCCTTAACAATGCACCTAACTAAATTACTTACTTTTTCTAATTAATTAATTCATGGAAATTAAATTTACTATATTACAATATGAATAAAATAATAACTATTCATTAATTCATGTTCTTAATAGGTTACATGTGTTATGCAAGTTATTCCTAACGTAAACTCACAATTTCCACTCAATGATTGTATGTTATACTGTCTGTATCTAATGGTTAGAGATTAGATTAGTAATAAAGACTAAACAAAATAAATAAACTTAATGCAAATCAGTAAGCTAAAAAAAGATAAATATCTAATTAGGTTTCATAAAAGTTGAAATTATAATCCTAAAACAAAAATTTATGTCATAATTGCTAGAGGAAAATAAACAGAAAAACTAATATCCATATTCATAAATATTATAATAAAATTAAAAAGTAAAGAGAGAGATGAAATTAGTTGAAGCTCTCTATCTCGTTATTCTTTGGCAAGTCACCATAATCTCCATGAGTATCTTTAGTGATTGAATGTCAAAATCTTTGTTTCTCTATTGAATTCTTGAGTCTCTTGCATTCTCTCATCATTCAGTATATCTTCTATTTATAGAACGTCATTAAAACAGCTCATTTGACCTAATTTATCTATACTGGCATTGTAGCACATGTTCATGAATGCTCTAGTGCTATGGAAACTGATGCTAAGCGTTATAGGGCTATGAGGTGGTGTTATACCACTCCACTAGGTTTTTCTGAAATTCGTCATGAGCGCTAGCGCTCTTAAGGGTGTTGTAACACTGCTCTTTAAATGGAGTTTTCTTGTTCAACTAGCACTATAACACCTACTCTCGCGTTATACTTCTTCAAAATCAGGTGTTGTACCACCAAAACTTCACAAAATTTTCATTTGTGCCCTTGCAACTAGATTTTGCACTTTGGATCTACTTATCAAATATGTTCATTTGAAAATACCAAAAAAAAAAAAAAAAAAACAACTAGAAACGACATTACAAAGTCTAAGTTCACAAAATTCACAGTTAAAAATATTCAATTCTTTCAGCATAAAATTGACTGATCACTTATCTTTCTTTTTCATCCTTACAAATTCAACTCTCCTCGTTCTCTTCTTAATCATCTCTCTATTTCACATGATAAAGTCATCAACTGCTTCTACAAGGGGAAAGAAGGTAGAGAGGAAAACAAAAGGAACTACGTCATATTCACGGAGAACTACTGCATACATAAACAACAATATTAACAATAAAGCTCAGTTAATGGTGAAGAGGATTTATGAAAAAAAGAGGAGGAAGTAGAAGACAATGAAGATGAGGTTTTGAGGAAGACAATCATGAGAGGCGAAAGACATTTTCCAGTACTTCTTTATGTCATTTTTTTGTTTATCCCAACGACCTTCATGCAATGGGTGACCACCTCATTAAATTCCATTAATCTTAAGTTAAAGATTAACAACTATTTGTGTTTGATTGAAGATTGAAATTCAGAAAACAATAAAAAAAGATTAGTGTTGTAACACCCTGATAATTTTAAAGTGGATAATTATCATTATATCGAAGTATTACCAAAAATGTAATTTGCAATTATTATCATCGAGCGATAATTGGAATGATTCGAAAAATTTTAGTGAGTTAAAAATAATTTAATTAAATGAATGGTTTAATTAAATTATTAAAGAGGAATTTAATTTTAAAAAAAATGGTTTAAATTTAAAGGAAATTTAAATTGATTAGTTAGAATTTCAGAATTTTAAAGAAATATTTAAAATGGGAAGGAGGACCGGTCTGGTTCAGGTTGAAAATGGTTTGGTTTTTGGCTGGTTCGGTTTATGGTTTTAAAAAGGAAATTAGGTTATTCTTTTAGTTTAAGGTAGGGGTGGTAATCGGTTCGGTTCAAACTGGGTAACCGAACCGAATCGAATACTATTCATCAGTTCAGTTCGGTTCGGTTTCATTAGAAGAAAAAATTTAAAATAGGACCGAACCGAACCGTGTGTTCGGTTTGGTTCTCGATTTTTGTTTTTAAGAACCGGGTAAACTGAACCGAAACTTAAATAAAAAAATATAAAACCTAAAAAACCCATAAACTTGTTAATTACTCGCCCTAATTCATGGTAAAAGTTTTTTGACATAAATGATTATTTTTTCAAAACTTTATTGTCCTCTCCTCCACCCTATTATTCTTAGTCTTATTCTCTTGAAAATCTCAATTACCCACCCCCACCCAACGTTTCTATCCTACACACAAATATATTTTCTTTTTGTATGTGTCTACAGATCGGGGACATATAGATAGAGTGAATTTGAGTTTTTCTTTGGTGAGTTTCTTATATTTTCTGCGACGATAAATTGTATCCAATATATAATTATATTGTCTAGGGAAGTTCTTGCTATGTATTTAGGATTATAGGATTGAAAACTTTTTCAATTGGTGGTGAAGAAAATGTTTGTATGGTGAGGTTGAGTGTTTCCTAAATGATTGAACTTTGAAATTGGTTCATAGATTGACCGGTTAGAGATCTATAAATACATGTATTCTTTGCTTTTGTCTCTTAATTAAGAAATTGTTCTTTGTTTAATTATTAATTCACAGTTTAAAATTTGTTTTGAATATTAGAATTGTTAATTTTGTGGAAACTATAAATTTACTCATATCATGAAACTATGAGTTTGATATGCTATTTAGTTGTTGTTATGTAATATTGCACTATTGGATTTTTTTGTGCCAAATCAAATTAAGTGGCATAAAATATATTAGGAAAGTTAGGAACTAAATTAAATAAAAAAAAACAAAAAGAACCAAACCGCCAAACCGATCTCAAAATCAAGTACAAAGCTGAAAATTAAATCGAGAACATACAAATTGATGCCATAAAAAACCGAACCGATTAGAATAAAAAACAAACCGATTAGAATAAAAAACAAACCGATTAGAACCGAAAACTGAACCAATTAGAACCGAACTCTCTCGGTTCAATTTTGGTTTTCTAAATTGAAAAATAGAACCGAATCGATTCGGTCCTCATTTGAAACCGAACCTAACCGAACCAAACCGTCCCACCCATAGTTTAAGGAGAAGAATCTGAAATGGGAGAAATATAGAGAGAGACCAAGGGAGCACCGAGAGGCGATGGAAGACGCAATCGGGAAGGATGGATCGAGGGCGGTCAATGGCAGCGTCTGTGATTGGGGACGCAACCTGCAAGCTCAGCTCAGATTCGTTCTAGTCATGCGAGCAACGGCGAGCGGCAATTTGAGAGTCGGGCTTCGCGGTTTTGGTACAGCGTAAGGCTCAGGTCGCCAGATTTTGAGTCGACTGCGACTGTGATGCCCTGTCGATTCCAGTCGTCGATCGGGTGGCTGCTGCGATTTTTCCAGTGATGACTTGGAGCTGTTGTTCCTGTCCTCTGCTCAGCTCTCGGGTCTTGATGGTGGCCGAGAGAGAAGAATCGAGGCAAGGAAGGAGGTTTCTGGAAAGTGAGCTCTCGGGTCTATATGGTTCTTCAGGTAAAAACCTCTTTGTTCCTTTTAGACGTTACCTTGCTACTTGTTATGGATGATATAAATTGCTTTGTGAACTTCCTGGATAAAATGGATAAATAATGCTTGGGTTCAACTTGGACAGTAACAGGATATCACCTTGTTGTCTGTTGGTTGTGGAAATATAATAATGAAGGGTGGATAGTGATGTTGTCTTAGTTGATGAACCTGAATCTGTTATTGCTCTGTGGAAGTTGTGAATTATTGGGTTATATGTTGTTTGTATCGATAAATGACCTAACCACTATCTTGTTGGGGCAAAAAAGAGAATGAAATTCATATTATGATAAATATGTTGTGTTGGGCTGACTATTATAATAATGCAAATTGTTTTGCGAAGCTCGTGGTTAATCTGTCTGTTAAGAGGATTTATTCGTTGCCCTATTATTTGGATAAAGAGTAAGTGGTTGAGATGTTCTACTAGTTAGACTCAAATCCTTAGTTGGATGAATGAAGATCTAAGTTAATTATTTTGGGATATTGTTTGAATGAATTATGAAGCACGCGTGATGTAGTTTTTGTGACTCGGTTTAAAAGTTGTTATTGGGAGTTATTTATTGGGCTATGTGACATTCCGTTGGGAGTCGGCAAAATACTTAGGATTGGTGCAAGTTAGGATTTATTGATGAGTTATATATTTTAATTTGTGAAGGTATCTAAAAGAGGAAGAAGAATAACGGCAGAATGCTTATGCGCGTTAAACCTTGAGGTAAGGATTAAGGGGTGTTTTGACCATTGAGGCCCTACACCACAAGTATGAGTGTGTGAGTTATGTTAGCGTCTTGAAATGTTTACTACAATTGTCGTTAACTAGTTTTAATTGCTAAGTAGTCAGTTGTAAGTGCTAATTCCTTGAATGAAATGCTTACAGCTAGTGTGAAATGATTGTAGTTTTTCCTTTGTCTATTAATCCGTGAATAAACCCTATTGACTGTTAGTTGTTCCCAATTCTAGTGTTTATTTCCTTTGTGATATTCCTGGAATGAAATGCTATCGCGATTCCTTACGGATTTCCTTGACTGTAGATAATTCTTGTGTTAATGGTAGAGTAGAGTTTATTGGTGTTTTATAGTTTACAGCAACTATGTGATGTTCCCTAGTGAGAGTAAATGTCTAGTTGTTAATGCCCTATGATTAATTAGATAACGAACAAGTGGTAGACAAATTATGCTGAAAGAGCGAATGAAACAAACGAGTTAAGTGTGACGATATTGGGATAAATCTGCAATTTTGTTGATGTTATGTAGTTATGTGATTGTCTCACCTTAATTGATGTTCTGTTGCTATGTGATTGTCTCACCTTCTAATCTTGGCATGATTGAAAAATTATAACAACACCTTCAGCATATTTAAATTGTTTGTTATACATAACTAACTAGTTATCTAATGGTAATCAAATTAAGATTGAACATGCTAATTAGACATACGTACGCTAACCCACTTAAGCATGCAATTAACCCATATACACTAATTAATACCTAAGCATGTTAATTAGTTATGCATGTTAGCTAAGTGTAGCATGTTAATTTATTTAGATCCAGCATATTATTATGAGCATGTAAATTTGAATACTTAATTAACTAATTGGGGCATGTAAACTAATCAGTGAGCATTCGAGCTTGTAAACTATCTGGCTTAGCATGTTAGTCTGTCTAGAGAAATCAATTAGTTTGATGATTATAACATGTTTAACTTAGCTTGAATGTTTGATTATCCGTATGTTGATTACTAAAGTAATTAAGTAGCTTTGAGCATGTAATTAACTAAGTATGTTAATTCTTCTGCTGTTGAATCAATTAGAGAGCATGAAAATTGAATAATAGATAATCAATAACGTATTTGTAATTGTGAACCAACTAATTATGTAAATCACCTAAGTTGGTTAAGTAGAGGAAGTTAAATTAAAGTATCTAACTAGAACAATAAATGTAATTAATAGTTGAGCATGTAAATTGATAACTAATAGTTGAGCGCGTAAATTGGTAATTAATAGTGCGCATGTAAATTAGTTAGACAATTTATAGTTGAGCATGTAATTTAACTAACTAGCTGAACGTGTTAATTAAGTAAATGCAAGAAATAACCTACTCTTGAGTATGAAATCAATTAGGCTAATTAATTAGCAAACTAATGAGCATGATTAATTATTGATGAACTAACTAGCAAGCATGTTTAGGGCAATTTAACTAATCCTGTAATCTAAGCATGCAAGCCGGCTAATAACTTAATGATAATTAATAATGTTGACATGTTAATTAACTAGGCTAATTAACTGAATGTGAATACTAGCGAGCATGTTAATTATAATTAGTAAGTATGTTAATTATCTAGGATTAATTAGTGAGTGTGTTTAATTACTAAGCATGTTAGATTTAATGAATTCCTTGCATGTTTGACGTACTTGTATGCATTCACTATTTCGATTCAATGCTGTTTTACTTTCAATGCAAGTATTATTTACCTTTCTTTATATGTGCTTTCACTTCATTAAATGCGCACTTCAAATATATAATCGATGTTTTACTTTTCTAAAGAGTAGAATGATAAAGAGGATGAAAAGAGAATGAAGTAAATGCGAGTGAATTAAGGGTTTCATTGACTAAGTGAATGAATGTCTTATGAGTGCTTTTGTTATTGTTTTCGTGTATTGCTTACGATAGCTAAGTAGAATAAAACATGAAATCAACGAAGGAACATGTTAATAACTTATTAGAATAATCGCTTAGAAATATAAACCTAGGAAGCATATAAAATGACTAGGAAACATATAAAATTACTAGGAAAGAAATTAGGATATGATAGTATGTTTTCAATTCATCTTCTGTGCTTCGCTGTTTACAAGATTATATTATGAAAGTTTTCTATTATATGCTTTTAATTACTGCTATGTATTATATGTGTTTTCCATTTCAATTGCTTTTAATTTCAGTTACTTTCATCTATGCGCACTTCAATTTCTACGAATGTTATGTTAGAAGCATCATGCATCATGATAGGTTGAGAATGTATGTTCATGCATCATGTAATAGAAACAAAGTATGAAGTATTTCCACAGGGTGGTACACACATGCATGGTAAGGAAAGTAAAATGATAAGAAAAGACGAAGGAAAAGAATGAAAACAAAAGGGAGTTGGGAGGCGGATGGGTAGCTGTCTTAGCCTGGTAATTAGGAAATGCCCCTACCTTATCGGGAATGAGACCTAGTTGCCCATAGGAGTTTAGGTCCGACCCACTATACCATCCCATACGGGTCTTCCAATCTCCAGCTCGAATTACGAGTAAAGAAAGAAAGAAAGAAGAAATGTAAGAAAACAATTGGTTTGGGTGGCCCCCATTCCAAATGAACTAAAGAGAGTCATAAGCATAATGCATTTCTCTTTTTCCTTACTAAGCCCTTTGGGCTTACAGTTACTTGTGGTGTAGATGTAGGTACTGTGAGTAGAGGAATGCACGGACTAAGAGTAACGAAAGATAAAGAACAAACAATAGCAAACAGGGATGATGGGTTTGCACGCTCGAGGGATGCTCACGGCTGGCCAGGCATAAAGAGGGTAAAAGAGAAAAAGTTTTAATTAAGTTGTCTAAGTTGTAATTAATCTAAGTTTTATCTAAAGTGTATTTGATTTGGTTAGTCATTTCATTCAAATGACTAACGTTTCCGCTAAGTTCTAAATGACAATTTTAATTATGCTTCCTCTATGTTTTCAAATGGTTTTATTTTAACGCTTCCGCAAAGTTCTATTACATGGGATTTTTATAACAAGTTTTATGAACGGTTGGCAGCGATTCGGTTTAGATGCGCTCTGATTTACTTTCAAAAAAAAAAATTCAAAATTTTAACGCATTTTAAAGGATTTATAAAAATCTGGATCATTATAAGTGTTAATGAAATTAATTCATTTTATTATACTAATTTCTCGTATGGAATTGAGCTTGAGAGGTGGGGTTTCCTTCTCAAAATGTGGATCCACACACAATAACAAATAGAGAGAGAGAGATGGCTGAGATGTGTAGGACACATCCATTTTAACAGGTATGTGGATGGCAAGAGGCATTATGTTACAGGTTCATAGTTCGAGATCTAGTTTGTTCATAAAATTAGTTGAAGGTGTGAGTTATCAAGACCTCCATAATTGAGGGTTCAAAATAGACTTTATTCAATCAAGTTAACTTACATTATTTATCTTACAATCACAACAATTGGTTCTGGTTTTACACACTATATTGGGGAGCCTTAAAAATGAACAATTCATTAGTATTAAAATTAACAATTCATTAGTACTACTGTATTAAAGTATATAATTTATTATGTAATTTTTTATATCCATAAGAATGGGAAAAAAAAAGTAGTAGAAGAATGAAACAAATTCAGAGTTACAATCGTGGTTGCCCTACCTAACATAATGTCATAGCATGATTGTCATAATGTTGTAGTACCAAGAGTACCTAGCAATGCTAGTTGTCGGAAGTTGTACTACGGACATATATTTTAAAAAGATTTATATCTTTTCAACTTATATTTATTTAGAGTGCCAAAGTGGATCTAAACATATTGGAATACCTAGAGTGGTCAATTTGTTGGCACAATTGAAAATTGTTTCTCTATCTCTTTCTTTATTTCTAGGTAATTCAATTCTTTCAAGAAGCTATTTGTAGTTTTATATCATTATTTTGGTTAGAAGAATTTCTTTATCTAGTATTTGATTGAACAACTTCTTTAGATGAATTTTGTAATTTTTTCTTATTTATGAAGTCATATTTGAAAGGCTTTTTCTAAATACTTAAATTCATTGACTACCCATTTTAAGAACTTTAAATGCCTATGACTGTTGAAAAGCTTAATCAGAATTTGGACATGAATTGAATAAGATATATTAATACCCATTATTAAGTTAATGATATAATTATCACATGAGTTAGAAATATCCTTATTTGCCACGTGTAGTTGATAAAGTCTTAATGCTTTATTCTTATGTTGACTTCTAATAGCACAATAGTTTTCTAGAATAATATTTTACAATTTTTGAAAGAGTTTTGTAGAAAAATTGAATCTTTAACTAGGAATTCATAAAGATAATCTAAAAGGTAAAGTTTATTTTAATCTCTCAACTATTGGTGGCTCTTACAATTTGACCCTTAAACTAATTTAGTGAACAAATTGAATTGTAAACTATTTACAGCTAACAAGTGAAATAGATATCCCCGATGATGTCGTTGTGGCAAATATAGAGAAAAAGTCGTGAATGGAATTCTACCAGGTAGTATATACACTCCATTTAGCATACCTTTTAAAAGTTGTTTTTTGAATTCCTTAACTGAGAATCAACTGCTTTTGAAGCATGAGTTACTACAAGTGCACTACAATCAGCTGCACTATGAGGAAACACTTTGAGAGAGTATCTCATGACCTCAAGTCAATAATAACTTACAAAGGAATGCATAATCACGATATTCTAGCTGCTAGTAATAGTGGCAGCTCAATCTCCATCGACAGCAATTGAGACCATAGTTACAAGGTAGAGCCATCTTAAGCTAACACTAGTATGGCAAGATCCGGCAAACCACCTCAACTTGGTTTGTTTCGCTTGGCAACAAGGTGGCAGGTAGTTATAAAGGAATGCCAATGGTTTTGGCTACGAAATGAACCACCCTCTAACCCTACCGAACTTGGCCATGCTTGTGGTGGGAACCACCGACCAAGTCAAGCTTCTTGCTCTACCTTTTTTTCTAATCCTTCTAAATTGGTATCCATAAATATTTGGTAAATTGAAGGTACTTGTTTTAATCCAAATGGTAATACATTCCATTCATATTGTTTTTGTGGGGGATAGCTAAAAGCAGTTAATTTTTTAGTGTCCTCTGATAGTCTTAATTGTCAGTATCCCGATTTCGCATCTAATGTGCTAAAAAGATTATTACTTTTAATTTTTTCTAAAATATAATTATTTCTTGGTAGTTTATAACTATCTCCTATCGTAGCATCATTCATTTTTTTATAATTGATTACCATTCTTCTTTTTTCTCGTTTTATTTCATTTTTGTTTTCTACATAAAAAGCTGGTGCACTATGTGGACTATAACTTTATCCAATTATTCCTAATTCTAAAAGATTTTTACATTCAATTTTAAATTATTCTACATCTTTTATACTATAAGGTATTCTATTAGGTATATTAATTTCAGCTAAATGATCTTTAAATTTTATTATGATCTCTTCTTTATTTGTGTTTTTTGTTTGATCAAGAGAATTCTCACTGCATATTTCTTGTAATTTCTTATCTAAAATTTGCTGAGTTATGTATAGAAATTGAATAGTATCTAAAATATCTTGTGCTATTAGTTTAATTACTTTGAGTTGAGTAATTATTCTTGTAGTAATTTGTTTTGGTTGAATCTCCCCTGGGAAAAGTGAGAGAAATAGTTTGAAGGCGTTGAATGAAGGGCTGATAAAGTTTTAAAAAATTATTTCCAATAATAACTTCAACACCAGAGTCATGTAGATAGAGTGTTTTAGCTATAAAATGATAACTTTGAATTATAATATAAATATATACGCCAACATACCATATTTCATGGATGGATTTATCAGCGATAATAATTTTTAATGGTTTAGTTAGTTTGATCCATGTAGGTAAAACATTGCATTTAGCAAAACATAACGTTGATCCAGTATCTATATATGCATAGAATTCTTTATTTTGGATAATGGTTTTAATAAATGTTGCATTTGGATTTTTTGATGTTATCTTATTATTCATTGTTGGATGTTGATTCTGATTCATATGCATAAATATCTATTTCAGAGTCAATATCCGAATCTTCTATTGGGTCATAGCCTATTTCATAGGCTAATTTTAATATTTGAGTTTGCTTAGTATTTTCATATCGTTTTGGACATTTATTAGCATAATGTCCTTCTTCATGGCAAAGCCAGCAAGTACATTTCTTTTTATTTGTGGGACAATATTTATTGTCTTTTTGGGAATATTTTTTCTAAAATTATTTTCTGTTTTTAAAATATTTTCTAGGATTGTTGTATCTATTTCTTTTAAATTTATAATAAGGGATTTTCTTTCACTTCTTCCTTTTATAAGGTTTTTCACGACATCCGTATTTACCTATTTTATTTGTTATTTTGTCACAGTATAAATTTATTTGTGCTTGTCTTTTAGCTATTTATTTAGTACAAGATTTTGCATCCATATTCTGAGTATTGTTATTCTTGCTCCTAATGTGTCGAGTACTGCTTTTATTTCTAATGTCTGTTGATACATCGTTTCAACTACAAAGCTTATTTCATATGAAAATTTTTTTATAAAATATGACATCTGCTAATAACTTATGTTTATAATCTAAATGATAATACTTTATTCTAAATTCACATATAAAATTTTCTAAATAGCATAAATTACAAATTTGTAAATTTGTTATTTGCCAAAAAGTATTACTTATAAATGCTTTTGTTTCTTCAGTTTCTTTCGGATGTCTCCCTATAAATTTCGTAATTAATGCCTGAATTATATTTTTGAATGTTGTTATAGCGTCTGTTTCGAGTATTATAACTTTTGATGGGTAGTCGAGGGATGTTAAATAATTATATACTATACCAGTAGTTTGATGAATTACATAGTTGAATAAATCCACTGGTGCTAAATCTTTTATTTCTTGATTTAATTGTATGAATATATTTATTTTATTTTTCCAGTCTTGTAGAACTTTATATCCATTTTCAATATAGTCAAGATCTAATATATTTGTTCCTAACATATTTTCTAATTTTGGTATTATTGATTAGGTATTTTTGTCAATTTATCTTTATAATAATATCTCTGCTTACTCATGTAATTTTTAAATTCTTCATCTTGAATTTCATTATGTGTTCTCCTTTTAGGATATTTATTCCTCTGACTACATTCTGGTATATCTTGTTTAACATAATGAGGGTTAGATGCCGATTAGCGACCACCTTGCTACGAACCTCCAATGTCTTAACTCAATGTATGAGTTAACGTATGTAACCTTGAGTAAAGAACAGTTTAGGCAGATTCCATTATGACATAATGAGTTAGAGGCATACATCATATTGCATATCTCATTTCTTGTTGGGCATTAGGCTCACAGTTTTCTTGTGGTGTAAGTACACACACGAGTGAAGGAGCAGTTGATGAAGGATTTGCATGGGCAGATCTTGTGGCTGGCTGGGCTAAAGAAAGTAAAAGATAATAAACAAACTGTTAAGTGTTTTGTAACTAACACGTAACAGTTTGTTTATTATCTTTTAAATGTATTACTTATGTTTCCGCTACGTTTTGAGAAAAAGTATTTTATAATTATAGTTTTCCGTTGTTTATGCGAATGAAGTAACGAGTATAAGAAAAATGATTTTTAACAGTCCAGTTTTTAGAAAAGAACTCTGATCACAATTTAAAAGGTTTTCTGATGTTTTATAAAAGAAAAGAAAATTTTTAAATTTCACTCTATTTTTGAAGTAAGAAAAATCTGGGTCGTTATAGTACCACTATAGCAGCTTCGTCTCCGAATGCACAAACATCATATGCCAAGATTGTCGACTGGGGCTCCACTTCCATTGGGCAGTTAATGGATTTCTGATCACTCCCAGATACCATTGGTGAGCAACAATTATTAACGCTTCAACTTCGTCTGGTTGAGGTACACTTCAGCTCTCGAAAAGCTCTAGGGTACGATAATCACTGAGAAAATCATTAAGGCAATCGCTTTGAGTGTAGTGTGAATTTATATAAGGCAAAGGAATGATGTTTTTCCACTACGAAACTATGTCATTATGTGGGATAAAGTGTGACGTTCCGTGCGGGGGGACAATAGACAAGGGGAAATGTTTATTCACAATGATGTTCTATGGAGGAAAGTTTATGTTCTGCGATGGAGCGCCATACTTTTCGCAGATGAAAGTGTAATGTTACACCGCAGAACAACAAACTATAAGCTGTAAATTTAGTAGTGACGTTCCGCATAGAACATATATGGTTTTATCGCAGAACAAAATTTAAATATTTAATGGCAAACATGATAGCGATGTTTGCGGTGTCTATTTCTTAGAGTTCAGTGGTCAAATTGTTAGCAAAAATACTTTAGTAAATGACATGTCATTGATCACAACATATAGTGGTTGATTTGTTAATTTCTTTTATTATTATTTTCTATTACTATTGCTATTACTATTACTATTACTTTATTATTATTATTATTATTAGTATTAGTATTATTATTATTATTATTATTAGAAACTAAACTATGTGAAATAAACGAAGCAAATATCAATATTACGTTTTCTATTAAAAAAATTTGTCGTTCTGCTACGAAATGTTGTCTTTCCACTGCAGAAAGTGAGTCCTTGAAATAGGACTTAAGAAAAATGATTTTCCGCTGCAAAAATACAACTTTCCTTAACTGAAAGATGACTTTCCTCTGCGGAAGGTCGAGTCTTTGAAGTAGGAGTTAGAAAAAACAATTTTCTGCATAGGAAAAATGACTTTCCACTACGGAAAGACAAATTTCTAGAAAAAAGATAACTTTCTACAGAGAAAAGATAACTTTCTACAGAGAAAAGATGACTTTCCTCTTCATCTTTCCTCTATAGATAAGGAATAAATCCATTGTCTTCTTTGTGGAAAAACACAGACAAGTTGTCTATGGATAGTAAAACAATTCTAAATAATCCGATATCTAAAACATCATATATTCTTAGACAAAATCTACTAGATTATAAAACTAAAAAAAATTAAAATCAACTTATACAGTATTTTTTTAAATCCATTCTCTATTGGTATTAGCTATTTTCCACGGAAAGTCTTTAAAATCACGAGTTCTTGCAGTTTTTTTCATGGGTATTAACTCTTGTCTACTGCGAGTTCTCTTAAATGATATAGCCGAGTCATTTTCTTCAAGTTAACGGCGATGTTTGCATCGTTAATTTTCAAAGTTGAATGTTTTAATTGTTAGCAAAATTTGTTCAGTGGTTGACTTGTCATTGATCGTATAGTACAATGCTTGTTTTGTTAATTTCCCAAATTGAAATAAAACTCATTACCATCCAACTAAATTATAGTCCATTTTACTATCAAGACCGATTAGTTAATTAACCTACAATAAATACTAAATAAAATCAATATGAATTCAAAAATATTGAAATATAATTAAATTACATGTCCAATTTAAATTATAGTTTTAGAGAAGATTTTTATTCTTGACGAAATGAAAAACAAAAGACTAAAAATATAAAAAATAAAAATAAAACGATTCTCATGGAAATTACTAACAAGAAGAAAGATAAGAGGTTAAGAAACACTACTTGGTTAACATTTTCCATCTCGATGTTCTGTTGTATGTTTGTTGTGGTTTCCACAAGTTTCGTCAAACAAAGAATGTGAAAATTGCCTATTTTCTGTCATACTTGTCAGTTTCTATTCTCTTCTCATCATCTTCAGTGTCCTTGATATACGTCAATATTAAATGGCCCGTTGATCTAATTTTTTTCCCAAGTGGCACTAGAGTGCTCTATTTTCATGCTACAAAAATCTAGTGTGGAGCGCTATAGCTTTAGAAGCATCCATAGCGCTCTAGAGTTTTTTGGATGAACATTGCAACCCTTGCTCTCGAGTAGTAGCAACTAGTTTCTCTGTCACTGTAGGTGTTGAATATTTCTGAAAATGACAATTTTGCCCCCACAGTTTGCTCTTGAATTCTAATATATTTACAAACCATATTTTAGCAAAAACACATAAAAAACAATTTGAAGAGACATTAAAAATTCTTTAAAAAATCACAAAATTCAGGATTGAAAATACAATTTCACAGTATAAAACTAACTTATTAATGATTCCTAAATATTTTTCTTGATTCCAAAAATCTAATTTTTATCCAAAATTAATTTTCAAACTACACTTTACCAATTAACTTCAAAATCTAAACTTCACTTAAAATAAAATTTAAAAATATGTGGAAAAATGTAAATAAAGTCAATTAAATTAACCTCTAAAAGTTATTAATATAACCTCATCAGTCCTCAACTGTTCAATACTATCAAATTCACCAAACATTAAAGTAATTCCTCAATGTATAACCCTCAAGAAAAGTGACATCCGTAATGCCCAAAATCTCTGGGTCATGATAAACTTAGAATACGAATGATATTAATTGAAGATAAATATAGGAAGTGTCTTGGTGAAGGTTGAAAGAGAATTAATGATATATTATTTTATCATTATGGAAAACTAATTCAGGAAATTGAATTGAAGAATTTAAATTAGATTGTAATTATTGTTGAGCGATGTTCGAAATACGTTGGGGATTTGAATTGGGTCAATTAATATAAAGGAATGAATTAGAATAAAAGAAAAAGTGAAAGAAGAGGGGGAAATTGAAATGTGGCCTGCGAAAAAGTTTAAATAAGAGAGAGAGGAGACATGTGAGAGCGACTCGTGCAAGGGGAAGGACGACTCCCCGCGGTGTGATCTTCTCCGTGAAACAAGTGCGACAAGCGAACATTCAGCGTAGCCAAGCGCGTGCAAGTCGAGTCGTCACCGTGTGGCTGGCTAAACTGTGAGGTTGGCTTGGAGCGTTCGAGTCTGTGGAATGGAATTTACGAGTGAGGATCTCCATGACACCCGAGACGGTTGGAACAAAGCTCCCACGAGCTGGGACTTCGCAACACCAAACCGAGATGAAGTCTTGACAAGGCTGGAAGGAGGAAGCTCCCGCGATGTGGCTGGGCTCTCGAGAGGGTGCATTGTTCTTGGCTTTTGGGCTTCCACTGTCGTGCACAGTATGTTCATGATTTTGTTTGGATTACCGTACGGTGAATTGTCCTATGTTCTATTTGATGGGCATTGTCCTGGAATTGGTGCTTCGTTGTATGGGTTGGCTCTACATCTCCAGTTGCCTTGAAATGGGCGTGGACGAAGTGTCTTATGGACGAATACAGTGGGAGGGTTTGATTTGTGATCGACCCGTGAGCTCTACATTGAACCTGTTGATCTATGATCAACCGGTTCCACTTGATTTGGCTGGCTCGAGGTGAAATGTGAATCTCGATAATTTCATCCTCTATGATTCCTCCACGTTTGCTCCCTTTTACAGATGTCAAATTACAATGAGTGTTAGGTGATCTTATGGGGATTATAGAGAGCTTATATGGGAAGCCTTCGGGTGATTATAGAAGAAAATAAGCAGAGAGAGGTCTAGAGAGAACCGAAACTGAAGAGAGAAAGAAGAAGGTTGAGATGCTGCTTTCCTCAAGTCCTTCGGAATTGTTCAAGGTATGAAAAGTTTACTTTTTGGCTTTTTATGGACTTTATAGTAATGTGCAGTGAGAAGTAGAAAAGTTTAGGATGTTAGTTTTAAATGAGATATGCTTTGTGATTGGATAATGCTCTCTGTATATTCTCTGTTGGGTTATTATCGGTGGCATGTTAAAATGTTAGGTATTGTTATGGATTTTTATGGAATTTATGGAAATAATAAGTGGAAGATAAAAGTGTGAGATTGATTAATAACTTTGTCTGTGATGATTTATGCCTTGTGAAGGCTTGGATTATGACTCTGTTGGTGTTGTTTTGGTCATTGGCCGTGAAGGGCATTGTGAATATGTCATTCTATTATTTGGAATAGTTATATTATGTTTATGGATTTTATGAAAATAATAAGTAGAGATGAACGAACAAAGAATGTTGTGCACTGCTATTGGTTATATCCTCTATAAATTATTGTGATGTGGAATACTGTTCGGTTAAGTTTGTTTATGCTCCCTGTTTATATGGCTTCCTGGTTTGGTAAGGTGTTACATTTGAATAAAGTATTCTGCATACATATTAATAATGGGTGGTTATTGGTTGTTGGGATATAAGTGATGGAAGCTCTAATATAATATGTATACTATTGAAATGTAAGTCTAATATAATATTGTAATTTAGGGAAGTAGATTTATTAGTAATGATTATATTTGGCTATTTTGAAGGGATTAAAAGGAAGAGTTTAGGTGCGTTAAAGATTGCCAAGTAAGTGATATTGTCTGCGTTTTGCCGAAAGACCTACATCGTAAGAGTTAGTAATTGCATGATGATTGTGTTTATTAGATTTATGTTCTTTAAGTTATAGATTTGATATGGTCCATGTTTCGAGGATTTTAGGATTTTATATTGATTATATTATTGTTAAAGGATGTATTACTGTGTGATGTTGTGTTTATTAGAATTAAGTTCTTTTAATGACATATTTATAGATTTAGTTTCTTTTAAGTTAAGAATTCAGATATTGATCATGTTTGAGGATTATAGTATTATGATATTGATTGTTCATGTTTTGAGGATTTTACTGAGGATATAGAACTGTGTGCATTCACGAGCATTCACGCATCATGGTTTTAGAAAATGGTTTAATGGATGCTCATACATCCTATATGTACGATGTTCTTGAGGGGTGATCACCATAAGCGGAAAACCATCATTTGGGATGTAGGAATATCCACTTTACCATTGAAAATAAAACACATAAGAAATGAATTAAATAAAAATGGAAAGATAAATAGTAAAAAGAAATGTGTAAAGAAAATGAAAAGAGGGATTGAGTGGGCTTTAGTTCACTGCTCATTCCCGAAATGTTAATAGAAAAGGCAAACAGTATAAGTTCATCATGATGGCCTAAGATCACTATCATGATTTCATTTGCATTCCATTAACAAAAAGGGCAAATGGTATAAGTTCATCATGATGTCCTAAGATCATTATCATGTTTCCATTTGTGGTCCCTTTCCAGAAATGGGTAAACGATATAAGTTCATCATGATGGCCTAAGATCACCATCATGATTCCATTTACGGGATTAATTCACCACCAGAATTAAAGTTCAAGATAAGATAACGATAAAAAGGAAAACAAAAACAGAAAACTATAAACGAAATTTAAAAGAACATAGCACGTGCATTGCATATTTGTTTTATATCATTTTCTGAGTCTTAGACTCATAGTTTAAGTCTTGTGATGTAAGTATGCGTGGTATCAAGGCTAGGAGCAGTTGATGGGATATTTGTGCATCGTGGACTTGGTGGCTGGCTAGACTAAAGGTAAATGATTAAAGAAAAATGTAAAAAGGTTTTGTAAAGTGATTTCTATTTTAAGTTAAGCAAAATTTTTCCCAGATTTTTTAGAGAAGGATTTTATTTATCGCCTTTAACTGGTTTTAAGAATGAAAAGTTGTCCATTGTATTTATAAGAGAAAAGTTTTAAATTTTACACGTTTTAAAATATAAGGAATAAGTGAGTCGCTACAACATCTCCAAACTATAATTGTCATGCCCCAAATGGGACTCGAGACAGAATAGAAAGTAAACTCAGCCCGAGAACGAACCAAGCCCCCTAACTCGCAACTTTAAATATCCAATACAGCAGAGGAAGATTTTAAATTAAATTATGGCCCAATACAACTGTGTGATATACAAAGTCTAATCTTACAAGAATATATCCAAAATAAATTATTAAAAAGTTTAGAAAGAAATATTTGCCAAACACACTCCTACATCAACAGTTGAAGATCTTTCCAACTAAGACCTGAAGGGAATGTCTTTGGGGTAAGTCGACTAAAATCAATAGGGATAAAATTTAATTTTCAACAATTTAATAATAAAAAATAATGATTAAGTTTTCTTGGTCAAAATCATATTTTATAAATTAATTTTATAAAAAATATATACAAGAGGGGACACGTTCAAAACAACCAACTATAATGCGGTACATAATTAAAAATAAACCATTATTGTACTATTTAAAATCTCAGTGAAAATAGAGTCACTCATGGACTCCAAGCACACCATGTCAAAGACATATCACATAATAAAAGTGATGCTCGATTATCGTGAAAGTCATAGAAATACCCTAATCAGGTTTAGAGTTTTGTGCTCAAAGACACGATACATACAGCTATCCCAATACTCTAGTTAACAACAATCAAACACATCCTCCTACTGTTGAATGTGCGCAAAGTAAAACAAGACTCCAATGCAGGTTGATTAAACTCAATTCACACAATCAAGTTAATCCAATAATTAATGTGCATGCTTAAATAAAATAAGCCCTATAAAAGTTACATAATATAATGAAAAATTGACAAGTCATGAAATGAACACGTCACTATATATGAAAACACGTCTCAAAATATTATTTTTTGAAAACTATGTATTGGAGTGCACAATTAAATCCCTATCTCAAAGTGGGTTTACCATCAGTCCAAGCTTAATTATCCAAAAAGCCTAAATCTAAGAGTCCATGATTTTAAATCTTTATATTTTTTGTACCTATTAAAAAATAGAATCATCAAATTTTGGGTTAAAGATTTGCTATATCAAATTCTAAAAATTAAATTTATTTATTTTTATATAGTGGCCTAAAATAGTTTATGGGTCGCGGCCTAACAAGCCACACATGTTGCCCTTGTTGGACCCGAGACTGCGATCCTGAAGGGTTCGAGTTGCAACTCCTAGCAATTTCGGTCGTTGACATTGTCTTCCTGACAATGCTTGTCAATTCCTGCAAGGATTTTTGACCATCCATGCCAGATTGCCCATGCCCAAATTCTTCATATTCCAAACAACAATTTACACCTAAAACATAAACTTTAAATCACTAAATACAGAGCGCAAGACAAAAGTAAAAATCACATTTTTCAATTTACCTTCGCCGCCCAATTTATGATTACTGTAAACCTCCAAAGTCACTGCCACAGTTTGAGGTTCCTCCCTCAAACTCACACCGAAAACAACTCAATTTTCCCCATCCAACCCAAGAAGAAGATTTCACATAAAAATCCATGATTTACCAAAAAATCAAAATTACGGTGGAGGGGAAAATTGACTTACCAAGGAGGCCAATTCATTAAAAATTTTCCTCTAAAAAGTTTGCCGACGAATGTCTCCAAATCTCTACTGGTGAAATACTTGCACGCAGAAAGGAAATTTGGATAGAAAGGCAAGGGACAGAGAGAGACGAGAGAGGCAAAAAGAGGAGTGTTTTGTTTTAATGGCAAAGAAGAGACGAGTAATTTCCTTCCTTGAATTCGTAACCGTCCCACGGATTTGGGGAAGGAAATTCCTTCCTAAAAAATCATTATATAACTTAGAATTCGAGACTTACCTTCACACTAAATACATGGATGAGGATGTTGTATTGCAATCAAATTTAACTTAGAATTGAATTCTCCAATTATAACTTTCTAAAAATTGAGATGTATACTTCAAATACCTAACACTCATCACAATGATTAAAACAATAGTAACAGAAGATATTTTCAATACCAAGTTTGCTTAACTTCAACAAAAACTGATCCATTTGCAATGAGAAAACTTTGCGCAAGTTAGTGAACCAATACAACACTTACTGAGGCAACATCATTTTACCACATGATTTTCAACAAAAAATCATAAAATTATAGTGATCATATACCATTTTAACTTTGGTTTAAGTAAGAGAGACAACTAAACAAGTTCCAAATGCTTAATTCACAACATTTCATCATATTAAAATCTACTCACTAGTTCATCAACACTGAAATTCCAAAACATGACACATTTTGTGACGCCCCTCGTCAAATTCTTCCTTAACTTTTTCTTTTCGTTTATCGTGTAAAAATTTTTCTTTTTATTTACTTAAAACAACTGAGAGTAAAACTTTAAGGCTAGTGAGGAAATCTAAAATGCATAATTAAATCAGAGTACAAGTGGAAACATGACATGCATACAAAAAATTATAGTTAAAAGCGGAAACAAAACTAAATTTAAAATATGGTTTAAAGGTTAAAGTGGGAGTTTATAGTTTTACAAAACATTAACCAATTTCAAACCCTTTCAAAATAGCATTCTTTTTTTCTTCTTCTTGGGAGCCATAACTCACTCAGGTCGGTTCAACCGGATAACCAGCAGGCTCAACAGGAAATGCATCCTCCCCTGCTCCTGGAATTACTATGTCTTGACAATTTCTTATACCACAAGCAAATAGTGAGCCTAAAGGACCAGTAAGGAATGGGGTATGGAGCATGATGACCTCTAACTCATTACTTTGGATTGGGTTCCACCATAAACCGTTCTTTTCTTTATGTTTCATTCTTTCATTTGTCACTCGTACATTGAGTTGGGAGATTGGAGGAATCTGTGTCGAAGGGAATAGTCTCTTTGCCGGCTTCTAGCCACCTAGAGTAGACTTTCCCACAACCCGACAAGGGAAGGACATAATTCTTTTGAGTCTACCTGACTAGAACCGAACTACCCCTCCATCCCCCACCTCCCCTTTTTCCTTTCTATCTATTCATTTTGTTTTATCCATTTGCCTCACATAAATGCATATGAGTACCACACCAGAAGTGACACTTTCTACTTGTTTCTATTATTATGATATATGTTGGTGCAATTACTAAAATTACAACTATAAAACATCGAATAACAAGCGAATAAGGCAGCAAATAAAACAGCGAAACAAAATAGCAAATAAAACATGCTTCAAATTTAACAGAACATTACAGACAAGAAAACAACGAATTTAACGTGCTATTATGCTAGGATTTAATAAATAAGTTGCAGCAAAATACTCAGAAAAATTAGGCATGCTCGACAAAATTTAATGGCATGAACTAAACATTGGTATAACGAGCGAAGACGGCATGATATTATCATCGACATTTCTAAGCATGCTTGACAGTGTTTTTATAGCATGCATTAAACATAGCAAAACTACTAAAGACAGTGTAACATTCAAACAGATAAGACACGGTTAAATGGTAGTATTTTCAACTAGAGTTAACAACCTATTTTATAGATATAGAATATTAAACAAGTTAACTATGCATACTCGTATCAAAGAAAACAACAGCTCCTATCTAGCACAGAGAACTAAACAAGAATATCATCTATCAAGACTACCATAATAGCCAGCAAAACAAAGTACAGCAGACCCAATAAAGCAAAATCACTATCAATGAAGTACTCACAACTCATTCATACTCAGCATAACATAGAGTAACTTTACTTCATCATTTGCATTATTGAACTAAACATCAGAGGCCATAATCCTAGCAGGAAGCATTATCAATTTCTAAACATGGCATCGATTCACAATAAAGGAAACACAGAATATAAGCAATGAAAACAAATAAACAATGCTTGTGGGTAGGGCCTCCACTGCGCAACGACTCTACCCAATCCTTACCTCAGCTTGCAGTTCGTTGATGGAATCCTACACTGAAAGAAAGTAGCAGCGAATCTAACCCAACCTTCACGTTCCTCAGCTCACGGACCTTACACTCAACACCCATGTACAGCTTGAAAGAACACTCCCTTCGCATAACTCAGCTTCCTCACAGTACCCACACTCTCAAGAGGTCACACCCACACTCTAGAGGATTTTTCTCTCTCACGAAGGGGACGGGAAACACAGAGGATGGCTTATAGCGTGAAGTGTATTTGGAGACGTGGTGTCCGTTCGCCAACCAAGATGGGGAGGCGTGGTTCAGTGTGCAAAAGCTATCTCCCTTGTTGTCTGAGTGGAGATTAATTGACTAAAAGACAAAACAATCTAATTTAAAACATATTTTCTCAGAGATCTGTGAATTTTTAGACGAAGGAAGGCATCCACTCCTCGTTCGCGCCTGTCCAAATTCCCCATTTCCCTATCAGAGTTGTGTTTTCGAACGAAGGAAGGTGTCCACACCTTCGTCCGCATTCGTCTGAAAAGTCCAATAATTTGGACAAATTTGAACTATCCTCGTCCGCCCTTGTCTGCAAGTCATCCCGACTCGTTCGAAAACTCATGTTATAGACGGAGGACGAGTTTGGACACGAAACCTCGTCCTGCCTCGTCTCAATATGCAAGGAACAACTTGAGATACATTTTGAACGCAACCCTAAGTCTGCACGTCATCCGATTGCGTCTAAAAACTTCAATTATGCCTTTTTCCACCAAAACGTCATACTTTAAGCACTCCACAGTGTTTTCCCATATTTATATGACATTACACAATTAATATATAGCCTCGAATCATAATATATTAATTACTTCCACATTCGTTACATCAATTAAACGGGAGAAGTTTTATCGGGGTAGTACACATTTCAACACAATCAAGGAAAATATGAAATCTTAACGTATGACCTGTGAAAGAAAAATTGTTTGCTTCAAATTCAAATTACCAGGTACCACTACCATTATTAAATAACTAAAACCCCTTAGCGTAAACATTATATATATTTGAAAGATCATTAGCAAGTTTCTGCATTGAATAAAATTACTCTTAAAGCTTATCATATAACTCGTGTTTGCTTCCACACCATAGAAGAACAACAGTCACCCTAGAGTTAAGTACACGATGAATTGATAAGATCTTGCAACTAATATGATATGTCGTAATCACTTATTGACCAAAGTTTTCTTCAATCTCCAAACCCCAAGAAAGAAAATAAATTTTAGAGGATGTCAACTCTAAAACATTTGCAATATATTGGCTTACGAAATAATATTTAAACTTATTAAGTTGAGAAACTTCAAATTTTGCCAATACATTAGCTTGCAATAGCTCTAACACTAGAGATAACTGAGAACATCAAACCATAACCAAGGTAACCTCAACTTTCTAAGTGCATATAGCTTAACTTGATCTAACATACTTTCAAGTCTAACACTCGGTACAGCTGTATATACGACATATGGCAAATTTTCATCAAACATGTTTGAAAAAAAATTAATAGTTAATTTAGATCTCAACTCCTTCAAAGTTGACAAACACCTCTCACCTCCGATAAATCAATAGCCTCTACACCCAACAATGTCAATAAGCCAACTTATCAAACTCTGAACCGCAATAACATTCCCTAGTGGCACTAACTCCAAATAACCTCAATCTTAATTGGATCCATTGAGATACCATCTCGAAAATAAACATTTCAAACTCTTCACTTTTATCATCCAAAGGTTTCATTTCACTCCTTTAGCACACAACTAATGACCTTACAAATCCAAAAACAGAGTCTTTACATGCCTCAAATTCTTGTAATGAGTTTTAGAATAAAGATACATACCATTAAGAAGGTTGACAATGAATTGATTTAAACAAGATATGAAAGCTTGACTATTCAAATCCATAAAACAACTGGGCAAAGGTCAGACCAAATGGAAGAACCATAAAAATTAAATGTGCATGTGTCGAAAAGGCCATTTTAGGAAACTTTTACTCACAAGCCTTCCAACTAATAATAGTTAAGCCTTAATTCAATCATGAAAAATAATGTAATCCACTCATCTTATCAAAAACTCTTCAATCTTCAAGGGTACATACTTATCATTGTTTGTTACTGATCTAACACTGAATAGTCAATAATCAATTGAATTGACTATCACGGCTTGCCACTAAACAACAATGATGCAATATACTATAATAAACTATCATATACAAAATTTCATAATGTAATAAATTGACTTGTTGCATACAAAGTTCACCCAACTCAATTGGGACTGTATTGTACAATATATAGGAATTGAAGCAATAACAAGAATCAAATCAACATAACATAACATCTTGAGATTGGGTGGTGATGTAACACCCAAAGAAAAATAAATAAATCAAATAAAAATGATAAAGATTTAAAAATTTGCCACGGTTTTGGTGAACAGTTGGGAAAAAATTCACAACAATTAGGCAATAAGAAAATGTTGTCGTACTAGAAAAATAAATTATTGTGGAGAAAATGACATACAGGGTAATAAGGAGTAATGTCACTTGGACAAAGGAAATGTTTTAGGAAAAAGTGACTATGACAACCGTGAGATAAAGTCAAAGAATAGTTAAGATTAGAGATGGTTTGAGGTGCTTTGGGTATCGCTGCATTAATTATTAAAAAAAGTTTGTAGTTGTTGGATTTAAAAGGAGGAATAAGGAAACTGCTTCCATGGAAGCATGCCCTATGGATGAGAAAGAAAGGTGCGGAAGAAAGGATTATTGTTGGATCAAAATAATAGAAGAATTGTAGCCATTAGATTAGAAGGTGAAGAAAGAAGATGCTTCTGTGGAAAGATGCTTTATGAGAGAGAAAAGATGTCATCCGAGAGGAAGAGTAGCCATTGGATCAAATATTAGAATTAAATAAGGACTGCTAGATTAGGAGAAAGATGCTTTCCAGGGACGAAAAAGATTCCTTGCGGGAGGAAAATAGTTGTGCATAGGGCAAAATGTCGTCATTTTAGGTAATGAATGTTTTTGTGGTAGAAAACATAGACGGGGCAGTGTTTTATTTAAAAGTAAATGTTGCCATTTTGAATAAGTGGTGTGCAGTAAACATCATCATTTTGGATAAGTGGCATGCGTTGAACAGAGGAATCACGAGAGTGTAGGTGTCCACGGATGGGAATGCTTCTGTGATGAATAGTAAATTTGTGAGAGCACAAGTATCTGTTGGAGGTATTTAATCTGTGGAGTAGTATGGCAATAATCGATTGGCGGATGATAGGAATATTCGCTGAAAAGTTGCTCATGGGGAGAAAAGTTAGCCATTGCAGACACATAAGTGTACACAAATGTTCAAAAATTTGCAGCAGTAGATTTTAAGGAATCCATTTTTGGAATTAATTGGGAATTAATCAGACAACTCTGATCCACCTAATAACAATGAATTAAGATGATGATAGTGCTTACAACTTTAGCTTAGGTAAATAGTTTTAGTGGCCGATTGTGATTGGTGGAGAGGATGACTCACGAGGTAAAATCACTGACTTAAACTTCTATAAATTGAGGGGTTTTAGCTCTTCAAATGAAAGCAAGAGAGCCACAGTTTCCAACTCCTCTTTGATGTAAAAAATATTCTCTAAAGATTAGAAAGGTTACTTTTAAGCATAAGTGATAGATTAAAATGAGATGGTAAACAAAGTAGGTTATGTGTTGGTGTCATCAATCGATTTGAATGATTTTTAATCACTAAATTGTTTTGATATATTATTATGGACAGTTAAATGGAACGTTGGGTATTGGAATCAAGACAATCGGAAGTGTATGATAAAAGTTATGATTTTTGAAAGTTGATTGGTTATTGATAATAATAAGGCCCTATTTTGGACAATATAAATATGACTAAGGAAGTTGGGTTTATAAACTTATTTAAGTGGATTATTTAAGAACAAATTGTTAATTTATGAATCGGCCAAAGTGGGAAGTATGGAAAGAAAAGAGATTTAATGAATATGTAAATACTAACAAATATTTTGATATGTTTTAGGTCCACCAACCCAAGGTGAGAACTCGTATAATTGCTAAGACACCAAGGTAAGTAATGACCGTATGTACGTGGCCTAATGACCTACATCACTAGATGTTAGAATTTTTCGTGATATAATAATTATGATTATTAGATGATTGAGGATTTTTTATGTTGAGATAGTGCTAATAATTACAATAGTATGTTATTTGAGGATGCGATGATTTATTCATATCTTAATCAAAATAGTTATCTGTAAGGCTACTCGGATATTATGTTAGCCGTAAGGCTAACTGATGCGCAAGCGGAAGGGGGGTAAAATATATAACGTGTAGAGTGTTGATAATTTGATGAATGACTATTGAAGAAGTGAACAACCGGTGTTGAATAATATAAGAGAAGTGGTCGATTGTGGGAAAGAGGATGAGCAGCCGTGTGCTGAAACTCCTTGTCACTCCCGTATGGATGTCTTCGTTAATGAAACTGCTTTGGAAAATTGGATACTACTTCACACACTCTTCCTCCAAGGATTAAGAATATGGATGTCAATAAAAAAGGTTACCGAATTACAATAACCTTAATCTTGTCATGTAACACACACAAGGAAACTTTGGATATAACTCACCAAAGGTTTGAAAGAGAAATCACTCCAATTTAAAAAATAAGCAAAAGCTTTTCTATAATCAATCTTCACTGTCTTAAACTCTTACATAAGGTGGCTTTAAATAGCCAATTACAAACCATAGAATAGTAAATAGCTAAATAAGAATAATATCACTAAATTGGCTATATTATAAGCTTGGTAGATACTTAGTAATTACTAGGTCAATTAACTTATAGATTATATAATTATTTCTTGCTTTTTTCTTCTCCAAGTCTTGATGTCTTTTGACAGCTATTTCCTTCTTGAATTTGTCCATTTGGATGGTTTCCATGAATTGACTTTCCTTGGTCTCTAAGCTTGGCATTTGGTCTTTGTACAATATTTGTTCTCTGTTCCGTGAGCTTTTGACATAGCAAATGAATTCCAATTTTAATGATCCAGCCCATTTTAGAAATCTTAGGAAGTTAGCTACAATCTTCATGAAACATACGTTTTGATATGACATCGTTCTAAATACCCAAACTGTCAAATACTTGTCAAAAATCAGAAAGTAGACAGATTTGTGAAGTCCATCAAATATTCTCCAATTGTTCTTGAACTTCTACTTATACATGACCTTGAATCTCTCTATAATAATATTGGATGTTTGATTGTTGATAAAGTCCACCTGTAATCCATCACTAAGCCCTATACTTCACTTGACAATTATTGTTAGTTTATTTAACGCCCAGAGCATTAAACCCTTTTTCTTTTTTTTTTTAAAACGATATGTTCGTACAAAACCAAGTCCTTTAGAAAGACGTACAACAAGAATCTTTAAGAAAACCTCTTTTGAAATAAGAGCTTAGTAAATCCTAACCTTTATTAAATATATTTTTGTATCTTTTAAAACCTTGCAGTGGAAATCCTTATAAAACTCATTAGAAATTAAACGTAATAAAACTCATCTTTAAAATAATTAAACGCATTTATAAATGTTTTTATTTAAATCTAAATACTAATAGACATAACTCTTAATAAAAATATTTAATTAGGACGCGTCATTAAAACCCATCTTTTCTTTAATTCTCACTCAAGGGTTGACTTCGCTTTGACAACGCTCAAGTTTTCCCGTGAGTACACTTCTTCAATTACCACATCAAAGCTTTGTTTTATTTGGTTCATTAAAAGTTTCATCCTCACCTATACTACAAAGTTCAACTAAGGAGCCTAACATTCCGCAAGAGATGCATAAAAATATAGGAAACATGCAGTGTAGTTCATAAGGAAATCATGTCACGTTAAAGTTCAGTCTTTCATTTTTCTTTCACTTTATAGTCCAATCATTTGGGTCATCGGTCTAAGGGAAAGTGACACCATTAGATCCACTTCATGTGGAACAACCATCTCTAACCTAGCACAAAAAAGAACCTTCTAGGTTTATTCAATTTGTCTTTTGTTATTTATTATTTGTCTTACATGAAATTCATGTATGGAACTATCATCTACATGCAACAAAAGATAACATTTCATCCAGATAGAAAGCATCACAATAAAAGGTTCGCAAGAAATCAGTTAGCATAAGAACAAGGAATCTACTTAAACCCTAACATTTGCTCTCATGCATTTAATAACTTAGACAATAAACTACAACAGCTACAAAACAAACCCACAATATCATGATATTATCATAAACTTAAAACAATAGTTTAAACCTCTATGTAAAATATTCTCATAAAAACAAGGAGTCTCTATGAACAAACTACAACATCTCAAAGATTGTGTAAACAGATCCTCAAAACTAGGTCATCATGACCATCAGCACAATAATCTTCGTAAACATAAAACAATACTACCAAACAACAGGTAAACAAATCCACGAGCCAAAAAAATATGATAGCACTAAATATCACAACAAAATCCTATCATCTTGTAATGTAGGCCAAATGGCCACACACAATCAAACATCTCTTACCTTTGCCTCCGCAACAGAATCTGTAACCTACTCTAACTTGATAAACTTCCGGTATCCTTAACATTAATAACAATAGAAAGTGTGTTAGACATAGAAGTGGCTGAAGACATAAACACTCTATAGAAACATTATTGCTCGATTTCATCTTATATCCATACCAGCACTCAAGATTAAAATTTACCTTTAGAAGCTTGAAGAGAAAAGACCAAGAAGAGCACAGTCTTCTTCTTCGTCTGAGTAGCTGTGGGGAGAATAGGGTTCCCTTCCCTATTATGCAATATACATAGACGTCCATCTCTTGAAAACCGTGAGCCAAACGTGATTGGTAAGTCTAGATATGCGGAAACTCAGCTAGCATGAATTATGGAAAAATTCTTCATTTAAAAGTATATTTTTTCGAGCCGCAGACACACAGGCTACTGCAGGGGTGTCAGCTGTATCAGTTTCTCCCCATGGCAACGAGCCACGCTAGTCTATTCTCTTAAGTTCGCAGTCGCCAACACTGCTGCAAAATCCCACTTCTCCACTACATTTTGTTTCCAAATGATGTTGTTCCATCTGTTTAATTTCATTGCCACAGACACGCCACGTTCCAAACCAAAACGATGCCATTCAACTTAAAATTCATTCTTTCGCGTGGCATCATTTCTATCTGTGAGAGAATCCTTTCCTCCTACCTTCTGATCCAATGGTCGATGTTTCACCTACTTTTTTCCTTTTTTAATCTAACAGTTGAAAACACACCTGGAAGGATTCTTTTGCTTCTGTGGGAGCATCTTTCTCCAAATTGAACACTCTTGCGTTTCTTCTTCAAATATAATCTAACGGTCCAATTTTAAGCCTTCACTCCTATTTGACTTGATCACAATCGTCTGAGACTTGATCCAAAGATTGATAATTCATCTGCCTTTGTTTCCTTAATCCCACAGCATATTAAACTAACCCAACACTTAAACTTTCTTCCTTAACCGTGCTTACACATTATTCTTTTACTAATTCTATTCTATTTGATTTTCCTAATTACTTAATAATTCCTATTTTATTTTATCATCTATAAAAGGGAAAATGACAAATCAACCATTGTGGTTTCAAGTCAATGACAAGTCAACCATTGTGGTTTAATTTTTAACAAGGTAACCAGTAATGTATGTCTAAATGACAAAACAACCATCGCAGTTACGGTCGCCGTTTACTAGCACGCCGCCGCGGTGTCCCACCGCGCCCCGGCGGCCCCGTGTTGCAAAGGATAACCGGCACAAGTGTTGCCTGGACGTCGCGACTACTCGCGACACAGAGGCAGTTTCCCAGACTGGGAATTTATATAAACAGAGAGCTAACTCCTCTCGACAGTAAGAGGCATTTGATCAGCGATTAGTGAACCCTAGAGAAGTGCGAGAGTTGAAGAGAAAGGAATTTTGGCCAAGTTGAAGAATTTTTTTACAAGCAAATGGAGTCATGGACTGAGGAAGAATCTGTTATTAACCCTCAATGTGACGTGGGGCCCACAGAGACATTGTCGGCCAATCAGAACGAGGTACGTGGAATTGGACATGAAGTTGCAATTGTCTTGCATTCTGTCTCAGCAAATTTAAACGAAGAGGATGATGAGGACCTCCGATCAGCATGCCAATGCAATAGCGATGAAGACATTGACATGGCTAAGAGTAGGCTCCCATGCCAACCAGAAGCACAATGCACATTTGTTGGTATGAGCCTTGGAAAAAAATACAGTTCGTTGAATAAAATTAGAGAAGAAATTATCGATCATGCTTTAAAGAATGGGTACGGGATTAAATTCACCCACAGCTATGCGACTCAGTTGAGGGCCAAATGCGAAGATGGGTGCACGTGGCAGCTACACGCCTCAAAATTTCAAAATGAAATGACGTTTCAAATAAAGTCCTACAATGACGTTCACACTTGCTCTAGAAAGATGGAAAGTCGCCATGCCACTGCGAAATGGGTGGCAACGCATTACTTAGATAGATTTAAAAGTCAGCCCGACTGGGACATATCTTCCATAATTGAGACAGTCAGGAAGGACATCAACATTAACATAACAAGCAGCCTTGCTAGAAGGGCAAGAAATGCCACCAAGAAAATGAACGAAGGGGATGGCAATGAGCAATACAAGCTCATATGGTCCTATGCTAAGAAGATTCGGAGGTCGAATCCTGGAAGTTCACTGCGTGTTGACCTTGATATGAGTGTATTTAAAAGGATGTACATATGCTTGGATGCATGCAAGAGAGCTGTGGCGAACTGTGGTAGACCGGTGATTTGTTTAGATGGTTGCCACTTGAAGGGAGTGACTTCGGGACAGCTGCTGACCACTGTGACCATCAACGGGAACGATGGTATGTATTCGATTGCTGTAGCAGTCGTTGAAGCAGAAAATAGAGCTTCATGGAAATGGTTTCTAGAATTGTTGTTAGATGATCTAAACACCCTATCTGGCAATGGATGGACATTCATTTGGGATCGACAAAAGGTGCGGTTCATTGCTTGTTTCATTATGTGTGTATGTTATGCATTTTTTACCAATGTCCCTCTCTTATTATGAATCTTTGCAGGGACTAGTGCCAGCGGTCAGAGAGGTGGCATGGCAAGTAGACCATCGGTTTTGCATCCGACACCTGTATGCCAATTTTTAAAAAGAATTTAAATGCAGGTTGTTCAAGGATGCAATGTGGGATGCATCAAGAGCCACAACAAGGAGGCAATTTGACAAGGAGATGGCCAAGTTATTGGTCCTTGACCCGGCGGCCCACGACTATTTAGCAACAATAGATGTAAGATGTTGAGCCAAACATGCCTTCGCTTCAATCCCAAAGTGCGACATAAGCCTCAACAACCTCAGCGAGTCCTTCAATGCCTGCATCCTACCCGCCCGGGACAAACCAATTCTAAGTATGTTCGAGATTATTCGAAAGGGCATCATGGGTAGGATCGTTAAAAAAAATGAAAAGATGGCTCGCTTGACCGAACGGTTGTGTCCAATGATTTGCAGCCGCCTCGCCAAAGTACAACATGCCAGTAGAACTTGGAGCCCCCAGTTTGCAGGCCGTGCCCAGTTTGAGGTCAGCAATAGTACCGACATGTACTCTGTCGATTTGGACAAGTGTACGTGTACATGTTACTGGTGGGAATTGACCGGCATCCCTTGTGTCCATGCAATCCCGTGCATTCAGTTCATGCGGAGATCTCCGGAAGAATTTGTGGATGCGTGCTATCATCGGGAAACATACATGGCAATGTACTCCCACTTCCTCAGCCCCCTCAATGGGTCAATCGAGTGGGCTCCTGTGACGAATCTTGATCCAATTACCCCACCGCCATTTAAAAGGCTTTCAAGAAGGCCACGCGTACGTAGAGTACGGGATGTGGACGAGGCCCCAAGTCGGACGGTGCTAACTAGAAGACATCTGAACGTCACTTGTGGGAGGTGTGGTCGTGTGGGTCACAATTCCCGCACTTCCGATGGGGCAGGAGAGTCAAGCGCTGGGCCATGCAGGGGGAGCGCCTGAGGCAGTAGTAGAGGCAGAGGCGGTAGAGGTAGAGGAAGGTCGGAGGGCACTTTTATGGGGTTCAGAGTCCTCGAGTTAGCCCCCTCCCTAGTCCCCGAGACAGAGCCTGACAAAGTCCCTACGACACAGGTGAGCCCCTGATGCCGTTCACGTTTTCAAGTGTTACTTGATAAATGCTAATTTCATTTGCAATTTGTTTTGCAGGAGTCGGTTGCGCACGGTCCACAAACACAAACGTACCGGACGGTGGACCTTAACCTTCCGTGATACAAGTGTTTGCTACATATTGTTGTAATTGTGACTAAATTTAAATATCTGACTTGTTGTATCAAGTTCACTGCAATTGTTCAATGTAAAAAGGTTTTGGTGTTGTGTATCACTCAATTTATATCCACCAGTGTGCACGGCTAAGGAAAAGAGGCGACTAAGTTATAAGCAAAATCTTGCATACATACGGCATCCCGGGAAGCCGCCGCGGCATCCCAATTTTAATTGGCTCTATACATAACGTGCTAAGGCTAGGGCTCGCCATTTGCACCCATGTTCAATGATCAAAAACTCTGAAACCACTCGGCGACCACTTTTCACGGCGAGAAATTTTCCTGGCGATCTGAACCAGAATGAAACAGTACCAATGAGCAAGGAAATTGGCGGCCAAGTGTGGGAAGGCAACGGCCAAGCAACCCGTGGTGGCGTCCTACACTGAGTAACCGTCGGCGTCTTACACTGATCAAGTAGAGGCGGCGTACTCTGATCAACCTGGGGCGGCGTAATCTGAGCAACCCGCGGCGGCGTACTCTGAACTCGCTGTAGAACACGGCGAAGAAGATTTCGACCGCTCAATTATCCAGTTTGAACCTATCACCGCTGGGCGGAGGGTCAAATTATTCAGGTCTAGACAATGCAAATCACGGTACGAGGATGATATTCAGAACCGGACAATTATTGTCTCAAAAATTATGGACCTGGACTCATTGGCTGGCATGGGGATTAAAAATCTTATGCAATCTGCTAGCTTAGCTGGGTTGTGCTAGATGAGAGGTAGTTACTGCGAATAAGCTATCAAATTATTCTATGCAAATTTGAAACTGTCAACGGAGCCAATGGAGTTAACGACGTTGGGGTTTGGACGGGAGGTGAGGCTGACTCCCTAGGTCCTCAATATATTGCTTGAATGTGAAATGGATGGCCCAAGCGAGGAATACTATCATGTGTCTCGGTAGCCACCATTTATCAGCCGAGGAGAAGGGCTACAAGTGCTTAGATTGCTGCACCACAATCCAGAGGTTGAAGAGTACCACAAGCCGAAGGGCAAGGACCTTCATGTCATAGCCTGATTGGTCCACCTGATCATGACGTACACCATTTTGCCACGAGATGGGCATCGAGACCATGTCAGTTGCATGGATTTTTACATACTGGAGAAGGTGTTCACCCGGGAAAAGGTGGACATTGGATATATCATCCTCAGCCACATGAATGAGGTGTTGAACATCCCTTCGAAGAACCTCTCGTACAATTGGTTGATACAGAACATATGTGACCAATATGGAGTGCCCATCCCTGAGTACGAGCCGAGAATTGTGGAGTCGCCGTTACACATTTACAATCAACAAAAAGTGAACCGCAAGCGGTTCACAAACGTTGGAGGGGAATGGTGGCGCAAGTACATCAGCTAGGCAACACCTCGACCTCGACCTCCACCCCCCTCAGAGCCTCAGCAGGCGGCCCCTGGGTATGAAGAGCATCCTCCTCCTCAGTCATTGCACTTCACTCTGATGCCTGAGGAGACGACCGACTGGAGGTTCAGAATGGACACGAGAATGCAAATGATGGAGGAGCACCTCCAAATTTAACTGCGCAGAATGGAAGACCTCGCAGCCGAGAGACATCAAATGGCCAAAGAGTGGAATTTGCAAGCAGCGACCCTCGCCGAAGAGAGGCACCGAATGCAACAAGACTGGAATATTCAAGCAGTAGCCCTTGCGGAAGAGAGGCATCGCATTGCACAAGAGCGCCATTTGCAAGCAACAGATTGGCACCGTGATATGGTGGCAGCACTTGAGCGACGTGAGAGGTGATCAGCTCGTGTGTCATCATCGTCATCAACAGCGGCATCAGCCTCACATCGCGCGTAAGTGATTGACTTCGTACGCAAGGTTGAGTATCTACTTTATTAATGTTTGACAGAATGTCATTAGGTTCATTTGTAGGCCCAGTGCTAGACGCGACCAACATGCCGAGAATGAAGAGGACGATGAGAATCGGCCGCTTAGAAGGGTGCACGCGGTACATCTGTGAGTTGGTTATATGTGTGTGTTGCTTATATGTGTGTGTTGGTTCATGTTATTGTTTTGTTACTCTAACGACATTTTACATTTTTCTTACAGGCTGCAAATTTGATGACCATGTTCGAGCAATATGTGCAAAGAAATACTCGAATGAACAAAGAGACGTGCGCAGTTCTTGGGGGAAGGCGGACGGGTGATCATTACGAAGTCACTAATCTCATCTTCCCCGAGCAAGAGGGGACGCCAGATACGGTGAGAAGCCTTCTTTGTATGTTAATTTATAAGATTTGATCGTAGTATTCATCTGAACGTCTATGCAGTGTGGTGCTAAAAACGAGGAAGCCATATTGGCGTATCATCATAAGCACAATCTAATCTCATTAGGGTGGATTCACGTAAGTAATCATCTCGCTTATCCGGGTTGTTTTACAGGTTAACTGGGATTATCTAATGCGTTGTTTTCCTTGCAGACACACCCGAAGGATCAATGTTTTATGTCGTCCGTTGACCTGCACACTCAATATGGTTACCAGCAATTGTTGCCAGAAGCTATCTCAATGATCTGTGCTCCCACTGACAAAGACATGTATGTATTTTCCCTTATGTAAATTCTTAATATTGGTTACTGCATATTCTCGCTTATTTTCCCTTTGTATTGCAGTCCGTACGCCAGCTTCTAGTTAACGAGTGCGGGGATGAGCGTGGTGCGTAAATGCAACATTGACGAACTATTTCACGAGTATGAACCAGCCATCTTTGAGTATAAGGGACCATTGTGGGAGAAAGCACAACATGTAGTCATGGTCCCGAACTTATCTTTTGCGGTCAAAGATCTGCGGCCGGGCAAGACAAAGAAGTTGTAAAAGTTGTAAAATGTTTATGTACATTTCATGTAATTTGTTTACATTTCAAAGTTATAATGGATGTTAACTTGAATGTGTGCTGTATAAAGTTCATGTTTTGTTCAGATTTCGTGTCATTTGTTTATACTTCGAAGTTGCATGAGCTTGGTTGTCTAGTGTTGTTTATGTACTGTGGATGATTTTGGAACTACTTGCAATTTATGTGCAGGATGTATGAGATTAGCTTTGGGGGAGTAAAGCAACAAGAAAAACTATGGCAAATTTTTTTTCAATTCGGGAGTTAAAGTATGTGGTTTAAACTCAGGACGCCGCGGGGGTGTCCTGGGGAGCCGCCATGGCGTGGCGATTAGTCGCGACGTCTAGGCAACACTTGTGCCTGTTATCCTTCGCAACACGGGCTGCCGCTGGGGCATGGTGGGACATCGCGGCGGCGCTCTAGTTAACAGCGACCGTAACTGCGATGGTTGATTTGTCATTTAGACGTACGTTAGTGGTTAGTTTGTTAAAACTTAAACCACAATGGTTGACTTGTCATTGACTTGAAACTACAATGGTTGATTTGTCATTTTCCCTCTATAAAATAAACTTCATTATTTAGCATTTCCTAATTCCATAACTATGATCATGTCTAACTCCTTCATTTTAGTTTTCCTAATTTTATAATTATTTAATAATTCTACTGTTTTGATTCCTTTATTTTAACTTTCTTAATTTCTAATACTTATTTAAAAATTTTACTATATAAATCCTTCATTAAAATTCTCCAATTACAAATAATTAATCTATTAAATAATAAATTATCATATTACCTAATTAAACTACTAGTAAAAATCTCAGGTGTTACAGTTTAATTCTTACCTAATAGGTTCGTACACAAGATCACACCAAACTGAACTATCTAATGTGTAGACAACTAGCATCTACTAACCATAACATCTAACAGGTGTCAAACATGGAATATCTCACTTGAGTCATTTAACGATCACCCAATCACTAGGTAATGTCAAAATGTTCTACTACTATCCTCAAAAGAAAATAATAGTGCAAAATCAACTTTTCTCGCATCCTAACATCCCACAACACTCATCGAATAAATTGGGAAGGAGTAGTTATACTATTAATGGCACAATGTCTATTCCAATCATAGACATTAAACCTCCAACTACATAAACATGTTTCAAAAACTTTCCTTAAACTTATTCTTTGCATTCACCTCTAATTACATCACTCCATGCCAATTATTTATCATATTCACTCAAATACTTAACAAAAAGTATTCCTACATATTAAATAGACCCAAGCCTACAGAAATAGAACTGAGCTTGTAAATCTAAAGATAATTTTGGGGCTGATGTGCTTTTCAGTCTTACAACTTTATTAGTCGTAAACTAGGATCCAATGGAATATATCAACTCCACAACTAGGCATTATATTCCAACACTTGCGAGTCCACTTTCATTCAAATCATGATCTATCTTTATATGACATTACACATTGAACATTGCCTACATAGACATAATAATGACTTTCAAATTCTTCACCATATTTCCTAAGCATTTCAAAATAAGCTTCAATCAGAGAAATCTCCATTGCACTCATTCCTCAAGAAAAACCCACGTCAACGACTCTAGTCTCGGACCAAATATTCTGTAACATCCCGATATTTTCAAAATGGATAATTATTGGGATATTACCAAAGACATTCGGAATGCTAAAACAAGAAACATTTCAGTAACGTTTTTCCCCGTATACGTGATGAAATCGAAAGTGTTGAGATTTCGAGGATATTTCATTATGTATTAATACGTGCCATTTGTGACGTGTATTTACGAAGGAAACATCGTGGGATCACGTTGAGTGCGAAAAGATAGTGAAAAATGACTTGAGGACGCTTCGGGACGCCATTTTGCGTCTTAAACTCACTGTTTTATGATGTTGCGGATGCTGGCTATGGAAGTGTGGATGATGCGGATGACTAGATTCAGCGTCCGAATGAATCTGGTGTGTTGCGGACGATAGCGGACGACTGCGGACGCGGAAAGGAGTCGTCCGAATGAATCTGTCCAATTTTTGGGACAATTCGGACGACACCTGCAAACCATACGGATGAGGGAATGACGTCGACAAAGGGACTACAGACGTTACGAAAAGGGGGCGAGGAAGCCATTTATTGTCCCCAGCCTGTGAAATTCTGATCTACGGACGACAGGGTGTCGTCCGTACAAGTCCGAAAGTCTATAGTACAGCGAAATTATAGGGATTTAATCTAGATCCCCTTGTCGTTTAGTCCATATTTTCCACGCCCAGGAGACACGGATGGTGCTCCCCACACCTCTAGACCATAGCCCGCTAGAAACCACCTCCTCCCTACCCTTAGGTGTCCAATTTGTCTTCCTCGCCATTAATGGTGTCTCCCACCTTTCTAGGTAATATCGATCCTCTCCCTTGCATTTTTCATTTCTCCTGCGTAAGTTCCAAAGAGAAAGGGAGGAGATGACCGAGAATCATGATAGTGAGAGTGTGGGGAGCCTCTAGAGAGCAAGAGCCGATAGTTAGAGGATGACAGGGTTCCCTGTTTGGTAAGATTCTTCCCTGCTATTAATTGTTCCGTTGGTTACTTTCCTCAAGCATGAATATATGTTGGATGTAGAGAATGTTAAAGTGATGCTATGTTGTTGGCTTTAATTTCCTAGTTGTTAGACTACTCTGCTTGATGGATTTTTTGATAAAGAATGATGTTTTAATCACTATCTCTTGGTTTTAATTGGACAATACTTGGGTATTGCTTTTGTTGGAAGAAATAATATGTTAGTTCTGGAAATGGATATTGGTGTTTTGTGAAGCATGTTGTTAATGGGCAATTGGGTAATGAGTTGGAAGGATTAACTGTGAATGGAGTTTGATGCTGTAATGTTGTGGTGTTGAATGACTTTCTATACATCACAGTGTTTTTCTATAAGTTATTTTTATGCAATCTTTAGCATTAATTGATCACTTGGTGTACCCTTTCCCATTTGTTTTCGGTTTTGGGATAATTTTTATATTAAGACTTTTGCTAAAAACCTAGCCCTGAGTTTGACGAGCTGGTCCTCTTCGAGGATCAGGTCGCTTGGCCTCGTATTTCTGTTACCTCTACCTCTAGGTCATGACATTTCTCTCCTTTTTCTTAACTATTTTTTTCCAAGAAACTCTTGTAGTTAGCATCAAGAACCCTCTCCATTCTTTGAGCTGCAATAATATTGTAATGACCTGGTTTTTCGTACATTTAAAGTGTAAACACTTTTTCGTTTGAAACTAAATGAAATAAAAAAAATGCATAGGTAAAAAAATTTCCATTTACAAAACCATTTACAATCTTTTTTTCCTTTAACCTTTAGTCTAACCAGCCACAAGATCTGCAACGCGCAAATCCTTCATCAACTGTTCCTTTTCTCATTATCGTACATACCTATATCACAAGACTTAAACTATGTGTAACATCCTGATATTTTTAAGTTGGATCGTTATCGGGATATTACCAAGGACGTCCTAGAGCATCAAGTTAGGGGCAATTCTGCTAACGTTTTCCTCGGATACGCGATGTAATTGAAGTGTTGGAGTTATGAGGACATTACATGGCGTATTTATATGTGTCACCTTATGACATGTATTATGGGGGAAATGTTATGGGAAAGAAGTTGAGTGGGAAAATGGTGAGAGAAGGCTATCCAAGGCGGTTTTAGACGCTGCGGACGCCACTGCGGATGCAGTATGTCGTCCGCGAATGCATTTAGTTGTGTCCCCAAAGTTTGGGACGAGTCTGGGACGCGATTTCTCATCCTAACTTCACTGTATAATGGAGTTGCGGACGCGATCTCGGATGATGCGGATGAGGAAGGCTACGTCCTCATCGAATCTGTCCAAGTCTGGGGACTTTCGGACGTGGTCCTAGACGATGCGGACGCGAGTTATGTCGTCTGCCACGAATCTGTACAAACTCTAGGAACTTTCAGATGCCAACGGATTGCTGCGGACAAATTGAAGTATCGTTCGCTTTGCCTCTGTTCAATTTTTGGGCAATTCGGACGATACATGTGGACGAGGACTGGCATACAAAACTGGGCTGCGGATAGTACGGACAAAGGTGGGGACACTATTTTCCGTCTAAAGCCAGATTTTAGCTTAAGGATTTTGGGTCTTGTGGATGCTTGCGGACGGGAGTAAGGTGTCCGCATCAGTCTGAATCGCAGCAAATTAGCGACTGAGCTGATTTAAAAATAGAATAAAAATCACTCTAACCAATGGGAAGGCGACTCCACGACACGAAATCGTATGTCTCAGACGACCAGCAGTGATTTGTCCACTGCATACCCTCCTGCCACTCGTACGAATGATCTCCCAAGGTGACTCTATATCTCTCCTGCCTCCTTCATCTTCTTCCTATTTGTTGTCTCAGAGTAAGGCTGAAGCAACGGTGCTGGAGATTGGAGCTAAGGAGGGAGCTGCTGTCCAAGTGAAGAGCAGCCTTCAAGGGTAAGGAATGGGTAGTCGGTGGTGGCCATTTGGAGGCCCCACACCCAAGTAAATGTGTATGAATGTTGTTGTAGGATTTCATAGTTCTTTAGTTGCTTTAGTTGCTTAGTTCTTTAGTTGCTTTATGTTGCTGTAAAATGTATGGAGAATGTGTTGCTAGGCATCTCATTGTAGTCTGTTTCTAACCTTACTGTTGTTGTTGAAGTTTTCTTTTAACTGTTATTATTCTCTGTGACCTCATTGATGTATCTTCTTTCACTGCTATGACTTCTACGTAATTGAGACGATGAGGAATGAATGATAAACTGCCACAGTATAGATTCATGACCAAAAAACTAATGAACTAAGACTGTCTGAGGAAATGATATGCACGTAGGAGTCATTAACAAATGTTCCAAATAATAATCTCTCTGATGCTGTTATTCGTTATTCATTTCATTAATCTTCGTAGAAAGTATGTTCATTATTGCTACAAGTTCTATATTTATTGCTCGTGAATCAGTTCTACCACTCGTTACTACTATTACATTCAGTGTTAAACGTTAAATTGATTTATGCATTGCTACTGTTGTGTTACATGGTTGCTGTCATGGTTTCGTTTTCACTCATAGTATGCTGCTATGTAGTTGTAGTCGTTAGAAGCATATACACTGTCCTGATTTGCTACTATCCTATTTGATTAAAGAATGCTTAGTCGTTGTGTCTTTGTAATGCCATAATTGATTGTAGACATGTTTAATTATACATATTTTCTACAGCCTCGTTTTAGTCATAAAAGTATGTTTAGTCCTTTTGTGTGATCGAATAAAAGCACAATAGCATTCATTTATTGTTGTTCTATTTTGTTAATTAAAAACATATGTTCGCTGCTTTGTTCGATAATATTCGCTATTATATTACCACTTTAGAAGCATGTCCATTACTCCACCTCGCCATTAGGAATACTGTTGTCTATTTAGAATTTAGGAGTACTATTTGCCATTTATTCTTGAGAATGTTACTGCTATTTATTTCCACTTTTAAGAAGCGTATTTCCGCTGTTCATTTTGTTGCTAAAATTAGTGCTTGTACGCCGTTCAATCTTGTTTAATAGTATGACTTCGTTAATAGCATAATTTCACTCGCTTCGTTTAATAGCATGAATTATTCATAGCTCATTAATCTCTTTAATCCTGATTGATGATGAAGCTGGTTTTAATATCCTATCATTTTTAAGCAATCTTTAAGTTGTGCATTGTACTACGTTATTTTATGGTGATTTCCCCTTATCATTGTTGCCTGATAACTCTATATATATGTGTTATATGTGCTCATGGAAGTCTTCTCTAGTTTATTCCATGATATCTCTGTTTGTGTGCTAGGCAAAGTAAGAGAGTCCACAATATTCACGATAATAGAAACAATTAGGGGGTATTACCTTGGGGTGGTACCCATACGCCTTGAGTGAGGAAAAAGACATAAAAGAAAACGTAGAAGAACGAAGGGGTTTGGGGGGGGGGGGGGGGGGGGGGATAAGTACGGATTAGTTATATAGACATGAATTAAAATTGACATTACCCTTCCATTGTCGGGACTACGAAACTGACTACCCTAGGTAACTAAAGCCGACAAAGATCTACTCTACTGCCACAGATTCTTCCAATCTGCAGCTCGATGCACGAGTAACGAACAAAAAATACGTAAGAAACGAATTGGTTAGGGTGGCCCCCATTCCAAGAAGAAATAAAGAGAGATATGCATAATTGTTTTCCCCCATTTCCTTACTGGGCGGAAGCTCATGTCCTTACTTGTGGTATATGTAAAACAACGAACAGATAATAAGTAGATGATAAACACATAATGAAGCAGGGATGGATGATTTCGCACGCCTAAGACTCGGGGCTTGCCAGGCTAAGAGGAAGATGAGTAGTCGGTTATAATCAAATGATGTTTAATTGTCAGGTTCATTTGTTAAATGTAGTGTTTTCAATTATTTAGTATTTTTCTTCTTGAACGATTTATGTACACTTCCACCATGATTTACAAAGGTTTATTTCTTTTAGCTTCTGCAAGATTTTAAAGAAATAGTTTCATTCTATTATTTACGCTTTCGCACTTTGTAATTGGTTTTCCAACGATTTTAAAGAGAGAGTCAATAGCGATCTGGTTAAACGAACTCTGATATATTTTTGTTTTAAAAATAAAAGAAAATTTCAAAATTTCATGTATTTTCAATGATTTACGAAAATCTGGATCGTTACAGTTTGTATCAAAGCAGAACTTTTAAAAACGATTTCGTGGACTGCTCTGGTCATTTTTAAAACAAAGTCCATAGCTCTCTTGTTTGTTTTGCCATAATTTTTAATGAGCTCTAGTACATTTTGTCGAGTAAAAAGATTTTGTAAAAGACAGTCGAAGTAAATTAAAGATAGGTTGCCTACCAGCGGAAGCCTAGACGTGGAAAATTATTATCTTCTCTTTCTTTCATCATAACGTTCCGAGTGCGATAAGGACTAATCCTATCTTCAAGGCTTGTTTTGGTGGTCAATGAAGCTCGAATCAATACGAGAGTCTCTAGTCTATTGATGTGGATAACCAAACCATTAATCAAGATCTTGATATATTAGTTGATTGGGAATATCCAAATGTGTTTGAAGAGAAGTTAACAAGGTTTCACAAGACCTAGAGATTGAATTCCGTATCGATTTGGGTTTAGGTGCTACTTCTATCTCTATCCTAGCCTATAAAATAGCCCTAACAAAGTTAGCCAAATTGAGAACTTAGTTGCAAGAGTGGCTCAAGTGAGGTTATATTTAGGAGAGCATGTCGTTGTTGGTGCTCTAGTTTTGTTTGCCAAAAAGGCAAACGGTTCACTGCGGCTATAAATTGATTATCAGAAACTGAACGAGGTGACAATGAAAAATAAATACATGTTTTTTATGATTGACAAACTATTCAACTAGCTTGGTGGGTCCCACTATTTTTCTAAGATTGATTTAATATTTGGTTATCACTAGTTGAAGATTCATGAGGAAGATATTTCGAAAAAGGCCTTTAGAAAATGTATTGGCATTTCAAATTCCTAGTCTTACTCTTTGATTTGACCAGTGCCATTGCTACCTTCATGCACCTTATGATTTTGGTTTTCATATCACTTTTGGGATCGGTTCGTCATGATTTTCATCAATCACATCTTGGTGTTTTTAAAGTCTAGAAGTTAGCATCAGGAATATCACATGATTGTATTGAAGGGATTAATGGATCATCAATAGTATGCCAAGAGGGAGAAGTGAAACTTTTGGATATTTGAGGTAAAGTCTTTTAGACATGTACTTTCTCGTGTAAGTATTTCAGTAGATCTCGCTAAAATTAAGGAAATTGTGGAGTGGAAGGCACCAAATAAAGTGTAAAAAATTCATAGTTTTCTTTGTCTTCTTTACTGCTATCGTCATTTCATAAAGGATTTCTGTTCAATAGCTATGTCATTAAATAGGTTGACCAAAAAGGGTGTCTTGTTTGAGTTTGATGCCCCTTATCAAAATGCATTCAAACAAATTAAAGTAGAGGTTGATAAATGCACCAATTCTGACAACATTTGATAGTGAGTACGTTTACCCAGTTTACATTGATGCATTCAGTGTTAGTCTCGGGTGTGTTCTTAAGTAGCAGGGTAAGGTGGTTACTTACGCATCCCTAGAGTTGAAGCAAAATAAAAAAAAAATTATCCAACTCAGAATTTGGAGTTGGGGGACAGAAATTTTGCTTTGAGGATATGGATGAGTTATTTGTGTACTGTAAACTTCGAGGTGTCCTGAAATCATCTCTAGCTAGATGGATGAGAAGTCAATGTTGAGAGGAGTGTGCTTTTCAAGGGCAGAGTGTCAGTTCCAAGTAGTAAAGATTTGAATCAGGATATACTTACAAAGGGGTGGATCTACATTCACTATCCACCAAGAGAGTACGAAAATGTACTAGGACTTGAAACACCAGTACTGGTAGATGGGTAGGAAGTGTGATGTAGAAAACATAGTGGTCAGGTGTTTGACATGTCAACAAGTTAAAGTAAAAAATCATAGATCGACAAGTTTACTATAGCTCTTACCTATCCTAAAGTGGAAACTAGATAGGATTAGATGAATTTTGTCACAGGTTTTCTGAGGACTCCATAGAAGTTTGATGTCGTATGTGTCATTGTCAATTGGTTGACCAAGTCCGCCCATTTTATCTTGATCCTGGTGGATTTTTCCTTGTCAAAATTGAGTTGTCTCTACATTGAGATTATTGTTCGTCCTCACGTCCAAGTTTTGGAGATTGTTGTAGAAAGAAATAGGTACTAAGTTGAAACTCAGTTCGAAGCATCATCCTTAGATTGATGGGTAGTCAAAAAGAACAATCCAAATTTTGAAGGATATGTTGAAGGTTTGTATTTTGGATTTTTGTGACAACCAGGTCAATTATCTGTTGTTGGATGATTTTTTCTACAACAATAGTTATTAGACCACAACTGGCATCTCTCCGTACGAAGCGTTATATGGGAGACTATGTTGTTCACTATTATGTTTGGTTAAGATAGAGAAAAGGGTTTCTCTTGAACCTGAGTTTATCCAAGAGACTACTGAGAATATTCAATTGATCTGGTAGAAGTTGAAGACAGTGCAGAGTGGACAAAAAAGTTATGCCAATCTTATGAGACACGAGCTTGAGTTTGGTGTTGTAGAGTTTGTTTTCTCAAGGTTTGTCCAACTTTACCTTGGCCTTGTTGAAAAGATTGACAATGTGTCGTACATACTTGATTTGCTTTCCTAGCTTAGATACGATCATAATGTTTTCCATATATCCATGTTGAGAAGTATGTGTCTAACATGTCGTAAGTCATCTCTTAGACTAACATCCATATTCCAGAAGATGATTATTATGAAGAGGAGTCTGAATAGATTTTGGACAAAAATATCCAAGCTCTCTATTATAGGAAGATTCCCTTGGTGTGTGTGGTGTTGAAGAATCACACTCAACGGGAACCTACACAGAAGCTAGAGTCAGAGATAATTCGGAAGTACACCCACTTGTTCGATGGTTCCTTTGAAGTTGTACTAAATCTCACAAGAAAAATTATTTCAGGGTAAAGAATATAAAATCTTCAAATTTAACATTAATAAAATTAGGGTAAATGACAAATCAACCATCGTGGTTTGTGGTCAATGACAAGTCAACAATTATGGAATTTTTTCTAACAATTTAACCACTGACTTATGGAAAAATGACCAAACCAACATCGCGGTAACAGAAAGTTTCAAAGAATACAACACGTTAAACCCAGTAAGATTCATCCTCTTTCCTCGGACCGTCGTTTCATTTCGCATATGTTAATTTTTCTTCTGCCATTAACAACGGAAGCAAAATCTGGCCGTAGCGAATTAGCTCCAAGACACCCAAAAAATCGCTGTGTTTGCTCAAGATACTGCGATTTTTACAGTGTCTCACAAGAGCAGTCACCACAAAAATCGCGATGTTTGTGCACAAGACACCGCGATTTTTGTGGTGTCTCACAAGAGCAGACACCGCAAAAATCGCGGTGTCTGTGCGCGAGACACCACTATTTTTGCGGTGTTTGTGCAAGACACTGCGAAAACGAATCACAGAGACCGTGATCTTGTGGTGTCTGAATGCTGCTGCGAACTATGAAAAATAGAGATTCAATGTTTTGCGAATTCAATGTTTTACGAATTCAATGTTTTTATTAGATTTTTGACCTCTTCAAGTTCAAAAGACCATAACTTTGGCTACGGGTGTCCGAATTCGGTGCAGAAGATATCAAATCGAAGCTCTCTCAGAGATCTACGACATGCCTAAAATCAATCGTTTATGCCCTTAATTTTGCGATCAAAATTTTTCCAGAACGTCGTGGCGTTCTCTAGCGTTCCAATTTTCAGAATTCGGGCGCCCTGTCAACTTCTTAACGGTGAACGTAACTATGATGTTGGATTTGTCATTTTTCCATACGCCAGTGGTTATTTTGTTAGAAAATATACCATAGTGGTTGACTTGTCATTGATCGCAAACCACGATGGTTAATTTGTCATTTAACCATAAAATTATTAAGGTCATTGTTTGCTGATTTTGAAATCAAAAGGGTCCATCTTGACTCGAATTGTTGTAATTTGTTCATTTTTGAACATGTGTGGTCTTTCAATTAGATGATCAAATTGATAGAAGATGAGAGTTACCACGTAGGTAGAAGTCCCAAAATAACATTAGGTTAATTGGAATTACTTTGGATAGACTTTTGGATAACCTTTAGATTTTTAGTAAATTAAAATTCAATGATTTATTTATTATATATAATATAATATTTTTAATATTATATCATGAATATTAAATAAATTAAAAATAAAAAAATTTCATTTAAAAATTGACCAAAGGCCCTTTAATTGGTCATTGAAGGCAGAGAGCAAAAAAGAGAGAGGAGGGTCGGGAGAGCAAAGTTTTGAGTGATTCTTCTATTCAACTTGAGTTCTTAGCAGCATTTTCTTTATGTTCTATCAAAGGTCTTGAGGGTAAGGCTATTCTAAATCTTTGTTTGTTAGTTTTCATTAGATTTTGTGTTTTTGTCAAAAATCTGATTTCAAGCTCAAAAACTCAAAATCATCAATTTAACTCAGTGTATGTTCGTTGATTTTGATTCCTGAACCTGTTGGTATAAGTTTTGTGGCAATTTTTTTGGATAAATCATAGGTAAAGTCTAGGTTTTTTAAGTAAAGTTAAAAAATGTTGTTTAAGCTGCAACTTAGCAGGGCGTTATGTTATGGTGTAAAGGCACTTGGCGTGGTCCAATAGAGGCATGACATGCATCATGCCGTAGCTTATCTCACCTAAGCCACGATATAGCGCAATGATTGGCTTGTTTATGATGAGATATTGACATTAATTTTCTTTTAGGTTCTGATGATTATAGTGATTTTGAACTTGTTTCCAAGAGTGTTCCTCCAGGTGGTGGGAAAGGCATCCATTGTCAAGGTATGAGTTTCTTTATTGCACTACATAGCTTTCACAGTTTTCAAAATTTTTATTTTGTGAGATATCACATATAAAATACTCGACATGTCCTGTACACGCCAATTTTTAAAATATATGTACACCTGTTTTACATGTTTATTTTATTGATGCATAATATTTCATTTCATTTTCCATATATATGTTGGATGAACATGTGCTTCTTTTGAGCTATGATTTGGAACCCTTTTCTTGTTACCCACCTTCTATTGCGTGAAGGTGTTTTTCTTTTACCAGCGAGGTGGTATTGGGACAACGTTAATGTCGTGTGCTTGAGTTCAAATCCCTAAACCTAGTCAATGTGTTTATTCTTTCATTAATACACATTGACTAGTCTTTGGACAATCGTTATTCTCCCTAATGCATACGTTGTTGGGAGTAATATGCCTAACAAGCAAATGTAATAGAATAATTTTATAATATATGAATAAATTTATATTGATTGATATAATGTTAACATTTTATATTATGTTTTATAAAATTCATAGAAAATTCCTTGGTTATTTATGCTAACTTTATATTAACATATATATTGTATATATGTGGGATAAAATATTAAGAGTAATAACGATAATATGTCCATGACTTATATTTGAACTATGGAATCTTGAAATAGTTCATAGTCATAACCATAGTTTATCTCATTAAGAATGTATGTCATATCCCGACTAAATATGTAGTGACATAAGATAAATATGTTTTATATAATATGATTATATAGGACTGGACTAGATAAAATTATATTGTTCTGATAATTTTCGTTAAATATAGAATAATTAATTTTATCATAATGATGGTCATATATGCATGATCTTAATTCATTGTATTTAACAAACTCCAATTTTATTTTAATTTATTCTTTGATATACTCGGTAAAGTTTTGTACGAGCTACGATTCGTATACCTTGTATATTGGGAGTGAATTAAAATGAATTGTAGGGAATGTTAATATCGATACAATGAAATCCATTTTATAGATTCCCTTGTTTGTTAGTTCAAGGATCGAATAATTAGCATGCAATTCATAATCGTTATGAAATAATTATTCAATCAAGAACTAATGGTAGTCGATGATAAAGAGGTTAACGGATTATAAACCTATCTCTATTGCGAATCTAAATGGAGGGTTAATACATATGTAATGACTATATCAATGGACATTACTTTGAGTAAATATACTCTATAGTTTTTGAGAGTGCAACTCTAAGTATTTAGTTGAATTACTTTAGAGTTAAAAATTATATTAATTAATATAAAGAGTTTATATTAATTAACAAAATATTATTTGAGCTTAAAACTATAGGTCCATCGTTCCCTTTGTCACCTTCTATTATTATTCGAATAATAGAAAAATGAACAAAAAAGGTTAAATAATTAATTATGAATTAATTATTTAATACACTCAATAATAAGTTTATTATTTTTCATTAGAAGAAATAATTGAGTTATTGATTATTCAATTCATTAAGACAAAATGACAAAAGTTGTCATAGTTAATATATTTGTTATATTTCATGAAATAAAATAATTGAATTATAGATTATTCAATTAATTAACAAATATAAAGTAACTTTTGAAAATAGTTTTTAAAATGAATTTTGTCAAATTTGAGTTAATTTAAAATTTGAGTTAATGTCATAGTGCCAAATGTTGAGCTATGGTGACAAGATCTTTTGTTTACCATAACATTTTTGTTATAAATGTATTATAACTTAAATGAGAGATTAATAAGTTAATGTCATAGTGCCAAGTGTTGAGCTATGGTGACCAAAACTTTTGATTTCCATAACATTTTTATAAATGTATGAAATCAATTGTAACTTCAATAAGGAATTTGTTGTGTTTTTCTCTAAATGCCATAATGGCCATTATGAAGCAATACCACTATAAATAGAGGTCCAACCTCATTAGGCTAAGGTTGAAATCTTTGAGATTAAGGAATCCATTTTGAGAGCAAAATTTGTGTCATTTGTGTTGGCTTTAGAGAAGTGTTTTCTAAATCTAAATAGATCGTCTCATGTGTTGAGAATATGATCTATCATAAATTGAGTGTGATCTTGTTTTGTTTATCACGCTCACATATGCTTATTCGAGGTGAGAAGGATTGGCGAAGAAGATCGAAGGTTGATTTTGTACCCGTGTGAAGTAAGCTACAAAGGTAATATTCTTCATCTTTTAGATTAGATCTACTACATATTATTATTAATATATTATAACAACGATCCGTTTTATGTTCATGTTAAAATTGTTTTTCATGATACATAGAACCTCGGTAATTCTGTCGTGCGAGGGAACCTAAAAACCAACATATGTGGGCATACAATATGCAAAGGATCGTAAGTCACCTTATTTTCACTATGGCAGTTTTCTACGAAAAACGGTGGAGGCATTATTTTGTATATAGCTACCTATATATGAAGAAATGTTTTCGAAACTTGCTCCATCGATGGCTAGTGGAGAGTGATTTTAAAATGGTAAAAGATTTCGATGAATGTAAGTCCATGCATTGCATTATCTTCATTGACTGTTTTGTTTTTAAAATAAAATGATAAAACTAGTCTTCTAATGCATTTGGGTATAGTATAGGATTTCCTACTGAGTTAGTCGCTCATTCCAAAAAAAGTCTCTCTTTTTTCAAAGGTATACATTTGGGTTGTGGGTTCTATCTATAATGTAAGTGTCATCAACATATTTAGATAATGTAAAATGGTGTACTGATTGAAGTATGATTATGGGTTTCAAATTCAAGAACAAAAAAGTGATGTCAAAAGTGAGTAATATTAAGCACGACAAGGGTGATGGTAAGAGCTCACACTAGGTAAGGGATTTTTGGTACTATATTCTTTGTTGAACTCGTATTTTCAAAATTTTATTTATTAAAAACAAGAGATTGTCCTCTTTAACAATATGTCTGCTTCTTATCCATATTTATACAATTTTACTCACGAGCTTTGAGAATGTATATTAGATAGTAGTTGTTGGTCATGTGTATCAAGGTTTTGTGAGCCTCAGTATTGGCCTTTGTATTTTAAACACCAAAAAATTATGTATGAGTGTATTTTTTACGTACAATAAGTAAACGTCGAGACAACAAAAAGTTATGTCATGGGGTGAGAATCTGATGGACCACTAGGTCCAATCACTAAGACTAAGGCTCCAATACTCATCAACACTTACCATTTCAATTATTTGGGAGGTAACTGAGTAATAGTCCAAGTGGAGGAGCCACCAACTCATGAAGATCGAGGGAGGCCCATGCATATGTTATTGTGGAAACCAACCCAAGAAGACAAGCTTGAAGATCAAGAAAGGGCAAAGCAAGAAGAGATATGGAAACCATCTCAAGAAGACAAACGTGATGACAAAAAGAAAGCCAAAGAGTGCATGGATATGGAAACCATCCAAGTGGCCAAAGCTTGAAGGGAAAGTAGCTGCCAAAAGCCATCAAAAGTTGGAGGAAATGAAACAAGAAATAAATTAAATAATTTACTTTAGTAAGTTACCTAAAACCTAGTTTAGAAATCAGTAAGTGTATGGTCGAGTATTAGCTTATTTCCTTTCTAGTTATTTCATATTCTATAATTTGTAATTGGTTATATATAAAGCCCCTAATGTAAATGTTTAAGACAGTTGAATTTGAATACTAAATTCTTTGCTTTGTTACCTTGAATTTGGAGTGATTCTTTATTCCCCTTTGGTGTTTTCATCGAAAGTTTTTATGGTGTGATATAACAATTGAAATTAATTGTTAGTTGAATAACCTTTCTTATTGGCATCTATGTTCTTGTTCCTTTGAGGAAGAATGTGTGAAGAGGTGTTCAACTTTCTAAAAGGATTATATTGGTAGAGTTCTCCATACGAAGGTGCAAGTTGTAACTTCTTGTATTTTCGGCCAATCTAGTTCAACGGGGCATTATTCTTTATTTGTAGAGATTTATATCATCATCTTTAAAAGGGATATTCTTATTATATTGAAGAAGTTGTTGTCCAAATTTCGTGAGGAAAGCATCTACATTCAGCAAGTTATTGGTTTCCAAAGTTAGAGTTTCCTTAATGTGTTTTGCAGCAATTATAGAAGTTTTTTGCCAACAAGTGGATCTCCACTCCTTCAGCCGTTTGATTGCTATTCAATTCAGAAACATTAGACAGTCAAATCTATCCAATTTTTAATCGTTGATCTCAATACTTGATAGACCACCCAGTTATAATTTGAAAGCCACCGGTTGTTCATCCTCTAGCTGATCGACCACACAAATAAGTGATTACTTCCCTCAACTCTTTCCGTTGGAGCATCAGACTCCCCACACCTAATTAAAGATCATATCATTTTGACCAGTGTCTATGTTAGTTATCTTTCAATCTGAATCGATGCCTAAGTAAGATTAGTTTACCAGTTGAATATATCTTATAGTGTGCATGTAAAAATAACAAATTTTGTAATAATAAATTTCACATGTAAGTTTTTTGCATAATATTTGGTTAAGGTGTTTGGACTTGACATGTTTTGTCACATAATAGCAACAGGTGAATTTTTGGTAAAATTAACAAATCGGTGAAATTGGTTGTAAGGGAAAGGAAACTCTATCCTTCTGATTCGGCCAACACCAGTGAAGCAAGAAAGGAGGGAGGGAGGGAGAGAGAGAGGGAGGGAGAGAGAGAGAGAGACATGAGATCAAATTAGAGAAAGAGTATAATTCCACACTTGCTTTCTCAACGACCTTAGCTCAAAGTTTTGTGAAGAGGTTTTACAAGTAAGCTAAGTTTTGATCTCTGTTCTCATATAGAAAGTTAGGGTTTTGTTGGTTTCAGATTCTAACTTAGAAACTCAAATCCATGAGTTATTACTACAAAGCTTAGGTAGATTTTTAGCTTATGCTGGAGTTGGAGCCGATTTGAGGTTATAATTGGTGAAAGGGGTGCTTTTTTCCCGCAATTTCACACAGGCAACGTCATCCCTAGTTGACCACTACTGTGGGTTCGGTTGATTGTGGGGATATTTTGAAGCACCTTGGGGACATTGCCAACGTCTCCCATTTTGCGAGAACGTAACATTTCACGATCCTCATCATAATTAAATTAGATTTTTTTTTTGTTTTTTAAAGAAACAAACAACTATGGTGTATCACGAGACTATATCTCAATATTTGACATCATTTATAAGAAATGCAGTAAAACTATAATCATTCTCTTAAAAACATACATAAATGGTTTTATAACTTAAGACTTCTTTATTATTTTTTTACTTTAAAACTTCATTTTCTTTGAACCAAATATAAATATTGTGGAAAACAATAATCACCACATAGGTCATGGTCGCCCCACAACCACAAGCATTTACCCACATAGATGCTTCATCTATTGCTCTTCATACAGTATCATTGGTATCATCAACACATAATAAAATAATGAGTCTAATGCTCAGTAGGAAATACTTAAATATCTTGAACATGAAATATAAAAACATTTTTTTTTCAGTTATTTATATATATATTTATCTTCCCTCTATATAGTCCAGCCGTTGAGGGTAATTCAATCAAGAGAAGAGTGACATCATTTGGTCCACCTCATACGGGACAACCAACTCGAATGCCACCCCACAATGACTATTTACACACATTGTTTGATCTTTCAATCTTCAGTTTTCATTTTTCTTTCACTTAACAATCTAGTTACTTGGGCTAATATAGTCTAGGGGATAGTGACACTATTTGGTCCACCTCATATGGGACAGCTAGCTTGAATCTTTCCACAGAAATAACTACTTAAGTACATTAATGAATCTTTTTTCTTTCTTAATGAAAACATTTTTGTAATGCAAAGATGTACATGTGAGCATTCTACACATAACATAATATGACTACAATATGTCCTCGAGTCATTAAAAATTACAAAAATATAATGCATCCTTAGATTAACAGAAAATCATGATACTTATTAAAAGTAACCTATAATTCTAAACAAAGCATCACAATATCAACTAAATATCTTGTGATGTAGGTCAAAATACCATACACATGCAAACATTTCTTTCCTTAAAATCTTTATCTTGTTGCACTATAACATGAGTTGGATCACTAATATATTTCTTTAGCATTGACACATGAAAAACATCATGGAGTCCTTCCATTGAATATGGTAGATTAAGCTCATAAATGTTTTTTCCTATTTTCTGCACTATGGAAAGAGGTCTGATAAATCATGGACTAAGTTTTCCTCTACTACAGAATCTCATAATTCTTTTAAATTGAGAAAATTTCAAGAATACTTGATCATCTTTTTCAAATTCCCATTCTCTTCGTCTATGGTCTGCATAGCTCTTCTGTCGACTTTGAGCTGTTAGTAATTTTTGTTGTATAACTTTCACCATCTTTGCAATTGTATAATATTAGGACCTAATAACTTTACTTCTCCAATATCATCCCAATATAAAGGAAATCTATATTTTTTTCCAAAAGTCTCGTATGGAGCAACTTTATTAATTCATTGATAGCTGTTGTTATAAGAAAATTCAACAAGTGGCAACATCTTGCTCCAACTAATTGAAATTCTAGTACACACATCCATAATATATCCTCAAGTATTTACATAGTTCTTTCAAATTATCCATCTGTTTGAGGACGATAAGTTGTAGTAAAAATTAATTTGGTATCCGTGGCTTTATGCAAACTTTTCCAGAAATTAAAAAACAATTTAGGATCACGGTCGGATACTTTTGACGTAGGAATACTATGAAATCGTATTATGTCTTGAATGTGAAAGTTTCAAATTGATTCATCCAGTACTTCATTCTTACTGGCAAGAACGAAGTCTATAGCAATTTTCTTCTATTTCCACTCAGGGATAGGCAAAGGTTGTAAAGTCCTTACTTGTCTTGGGTGTTCCGCTTTAACTTGTTGACAAACTAAACACCTTTCCACATATCTTGCAATGAATTTCATAAAATTTGGCCACCAATATTGTTTTTATAAGTCTTTGTACATTTTGGTAGTTCCAAGATGTGCTGTGCAAATAGAAGAATGCACTTCTAATAGTAATTTCTGTCGTAATTCTTTATCATTAGGTACATACCATTGATTTCTGAATTTTTTTATGCCTTCCTAAGACAAAGAGAAGCTAGACTAATCCTTCGTTGTTTCACCTAATTGTAAACTTATATACATATGATCATTCTCTAGAGCTCCTTTAATTCTTTCCAATATTGTAGGTTTCAATGCTATTGTTGAAAGTGTAGACGCTGATTGGGTAGTAATTAATTCTAATTCAAACTTACAAATCTCTATTTGCAGTGTTGAAGGTATTTCCAACGTCATTGAATTCATTGATACTGATTTTCTGCCCAATGCATTTGCTACTACATTTTCTTATTTAGAATGGTATTTAATTTCATAGTCATATTCTTTTACAAATTCTAACAATCGCCTTGGTTTCATGTTTAATTACTTTTGAGTAAAAATATACTTCAAGCATTTATGATCCGAATATACTTTGCATGGTTGTCCATAAAGATAATGTCTAAATATTTTAATGGCAAACAACACCTCAGCTAATTCAAGATCATGAGTTGTCTAGTTCTATGCATAATCTTTCAATTGTCTTGAAGCATATAAAATCACTTTACTCACAATCAGCAGACCACCAAAATTTAACACTCTTTCTTGTTAAATGGGTTAGTAGCATGGCAATCTTAGAAAATTTGTTTATAAATCGTTTATAATATCCTGCCAACCCAAGAAGACTACATACTTCACCAATATACCATGGTTGTGGCCATTCAATAATTACTTGAATCTTGGTCGGATATAGGAAAATTTCATGTTTAGAAATAATATGACCTAAAAATTTTACTTGATTAAGCCAAAACTCACACTTGGAGAATTTTACATATAATTGATGGGCCTTTAGAATGGATAGTGTAAGTTTTAAATACTCCATATGTTCTTCCTTGAGAATAAATTAAAATATCATCAATAAAAGTTATTATAAACTTGTCCAAATAATCCTTAAAAATAAGGATTATCATATCTATAAATGTTGGTACATTAGTCAAACCAAACAACATGACTAGAAACTTATAATGACCATATCTTGTGTGGAATGTTGTCTTGACAATATCTTTAGTTTTAACTTTCAACTGGTAAAATCCTAAATGTAAATCAATTTTCAAAAGATAAAAGCTTCTTACAATTGATCAAATAAGTCATTAATTATTGGCAACAGATACTTGTTCTTCATGATAATTTTATTTAGTTCTCAATAATCTACACACATTCTCAATTATCCATTCTTCTTTTTGACAAACAAAATAGGTGCTCCAAAACTTAAATGAATAAATCCTTTATTTACTAATGTTTCCAATTGAGGCTTAAGCTCCTTTTATTCTATTGGTGCCATTCTATAAGGATTCTTAGATATAGGTGATGTGTCCAGATATTCATCAATAACAAATCAATTTCTCTATCAGGAGGTAATCTAGACAGACATCTAGAAAGACTTCAAGATATTTTTGGACCATTGTAATTTGATTTAGTTTCCTTTTACATTCAGAATTACATCAATTATATTAGCTAAAAAAACCCACACATCCATTATTTTGAAATAAAAAAGCTTTAACCACTAAAATAGTAGACATGTTTCTCTCATCTTTAGTCCCCTGAAAAATATGCTTCATACTATCCAGGGGTTGGAAATAAAGAATCCTTTTTATACAATTTATAGTAGCAAAATGTCTGAATAACCAATTCATTTCTAGAATAACATCATATCCTTTCATATTAATCACAATAAGATTTGTACATAATTGTCTGCTATTCAGTTCAACCATAAACCCAATAAAAACATAATTTGCACTCATGTTTTCTCCATGCGATAACATTGCTTTATAAATTTGCTCGAGTGCTTCGGATAACCCATTTAGTTGCTCATAAAATGTAAAAAACACAAATGAATGTATAGCACTAGATTCCATCAAATTAAAGTGTACTTGATATTACAGTAGATTGATTGTCATCTTCGAGCTCAATTAATGCAAAAATTCTTCAAATGACTCTTCTTACATTTAGTACATTGAACAATTTAAGATGCTCAGTCATAAGTTCTTGGAAATGATGACTCTCCAAAAGCGTGTTTTTCTTTTCCTTGATAGTTTTTATATTCTTGTGGTCTCTTAAATCCTCTTGCATTTACCATCCACATTTTTTCTTGCTGAGGATGAATTTCCTTAAAGAAATTTCCAAGTAGACTCCCTTTGTTTTAAAAATTTCATCTCCACTTCCTCCATTTCAAGAACTTTGGCAACAACGGTTGTAATACCCGGATAAATCCCTCTATGTATAATAATGTAAAAGATTTTACAGAATAAACATTTTGATAAAAGAAAAAACTTTTCGAAATTCTCTATTGTACACTTGATATAATGCAATGACAATTAAGGTAGAAATATTATTGGATTAATTAAAGTATAAATTGTAGAGGGAAGTGTAATTGGCTTTTTCGGTCGACAAAGTGGTCGAGAGCACAGTTGAGTAGCTCGACTAAAATGCATTACAGATTACTCCTCAAATTTTTGTACGAGAAGGCGGTTGAGGTTGGGGTCAAGAAGTTCGACCGAAATACATTACAAATTACATTTTTCATTTTTGATCGAGTCACCGGTCGATGGAGCGGTCAAGAAGTTTGACCAAAATGTATAACAGATTGTGTATTTTATTTTTGGTCAAGTCATCAGTCGATGGAGTGGTCAAGAAGTTTGATCGAAATGTATTATACATTGTATTTTTGATTTCCAGTCGAGGCATCGGTCAATGGAGTAGTCAAGAAGCTCGACCAAAATATAAGACAGAGGCAAAATCCCTTGGGATCGGACGACAAGGCGACCTACTATTCCTGTCACTAGTCATTTCACATTTCTTTTGATAACTTTCACGTGACTCACCCAATGCGATAAGGAGCTTTACACGTGGCAAGGACTAATTGGACTTCCTCCCTTGATATGGGCAATTGTCCATCAGCCTTGGCTTCCACGTAAAGTTCATTCTGTCTATAAAATGACGGCAAACAATGAGGGAAAGCTCCTGGGTATTTGTTACAAAGAGCCGAGAGAGTGTGGGTGTGAAGGAGGAGAGAAGCACACTGTTATTTTTACAAAGTGTGTGTGTGTGTGTGTGTGTGTGTGTGTGCGCGCGCGAAGGATAGTCAATGAAGGGAGTTGTGCCTTGGCTTGTATGGCTGCTGTTGGTCATGGGTGAGGAGGTTATGCCTTGAATTCTTGGAGTTCCACAGAGTGACATTTGAGTCAGGTAAGAAATGAGATGTACATTGGCCACTAGAGGCCCTACATCACAGAATTTTATTGGTGTAATTACTGCTTTGATTACTTGCTGAAAATTGTGGATTTCCACCTTGATTACTTGCTGACGATTGCTACTATGTTGCTGTTAAAAGAAAATAAAATTGTCAATGATAGTTTGATGAAAGAAATGGGATGCTCTGCTTTGTTGGATTATTTGTTACTGTCTCCATTGTTGGTTTGAGATACTAGATCACACATTAGAATACTCCTCTTACTGTGAACTGTTGTCCTAATATTAACCTATTTAGTCTCTATTAATTATAGTTGATGGAAAGCTTAGGAAATGCCTGAGATTGTTATTAACTGTGAGATGTTAGACAATGGGGAATATTAGAAGTGCTTTGTGATTAGTTATGCAATGGTAATCTACCGAAGAGTAAAAATGACAAAGGGAGTTATTAGTATTCTGTTAATTTTTGGATTCTACATTGGAAGTTACCCTAATAGCATTGGTTATATCATGGTTCCATGAATTGCATACAAATTACTCTCAGTCAATTTATGCATGAATTGTCTTTTGTTAATTAATCGCTCCCTGTCATCTCATAAATGAATTATTCTCTGTCAACTAGAATATGAACTGCTCTTGGTTAATTAGCATGTTAATTGCTCTTTGTTTTATCTTAAGAATGAAGTTCCATTTCACTATTTTAATATCATGTTTCCTTTCTGTATATTCCGTATATTGTTATGGACTGAATATGGTATAACATACGTGCATCACAGTTAAGGCTTATGAAAATGCTGACATACGCACGAGATGCATAATAAACAAAAATAGGTGTGTGGGGGGTTTGAAAGATTTGGTGACGGTCCATTGGTGGTGACACCCCTAATAGATGTATCTCCTCCCACATAGGGAGCGGATTGATGGTTAAGCCACAAAGACCATAGGATGTATACTTTTCTCTTGTACCAGAAATCTCCAACGCTTCAAACAAAAAGAGATTAGTGACGATATGTGGTGACACCACTGATGGATGTATCTCCTCATAAGAGTGACAGTTAAGTCACATTACCATAGGATATATCGTTTCTCTCTAGTAACGAAATGACAGAAAAGATAGGTTCTTTTCTGAGACAGACTACATAAGCACGCATTAACATGAGCATTAAATTTCATTATATTTCTTGCTAAGCGTTAGGCTCATTGTTTTATCCTGTGATGTAGGAGATTGTTATGAGACTTGTGATATATCAGTGGAGGAGGAGACAAGATGAGCTCTTGGGTTATCAATTGGGTTCAACCTGAGGGACATGGCTTACAGAAATCAATACTAGTTATTTTGCACAATTAATTATGGTTTTAAATTTGATAAATATTTTGTAAACCATGGACTTTTGTTGTAAGTGTTGAAACCATGTTTTGAAAATTATTATTAGTTTTCACTCAAATTGCTCTGATATGTTTTCTTCACAAACATTTTAAATAAATTAAAGAAAAATTTTTATATGGCTAAAAACAAAAGTAAAAAAAAGGTTTTTGAATAACACGGCGCTACAATGGCAGAATACAATACTTCATGCATTCAAGATATTTTCGCACCTCTGTAAATTTCTAGTTTAATACCTTGCACGAATTGATACACTTTATGCTCATTAGTACTTACTAAGTGGCAAGCAAATGAGACAATGATTCAAACTAGCGCATATACTTAGTCACTGTTCCAATTTGATATAATTGAATGAACACTACCATTTTTCTCGTCCTCATAGTATGGTCGAAGTATTTTTCATAGAAAATTACCTTAAACTCTTCCCATGTCATGTTTTTCATGTTTTTAAAGTCTGAATCCGTTCTTTCGTACTTGTTGAATTTGAAATATTTCCTTCCAAACTTGGCAGTTTCTGTCGAAGAAATCTTTTACACCTTAATTCCATTTGTACCATCAATTGTGCATTTCTTTGTTCTTCACTTTCCCTACTTCTTTCCTTATATTGAATTTGACGTTCTACCACTTCTGTTAATTGGTTAATAGTCTTATCTCTTGGATTCGTAGTCTGTTTGAATTTCCTCACCATATTGTTCCTAATCATTCAAAGATTAATTAATACAACAACTAACTTAACATAAAAATACACTTACAATTAATTAAGCATTTCTATGTTGAGGCTTGCATTGTTAGGTAGTCTTCATAATCGATTCTGACCCAGTGGCTTTGATACAAAAAACTTCTGTCATGATCCTAATCATAATTATATTAGATTTTTTTTTAAGAAACGAACAACTATGGTATATCAGGAGATTATATCTCAATATTTATCATCATTTATAAGGAATGCATAAGCGTAGCGAAAGACTTAAAATCACGTTGGATTTCAAAGATTATACCATTAGAGAATCATTTTAAAATAAGTAATTATGGAGCATCAATCAAACTATTTTCATTCTTTTAAAAACAAACAGAAACAGTTTTACAACATAAGAATTCATTCTTATTTTTTTACATTTAAACTTCAATTTCTTTGAACCACAAATATAAACATTATGGAAAACCACAGTCACCACACAAGTCATGATCAACCCACAAGCATAAGCACCCAACCATAGAGATGCTCCGTTTACTCCTCTTCATATAGCATCACTTGTGTCATCAACAAACTAACATACATCACAAGAAAAAACCTCTGAGTCTAATGCTCAGTAAGAGATACTGAAATATCATGAGCATGAAATGTAAAAACATGTATTTTTATTCATTTCTGTTTATTTATCTTCCTCTATACACTCATTCCACTGGGGGTAATTCAATTTAGGGTACAGTGACAAAATTTGGTCCACCTCATACGGGACAATAAGCTTAAACCCCAACCCACAATGACTATTTACATACATTGTTTGATCTTTTAGTATTTTTTATCTTCAGTTTTCATTTTTCTTTCACTTTACAGTACAGTCACTTGGGGTGATTCTGTCTATAATAGAGTAACATCATTTGGTCCACCTTAGATCATAATTTATGAGAATTTATAGAATGATAATTAAGATTAATTTGGAAGAAGTATTTTATTAAGTCATTAAATTAAACATGGAAAATTATCTCGAATTGTGTATTTTGAGTTTTCGAACGCATGCGGATGACGTGCATATTGGGCGTTGTGTCAGAAAAGTATTACGAGTCGTCCCTCACGTTTTGGGATGATGCGGGGATGACATTTTGCATTCGATCCTGAGTTTTCGGATGAGTCAGGACAAATGCGGATGATGGCGGATGAAGGGAGTTCGAATCTGTTCAAATTATTGGATGAATGTGGATGAGGCGAGAGTGTCTTCCTTCTGAAGGGGAAAATAATGGATTGAACCGGTTTGTTCCGACTTGGTCTAGAAGCAATTAAGTGACTCAATTTTTTTTTTTTTAGTTAAAGGAAGAAAAAGAAATAGAAGATTAGTTGAAATTAGAAATTAAGAGAGTGATTAGTGAAGGATTAAAATGGGAATAGAAACTAAGTGGGATAAAAAATTTAGAAGGAAAATTAAAAGAAGAAAATTGAGAGATGAGGGGGAGAAGTGGACCGGTTTACTTTGTGAACTGGTTTGGTTGAAGGAAAACAAAAGGATGAATTGCCTACGGCCATTCTAGAACCAGCAAGACAGGAGCGAGAGCGGGGGAGAACTAGGGAGAGTGAGGGGGAGGCGACGAACAATGGAGACGACGATGGAGCTCGGCCGAGGTTCTCTCGTGGCGTGGCGCGGCTGCGGGCAAAGTAGAGTGACGAGTCATGGCTAGGGCTCGGGATCGATGCATCCACGGGCAGCGATTCCAGCTTCGGGCGAGGTGTTGTTAAGGTAAGTTCAATTAGTTTCTTCTTCCTCCTTTGCATTATGTTGAGCGGGTGTTGGCAGGGAGTGATTTTTTAGGCGATTTGCGATTGGCAGGGATGAATCTCGGGATGGCAGGTGTGATGGTTTGGACTGGAATGGCTGAAGATTGTGGTTCGGTTTGTTTTTTGGTCCGAACTGGTCTGTCCTGCTCTGATGGAAACGACAACGTGAACGTGCGTGGAGTGGTGAAGGCAGGGTATGGCTGGGTATGGCCATGGCAGGGAATGGCACGGTATGCCTCTGGTGTATTAGGAATGCAAGGGAAAGGGGAGAGGTTGGCAAAGGGATACTCTCGGGTGAGCTGAGTTGAGAGAAATGGAGACTGAGCTGAGGAGAAATGTTCTCTAGAAGGTTGAGCTGTGAGGGAAAGAAAGTGAAGAGAAGGAAGTGTGGAAGGTAGTCAGAGGCATTAGACAAAATAAAGAGGAAGAAAATGAAAAGGGGTGAAGCTGCTGCTCCTCTCGGGTCTCCTCGGTTCTTTTGGTAAGGAGGTTTCCTCCTTTATTTTTTTTTTTTATGGATTAAGGATAATGTTAAGATTTTTACTCTGTTTATGGATGTATGGTTTCTGTTAGGACTTAGACTTTGGATTTTCAGAGGAATATTGATAAATTGTCTACTGCATGCATAATAGCAGTTTATGCTCCCTGTTTATTTACCACGACATGTTTGTCTCCTTGTAGTTGTCACGGTTCAGTGGGTTTTGGAAATGCTTTTGGTTGCTTGCTAAACCATGAGTATGTTAACTATAAGTGTGTAATGTTAAGTTAGATTTGTTCTCTGTTGTGGTGGTCAGAAACTGTTAAATGGTTGACGTTTATAACTGTTGTTAGACGTTGATAAGTATGGAAGTGTTATGTTGCTTGGATATAAACCTGTTTAGATACAACTTTGATGATATGCTCCGTTGGTTTGGGTTCGAGTCACTAATTGGATAAACATATTCTGCTTTGGGGGTGTAAAAAGGGGTTCCTAGAATTAGTATATAAATTAGAATATTAATAGACAATAAAATTAATAAGTTGTAAATGTTTTTAATTATGAAGATATTGAAAAAGAAGAAGAAGGATACCGATAGAGTACTAAACGCGATAAAGCTTTGAGGTAAAAAATTGAGTAGAATTGTTGGCCAGTGGAGGCCCTACACCATTAGCAGTGTCTTTTCTTTAAATTGTTTGTTTGCGTTTCTACTATGCTATCATAGTATGCCTATGCTATTCACACGTTATTGATTTAATCTCTAACCATGTTTAGGATGTTAGTCTATCATTATTGTTTCCTTTGAATAGCCAAGCACATCTGCATTGTTATTGCTTTCTTTAAATTACTAAGCATGTCTATATCGTTATCTCTTTCTTTAAATTGCCAAGTATGCCTATGATATTATTGTTTCCTTTAAATCGCAAAGCATGTCGACATTGTCATTGTTTCCTTTAAATTAACAAGCATACCTGTATAGTATGTTAGTTGACTTCCATATCTCATACTTTTATATTGTTGTGATTACTTCTTTATGTCTCATACTTTTATACTATTACGATCACTGCTTTTCATTGGCATGCATCACAATAATATTTCTCATTTACATGCATCATGATAATAGAAACAAGTAGGAAGTGCTACCTTTGGGGTGGTACTCATATGCATTACGTGAGGAAAATGAATGAATGAAATAAATGAAAGGAAAAGAAAATGGGGAGTTAGGGGAAAGACGGGTAGTTCGGATCTAATCAGGTAGTCTGGACTAAGTCTCCTCCCTTGTCAGGAACGGGACCAACTACCCTAGGTGGTTAGAAGCCAACCAAGACTATACCTCCAACATAGGTTCCTCCAATGTCCCGCTCGATGTACAAGTTATGAATGAAAGAATAAAAGAATGAAATGTAAAAAAAAAATTGGTTTGGGGCAAAACCCATTCCAAAAGAACTAAGAGAGGCATGATCATACTGCATATCACATTTCTTACTGGGTCTCAGGCTCACAGTTTGCTAATGGTGCAGGTACACACGAGAAAAATGATGTACCGATAAAGAAGCAAGTGATGAAGGATTTGCATGGGCGGGACTTGTGGCTAGTTAGGCTAACGAAAATAAAAGAGATAAGGGTTTTGTAAATGTAAAATACGAGTTCATTTATTGTCTTTTAAAGCGAATGATTTATGCTTCTACTATAAAATGAGAAAAATGAATTTTATAAATAAAGACTTCGAGCATTGGCAAAAAAGAATACCATGTGGCAAAGATGTAACTTCAATTTTAAGAAAGTAACAAAGAATACTTAGATCAGTCATTGCAAAGCACCTAGTCAGCTTTAATTTCAATGTTGCAATCTCACCAATACCATCACCAGTAATAATCATATCATCAACATATAAAGAAAGCACAATACAAACAATAGATTAACATTTGATAAATAAAGCTGAGTCATGATGACTGATAGAAAAGACAAGTCAAGTAATCATAGTAGATAAAGTTTCAAACCATGCACAAGGTGCTTGTTTAATGCCATAAAGAGCGTTTTGAGCTTGCAAAATTCCTAAGCCTAATGAGGAACACAAGGTTTTGGTATCATGTAGAGTTCATTTGAAAGATCTCCATTTAAAAAAGAATTTTTAACATTCATATAAGAAATATGTCATCATTAGTAGAGACTACTGCAATGAGGGTGCGAACTATGGTCATTTTGGCAACAGGTGCAAAGGTCTCCTCATAATCGATACCATACTTTTGAGAATATCCTTTAGCAACTAACTGAACTTTGTATCGTTCAGTAGACCCATCATATTTGGTTTTGATTTTATTAACCCAATGAGATCTAATGACATGTTTACTTGGAGACAATGGTACCACGTTCCAAGTATGACTTTGATACATGGTAGTAAGTTTCTTAGCCATAGTTGCCTGTCAAAGACAAGCACAAATAGCCTTTAATAAGATATAAACTCAACAAGATGATAGATAGAGGTCAAAAAGGAAATAAAGAAGTTATAATAATAAGAGTAAGCAAAATTAGGGAGTTTAGTGGACTTACAAATATGTGTAGACTGACGAGGAGGAGAAGGAACCAGAATCATAGGTGATGATGGAACAAAAATAGGAGGAGTAGAAGCCAAAGTACAACAATTTGTTATATTATCAGCTGGAATTCTGTAAGAAATAGAATCTGTAGTTGAACCAAGAGAATCAATATCACAATAAAAAACAAAAGGATCAATAAAACTCAAATAAGACTTAGTTATATTATGAACAATCTTAGGTATGGAAAAGAAATAGATATGTTCAAGAAAGAAAATATGACATGAGACATAATTTATGATTAATTGGATCAAAACACCAATATCTTTTTTGGCATGTGTCATAACCAAGAAAGACACAAAAAGCAAATTGGGAACACAATTTTGTACTCTCAACATGAGGGCGAAAAACAAAGCATATAGAGTCTAAGACACGTAAAGAGGAATAATTTGAAGCATATTTATATAATTTTTTAAAGGGTGACAAACCTAAATTGTGTTTAATCAAAATTCTATCAATCGAGTGAGGAGCAGTGAGAATTGTTTCTCCCCATAATTCATTAGGAATATAAGCAGATAATAAAAGTGAACGAGTAGTTTCTATAAGACGTCTATATTTTATTTTAGCAACACTATTTTGCTATGGAGTATCAATACATGAAATTTGATGATATCCATCTATAGCAAGTAAATCAGATAAAACATTTTATAAAACCTGAATATTTATTTTAACAAGAGCTCACACTCAGTAAAAATGCTTAAGAAATCATAACTTCATTTCATAAGATAGACCTAACAATAGCAAATGCAATTATCAATAAAAGAAACATAGTATTTAGATCTCTCCTTTGTGGGTATAGTAGAAGCACACCACATATCAGAATGAATAAGATCAAGTGCTACAAGAAAAATGTAAAGACTTTTAAGGAAAGGTAAAGCAGAAAATTTTACAAGGTTACAACCACTATAATAAGAAATGTCATGAATTTTTAGATTTCCTAATACTCTAGTGGAAACTAAAAATTGTAAATGTACTGATGAAATATAACCAAGATGAGAATGCCATAAATAAAAATCAGAAAATGAGCGACTCAAACAAAAAAATGACAAATCAACATTGGGAGCTACAACACCTGGTAATTTAAGCTCATCTAAAATATAAAGTCTTCCTCTCCTATGGCCTATTCTAATAAGCATTTGGAATTGTGGGTTCCGAACATAAGAAGTAGAAGAAAATGAAAATAAGAATTTAGACTAGCACAACTTATAAAATTTGCAAAATTTTTTTGATTTTATATTTTTCTAAGTAAATTTTTTTCTTTAATTGAGATCGAATTGTTTTACGTTGACCAAGTCCTTTCTGTGTGTTGTCGGTCTTTGGCCACGTGTGTGTATTTGGTCAAATGGTCAACTAGTGAATTTTGAGTATCCTTGTGTTATGGGTTTGCGAGGGAGTACTCAATAAGTTTAAGTTTTCCTTTATTTTGTTTGGGTCAACATTTATGTTTTTCTTTGAGTTAGGATTTTTATTTAATATAAATAAAATAATTTATTGTATTATATATATAATAAAAATAAGGAAATAATTCTTTTTTGCAAGAAGGAAGTTCTTCCTTCTTTCTCATCTTGGTCGTGCATAGAGGTTGAATAGGTTCAGTTCGGTTTTATAGTGAATTGAAACCAAACCAACTCGTTTGGTTTTTTGAAAACAAAACATTGAAATTGAACCGAATCTATTGAAAAATTGATAAAAAACTGAACATCGATTTTTGATTTTCCTCGCTTCGGTTTTTGGTTTTTCAGTTCGGTTTTTGAAAAAACAAAAAAAAAATTGATTTTTTTAGCTTTTCAGTTTTCAAATAGTGTAGACAATATTTGGTATGACGTTTTGTGACATGTGTTTGTTAATTCACATAGTTTATCATTTTAAATATTTGTATTATATCATGATAAATTAGAATGATATATTAGTATGATGTTAGATCTAAATAATTAGATTATAATTTTATTATTTATGAAAAATTTGTAAAAAAAATTATAAAACGTAGTAGTAAATATTTGATTCTTGGAATTATGTTAAATGAGTTGGTTTATGTTTATTTATGTTTGGTTTGGTTTTACTCAGTTTTTCTTCATTAAAACTGGGAACCAAACCAAAGATTTCGATTATATTTGGTTTTGTTTTAAATTTGGTTTTTTGGCCTTTCAAAATTGAACTGAACTGAGCAAAATCATCCGATTCGGTTCGGTTACCCAGTTCGAACCGAACCAATTTCCACCCCTAGTCATGTAGAGGGAGTAAGAGGGATGGAACTGGGGGGTGTGCGGAGGATTTTCGACACTAGGTTTGTGTTTGTGGTGCTTTAATCACCAAGTTTTTAAAGGTTTTTTTCGTAGGTAAGTAGTAATCTAACTCTCATTTTTTTCTATCTGAGGATTCGTTGTGTAAGTCTCAAATCAAGATTGGAAACTCGACTCTAGAAAATTTGATGTTACTTGTGCCAGTTGTCTGCCCTTGGGAGTAGGTTTAGCCGATTTGTTGCTATGGTTGGCGAATAGGGATGTTTCACCCTCACGTTTTTGTTGGGAATATTGTCGTAGGACTCACAGGTGGAGATCTACTAATGCGGGTTGTGAGTCCACAAATGCAAAGTGTCTACAAATCCCTGGGGTATCCACTACAGAAGCCCATGCATCCGAGGATGCCAAGGATCTGCAAAAACCAAGGCATCCACTAATCTACAAACTCTGCTTTTGCGGGAGGGTCTGGTTGACTGAGCCTGATCACAGTCAACCACTATCATGTCTTGTCAATGTAGTGTGTTCTCGATTGACTGTTGTCATGTCTTGTCGATGTAGTGTATTCTCGATTGACTATTGTCATGTCTTGTCGATGCGGTGTGGTCCCGGTTGACAACTGTCATGTCTCGTCAACTATTGAGTTGTCCCAGTGGACCACCATTGTGTCTTGTCGATGCGGTGTGGACCCAGTTGACTGCCATCCTATCTCATCAACTGCTGTGTGGTCTCGATTAACTACCATTTGTATGTTATTTATGTTGTGTGGACCCAGTTGACCGTTTGTAACGACCCGATTTTTATTTACTTTGAAAATTATGGAAATTTAAAACTTTCTTTCTTTATAAAATCATAGTATTCTTTTTCTATAAAAACCCGAGAGTTAAAACTCTTTATTTAAAAACACTTATCAATTTCAGCAGAAATAATAAATTTTTTTTTATAAAACGCAGGGAATTTAAAACAAAACGTTAAAGAATATTAAGTAATTTACAAACCATTTTACAAATAATTTCCTTTTAAAACTGTTTAACCCAGCCAGCCACAAGATCCACCCGTGCAAATCCTTCATCAACTGTCTTTAACCTGTTCACCTGTTTCTTGTACGATTCCTACATCACAAGACCTAAACTAATGAGCCTATTGCTCAGTAAGTGATATAAGAAAATAAAATGTAGATATGATGCATAATCATGCGATACATTACAGAGGAGAACCGTATCTCATCTGTTAGTTTGGGACAATGGATAAGTCAATTGCTCTCGTGGCTTAACCTATGGTTCAGACGAGGAACCATGCCAATCGTGTTGCCACCACGACCCATAGTCAGTCGTTTTGTTAAAGACATTGGGGCTTTCAGAACTGGCTAAAGGTGAACCCTAGCTTCCACGTAGCTAACTCTAAACCTACTACTCCCTACGTGGGAGGAATACTACTATATGGAAGTGTCACCGATCACCCGAACCCCCACACGCCTATTTACATATATTAATTATGTCATGCAATATGCCTATGAATACCTACAGTCTTAACAGTCCTACATGATCGTATAAATGTCTAATAAACATATCATTAAAAGAACACACAACATGCAAATCCTAACTCTTGCGATGTAGGGTCCGAAGACCAAAACACAGTAAGTATCAAATTACCTGGCGTCCATATCGTAGTTTGGAAATTAAAGTTGTCCTTCTCCTTTTTATACCTTCACAATTTCATAACATTTATCATTAAAATCACAACTCATCAATCTCAACACATTTTCATTTGCTATTTACTAGAATCCTTAACCCAAGTTCAACTTAGATGCGTAACCATTTCCAACAATATAACACTTCCAATATCTCTATGCTTATCAACTTCTAACAATAGTTAAACAATCCCTTATTAACATTTCCAATAACTACAACAATAGCAATCCCAACTTAACGAAATTCTCCATTTATAGTTAACAGATTATTGATCTCAATAATTCATGCTTCACAAGTTAATAAAAGCAGTAGCTAAACAATTGATCACCAGCATTCCAACACAAAGATTTTATTTATAAACCAAGCAGAAACATCATCCAACGATAGGTTAATCAAATCCATTTTTAACGCTAAGATAACCTTCGACAGATGTAAATCAAACTTAAATAATTCTCCCCTCTTTATCTTAACATTTTCCCAGTTACTTGCATTAAGAGTGAGCAACCATTCCAATTAACAAATTACATTCCAAAACTAATCACAGTATGCTCATTATCCAAGTAAAATAGCTCATTAAAATCTTCAGAATATCAACCTAAACACATTTCTTGAGTGACAAACAAAACATCCTAGCAAGGTGACATTCACCCACAGAACATTAACGAAAGACAGTCCATACAATAATAGTTAACTTTGTACATCCACAACAACCAATTGAGAAACAATAATTAATCCCAACTAACAGCAAAACTTCCATTCACTAAGCAACCTATCGTCATTTTAACAACATAAATCTCATAACAGTGGCAACACACACTGCACGGTAATTGACAACCATATTCCAGAATAATATCCCTCAACAACCCACACAGAATGATTTCAACAAATTGAAAATCAACCAACATGATGTTTTTGTTTATCAACAGAGGCAAATTCCAATATATATCCACATCCACTAACCCATTCAACATATGCAAGTTTATAGCTTCAGACAAGCAATACAAACAAATTTTCCAAGTCTTAATAGTGTATAAAATACTTCATAACTCATAAAACTCAAATGAAGAGTGAAGGAAATCACCTCACATGGAGACCCGAGAGGCAGCAGCTCAACTTCATGCTTCATCTTTTCTCATTTTCTTCTCGGTCCATAGTTTCTAGAGTGTCTCCCACTTTCCTCTCAATCATTTATTCTCACAAGATCCACAAAACCATTGAACAGAGACAAACTCCTATTAAAAGAGAATAAGTCCATTTTACAGCAAGGACTCCATCAATTCCAGCAAAGAAAAAGGCGAAAGCTTACCAAGGAGAAAGCATAGGAGGAACTCTTCATCACTCTATCACCAACTCTTCTTCTTCATGGTTCACACACACATAACAGAATCTCACCATCCACATCACACTGTCTCACAACTCACCACACAGCCAGCTTCCTTTCTCTACAATCGGCCATTGATTTATAGACTGCAGGAGTGATGCCATGTCTGTGGATAAATTGCCCACTTCAAGGAAAGTGGTCCAACTAGAGAATGCCAAGTGGAAAGCTTCCACAATGTTAGGGAGAGCTGGGCACGACAGTGGTAGGTTGGAGAAGAGAGGAATTTACGTTAGGAGTATGAAATCGGAAGAGAGACAAGGGAGACTTAAATAGATTTTTGTAGATTTTTGACTTTTGGGACTAGACCAGTCGTACTACGCGTCTGAAATGCGTAAAAACCTGTACAGATTCATTTTCTTTCTCGTCCGCGTCGTCCGCTCCAGATTTTGGACGAGACTACGGCGTCCAAAATCTCATAAATTTGAATACAGATTCAATCCAATGCCGTCCGCGCCGTCTGGACCCATTTTCGAATGAGTTAGAGGCGTCCAAAAACTCGCTGTACATATTTTACTTAACTTCCATACTTAGATTACTTTTCCAATATTTAACCTTATACATTTTGAACATAATTTATGCGTAATATCTCGCAACATGACATGATACGCATATATATTAATATCCAAATTTAATACATCAATTAACGGGAAAAACATATTTTTGGGGTATTATACCGTTATTGTGTCTTGTCGTCATTGGGTGATTTTGGTTGACCATAGTTGTGTTTGGTTGACTCGAGTTGTTCAGGTCAGCCATAACTATATCTCGTCGACCATAGCCGTGTTTTTTTTATCAGTGGTCTTTCAAGTTGACTGTTGATGTGTCTGGTCGACGACAGTTATATTTTGGTCGGCCAAACGATGTCATTTCGTAAGGATTTTTATACTATAGTGCATTGCACCATGGTTTTCAAACTTTGATTATGTGGGTTTCCATATATGAAAACTTGGTTGGATCTAATTGTCAACACGTCTATTTTTACATATTTGTACGTTATTTTACACCTTTATCATATGAGTGCATGACATTACAATCTTTTTTTTTTTTATTTGTTGGTATATCCTAAACAAACCTTCATTGTATTGGGTTGTATTGGGGCCCTACAACCATGTCAACGGCAAACAATTGTTCCTAAACACCTTGTACTGCATGAAGGTTGTTTGTTTGCTCTCAAAAATTGGTTATATGGCATTGACAACATGTCCTCGGGTTTCAAATTCGTGAAGTAAATGGGTAATAGGGAGGTAGTGACACGCTCATTGGATTTTGAATCCTTAAACCTGGCCAAGGTGTTTAGTCATTTTGCTGATTTGTGGGTTGTGTCGTCGCTTAGCCATGCTCGCCGATGACGTTGTTGGGTCTTCAGATCACCATCATAGATTCTACTATATGCAAATTGTGTCATCGCTGAGCCTTATTCAATGGCAACACAAGTGATGTTACTGTTGGGGTGTTCAAAATCGGACCAAAACCGAGGAATTGATCAATCGGCAAAGATCGGGTCGGTTTTGAACAGCTCCAAAACTGAACTTTGGTTCTATTTTGTAGGAACCAAACATATCAACTTGGTATTTGATTTTGCATTTTCAGAACTGACACTAATTGAACCAAATCGATGCGTGCTCATAGTCATCACTAAGACATTGATGAACGTCCCCAGCTCTTGAAGGATGTTCATCATCGTCGGATGGCCCACAACATTGAAGGACGTCCTACCCTACTCATTCAACAAACAACGATTCATCCGCTCTTTCATGAGTCTCATCCAACGACCATCAATTTGTCCACTCTCTAAAGTCTCATAAAATGACCATCAATTTGTCCACTCTCTCATCCAACGTCCATCCCTTTAGGCATATGCCCTTATTTAAAATATCTTGTGCCTTGTATGTGATCCCGTCTGTCACCTAGCATCGAACGTCCCTCATCACTGACGGATGTCCAACCACTACTCCTCCAATGGCCATTGTATCGTCTGCTCTCTAAAGTCTTATCCATTAACCATCAATTCATCTGCTCTCTCAAGTCTCAGAAATAAGAATATGCAATAGCCTCACCCTCGTCTTTAGCCCTCAACACTTAACAATCGACTCTCTCATCACAACAAGGAGCAACAAGTCTACAACAACAATGCAAAGCTAAGAGAATATTTTCCATCTATAATTCTACAAGAAGTATAGCCACTTGTTTACTTGTTTTACTGATTTTACGATGGAAAACATTAATGACACAGTAGATGGTCCTACTCATAACTCTGATTTTGGTCAAACAAAAAGAAAAAAAATTAGAAGTTTGGGATCATTTAACTAGGATTGAAAGTACTGATCTTAGCAACCCTAGAGAAATATGAAATCATTGTTCACAGTCATATACATGTCATGCATCAAAGAATGAGACATTGAACTTTAAAAAACACATTCGTAGTTGAAAAAAATATTGGCAAATTTTGATATGAAGCAATTGACTTTAAACTTTCAAAATATGGATAATGTGGAACCAAATCTATCATGTTTTAGTGTTGCTTCTTGTCGAGAACTACTTGCAGAGATGATTATTATTGATGAATTGTTTATGAATTTTGTTGAAGGGGAGATTTATAGAGCGTATTCTCAATATGTGCAACCAAAATTTGTCATACCTTCTAGAACTACCATTGCATAAGATATTACTAGTATTTAAGATAAAGAAAAAATGAAGTTGAAATAATATTTAGAGAGAATTCTCTGAGAGTATGCTTGACTATTGATACATGCACTTCCATTCAAAATTTGAGTTACATGGTATTAATTACTCATTATATTGATAGCAATTGGACCATGTATAAGAAGATTATTAATTTTTGTTTGATTTTGAATCATAAAGGTGAAATGATTGGTGCAAAACGAGAAAGATGCTTATTTGAGTGGAGAATTAAAAATGTTTTGACTATTACGGTCGATAATGTTTCTTTAAATGATGTTACAATTTCATATTTGATTAAAAGTGTTCGAAATTGAAATGGGTTAATTTCGAATGGGGAATACATGCATGTACAATGTGTTGCGCACATTTTGAATTTGATTGTTTGTGATGGGTAAAAAGATCATCAAGAGTCTATCACAAGAATACGTAGAGCAGTGAAGTATGTTTGATCTTCACCTGCAAGGCTGCAACATTTTAGAAAGTATGTTGAAAATGTTAAAATCACATGCAAAAGTAATGTGTCTACTAGATGGAATTCTACATATTTAAAGTTAGAAAGCACTGAAAAATTTGAAAAAACTTTTGAGAGGTTAAGAGAAACAGTAGTCATTATCTTGCATATATGTGTGGATTGATTGATTATATTTTGGTTTTTTAAAATTCAAAAGATAATTGAAGTACAAGTGTTGCAGCATCATCATATCTACAATGTGAGACAAAGTTTAATATATGAGATTTTTAATGAGCAGAATGTTTCAAATAACAAAACTGAAGTTGATCAATATTTATCTAAAAGGTTATAAGTTTTTTCAAGCAAATAAAATATTCTAACATGGTGGAAAGTGAATTCGTTGAAATTTTCAATATTAAGTAAAATGGCGAGAGATGTATTGGTTATTCTTATTTTAACAGTCGCTTTGGAGTCGGGTTTTCGTAGTGGAGGATGAGTACTTTATTCATTTTGTAGTTCTTTGTCAGCAAAGATTGTCGAGATGCTTATTTGCACTTAAAGATTGATTTGATCATCAAAACATCAATTTATCAACCTGAAAGATGTAGTGGATAGTATTGATAAATTTGATCAAGGTGTGTTTTATATTTTTATTTTCTATTCATTTCTATTCCTTTTATTGATTAATATCTTTGACATAATTTGTTTGAAATTTATATTTTGCAATGCTTATACCAACTAATAGAGATAGTGAACTAGTTGAACTTAGTGAGTAGACAATAGTGATGAATGATGACTTAGAAGTTGTCTACTTTTTGTTTAATGATAAATTAGAACTGAATTGGAACTTGTATGTTTAATGATTAATTATTGAATTAGAACTTGTATGTTATAGTAACATTGTTACTGATTGTGTTTAATTCTTAATGATGAAGGGAACTTCTATGAATTATTGAATTAGAACTTGTATCATTTAGCATTGAGAGACGTTTGTGGATGATAGGGTACATCCGATGTTGAGAGAGGATGTTGTCTAGTATTAAGAGGCATCCCTCAGCTTACGATAGACATCTCCATCATAAAATGGACATTCCTCCATCCACAATAGACATCCCTCATCTTACGACAAATGTCCCCATCTTCAAACGGATGTCCGTCAGATTAAAATGGATGTCTCTCAGCTTAAAATGGACATCTCTCTACCTCCAATGGAAGTCCCTTAGCTTAAAATGGATGTCTCTCAACTTACAATGGATGTCCCTATATTAAAATAGATGTCCCTTGACTCCATCTCTTGGGCAAGCAGTTTTAAATTTCCCCTATTCGATTCAAAGTAAACTTTCAACTTCCTCAAAGTAACCATACCCTTTCCAAATCTCTCTCCAAATTTCTTGAATAAGGAAATTGATTGAAGGCTAGAAAACTCCCCACAAAGTGTAAAGCATCTCCATTCGATGCTCAAGCCAGGTCACAAGATGCTTCTACCCATCCCTGCCTATTGGCAGAGGATAACTATTCACCCTTGTTCAGGATGGCATCGGCCAAGGAAAGGTATGATAATGACCTCAGGCACCATTCTATTATTATATATATGAGGGTAGAATTTAATGCATTCATATATTTTTTAATAGAAGAAATGTTCAAACGCATTGGATTTATTAGGCTGTGCATGATAGAGGGTATTATTGTGAGTGGCAACCAACTTATAGAGCTGAGGACATATCTTTTTCGGTGGGAGATTATATTAACTCTGAAGGAATTGAATGAGCTGATTGGATGCTCCACGGAGGAGTCGACAGAAGAGTATTTTCACTTATCCAATGACCCAAACTTCATTAGACAAGGAGAAAGTCTGGCATTGATAAAGCAGTTGCATTGCAATCCGGATGTTGAATCTTTCTACAACCCCGAATCCAATGACCAAAAAGACAAAGCTAGAGTCATCCATCACATAATAACTCACACAATTCTTCCTCGTAATGGACATAGAGACAATGTCAGCTATATAGATCTCTATATGATGGACAAGCTCTACAATGGAAAGAGATTCAATGTGGCATACGTGATTATTAACCTCATAAAGTTAATCCTAAAGAGTCCAAGAAAGAACCTCCCATAAATTGGCTCATTAGAAGATTGTTAACAACATTGGGTTGGTGCTCCCTCCCAACGAGTCAAGAATCAAGGAAAAGACACTTGATGTATACAATTAGGTGACCTTTGTTTGGATGAGGATGAACAAAGTAGGAGGGGAGTGGGTATTGAAGGACGAAGACACTCCATCGATATTGGTTGCACAGCCTCCTTCAACGTCGGCTACATAGCCTCCTTAGATGTTGGCTACACTACTTCCTTGGACATTGGCTGCACTGGGCTCAGATCACATGGAGGTGGAGGAAGATATTTTTCAGACCCCTCCTCAGTCCTCGTACTCCATACAGATGACTAAGAAAAGGTGGAACTAGCTTGTTACGACCTTGGAGGGACAGGAGAGGCAAATTGAAGACCTTGAATCCACTTTACTACAGCTTCTGGATAACGAAAGGAGGCATGTTCATATTCCGGCAGCCCTTTCGACAACCCAATTAGTAGCTCGACCAGCAGCTCCTCCAAAAATTCATCCTGCAACCTCGCTAGCAGCACCTCCATCAGCCTCTCCATCTGTCGTCATCAAAACAGATGGATGCTAGTAAGTCTTTTAGTCTATATTCACTTTCCATAGATGCATTAGTATTATGGTTTAGGCTCTCTGAATTAGATATAATAATGTGTTACTGTAACATCCCATTCCCATTTATAAAATTTTCGTAATTAATTTTTTTTTAACATTTTAAAAATCACAATTCAAATATACCTTATTAAATTATATCATAGTACGTTATGCGGAATAAAACATTTAACTGTTTACATAATAACATAATGAAATACTTAAAAGTCCATGACAGTATTTTATGCATAAAGAAAATAACTTTATTTAATAGAGCCATAACCCCCGGGGTCGTCTTGCGCATGGTAACATAAGCTCGCATCACATCATGCTCCTTCAACATTTACTTCAACTGGCTCACCATTCATACCTACATTACAGGAGGAATAATGAGCCTATTGCCCAGTAAGGAATATAAATGTAATGCAACCTTAACCTCTATGACAATTCTACATGCTTTAGTTTCATATATTTGTAAGTTGGGTGAGAGCAACCTCTTCAGTCTCCGAACTCACTACTCGGATTTAGTTTTACATGAGAGCAACCTCTTCAGTCTTTGAACTCAGTAAAAATAGATCCACCTACATTTACATTCATTATTGTTTACCGTTTTACTGTTAGGTGATAACAACCTCTTTAGTTTCTGAACTCACCATTCGTTGAGTAAGAGCAACCTCTTCAGTTTCCAAACATACTCAAACGAGCTGTTTCTACATGTGAGCAACCTCTTAAGTTTCCAAAACCACGTAGTAACACCATTATTATCTTCATTAATAGTCCATGAAATGCATGACATATATCCTATAACGTGTTTACATGAATGTCATACAAAGCAATTTATATATCGTAACAAACAACTATCAAACAATTACTATGCTTTATAATCTTAATATTAAACATGCTTTAATTACAATATCATACATCCATGGAATAAATAGTATACGTGAGTGAAAACAATTTACAAAGAACAACAATATCATACATCCGTGGAAAAAATTGCGTACGTGCATGAAAAGAATTTACAGAGAACAACAATTTCACAGAAGACAAGAACTTCATATTCAGCAACAAAACCTACTCCTACGATGTCATGTGTTATTCCTTACCACTCAATATATGCATAAAAATTAACAAACATAAAGCATCTGCTCATGAATACCATCCATTAAACCGACATCTACGAAGAATAGCGATTTATAGAGATCAATAGAGAGCAACCCATTCACAAAATCGTACTCCTACGATGTAGGTTCTTCCAGACAAACCACATGCAAATATTCCTTACCTCAAACAGTGTTTCTTCTCCTCACCTTCCTTAGCTCAAGCTCTTTACCGCAGCAATAGCTCTGTTCTCTCTTTTTTTCTTCTCTGTTTATCAACCACCAGAACACTTCATCCTTTGTCTTATGTATAGACACCCCAAATCGACACTTTAGTCATCCATTGAAGGCCAACCGTTTGGAGACGTTGAGACAGACACTGAAATGCCAAGGCTTGAGAGTGCATTTATTTTGGCGATAGATTATCGTTTCAAGATGTTGAAGATTTAATGGACGACTATCATTTTTAAAGAAGGAAGATCGACCACATTTATTTAGATCGTCTGCAAATTCTCTTTTGGGTAAGTCTGGACGATTACATTAGTCGATCACCTAAGATGTGATCGACCATCACGATCGGCCGTATTTATTTTCTTAAATTTTTCCATAAACTTTTCCTTAATTTCTCTACATCATTAACTACTATGTATTAGAATATATATATATATATATATTCTAATACATAATAAAATGTCATTACATTGCTTTTCCACTTAATTCAATAATTACATGATTTTAGATATCCAAGACATTACATCCTCCCTTCCTTGTTTAAATTTTGTCCTCAAATTTTCAGTTACTGAAATAATTCCGGGTATTTAGCTTCCATTTCATCTTTTCTTTCCTAGGTAGCTCCATCAATGGTACTATTCTGCCATAATACCTTGACAAGTGGAATCTTCTTATGCCTTAATTCCTTAACTTTTGAATCCAAGATCCGCACTAGTTTTTCTTCATAACTTAAATTTGGCTAAAGAATAACATGCTCTTCAAGTTCCACTTGGATTGGATTTCCCAAATATTTTCTTACCATGGACACATGGAATAAATTATGAACTACGTCCATTTTTATCGGTAGTAGTAACTGATATGCCATTTTCCCAATTGTTTTTGTAATAGGAAACAGACCAACATATCAAGGACATAACTTCCCTTTCTTCCCAAATCGCATAACTACTATAAATGGTGATATTTTAAGAAACACTAAGTCTCCTTCCTCAAACTCTAATTCCCTACGACGATTATCAGCATAACTTTTCTAACGACTCTGAGCAGCCAACATTCTTTGACGAATGATTGTAACAGATTCTTAAGTTTTTTGTATCATATCTGATTCATAGAATTCTACTTCACCGACGTCATCCCAATGTAAGGGAGATCTATACTTCCATTCGTACAAAGCTTCATAAGGCGCCATTCCGATTATAGCCTGAAAGCTATTATTGTAAGTGAATTCTACTTATGGTAACATTTTTCCCTATCCAACATGAAATTCCAATACACAGGCCCGTAACATATCCTCCAATATTTGAATAGTTCGTTCACTTTGTCCATCAGTTTGGTGATGAAAAGCTATACTAAATTTCAATTCTGTACCCATAGCCTTGTTTAAACTTTTCCAAAACATAGATGTAAATCTTGGGTTAGGATCAAATACAATAGTCATAGGTACTCCATGTAGACGCACAATTTCTGTGATATACAATCTAGCAAATTGATCAAATCTTATAAGTCATAGCTACAGGTAAGAAGTGAGAAACTTTAGTCAACCTATCAACAATTACCCAAATTGCATCATGTCCTCTTATAGTCCTTGTGTAGACGTGAGACAAAATTCATAGTCACATGCTCCCACTTCCATTCAGGTATAGGCATTGACATACGTGACACAAAGCGACATATTGTGCAATGTCATATTTCATTCTGGGCCAGTAGTAATGTGACTTGAGATCTTTATACATCTTATTACAACCAGGATGAATAGATAAACTTGAGGAATGAGCTTCCTTTAAGATTGCCAACCTTAATTCAGATTCTCCCGATACATACATCTATCTTTAAACTTCACAATCCCATCGTGTGAAATGGAAAAGTGCAGGTATTTTTCAAGAATGGGGTTTTGCTTATATTCTTCACACTTCTGATATTTAAGTTGAGTCTCTTTAATTCTTTCCAAAACGAAGGCTTTAATGTCAAAGTGGACAAAAGAGTAGTTAACTGTGTAACAACTAATTGCATATTCATATTTAGCATATCGGAATAGATTTCACCTTGTATTTTTTCATGTACCACATTCCTCACAGCCATCTTTCTACTAAGAGCGTCAGCCACTACATTTGCCTTTCTAGGATGATACTTAATTTCACAATCATAGTCCTTCACCAATTCCAACTATATCGTCTTTGTCTCATATTCAATTCCTTTTGGGTGAAGATATACATTAAGCTCTTATGGTCTTAGAAGATTTCACATCACTGTCCATATAGGTAGTGTCTCCATATCTTAAGAGAAAACTCGACCGCAGCAAGCTACAAATCATGTGTAGGATAATTTACCTCATACGATTTCAATTGTCAAGACGTGTATGCAATTACCTTTCCATTTTGCATAAGTACGGCGCCCAAACCATTTTTAGAAGCATCACAATAGATGCAAAAATTTCCTTTGTCAATGAGTAGAGACAATACAAGAGATGAAGTTAGACAACGTTTAAGCTCTTGTCACACTTATTTGTCCACCAAAATTGTGCATTTTTCTTCGTCAAGCCCATTAGGGGTAGTGCAATCCTTGAGAATCCATTTGTAAATCTTTTGTAATATCCTGCCAAACCAAGGAAGCTCCTTACTTCTCCCACATTCTTTGGTTGTGTCCATTCAACTATTGCTTGAATCTTTATAGGGTCTACTTCAACACCATGCTTAGAGATTACATGACCAAAAAAACTCACCTTGCTTAGCCAAAACTCGCATTTAAAGAACTTCGCATACAACTTGTGTCTTGCTAATATAGACAAAGAAATTCCTAAATGCTCTCTCTGTTCCTCTTCCGAGCGCGAGTAAATTAGTATGTCATCGATAAACACAATAATGAATTAATCTAAGTACTCACCAAAGACCCGGTTCATTAAATCCATAAATGTCGTCGGGGCATTAGTTAGTTCAAATGACATAACTAAAAACTCATAATGCCCATATCTCGTCCTGAATGCTGTCTTGGGAATATTATCAGGCTTAACTTTCAATTGATAGTATCCAAACTGGAGGTCAATTTTTGAGAAGAAAGAAGCTCCTTGTAATTGGTCGAACAAATCGTCAATTCTTGGTAGAGGATAACGATTCTTAATAGTTACTTTATTTAACTCACAATAATTAATATACATCATCATTGTCTCACCTTTCTTCTTCACAAATAATACCAGTGCACCCACAGTGAAAATTGGGACGAATGAATCCATTATTAATTAATTCCTCAAGTTTGACCTTCAATTCTCTCAACTCAGCATGGGCCATTCTATATGGATTCTTTGAAATCGGTTCCGCTCCAGGGTAAAGATCAATCACAAATTCTATTTCCCGATCCAGAGGTAATCTAAGAAGTTGGTCCTGAAAAACATCTGAAAAGTCTTGAACAATGGAAATCTCATCCATCCTTATTTTTTACGCAACCGTAGTATCCAATATATTAACAAGAAACCCTTCATCTCCATTCTTCATTAACTGTTCAACCTTGAGCGCAGAGATTATAGTTAATCTTCCTTTCTCTTTGACTCTAACAAATGTATGTTGTTCACCATCAGGGGAGAAGAATAATATTTCTCTTCTTCTGCAATTAATTATTGCTTGATGATGGGATAACAAGTTAATACCCAAAATAATATCATACCCCTTCATGTCTAAACAATCAAATCGACATAGAAGGTTTGATTGTTTATTTTGATGGCATAGGCCCTTAGGATTCCATTGGTAATTAGATATTCCTCGGAGGGCAAGAGGATGCGATTATTACTTTCTTCTATTTCAGGGAAGCAATTTATCTTTGTACTAAATTCCTTTGAAATGAAGGCATACGTAGCACCAGAATCAAATAAAACATATGTCGCTATATCATTAACGTAAATTGTTCCTCACATATCGCATTGTCATAACATTATTATCTACTACTCATCATTCAAGGAAGTACATCAATATATATTAACTTAAACTTCAAGGCGTACCTTACACCACAGCAGACTGGTCATCACCCACCATTTCATCAATTTGGACATCAGGCACCTCCTCACCATATAGGGAAAAGACTCTAGGTGTCACACCACCGGATCCACCACTAGTCGCTGAATAAAACTTTGCGATATGCCTAGGTTTCCCACATTTATAAGACCGACCTGTACCTACTATGCATTCTCCAAGATGATTCTTCTTTCACTTTGGACATTGACTAAATTGTTGAGTCCTCATATACGGTGGGGTAGTGTTTGTCATATTCATTGGGCGTTTATCCTTCATCTGTTGTATTTCATGTTCTGAAGCCCTTTTCGTCCCTTGGTTTATCATAGGTCCACCCTTTTGTAGTTGGTTAGCAGCATTCTTCCAAAATTTCTGATTCACCTCCCGTTGTTGAGCCACCATGATGTGATACGGGGTCCAATCACTTGAGCTATGGCCAAGAAGCTTTCTAACAAGTTTTCTCATTTTGTAGGTAACCTAAGTCTCGAGGAAGAAGCAAACCAAAAAGATAAAGAGAAACCCTTCCATGTCCTCACTTGGAGAGAAACCGAGGAACCTTCAACTTAAACTCAAGGAGTATGCAGCCTTTGCAGGATTTTTGCATGTGTACATTTATTGCATGCATGGTTACTTAAATATAAGTTAACTTTAGCTCATGCTCAAGTTAATTCATTTAGTTATTATTATGATTTTTAGTTACTTTCTTTCCATCTTCTTCGAAGATAAGTCCTGGTGAAAGAAAGGTTAAACACACCCTTCCTTAGTTGGAGGTTCAAACCAAGCAAATACAAGTGGTCTTCTTAGCTACCAAAAACCAACTTGTAAGTCATCTATTATCCGATCACGGTTTTACATCACTCCTAATGCTTTAGCAACAATCTTTGAATAAGGAACACCTTGAGTACGAGAAATCTTAACTCCTCCAAGAATTTTAACTTTTATTCCATAGACAAACCGATGGACCTTGTGCTCATTATTTGCCACAAGATGAGATGCAAATTGAGTGAATGCTTCAAACTTTCTCACATACTCGGATACAGATCTTGTTTGGTGCAACAAAATGAATTCTAGTAGCTTCTTTGCTCGAATAGTCTGACTGAAGTAATTTTCATAGAAGATCTCCTTAAATTGATCCCAAGATAAAGTTCGTATATCGCAGGCCGCCTTAATAGTATCCCACCAAAACCTTGCATCTTGAGTTAGCAGGTGCACAGCACATGAAACCTTCTGAGTCTCCCTAATTTTTGTGTACTCGAACATATCCTCTAAAGACCAAATCCACTCTTCACCACAAATGGCATCAGCCATAATTCCATTGAAGCAATGAGGTTTGAGTCTCCTGAACTTCTCCCAACCAGCTTCTATCGGAGCAACGAATTGTCGTTGATTCCCATTCTCGTTTTCCTTTTTAGTGAGGCGTTCCACAATTGTTGTCAGGCGATCAAGAATATCATTTCTGACATCTCATGGAGTTGTTATTCTCATATCCAGCAACTTCATTCCTATTGTCATTGTTGTCGTTGGCAATATTGGCTTGAACATTTCCTCTGGTTCCTCTTGTCATTCTATTATTCTACAATGATATGGTTTTTGTTACAAGAACTATTTAAAAGACTAATCGTTGAAGAGAGTGTACATTAGGAAGCTTGTAGGTTTATAAGGCATAAAAGGATACTTACATTATATTATTTAATGGTTAATATTCCTAATTAAGTCTTAAACTAATTATTCTAAGAAAGACTTAGTTAATTATACATCACAATATTTTACATATAAAGATTTTAATAAAATTAAGCAATTAACATAAATTGTCATACATAATTGTCAACTATAACAGAACAAATTCATGCTTAGCACAATAAATACAACACTTACAATTGAAGAAGTATGCCACGACCGATCTTATATTACCAGGAGTCTATAGAACCGTATTAGACACGGTTACGCTCTGATACCATATTTGTAACATCCCATTATCATTTATAAAATTTTCGTAATTAATTTTTTTTGAACATTTTAAAAATCACATTTCAAATATACCTTATTAAATTATATCAGAGTACGTTACGCGGAATAAAATATTTAACTGTTTACATAATAACATAATGAAATACTTAAAAATCCATGACAACATTTTATGCATAAAGGAAATAACTTTATTTAATAGAGCCATAACCCCCGAGGACGTCTTGCGCATGGTAACATAAGCTCGCATCACATCATGCTCCTTCATCGTTTACTTCAATCGGCTCACAATTCGTACCTACATTACAGGAGAAAATAATAAGGCTATTGCCAAGTAAAGAATATAAAATGTAATGCAACCTTAACCTCTATGACAATTCTGCATGCTTTAGTTTCATATACTTGTAAGTTGGGTGAGAGCAACCTCTTCAGTCTCTGAACTCACCACTTGGATTTATTTTTATATGAGAGCAACCTCTTTAGTCTCCGAACTCAATAAAAATAGATCCACCTACATATACATTCATTAGCGTTTACCATTTTACCGTTAGGTGAGAGCAACCTCTTCAGTTTCTGTACTCACTACTCGTTGAGTAAGAGCAACCTCTTCAGTTTCCAAACTTACTCAAATGAGTTGTTTCTGCGTGTGAGCAACCTTTTAAGTTTCCAAATTAACGTAGAAACACCATTATTATCTTCATTAATAGCCCATGAAATGCATGACATATATCCTATAACGTTTCTACATGAATGTCATACAAAGCAGTTCATATATCATAACAAACAATTACTATGCTTTATAATCTTAATATTAAACATGCTTTAATTACAATATCATACATCAGTGGAATAAATAGCTCACATGCCTGAAAACAATTTATAGAGAACAACAATATCATACATCCATGGAATAAATAGCGTACGTATATGAAAACAATTTACAGAGAACAACAAATTTGTAGAAGACAACAACTTCATATTCAGCAACAAAACCTACTCTTGCGATGTCATGCATTATTCCTTACCACTCAACATATGCATAAAAATTAACAAATAGAAAGCATCTCATGAATACCATCCATTAAGCCATAATTTACAAAGAATAGCAATTTACAAAGATCAACAGAGAGCAACCCATTCACAAAATCCTACTCTTGGGATGTAGGTCCTTCTAGACAAACCACATGCAAATATTCCATACCTCAATCAGCGTTTCTTCTCCTCACCTTCCTTAGCTCAAGCTCTTTACTGCGGCAACAGTTCTTGTAATATCCCGACTTTTATATCAGAATTCAAAAATGATAAATTGGAAAGTAATTGGATTAGTCGAATAAATTATCGTGGTATTACTAAGTATGTCATTGTTATATATGGACTGAACTAATTTTGGTTCGGCTCGGTCTGAAATAATTAAGTGACTCGGTTTTAATAAAAAATGAAGAAAATAAATAAAGTGGGATTAAACTATAGGAGAGTAATGAATGAAATATTATGTGTGAATTAATTAAATTACAAGAAATTGATTAATTGTAAAGATTAAATGAAGGAAGTAAACTGGTTCCTCCTGAATTGGTTTAATTTAAATGAAATGGCCGCTGGCCATTTGAAGAGATAAAGAATGATAGAGACATAGAGGGATTGGGACCGAGAGAAGGGGAGAGCGATGCAAAGCGAAGGCAAGAGAGAGAGGAAGAGCTCGGGCTAGGGTCGGCACCGGCATGCGACTTCGGACACGCTGGCTGCAAGAGGCGATGGTGAGGCTATAAACGACGAATGAATGGCGAGCTAGGGCTCGGTGGTGCACTATGTTGTGGGAATGAAGAACTCCCGTGAGTTGTGGACTTCAAGTCATGTAACTCCTTAATTTTTGCATTCTAATTTCTCCTCCATGGAATTTCAAATTGGGTATTCGACAATAGGAATTGGCGTGTGATGGCAGTTGCTGGCGATGGAGGCAGGGCTTCAAGCTTTGGTTCGGTGGGAGTGTTGGTTTGGGTTAGGTCAAGGTTGGTCCACCGTTGAGTTGAGTGTCCAGTGCTTTCGCTAGCATGATATGAGTCTTCCACGTGGAGGTTGGGCAATGGACCATCCTTCCTTGAAGTGGGTGATTATCCATCTATTGTGGAAGTCTCCTTCTCCTCGGCTATAAATGAATGGCAGCAGTGATGTACTCTGTAATATTGCAGAGTGATGTGGATGCTGGACCGAACGAAAAAGGAGAAGATGAAGGAGTGGGAGGATGGTCTCTAGACGTTCTCTCGGGTCCTCTTAGCTTCTTCAGGTAATGCAGAGTCTTTTCCATGGATTTTTAAATATTGTGTATTGATTTGGAATAAACGTAGTGGACAACAATGTTCTATTATTTGGGGTGTTATATTCTTCATAGTGTTTATCACGACCCGCAAGGGACCCGAGACAGAATGGGGGATGATCTGGCCCAAAAGGGACGGATCATCCGACCCATTTCACTTAAATTAATTATGCAGCAGCGGAAGACATAAATTTAATTAATTAAGCCAGGGCCAAAAATGAAATGGGCTTAACAGGTCCAAAAGTGGCATAAGATAGTAAATAAATAAAATCCAACTAAGAAAGAAAAACCGTGAAGAAGAAAATTAAACATTTAATGTTTACAATCATCCAATTAAATAAATATACCTCACTAAAAGTCTCTCGAAATAAAACTAATAAAACGAAAGAAAATTTAACAACTGTGCTTGATCTATTCTTGACTTGGCAACTAGAAGTCTGACAAATAATTTCTTGAAAATTTTATTTAAGGGATGAGTTGACTAACTCAGTAGGGATTTAAAATTTTCAGGATTTAAAAGAAAGATTTTTATAAAGCATGTATAACATTGAAGAATCACATTTTTTTAATGTTATAAGCATTTAAAGAAACAAAGGCGATGCTTTGTGATAGCGAAAGCCAATTAACACCTTGATGAGGTTTAGGGTTTTGCACCCAAGGGACATGGCATATACAGCTGTCCCATTACTCTAGTTGCACTTTGGGGATTAAAACCCAAGAACGTTTCAAAAGAAACCCCCTAATTTCCATTTCAAAACAAGCAAACACATTTCGTACGGGGAAATGTGTGAAAATCTTTATAAAATAAAATTCGACGATTTATGAAAAATGATAGCGTCGTAAGGGGGACATCTCAAGATAATTATTTTTGAAACAAGATGGAATAATAGTGCATAATAAAAATATAATCCCTATCTCGAAGTGGGTTTTCTGAATCTAAGCTCAATTGCTCAAAATGTCCAATTTCTAGGATTCCCAATTTAATCCAATACTTTGATAACTGAATGGAAGTTAGGAGAATTTGGTGAGTTAATTTAAATATCATTCTTATTAGATTTTTAAATGGTTTAGAGAGAATTTCTATAACAGGCCCACATGGTGGCCTCAACCTTAGGGCCCACTCTTAGGTCTAATTAAAGGTCCAAAGACCAACCAAAATAGTGGCCCAAAAAAAAAACCTTAATTCCTATCAACTACTAATAAAAGGGCTTAAGCCTAGCCCAACAACTTGATCTGCAGCCCACGGTCCAAAGGGCTGTATTGTGAATAACTTGACCGAGAGGAAGCCCGTTCGCACGTCGGAGAAGGAGAGGAGTGGAGGCGAGGGAAAGATCGAGTGGAGTTGGATCCTCTACCCTCAATCGCTGAAATAGGGGATTCCCTCCCCTATCTTCGGCAAATCACCCCTGAAATGGGGTGATTCAAAACCGCAGATATTTTGTATATTTTTTTTTTTAAATGGGCCCCACTAAGATGGGCTAGATTTTACAATCTCTCCCCCTTAAGAAATTTCGTCCTCAAAATTTAGGACTACTTCGATAGTACCATAAAACAAATGAGGATACTTAGACATCATTTCTGATTCAATTTCTCACGTAGCTTCTCTCTCACTATGATTCTTCCACTAAACTCGAGCTAGAGGTATTTCACGACGACGAAGAACTCTAATTTAATGACCAATAATCTTTTCAGGCTCCTCCTCATAAGTAGTGTCCTCCTGAATAGGCACTTCAGTGTGGGAGATCACATGTGACGGATCAAAAATATACTTACTCAACATTGAGACATGAAAAACATTATGAACATAGTTTAACTGTGGTGGCAAATGTAGACGATATGCCACTGGGCCAACTCTATCCATGATTTGAAAAGGACCAATATACCTTGGAGCCAATTTTCCTTTAATTCCAAAACGGCTTATACCTCTTCTTGGTTTGACTTTTAAAAATACAAAATCTCCAGCTTCAAATTCCATGTCTCTTCGTAACAAGTTCGCATAACTTTTCTGACGACTTTGCACAATTTTCAATCTTTCTTTGATTATATGAATCTTTTCAGTAGTCTCCTGAATCATCTCTGTTTTAGGTTCAATATGATCTTCGGGCTCAACCCAACATATTGGTGATTGACATGGTCTTCCATATAAAGCTTCGTAAGGTGAAACTCCAATACTCGTCTGATAGATGTTATTATAAACAAACTCTACAAGAGGCAAATGATCACGCCAACTCTTTCCGAAATCCAAGATGCAAGACCTCAACATATCTTCAAGAATTTTTATAGTACGTTCGGATTGTCCATCAGTCTGGGGATGATGTGCAGTACTTAAACTGAGTTCGGTACCCAATTCTTTTTGAAGAGCTTTCCAAAATTTTGAAGTAAATCTCAGATCTCTATCTGCAATAATATTAGAAGGAATGCCATGCAGACGAACAATACTGTCGATATACAATTTGCTTAACTCTGAAAGAGAATACTCCATTCGAACGGGAATAAAGTGTGCAGACTTCGTCAATCTATCAACGATCACCCAAACCACGTCGAATTTCTCTAATGTCCTAGGCAAACCAGTCACGAAATCCATAGTGATCCTATCCCATTTCCACACCGATATAGGCGAAGGTTGTAACAATGCCCTGGGTTTCTAATGGTCCACCTTAATTTGTTGACAAATTAAACATCTCTTAACATAGGAAGCCACGTCATGTTTCATTCCATCCCACCAATACTGACGTTTCATATCTTCATACATCTTCGTACTACCAGGATGAATGGTAAATCTGGATTTATGGCTCTCAGCTAAGACTGCTTGCCTCAAATCCAAATCACTTGGAACGATGATTCGATTTTGGAAGAATAGAAATCCATCAGAACTGATTGTCCAACCATCAAACTGTTCACTAGCTTGAATCTTCTCAAATCTCTCTTTTATTTCTTCGTCAAATTTTTGTAAGTCTTTCACACGGTGCAAGAGTGTAGGGGTCGCAATTAAGTTAAAAACTCGAACTGAATGATCACCTTCTTGGAAATGCAACTCATAATCTCCAATGACTAAACATCTCTTCCAATCTTCTAAAATGAGACAAGAAAGGGATCCTTGAGGATAACGGCTTAAGGCATCAGCTACAGCATTGCCTTTACCAGGATGATATTGTAAAGTGAAGTCATAGTCCTCCATGTATTCAACCCAATGACGTTGTCGCAGATTCAAATCACGTTGCGAGAAGAGATATTTCAAACTTTTGTGATGTGAAAATATTTCAAATCTGGCACTGTACAAGTAGCTCTGCCAAATCTTTAGAGCGAATATAATAGCTGCAAGCTCCAGGTCTTGTGTAGGGTAGTTTTGCTCATGCGTCTTTAATTGTCAAGATGCATAAGCTATGACTTTATCACGTTGCATCAGAACGCAACCTAAGACGACCCCTGAGGCATCAGTAAAAACTGCATAAGGTAAAGTCTTGTCAGGCACTGCCAAAACTGGAGCAGTAGTCAATCTTCGTTTGAGTTCATCGAAAGCTACTTGACACTTCTCACTCTAGATAAACTTCACATCTTTTCTGGTCAACTGTGTTAGCGGCATAGCAATAGAAGAAAAGTTCTATATGAACCGTCGATAATAGCCAGCCAAACCCAAGAAGCTGCGTACACCGGTAACATTTCTTGGTGCCTTCCAATCTAACACTGCTTCAATCTTAGCGGGATCAACTGAAATGCTATTCTGGGAAACAACATGGCCTAAAAATTTTACTTCAATCATCCAAAAGTTGCATTTTTCACGCTTAGCATATAACTGATGTTCCCTCAATGTCTGCAGAACGATTCTCAGATGTTCCATATGCTCATCTCGAGTCCTAGAATAAATCAAGATGTCATCGATGAATACAACAATGAAATGGTCGAGATATGGCCGGAAGACTCTATTCATAAGATCCATAAAGGTGGCTGGTGCATTAGATAACCCAAACAGAAGCACCATAAATTCAAAATGTCCATAACGTGTGTGAAAAGCAGTTTTTGGAATATCTTCTTCACGTACCCTCAGTTGGTAATAACCAGATCTCAAATCAATCTTCGAGAAATGCATGGAACCTCCAAGCTGATCAAATAAATCATCAATTCTCAGCAATGGATACATGTTCTTGACTATTACATGATTCAATTTGCGATAGTCAATACATAATCGAAGCGAACTATCCTGCTTCTTTACAAATAAGACTGGTGCACCCCACGGCGAAATACTATTTCGAATGAACTCTTTTTGTAGCAAATCATTTAACTGGGTTCTCAATTCGTTTAGTTCAGCAGGAGCCATGCGATATGGAGCTATCGAAATTGGAGTGGTACCGGGCACCAAATGAATGCAAAAATCAATCTCGCGGTCAGGTGGCAACCCAGGCAGATCCTCAGGAAAAACATCAGGGTAATCACAAACCACTGACAACTCAGAATCCTACCTGACAGTAATAAGGTCACCGCTGATAGCAAAAATACTCCCGTAAGGTTCCAATCTCCTCCGACCACCCAAACAAGCTCGTAAAACAGGGTCAACAGGAAGAATACGAGTATTACAGGGATGCACCAAGACTTTTCCATTTTCCAATGACAGTGATCTATTCCTCCGATAACAATCAATCTTTTCTTTATACAAACTTAACCAATCCGTACCTAGGATCACATCAAACTGATCCATAGGTATAACTATCAGGTCAATCGATAGTTCGTGCCCATCAATAATAAGGGCAGCAGATCGGACAACAAGATATACTTCATATCTTTTATTCAGGGGACTACTCAATATAAGGGAATTATCCAGTTCCTCTATAGTCAAATTCAAAACACGAACAAGTGATGCAGAAATAAATGAATGCGTAGCGCCAGTATCAAAAAGAACATGCACCACAGTGTTAAACAAAGAAAGCGTACCATCAATGACGCCCTGACCAGACTGATCAATAGCTCCAGCTCTAGAAACTGCATAAGCTTGGCCAAACATCTTCTCCTTTCCTTTCTTGTTTCCGTCAAATCCACCCCTTGATGCATGAGGAGTGGTGCCAACCATCACATTAGAAGATCCCGTAGGAGTAGTATTAGCTGCATAACTCTGCTGATGTCCAAAAGACCTCTGGAAATTAGTACCAGTGGGTTGATATTGTTGCTGAAACAGAGGTCTATAACTGACTCGTTGTGGGGAAAAAAAACTCTGTGATCCAAAAAAACTGCGCTGACTCTGACCAGAAAATCCCTTACCAGTTCCGAAATCAGGTCTAACAGATGCTGACTGAGTAGGCGTCGAATTAGTCTAAGAAGATTTTTGATTCTCAGGGCAATTCTTCCTCAAATGACCCGGCTAGTTACAAGTATGACATACATAAGGGCCTGAGCGTCCGCTAGTAGAATAAGGAGTGCCACTGGACTGACCACCAGCTCCACTCTGAAGATGTTCACCTTTGTTCCGATTCTTCTTCTGATCTTTCTTGTTTATCTTTCCCCCAACTTGTTGTTCTCTGTTAGAGTTACCTTTATACTCGCCAAATTGTTCAACCAAAGAAGCTTCAACACGTTGAGTGGCAGCTACAACTTCAGAAATAGATTTATAATCCCCTGATGACGAATCTTAGGTCTCAAATGTTTCATGAATTTGACCATCTTACTAACTGGATCTTCAATGACATACAGCGATAACTCTGTAAACTTAGAATAATATTCTTGCACAGTCATCCCTTCTTGCTCCAAGTCATAATATGCACTGATCATGTTCTGGCAGTGACCAGCGTTGCAATATTTATCACGAAATATAGTCTCGAACTGGGCCTAAGTCATCATATCACGTGGCTAATCCAGCTTGAGATTCATCCACCAAATTTCACCCATCTTCTCGAAATAAAATGTCGCTAAACCAACCCAATACTCTGTAGGAGCTCTAATACCAGTTAGCTTCTTTTCCAACACTCGGAACCAATTTTCGGCATTCTGAGGATCACCCCGCCCACAAATACTGGAGGGTTAATTCGTCCTAACTGCTCAAAGAATTTCATGTAGCACGTCTCAGGGTCCTGAATACCACTATTCTGATGCAAGTTCTGCAGTACATCCCTCAAAGCTACGAGAGGAATAACAGGTTGTGATTCAGCAGATTGGGCAGTAGGTGCAGTAGGGACACGATTTCTAGGAGCTCTTCGTGGAGGCATTTTCATAAGCTGAAACATTCAAGGGGTAAGTTAAAGTACGTCCTTAGGCACAGTATATTGTAATTTCTTGTACATTAATTTACTATCTATCTTATTGATATCACTCTTTTTAAGATGGAACCTGGCTCTGATACCAAAAATTCTGTCACGACCCGCAAGGGACCCGAGACAGAATGGGGGACGATCCGACCCAAAAGGGACGGATCATCCGACCCATTTCATTTAAATTAGTTAAACAGCAGTGGAAGACGGAAATTTAATTAATTAAGCCAGGGCCCAAAATGAAATGGGCTTAACAGGTCCAAAAGTGACATCAGATAGTAAAGAAATATAATCCAAATAAGAAAGAAAAATCGTGCAGAAGAAAATTAAACATTTAATGTTTACAGTCATCCAATTAAATAAATATACCTCACTAAAAGTCTCTCGAAATACAACTAATAAAACGATAGAAAATTTAACAACTGTGCTTGATCTATTCTTGACTTGGCAACTAGAAGTCTGACAAATAATTTCCTGAAAATTTTATTTAAGGGATGAGTTGACTAACTCAGTAAGGATTTAAAATTTTCAGAATTTAAAAGAAAGATTTTTATAAAGCATGTATAACATTTAAGAATCACATTTTTTTTTATGTTATAAGCATTTAAAGAAATAAGGGCGATGCTTGGTGATAGCGAAAGCCAATTAACACCCTGATCAGGTTTAGGGTTTTGCACCCAAGGGACACGGCACATACAGCTGTCCCATTACTCTAGTTGCACTTTAGGAATTAAAACCCAAGGATGTTTCAAAAGAAACCCCCTAATTTCCATTTCAAAACAAGCAAACACATTCCGTAAGGGGAAATGTGTGAAAATCTTTATAAAATAAAATTCGACGATTTATGAAAAATGATAGCGTCGTAAAATAATTTAGGGAGACATCTCAAGATAATTATTTTTGAAACAAGATGGAATAATAGTGCATAATAAAAATATAATCCCTACCTCGAAGTGGGTTTTCTGAATCTAAACTCAATTGCTCAAAATGTCCAATTTCTAGGATTCCCAATTTAATCCAATATTTTGATACATGAATGGAAGTTAGGAGAATTTGGTGAGTTAATTTAAATACTATTCTTATTAGATTTTTAAATGGGTTAGAGAGAATTTCTATAACAGGCCCAACATAGGCCCACATGCAACCTTAGGGCCCACTCTTAGGTCCAATTAAAGGTCCAAAGACCAACCAAAATAGTGGCCCAAAAAAAACCTTAATTCCTATCAACTACTAATAACAGGGCTTAAGCCTAGCCCAACAACTTGATCTGCAGCCCACGGTCTAAAGGGCTGTATTGTGAATTGCAGAGAGGGAGATTCCAACTCCCTCCCTGTGCAACGCGACCAGAGGCGCTGCTTGTCATTCCACACTGACGAGGGATCGAACAATATAACCAAAAATCATCTAGATTATCGAATTGACAACAACAACATTATAATCGCATACTTCAACTCAAATGAACAAAACTTGGCAAATAATCTTAATCCAACAGACCAACCACGGTAACTAGAGACAACAATCAAAGAGAAAATCTTGATTTTTCATACCTTAAATTATTAGCTTCCGCTTCAGTGGAGAAATCTTGCACTGTCCAAGCCTCAAACAACTCAAAACGATCTTAAATCTCAAACCTTTCGAAACAAAACATTCAATTGAATTTGTTGGAGAAAAGGCCGAACCAAAATTTGAAGGAAAAGGAATCAGCTTACCCGTTGAAGAACAATAGTGGAATCGAAATCTTTGTCTCCACTGTTCGCTGGAAAGAACCTCCCAAGTCTGAGTTACGCCTTTTGACCTAAGGGAGACAAACACCCATTAACGTTGCGTACCGAGAAGCAAGAAAAATCAGATCAAAATTTGGGGATAATCTTACCGCGAATAACTTGACCGAGAGGAAGCCCGTTCGCACGTCGGAGAAGTAGAGGAGTGGAGGCAAAGGAAAGATCAAGTGGAGTTCGATCCTCTACCCTCAATCGCTGAAATAGGGGATTCTTTCCCCTATCTTCGGCAAATCACCCCTGAAATGGGGTGATTGAAAACCGCAGATATTTTGTATATATATATATATATATTTTTTAATGGGCCCCACTAAGATGGGCTGGATTTTATATTGTTACTGTTGGTTAGACTCGATTGGCATGGATTGTTAAATGAATAAGAAAAGAATAAGTTGTTTGATATTGATTTGTGTATCCATGTTTGTTGCTGACGAATGTGGGCAGTAGGAAAGGTTAACTTGGACTGTTGAGAATCTGGTTTGGATGATTTAATTAGAGATGTAAACTGTTGGATATTAGTACTAATGTTTGATGTCGATTTCAATACCTTTGTTAGTCATTGTTAAATTGCGAAGCATGATAAGCTGAAATGGGAAAAATATAAGTTGTCCTTCTGTTCATAACCGGCATCAATGTTATGAAAAATCTTACCTGTTGTGACCCTCATTGGAATGAAAGCATGATGTACATACTAATGCTGAAGTCTATAAAATATGTTCATCAATTTAAAATTTTATGTGAGTAGAGTTAGTCGAATTATGGTTGGGTCTTGTGAAAGGAATTAAAGTTGTTTTCTTGCTTATAACTGTCAATAAACAAAACAATAAATGATATTGCCTTTGTCTTACATAAACATGAAAGTTCCTTAATTCTAACTATTTTTCTTGTAGATGTGATAATGATGACTATACTGAATCTCGTTGATAGAGATTATTAATTGTGTTGTCTGCTGGGTTTGATAAACATCGAAATGAGGAAAAATGTGAAGTGTTTAGATTGTTTCCTTGGGGGTCAGGTTGCCTTGCTCGGTTAGGTTGTTAAAAAGGCTCCCTACAATTTACACAACTTTCTGAATGTGACGTAGTGTTCGCATTGGATACTAATAAAGGATAATGGTATTGAGTAATTGAGATTCTTATTGACTAGATTAATGATTAACGGTCATTTGTTGTGAAGGTACTATGAAGGTTAAATTGGTGTGCTACACGCATCTTGGATGCCAGATAAGTTGATACTTACTATGTTTTGGTCTTCGGACCCTACTTCACAAGAGTTAAGATTGCATGTTGTGTTCTTTTAATGATATGTTTATTAGACATTTTTATTATCATATAGGATTGTATGTATTCACGAACATATTGCATGACATAATTAATATATGTAAATAGGCGTGTGGGGGTTCGGGATGATCGGTGACATTCCATACGGTAGAATGCTCCCATATAGGGAGCGATGTGGTAGGAGTTATCTACGTGGAATCTAGGTTCATCCTTCTCCCATTCTGAAATCCCCAACGTCTTCAACAAGGAGTGTGATACCGGCTTGTGGAACACCCCCGATGGATATATCTCCTTGTCAGAGTGAAGTTGTTATGTAACGACCCAGATTTCTAATCGTTTTGAAAGTACGTTAAAATTTGCTAAAAACGAGTTTTGATGTTAAATTTTTCTTTTGAAAATATTTTCTTCAAGAATATCAGAGTGCCAAATCCGATCGTTACTAACCCTTTTAAAACTGTCAATTTAAATTGAAGGAAAAACTATGAGCAATATATATTTAGCAGAAACGAAATTAGGAAATCATCACTTCAAAACATTAATTTAGAAATGTAGCAGAAGCATAAACTAAAAGCATCACTTATAAATATTGATTTTTAAATCCAAGGTGAAACCTACATACTATTCCAAATAAGTTCTTAATAAGGGTAAATGGTAATTAACGTTCATAAAACAATCCGACGTTAGCCCTTACAAAATTACTCCTTTCATTCTTACTTGATGCCACACTACTACTCAGCTTGCGTCTCCTCCAGATATGCCGCAGGCTCCATAGGTATGGCCTCCTCCACCGCTCCTAGTACAATCATCTTAGTACCTACACCACAAGTAAGGACGTGAGCTTTCGCCCAGTAAGGAAATGGGGGAAAACAAATGCATGTCTCTCTTTAGTTTCTTTTGGAATGGGGGCCACCCAAACCAAGTCTTTTCTTACGTTCTTTCTTTCATTTGTCCTTTCTCGTACTTCGAGCTAGAGATTGGGAGACCTATATGGGATGGTATAGCTGATCGGACCTAACCCTTTGCTTGCAATCTAGAACTCCCGTTCCTGATAAGGGAGGGGCTTTGGCTAGATTGCAGACTAGACCCATCTACCCATCAACCCCCAACTCCCCTTTCTTTCGTTTTCTTATCGTTTTTCTTTCCTCACTCTTGCATGTGAGTACCACCCCGAGGGGGTACTCCCTACTTGATTTCTATTAACGTCAATGCATGGGGACACCTCTAAAATAGCTAACACATACATGGATAATAAAGACAATACATTGAAGATCCTACAATTAACAATAGAAGCAGAATTCAAGGCACACAAGAGAAATTCGAAAATGCATCCATACATATATATATATGTATATATATATATATATATATATATATATAAGGCAACTGAAGAAGCGCTCATGACGAACTTAGCAAGAAATTCTTGAAAGCATTCTAACAATAAATTTCTCTAACATGATACTTATAAACGAAACGATATCATATAGTAGTAGTAAATCACAACAGGACGAATTTTAACTACTTAGAGCAGTGCATGATTATTGAAAACGAATTACGAAATGAAGTTACTAAACATGCTTCTTAAAGAGGAATTAAACAACAATAAAATCTCAAGGAAAAAAAGTAAAACATGTGAATTCAGTGACTATATTCAATAGAAATTTTACAACATCTAACATGCTTTTATTCAGTGCTAACGACAGTGATAAATATTGAACGGAATAGCAAGGTTATGCTCGTTATGTGATAATAATATCTATGGTGCGAGTAATGAAATCAAAGGACAAATCATGCTCTTAACGACGATAGAATAATAGAAGTAACAGAGATAGGGCAACGGGTCATGCTTTTTAAACGATGAGCATATTAACAAAAACCAAATCAGTTAATCATGCTATTAGATAAATCAAGAACGCAACAGAAAATAGTGCTAATCATATGTTCAAGCGACAATCAAAATAGTGATGATATACAACTACATAACGTTACGGGGCATGCTCTTGAATAGCTAGAAACGACAACGATCATTATCAAACTAAACAGCACAGCATGCTTTTGATCCACTAATGACAACAGTAGATACTGAATCGAACGAATAGCGAACATACTTCTAAACCCAAGATAAACAACAACATTCTTAATGGCGAAGTGGGGTAATGGACATGCTGGTACCACAACAGCGAATTCTATCGAACGAAGCAACGAGCATATGTTTTTAATTAACAAAACGGAACAACAGTAAGTGAATGCTATCATGCATTTATTCGATTACACAAAAGGCTAAACACACTTTTATGACTAAAGCGAGGCTGTAGAAAATATGTACCGTTAAACGTATTTTGGTCGATTATGATAGCTGAAAACATAGATGACTAAGAATGCTTAATCGAACATAACTGCAGAAATCATGAATGATTAAAAGTTATTTGATCAAACATAATAGCAGTAAAAATATCAGGATAAAATAGCGAGAATATGCTATTCAACTACTAAAATGAACAGCAGTAAATGAACACGGAGCACACTTTTAATCAACTGAATTGAAAGCAATTCATGGTATCTAAACATGTTTTTGAAACAACCAAAATTGTGACAGATTACAACATTTAAGCATGCTTTTAACCAACTAAAATAGTAGCAATTTATATCATCTCAGCATGTTTTTACTCAGCTCCTACAATGGTGAATGATGCACTCGAACGACTAGCGGACAAATGCTCTTAAGGTTAACAATATAGTAACGAAATGATTGAGCAGATCAATGAACTAACATAGAAATTATGTGTATCAAGAATAGATCAGTTGATCAGCACAGAGAGAAAATCATGAACAACTTAAAATGGTTTTTATACTTTGAACAAAACAATTCATAGAAACAAAACTTATAAGTGAGCACCATTATACAGTGTATCATTTCAGAATTATAAAGTCCTTAGCTCAAGGTTCTCTACCATTACTTTCATCATTATTCAAGACTTAACACTTCCAACTTATTCTTCCAAAACTGTAACTCAAGCATTAGGTCACAGAGGAAAAAAAAATGAACTACAGTGATGCATATTGTACACGTATCTAGGGAACAACAACAAGGGAAAAACATCTAAATAACAATCGTGAGAAGATCCATTAGAAAAGAACGACAGGAGGAAAACCACAGAAATGAAACAATAAGAAAACTACAAAAAACTTGCTACAACCGAATTTACTACGCACACATTCTGTTACTTGGGTGTATGGCCTCCGACTGGCCAAGACTACACAATTCCCTTACCTTTGAAGATAGTTCTTCACTCGGACAACAGCTCCTTAGGCGACACCCTCCACGCAGAAACCCACCAGCCCTCCAAGAAGAACAGAAGAATGAAGAAGAAGGAGATGAATGGCTGGAGAAATAGGCTCAGCTTGGAATGACCCAGATTTTTCATACATTTAAAAATGCGTTAAAATTTAAGAAAAATATATCAGAGTGCAATCTGGGCCGTTAGAAACTCTTAAAGCATTTCAGAATTAAAAAACATTTGCGAAAGCGTAATAATTTAATGGAAATAAATTAATCATTTAAATTACTATTTATGAAAAGAAACCTAATTACAATTTAGAAGGAGAACAGTAAATTTAATTACAAATTAATTACAAGTTAATAGTCCTGCTTTACATAGCCTGGCCAACTTGTACATGCAAATCTATCATCAACTGCTTCTTCCTTGATCGATAACTCCGCGCGTATGTGTACCTACACCGCAAGTAAGACGTGAGCCTAAAGGCCTAGTAAGAAAATGAGTTTATGCAGAATAATATGCCACTCTTTAATTCTTCGGAATGGGCCCACCCCAAGCCAATCTTTTTTGTTAGTATATTAAGAATAGTTACGTATTTTAGGAATAGTTTGTATATGGAGCGTAGAGTTTAGGGAATCCTATGGTTTCGAATTACTTTCGTTAATTAGTCTTGGGATTCCGTCGAGGGAAGGATTAGTTATTTTCCTCACTCAAGATGTGTGGCCACCCTGTGGTGGTGTTCCTAATTGTTTCTATTGTCATGAGTCTATATCCTAAACATACATACACATATAAGGGATTAATCAAAATCAAACAATAACTAAGCCAAACAACACTTCAAGGAACGGTAGCATGCTCTTGACGATTATAACCTAAGTTTATTATCATGGTCGCATCAAGTAGTTGGTTAGGTTACTAAATTGATTTGGTTGATGCATTCAATCAATTAATATTTTTTAACTAAATTAACAACTTAATTATTCCCTAGCAAATTAGTTAGGCTGGTAGTTAAGATACGTAGTGAACAATGGAAACGTAACAGCAAAAATATGCATCTGACCAACTAGAAATACAGCAGCGAACTATGGAAACATAATAGTGAAACTATGGCTTTTATCGACAAAATTACAGCACCATTAATAAGGATAATAACATGCTACACAAGATTAACAAAGAGTACTCATGAACAGCCAAGTATAGAAATACACAAATATAACAACGAATGAATAAATAGAACTAAACAATAAATCATACAACAAATAAGCAGAGGAATTATCAAGAATTAGTAAGCATTCCAGGGACATTATCAACAAATAAGAGATAAATATATACAAAAAACTAATCATATCAAACATCTAGAATATGCAACAATGAAAGGATTCAGAGATCTAACACTCTAATCACCCAAACACACGAGCATACGAAATATCCAATATAGAAACATACAAAGAACTGACCTACTGCAAATAAGTACAAAGACATACAGAGCATCATAGAAAACACAAACTCCACAACAAACACACACTTGCGGGTAGGGCGTAGACGGCCAGACACACCCAAGTCTTACCCTTTTCACGAACCAAGAACAAAGACAGCAGCTCCATGGTTCGGGTCCTTCCCTAAAGCACCAGACTCGGCTCCCAGCTCTAAGCACCCATGAGAAAATACTTCCCCATTTCACTCTGCCTCTCCAGAAGATAAATAAAATTGAAAGTTTGAAATGTAGAAACTAACCAAGCAATCCCACGTAATTAGCAACAGATCCATATTTTTCGGTAATCTCCGCATTCTACGCCACATCCAGCTTTCATCCAAACTGCCATAAATGAATCATTGAAACATATAGAATGGACTGAACCTGTGAGCTGGAATGGGCCAGAGAAGCAGCCCAATTGTACCGAAGCCCAGTCCAGCCCGAACGTCCAGCCTGCCCAGTGGTGAACATCGAACGATTCCCCTGCATATATATATATATATATATATATATATATATATATATGTATATATATATTATGCCAATTTTACTCCCAAAGTTTGATTATATTGTTTAACAGAAAAAAATGAGGATCGGGTTGTTATAGGTTAGGCCACATGACCCTAGGTGTATCTCACTTTTTGCTTCCAGAAGAGATACTGTTCTCTTCTGTAATGCATTCTATGATCATGCCTATCATTTGCATTGCATTTCTTTTATCACTTACTGAGCGTTAGGCTCATTAGTTAGGTCTTGTGGTATAGTTATGTACGAGAAACAGGTGAATAGGTAAGAGATAGTTGATGAAGAATTTGCACAGATGGATCTTGTGGCTGGCTGGGTTAAAGAATTTAAAATGAAATTGTTTGTAAAAGGGTTTGTAAAGTACTTAATATTCTTTAAAGTTTTGTTTTAATTCCGCTGCGTTTCATAAAAGGATTTTTATTTCCTACTGCAATTGGTAAATGTTTTAAGTAAAGAGTTTTAACAATCGGGTTTATAAAGAAAAGTGTTACCTTGATTTTATAAAAGAAAAAAGTTTTAAATTTCATGCATTTTTAAAAGAAATAAAAATCAGGTCGTTATAGCTCTATTCTCTCTCTTTTTCTTCTCTGTTTTTCCACCACCAAAACACTTCGTCCTTTGTCTTATTTATAGACACCTCAAATTGACACTCCAGTCGTCCATTGAAGGCCAACCGTCTAGAGACGTTTAGATAGACACTGAAATGCCAAGGGTCGAGAGTTCAATGATTTTGGCGATAGATTATCGTTTCTAAACGTTGAAGATTTAATGGAAGACTATCATTTTTAAGCATTTCCCAAAATTAAATTACTATTTCTATTATCGGCTTCTTAATGAATGAAGTGCCATGATGACCCTTTACAAAGTTCGAAGCCAAGGAGTTTCTAACCTCTTTATTTATTTGGTAGTGTCTCTTTCCTATCTATCTTGGAGAAGAATATTAGTTCATTGTATAAAGAGGAGTACAAGCTTTTGGATAAGTGGATGTCAAGCAAAAGTATAAAATAAATGGTGGATTTTACAAATCTTCCTATAACCCGACCATTCTGGTGTATTTGATGATTTTACAAACCAAGAAGATTTCTATGAAAAAGTGTTCTTCATATAGATTATATTAGATATCCCCAGATTTCTAGAATGGTATTTTTTTTTTAAATAGAGTTAGTTTTCTTTGCCAAATGTTTCACAAACATAGAGCATAATTCCTATAGTAAAAGCCCAATCTCGCTTTCCAGACTTTAGGCCCAATCATTCTTGTGCTTTGGGTTAATCTTTCCCAAAACTAATGATGAAGCATGACATGTGTTCCAAGTCATTCCATAGCTACCCTTGGTGCTAAATAATAAATTAGAAGGTTAGTCATTTCATTTATGTTATTTGAATTTTGTGTAAAATGAGCTTTTTAGCTATTAGGCTAGGGCTTGTCTAGCTTATTGTGTGCTCCTTCATTAGGGTCATTTTAGTATTTTCTTTTAAGAAATCCTACCCTAATTTTAGAGTTTATATTACTCCAATATACTGGGTAAAAGGGTAGTTTTGAAACCCTAAAGGTACTGCTGCAAATTTGTTTTTGGAGAGCACTTGTCAACTCCTAGCAGAGACTCAACTGCCAAACATTCTCTTCCCCATGTTTTGCCAACCTCAGAGGAAGGATCTTACACTAAGCTCATCCAATACTTCCCTAGAAGTGTTTCTCAAGAGAGAAGGATCAGAAATTTGGTAGAAAACAAGTTGGAGTGGCCTTTGCTCAAGGGTCCATTGAAGTCTTGTATTTTGGGTTCGGGAGATTTGCGGACCGATGTGTATGTTTCTATTCTGTTCTTGTTATTTTTGAACGAAGTTAATTCTAGAATTTTGGATTGTGCTTCTTCTCTTGATTGTGTTAAGCTGGTGAGAATTTAGGGAATATTTGAATCGAATCCTTGGTTTTGTGCAACGTTTATTGAAGGTAGCCGAATTTGTCTTGTTGGTTTCCTTTTCCAAGCAGCCTTTTTTCTGCATAAGTTTCATTTTATGATGGTTTTGATCATAATTTTTTTCGTAAATCTTTCTTTCTATTAATTGAACGAACCCTCCAAATTTGGTTGCCATTGGACGTCAAGAGTGATAGTCAAATCATCCTTAATTTGGGTTAGCCGAAACTGTTTAAATTGGGTCAATTTTGGGGCAACTTCATGTAAATGGTATGACTCCATCTCCAATGCCATTCTTAGTGTGATTTTTGGTGATGACGTTTATCCTTATGACTTCTAACTTCCCTTCAAATTTGAACAGGATTTCTTATATGCACTGTGAGATATCATCATTTCAAATCGGGTGTTTGAAAACTATGCTCCTTTGAATATTTTGGGACAGGCTAGTGCAACCAGCATAACTTTCACAATTTAGGGAATTTTGTCGTGATTTTTTTAGGGTCCCTTTTACTTTGCTAATTGTGCCTTCTCTCCACTTTTGGTATCATTTGAATATTGGTAGTGTGAGTTAAAATAGAAATAATTTTGGTTCACAATTTGTAATAAAACGATTAACTACCCTTGGCCCATTGTTGATCCTTTGCATCCCGTGGTGCATCAATGATGTAATACCCTGATTTTCTGTATTATAATTTTATAATGATAATTGTGGTTATTTAGATTAATTAGATAATTATTGGGGTATTACCAATAACGTATTCATAAGATTTTAATTTCAGGAATTTATTAAGAAAAAACAAAAATTAATGTAATTAAAATAAACTTTAATTTAATGAATTAAATTATAATGTTTGGGGATAAATAATTTAGAAGGAAAATTTAAAAGAAGAAAATGAGATTATTGGAAATTGAAAATATAAGAGGTTAATTATGTAATACCCCGAATATTTTACCATTTTGTTATCATATTAAATTTGGATAAAATTTAATGTATGAATAGTGCATCGTGCTATGTGACGGAACATGTTCAATTATGTTTGAGAATGTTATGGTTGACATTGGAAAATTTGTCTTAAGTGTAAAAACTTAGGAAAAAGTATGCACTGGTGTGTATCAGACTCTTGTAGACTATGGCGGACGAAGAAGGATTGCGTCCACGTTGAATCTGTTCAACCCTGAACAAATTTGGCCTCTTGCAGACTATGGCGGACGAAGAAGGATTGCATCCGCATTGAAACTGCTCAATCCTAAACACATTCAAACTCTTGCGGACTATGGCGGACAAAGAAGGATTGCGTCCACATTGAATTTGTTCAATCCTAAACACATTCAAACTCTTGCGGACTATGGCGGACGATGGTGCAGATGACTCTACTCGTCCGAATTATCGGGAGAAACCCATTTATATTCCCTTCTCCCTCTTCTGATTTCATGAACTACTTAGTAAGATCTCTCTCCTCCGATCTCCTGCTATGCGTCTCTTCCTTCCCTGGCAATGTGGGAGCTTTTCCACGTGAGTCTCCCTCATTGGACCTCTTGTAACAACCCGAATTTTTCGTAAATCCTTGAAAATACGTAAAATTTAAAATTTGTTTCTTTTTAAAACCAAAATGTATTAGAGTACGTCTAACCGGATTGCTATTGGCTCTTTTGTTAAACTCGTTATGAAAATCAATTGATAAAATGTGCGGAAGCGTTATAAAATAAATCATCATAAAATATGGCGAAAGCGTAAATGAATCTTTTAAGAAGAAACTAAACAATGGAATACAATATAATAAAAATCAATATGATTACAACCATTTACACATTCTTTTCATTGCCTGGCAAGCCCCCGAGTCTCGCGCGTGCAAATCTTTCATCACTGCTTCATTATGTGTTTATCATCTACTAATTTTATGTTCATCGTTGTACCTACACCACAACTAAGGACATGAGCTTGTGCCCAGAAAGGAAATGAGGGAAAACAATTATGCATATCTCTCTTTTTAATTCTTCTTGGAATGGGGGCCACCCAAACAAACTCTTTTATTACATTCTCTGGTTCTTGGTTCTTTACTCATACTTTGAGCTGGAGATTGGAGGTTGTCCTTTGAGATGGTCTAGTTGATCGGCTTCTAACCTCCTGTACACATGCTAGTCCCTTTCCCGACTAGGAGAGGGTGTATCCTAGCTACTAGGCTAGATCCAGACTACCCATCTACTCCAACTCCCTGTTCATCCCCTTTCTGGTGTATCCCGCCTTCAAGGTTCCTCCCCTTTTGGCGTATCCCGCCTCCAGGATTTCTTCCCTTCCGACGTATCCCGCCGGAGGGTTTCTTCTGTGATGGGTGTATCCCACCCATCCCAAACATTCTTGTTCTTAGCATTTTTCCTCACTCATGCATGTGGGTACCACCCTGAGAGGGTACCCCTACTAGGTTTCAATTAACATGATCTCAACTTAACATGACGCACGATGCATATAACATAATTTTAATAGGAATTAAAGTGCGCATATAGAGGACAATAACTGAATTAAAAGCACAAGTAAAAGGATTGGAACACCCAATAATGTACAGCGTATGAAGGAAGCAATTATAGAACTAATTGAACTGGGAACATGCTCGAATATATAAATCACAATAATAAAGGAGATAAAATGGATCACAAGCGACATGCATATTAAAGTAAGGCATAAATTAATTAACATGCTCAAGAACTTGTTATTATTTACAACTAAATAATTAACAGGCTCGAGAAAGAATTATAATTATGTAGTTAATTATCCTAATTGATTTTCATGCTCAAAGTTTGATTTTATGCTTCTATCCTAGTTAACTAATCATGCTTACATTTAGCATCAGCTAATCATGCTTAACAACAAATTGCTAGTAGCGTGCTTAGTAAACTAAATTGAACTAATAATGGAAATATACTGAACAATTGGTTAACAAAACATGCTTAATAATAACTAATAGTAACATGCTCACCAAACACTTTATGGAAACATATTTAGCAATTGATTCATAGAAACATTCTTAGTGAATAACTAATGGAAACATGCTTAATGAACGAGGAAATAGAAACATGCTTGATTCATTAATTAAAATTAGGTTCACGTGCTTATCTCAGCAAAACCATAAACTAAATTAAGCATGCTTATCTAACAAACACTTACATAGAAATATAGTCAACCAATAGAAAACAATAACATGCTTGATGATCGAATACAATGGCATGTATTAATAAAGTGAAGAATTAACAATTGACTAACGAGAACACGCTTAACAAATGACTAATAGATCATGCTTTATCATGCTAGAAATTGCAATTTATCATGCTTTTGCAAGCAAAATACACAGCGAGGTTATCTAACCATTCATGTTTGAATATGTACATTTAGAAACTAACTAATAGAAACATGCTTAGCTAGTCACATGTGGAAATCTATTAACGAATGACAATAGCAAACATGCTCGACAATTCATTATGACAAGTAATGCGCTAAAGGAATTAATGCTAAATAACACTAGAAGATTTATAGCTCCTAAACAAAACCAAAAATTATAAACTAAATCTACTATATTAACAAATGATATGAGAATATGCAAACACTAAACTTTCAGCAAAGTAAATGGAACCAACCAGATCACTTTTCCTTTTGTTCCTTCATACACTATTATTATACCTTGAGCAATAAACATTCATTATTTTTCCTTCATTCGTACAATAAACATTTAGCATCTTTCTATCATCATAAGGCATTCTATTTTCAACAACTGTAGTAAAAAGGTTTTAAGAAATTAACAACAAGGGAGTTCAATACGCAGTAAAAGAAACATTGCATGAATTACTCAACTGAGATTTTAAACCATAGACATCAAGGAAAATTTAAACAACCCACACACACTACTTGTGGGTAAGGCTTCCACTGGCCAAGACTATACCCTATTTCCCTACCTCAATTCTTTATTGCGGTTGGCACCTAATCTTCATCTTCGCCCCTTTCCGATACCTTCACAATTTAATAACATTTAATTATTACTTTGTTTTATAATCTAATTTCAACTAACCTCGTGACAGTTCATGAAACCCATTAACGCTCAAAATGGAATAGAACCGTCCCAAATAAATTAATCTCAACAACAAAAATTCTAAAATGTAAAACAATCGACCATCAAACCAACCCCAATAGATTATTCCAATAGACAACAAAATAATTTATCCATAACCACCTTTTTCCCGTGCATAGCTTCACTTTACAGATTGAAACACATATCACAAACAACCCATTCTAACTCATTACAATTTCTACCAACAACTTAACCAACAGGGGGAGGGGGTATGGTCTTATCATAGCAAATTATAAATCCAATTCCAACAACAGAGAGGATTCGGACCATACAAAGCATAATTCCCAAACTTATTCATCTAGAAATTCTATATCGATTACCGTCAGACCAAGGAACATTTCAAAAAACTTCAAAACTATCATCAACACTAATGATGGAATTATCACTCAAATAGAATTCCAAGGACTGAGAAATCGGAGAAGGACTCACCAGCTACCAATGAATCTCTCAGCCATCAGCAACGCCATCTCCAAAGGGCTGAGGAACACCAAGAACAATCAACCAGGGCAGACAAACCAGGTCAGGTTACCCGAGTCAGAGCATCCGGGTTGGCCAAATTCGGGTCAGAACATCAGGGTATGGAAACCGTTGTCCTAGGTTGCCGGCTGTAGCCCTACTCGATGCCGAAAAAATGCCACCAGCGGTGTCCCAAACCCAAACTGTGCACAGTGACTCGCGTCGTCGTAGCAGCACTCATCATTCGCCGCAACAGCTTGCTCGCCCTTTATTGCAAATCTAACTTTGGACCCGTGAAGACCGTCCACTTCGCGTCCCAACCGTGACTCGCTTCATCGACTCCTGAGCTGGTTTAACCGAACCGGTTCAGCCATTCCAATCTCCTCTTCACTTAATTTTTCACTTTAATCCCCACATTACATTAATTATTCAATTAATCATTAATTCAAAATAATTATAATTAATCTCAACATTATAATTTAATTAATTAAATTAACATTTATGTTAATTACACAAATTTTTGTATTATCTTCAATTAGTTATTTCCCCTTTCTCATTTCGTCAAATGGCCGAAGGCCAGATAAAATGAGAAATGTTGAACCGGTCCCTTCTCAGAATCATTCCAGTTAATCGAAGATATGTCCCCATTTATTTTAACCAAATCCAATTATTATATATTTTAATTCATTAAATAAATTTTTATTTTATTTTTATTATGTTAATTTCAATAATATATAATCTAATAAGTACGTTCTTGGTAATACCCGATAATTATCCAACTTAAAATATCGGGGTGTTACACCTCTCCTCCTTGAGTTGAGCAATGGCATGTCACCTTTTCTGCAGCTTATCCCTTGTAGCTACTATCTACTTCCTCTCTTTTGTTTATAATAGGTAAGTCCCCTCTTCTGTGCTCTCGGAGAACGTGGATGAAGTGTGTGAAGGTGTTGCCCTGCTGTAAATTACTTGGTTGAGTTGAGTGTAGAGCTAAGTGAAAATGGTGTGAAGTAAAGTGTTACTCCATTTAAAATTCTTGCTGATCATTCGTGAATTGAGGTAAAGGTAAGGGTTTATTCTTGAGAAATACTGATTTGTGTATGGACCTCCTATTTGGGTTGAATTGGTTATGATGTTGGAATGTTGATATTGTTTTGCTTAGGAACTGTTGGAATATTGAAGGATTGAGGACCCGTCTTGGCTGTTGATTTTTCTGCTGGATATTGAGGTAATAATTAGAATATGTGGTTGGCCAAAGGAGGCCTTACATTACGAGTTTTGTATGTTAGATTGATTGAATGAAAAGCATGAATAGTAGAAATGGACTTCTATTTTTGAGAAACATGACAATCTAGACTTGCAAATTATTTGGGAACTTGAACTGTTAATGGCCTGAAATTATCTCTAATGTGGTTTGTAACTAATAGATAATAATGAATTGTGTACCAATGTTAGTTGCTGTCAAATGTGAGTAGTTGAAGTGTTAAATCCTTGTTTACCTGAAAGTCTGGATTGTGATATGGTTAAGTATTGCCTTGAGATTTTTCTATTTGGATCTGACCTTTGTGTTAGCCTAAGTGTGTTAGGCATATTTATATTTTGATGAAGACCAATTTAACTAAAGTGTAAAAGTTGTTTATTCATTGAATTAATAATTATCTTTTTTTATGTTTAAATTGGAAATACCCTTGATCAAGGGTATTGGAATTGTTTAATATGTTCTTCTAAGTCTATGCAGTAATATGGGAAATTTGTATGACTTAGAGGATGCGTCTCGTGCAAGATTGAAGTGTCAAGTACACACGCGGACGCGGACTGACAATGTGCGGATGGCAAGGAGGCATCCTCAAGAAGAGAATTCTGTTTCCCCAATGCAAACTGTGTTGCAGCAGACGACACGGACGCCACGGACGCCATTTGAAGCTATAGATTTTGAGATGTGGAGAATAGTAAAAAATGGTCCTTATGTTCTGCCTAAAGTTGTAAATGGGGTAAAAGTACCAAAGGAATTAGATGAAACGGAAGGTCGTAAAGTTAGTTTAAATGCTAGAGCTGTTAATCAATTATATTGTGCTCTAAGTGCTCGTGAATTTAATAGAGTACAAAGTTGCAATAGTGCTTATGAAATTTGGAAAAGACTTGAGGTAACTTATGAGGGCACTAATCAAGTTAAGAAAGATAAATTAACTATGACTACACATGATTATGAGATGTTTAAGATGGATTAGGGTGAAACTATTGCTCAAATGTTTACTCGATTTACTAACCTTACTAATAGTTTGAAAGCTCTTGGTAAGGAATGTTCAGATGAAGATATGTGCAGCAAAATTCTACGGTGTCTTCCAACAGAATGGGATCAAAGGTTACTGCGGTGCTTGAATAAAAGGATCTATCAACTATGTCATTAGAGGAGCTCATAAGTTCTCTAATTAAGATTAGATTGAGAGCAAGCGAAAAAGAAAAGGAGTTGGAGAAAAAGAATCCCAAAAAGAAGTCCATAGCTCTTAAAGCCTCCTCTAGCAAAGAAGGTGAAGACTCGGAGGGAACGGAGCTTGATAAGGATGATGAGGATGAAGAGCTGGCCTTGATAAACCGGAAGATGAGGATACTTCAAAGAAGAAAATACCAAGGAAAGAATAAGTACAAAGGAGAGAGACCTCATAACAAAAAGCCTCCAATTTGCTACGGATGTGGAAAGATCAGGCATGTAAAGATGGATTGCTATCTCGAAAAGGATAAGAAGAAGAACCGAAAAGAGTCCAAGAAGAAAGCGCTCAAAGCCACATGGGATGATGATAGCGATGAGGAACCATCAACCGAAGGAGAAGAAGTTGCCAACATGTGCTTTATGTCAAATGATGCTGAGGTAAGTGACTCTTATTCTAATAAATATAATATAGACACTAGTGATGAGAGTAATAATGAAGAAGATGATGCATTTGATGAATTGTTTAGAGAATTTGATATTTTGACTAACAAGTATAAAAGGTTAAAGAAGGAAAATGAATTGTTAGTGAAGAATCAAGCAAATAATGAAAAAGAAGGTGTAAATGAAAATGCTAGTTTAAAATTGAATAATGATAACTTAAACAAGCATATTAAGGTTATTGAAGAAGAGAATAATATGCTTAAGGAGGAAAATGAGAAACTAAATAAAATTGTATTGAATTTCACAAATGGTAGTAAGAACTTAAATATGCTTCTAAGTAAGCAAAAATTGACATTTGCGGATTGGGATATCAACCCTTCCAAAAGAAAAAGAGTTATAAGAATTTCTTTGTTAAATCAACTAGTTGTTTCACTTGCAATGCTATAGGTCATAAGTCATTTGATTGTCCATCAAATAATATTGGAAATCAAAAGATTGTTAAGTATGTGTGGGTTCTGAAAGGAACCAAATTTAACCCTTTAGGACCCAAAATGGTTTGGGTACCAAAGAAATTATCTTGATTTACTTTTTGTAGGTTAAAGCACCTCCCGCTAAGGGTCAATGGTACTTGGACAGCGGTTGTTCAAGACATATGACGGGAGATTTTTCAAGATTCACCTCCATCAAGGACAAGAAAGGAAATGTGACATTTGGAGGAAATCAGAAAGGAAAAATAAGAGGTATTGGCAATATAGGTAATGTTTCCAACCCTATTATTGAAGATGCTTTACTTGTTGATGGGTTGAAGCATAATCTATTGAGTATTAGTCAATTATGTGATAAAGGATGTAAATTTATTTTTGAATCTAAGTCTTGCATGATCATTGATGATTCAAATGGCAAAGTTTTATTTACGGGTTATAGACACGAAAATATCTATGCTATTGATTTATCTACTCTTTCCAGTGATGTTGAAAAATGTTTTAAAGTTAGTGATTCCTTGTGTTCTTGGACTTGACATAGAAGATTAGGACACATAGGCATGGATACTTTAGCTAAGATATCGAAAAATAATCTAGTTAGGGGTCTTCCGAAAATCTCGTTTGAAAAAGATAGAGTTTGTGAAGCTTGACAAAACGGAAAGCAAACAAAAAGCTCTTTCTCTTCCAAACAATATATCTCCACTTCCAAGACTCTTCAATTGCTTCACATGGATCTTTTTGGTCCATCTAAAATTTCAAGCTTAGGAGGAAAACATTACGCATTTGTAATTGTGGATGATTTTTCACGTTACACTTGGGTTTTCTTTTTGAGAACAAAAGATGAAACTTTTGAATTATTTTCTAGTTTTAGGAATAAAGTTCAAAATGAGAAGGAACTTACCATTATCACTATAAGGAGTGATCATGGTCGGGAGTTCGAAAATGAACAATTTAATGCCTTGTGTCAAAAACATGGCATTGAACATAACTTCTCTTCTCCTAGAACCCCTCAACAAAATGGAGTTGTTGAGAGGAAAAATAGATCCCTCCAAGAGCTTGCTAGGACTATGCTGAATGAGAATGATCTTCCCAAATATTTTTGGGCGGAAGCCGTTGCCACGGCATGTCACGTTCTCAATCGTGTATCTATCCGTCCTACTCTAGATAAGACTCCTTATGCACTTTGGAATTGTAGGATTCCTAATGTTAGTTACTTCAAAGTTTTTGGGTGCAAATGTTTTATTCTCAATACTAAGGACAATCTAGGTAAGTTTGATTCCAAGACGGATACAGGAATCTTCCTTGGATACTCTTCAACTAGCAAAGCATATAGGGTCTTCAACAAAAGGACATTAGTGGTGGAAGAATCCATGCATGTCACTTTTGATGAATCCACTCTTACCTCTAGTGTTGAGAGACCAACTCAAGATTTAGAGGATAATCTTGAAAATCTCTCTCTAAGTGATAAGGGAAAAGAGATTCTTGAAAGTTCTCCTGAAGAATCCCAAGAACAATCCATAGAGGGAACCTCAAGAGTTGAAAACCATAATGACTTACCAAGGGATTGGAGATATGCCAAAAGTCATCCTATGGTGGATATTCTAGGTGATCCTAACCTAGGAGTAAGAACTAGAGCCTCCCTTAGAAATGAATGTGCCAATTCAACATTTATCTCTCAAGTTGAACTCAAAACTTTGTTGAGGCCGAAACCGATGAAAATTGGATATTTGCTATGCAAGAAGAATTGAACCAATTTGAGAGGAACAATGTATGGGAACTTGTTCCTAGGCCTAAAGATCAATCTATTATTGGAACTAAATGGGTTTTCAAAAATAAGTTAGATGAAAGTGGGGTAGTTGTGAGAAACAAAGCTAAACTAGTTGCACAAGGTTATAAGCAAGAAGAAGGAATTGATTTTGAAGAAACCTTTGCACCGGTAGCTAGGTTAGAATCGGTTAGAATGCTTTTGGCTTTAGCTTGTTATAAGGATTTCACTCTTTATCAAATGGATGTAAAGAGTGCATTCCTAAATGGTTTTATCGAAGAAGAAGTCTATGTTGAGCAACCCTTAGGATTTGAAGTTTATGATAGGTTAGATCATGTATATAAACTTCATAAGGCTCTATATGGACTTAAGCAAGCACCAAGAGTTTCGTATGATAGATTAAGCAAATTCTTGGAAAAGAGAAATTTCCAAATAGGAAACGTAGATTCAACTCTATTTGTCAAGCACAATGAAAAAGATATTATGATTGTGCAAATCTATGTTGATGATATCATCTTTGGTTCCACCAATGGCACACTCTGTGATGAATTTACAAATTTAATGCAAAGTGAGTTTGAAATGAGTATGATGGGCGAATTGAAATATTTTCTTGGTTTACAAGTTAAACAATCTTATGATGGAATTTTCTTAAATCAAGAAAAATATGTCAAGGAGCTTATCAAAGGCTAGGACTCCCATGATCACTACCACAAAATTAGGAAAGGATGAAAATGGAAAAGATGTGGATATAAAGAAATATCGTGGTATGATAGGATCTTTATTATATTTGACCGCTAGTAGACCCGATATTCTCTTTAGTGTGTGCTATGTGCTAGATTTCAATCTTCACCCAAAGAGTCACAGTTAAATGCCGTCAAAAGGATTATTAAATACTTAAGTGGGACTATTAGTCTTGGATTGTGGTATCCTAAGGGTCCAAATTTTGATTTAATTGGATACTCCAATTCCGACTATGCGGGTAGTCTAGTGGATAGGAAAAGTACTAGTGGCACTTGTCAATTTCTTGGAGAATCATTAGTTTCTTGGTTTTCTAAGAAACAAAACTCGGTTGCACTTTCTACTGCTGAAAGTGAATATATTGCAGCCGGAAGTTGTTGTGCACAATTGCTTTAGATGAAGCAAACATTGGAAAATTATGGAAAATTCTTCAAAAATATTTCAATTATGTGCGACAACACAAGTGCAATCAACATTTCCAAAAATCCTATTCTTCACTCTAGAACCAAACACATAGAGATTAGGCATGACTTCATTCGTGATCATGTCAATAAGGGTGATATCTCTCTAGAATTTGTTTCCACCAAAAATCATCTTGCCGATATTTTCACCAAACCTTTGGATGAAAAGACATTTTGTGGAATACGAAGTCATCTTGGTTTGATCTTTATTGATAAAATAGCTTCAATTTCATCTAAATAATCATTCTTATCATTCTAGCCAGTTAGATTGTTGATCTCTATGATAAGCATCGAGTTAGATTATTAAAGTGCTCCAAATTCTTAAGAATTACTCTGTGCAGACGCCATAAATGGCATCCTTACCATCCGCCTACTCGAAATTTTAAGTCTGCCTCATTTCTGGTGAGTTACAGACGAGCTGGACGCCAATAAATGTCGTCTGCTGCATCCGCAAATGCGTTTTAAAACAGACTGGGGTCTTCCGAAACCCTAACTTTTGCGTCCTCCTCTCAGCTCCTCGACTCTCCATGTCCTCCAACGTTTTTCCTTCGATAAATTCGGTATTTCTCTCCTATTTTAAACTCCTATTGTCATTGTTTATCGTTCGTTATCATTTGTCCTTCATTGTCTAGAGTTTTCTTAGGGTTTTCGTTGAATTTTCTTTTCAATTTCACAATGTCTAGTCGTACTCCTAGGAAACGCACTTCTTCCAAAAATACTCAAGTTTATAGGTCTAGATTATTCATCAATGACAAATGTAAGAAACTTTATGATGATGATTTCAAAAATCATTCATTGATTCCTTCTAGGCAAATCGATTTTGAGCGTTTGTCTAGTCTTGATTTAGCGGATACGTATACCTATATGGGTTTATGTAAGTTATTTTCTCTCGATGGTCCATTTGTTGAGAAGACAATACGCATGTTTTATGCAAATTTGTCATACACTGACCGTCCTCTAGTTGTTAAGAGCTTTCTTTACGTGTGAGAGATTGAGATCACTCCTCATCTCCTTAATTTATTCCTTGAGTGTCCCCAAGGTCTTTTGTCGGCAGGATATTACAATGCTCACACTCCTCCTTCTTTTCACAAGAAGGAAGAGGGCGATATTCTCTTGCGTCAAATCCTTCATGATCCGATTAACAATTATCACGTTAAGCCCAAGTCGAAACATGTCAACATTAGGGCACGTGTATTCATCATTCCCTTCAGTACAATGTTCTTCCTCGTGCCGGTCACCGAGATCATGTTAGCTACATGGATCTCTATGTTCTTCAGCGTATGTATTCTAACACTCCTTTTAATTTAGGATATATCATCGCGGCTCAATTGGCTGACATGGCTGATACTGTTTCGTGTTCACTTCCATTCAATTTACTCCTTATGAACTTGTTTAAAGAGATGGACTTTCCTATTCCTTCGTCCTCTAAATTTTGTGAACTTCGCTGGTCTGATATCTATTCTCCACAAACCTTGGGACGGATATGCTTCTAATGATGACTCGTTTTGACTCTATGGATCGTCACCTTGGGTCTGTGGATCGTCTTCTTGACTCTATGGATAAGCATTTGGATGACATTTCACGTAGCCTCTGGTCCACTAGCATCCCTATTCCGATTGCTCCTCCTGCTGCTCCTGCGTCTTCTGCTACACCTACGCTTGATTTGGACGATGACGACATCCCGGATGCATAGATTAGGACTTTATGTTTTCTCATGTATTTTGTTATTTACTTAGGAAAGTAAAACATTTTGGTTGTAATGCGTAGTATTTGCATTTCTTAATTGTATTTCCTATTTGACTTCATTGTGTGTTATATAGTCTTTTGAATATTATGAATGAACTTGTCAAGATTTATATGAGTGTTTCATTTTCTGAATATTTTGGATCATTTTGGGTTCGATAAATTGTGTTTACAGATTAATTTTGGCATTGAGCGGGAGTTTAAGAAATAAACATTACCATGCAAATTTTTTTAAACCAAAACCCATGCCTTGTTGCTTCCTATATTGTTTAATCTTGAATCAAGTTAGAACCCTTGATTTAGGGGGAGAACCTTAAATTCAGGGGGAGAAACTTCAATTCCATAGTATTACTTGATTCAGGGGGAGATTTTTTTCTTAGTCCCATATTTTGATGAGCTTTAAATTTCCTAGCCTTTCTTTTTGCTTATGACAAAAAGGGGGAGATACGAGTTGTTGGTTTGTGCTTAATGTTAGGGGGATTTTGAAGATAGCATGTTGGGAATGAACAAATTGAATGATAAATTACATAAATGAATCGGGTAAATATAAAATGCAATATTTGAAGCAAATGCTTAGTTTTTGGATATAAACAACTTAATATGTTTTGTCATCATC
>CM039470.1:23192522-23272715 GCA_022433065.1 Begonia loranthoides | reverse complement strand
GTATGACTTAGAGGATGCGTCTCGTGCAAGATTGAAGTGTCAAGTACACACGTGGACGAGGACTGACAATGTGCGGATGGCAAGGAGGCGTCCTCAAGAAGAGAATTCTGCGTCCCCAGTGCAAACTGTGTTGCAGCGGACGACGCGGATGCCACGGACGCCATTTCGAGTCGTCCGATTTGAATCTACCATTTTAAAGATTCATGCGGACGAGTCACTCGGTCTAGGCGGAGGCCATTAGCATCCGCGTCCCTTCAGCGAAGCGGACGGGAGAAGAAGCTGAGGACGCCACGGATACCAATCCGTGTCGTCCAATTTGAATCTGTCTTTTAGAGCTCAACGCGGACGATTCACGCGGACATTGCGGACGCCAGATTTTGCGTCCGCTTTGCCTCTATCCATTCAACGTGGATGATTCATGCGGATGGTGCGGACAGGAGAATGGCGTTTGCAAGTACGCAGATTTCTCCAATGGCTATTTTCCAATGTTCGACTGCGGACGATCCTAAAGGTGTTGAGGACGTCCGCACTAGGAAAGTTTATAAATAGAAGGACTTCAAAGAAGGAAGGCACCGAAGCGATATTAAGCGAAGCTCTGCCAAATTTCCGACTCAACATTTGTGTACGAATTTGAGTGATAAAACATCCTCCAAAGTGCTTATGTGAGATCATTAAATTTTTGGAAGGATTGTTGTATTTGTGAGAGCTCAACATTTTCCGAGAGAAAATTAAGTTATTGTAAAGGTTCGATTGACACCCGTACAAGTTCAATCAATTGTAACCGGATGTGGTTAGTTGAATACATCTTCAAGGGAGGACCTTGAAGCGCGGACGTAGGCATGCTTTGCCGAACTGCGTTAAGAACTCGGTGTCAAGATTTCTAACTCTATCTCTTATATTATTTTCCTCATTGTGATTGCTTTGTGATTAAATTGACATTAGTTAGAAAAATTATTAACGCACGAAATTTATTAAATAACCTAATTCACCCCCCCCCCCCCCCCCTCCTTTAGGTTAATTTCGATCCTACACTTTGAACTTTGAACTACTGTCGTTTATGAATCGTAAACAAAATATTGTACATCCAAATATCGTAAACTGTCCTTACGCTCATGATTGATATTCTTAACTTCTGAGCATGCTTAACAACTCAATTTCCTTGGATTAAATGTGGAAACTAAAAAGGATAGTTGATATGAATATAAGTTGAATGCTAACCTTGATTTGATCTGACCATGTTTTACTTGTTCTTAACGGTTAAAGAATGCCTCCAACTTGTAATGCCTTGTTTTCAAGTTCTCACGCTCAAACTACTTAATATGATGAAATGATAATAGTTGTGTTGTCCTTAAATTGAAATTCTATCTATGAATTATATTTGCAATGATTACGTTTCTTTCATGTATTATTTATATGATTTATTTCGTGGCATTCATGCATCATCCTAGGAATTATGAAGCTGTTTACACGATGCATGTCATATTTAATCTATGTAAATAGGCGTGTGGGGGTTCGGGTGATTTGGTGACATTCCATACGGTAGGATATTCCCACATAGGGATCGTTGTGATAAGAGTGAACTACATGGAATCTAGGGCTCCCCTTTTGCCCCATTCTGAAACCCCCAACTTCTTTAACAAAAGTTAGGATACCGACATGTGGAACACCCCGGAGGGATATATCTTCTCATCAGAGTGGCTGGTTAGGCCATATGACCCTAGGGAGTATTCCGCTCTGATTTCCATAAGAGATATTGCTTTTTTCTATAATGCATTGCATGATCACGCATATCATTTGCATTGCATTTATATTTTGATTCTTGTTGTGCGTTAGACTCATTGTTTTCCCCGTAATGTAGGTTCCTATTATAATGATGATGCACCACATGTGGAGGAGGTGTTCCAAGATGACCCCTCGTGTTATCAGCCGATTTGACCTGTTGGGTGTGGCTCATATGGGTTTAGGAGATAATAGTATTTTGGTAATATGGACATTTTATGTATTTTGGTAGTATCACTATTTTGATTGTCATAAGCGGGGACTTTTCTGTTAAAAACATTTAGAAACTATGTTGTGAAATTACATTTCTTATTCTGCACAATTTACTCTGATACGTTTTCTTAAACGAATTTCAAATGTTGAATAAATTAATCAAAAAGTTTTATTGGCGAATTTTCAATTAAGGAAAAAAAATCAGTTTTAAATTGTCGGGGAGTTACAATTGATATCAGAGCACAACCAGGTCTAACTCGGTTCTGTAGACTGTTGATAACACATGAATTGTCGTGGAACACTCCTACTATAAGTAAAGTTCTAACCTTGAATTCTAATTTTGTTCCATAACTTATTAGTCTTTGATTAAAATGTAGAGAAAACATTAAAATGGCATGAAGAACAAGGAATAACATGCTAGAACCTAATGAGCGGGATGAAGCTCTTAACCGCATAGCAGAGGTGGTTGAGCGTCAGGCCCAGTTTATGGCACAACATGCCCACGTTATTGAGAGACTCGTGGAACATGGTAATGGTAATGGACGTGGGGACGGTAACGGTAACGGGAATCACCGTGCTGTCGTGGTACCTGCAGAGGCCGGTTGGGAGCAGTTTCTGCGACTTAAACCCCTAACGTTTGAATGCTATATTTTGGATATCACTGCAGCTGAGACATGGATACGTTCGATTGAGAAGATGTTTGATTACGCCGACATTCTTTAAAATGAAAAGGTGAAATGTGCCATCTACCTATTAACCCACGATGCATAGTTTTGGTGGGATGCAATAAAAACAACATTGGAGATTCAGACTCTCACGTGGGAGGGTTTCAAGGAGTTATTCAATGAAAAATATTTCAGCTTTACAATTCAAAATAAGAAGTTTGCAGAGTTTATGCGGTTGCATCAGACCGGGACCGTATCTGAGTATACCTAGCAATTTGAAGCATTGTCCAGATATGCCCCACACTTGGTTAATGATAACAGATCCAAGGTGCAACACTTTGTATAAGGATTGAGGATAGAAATTCTGAGAGTTGTACGAATGAATGGCATTCGGGTGTCCTTTATTCACAGATTGTGGCAAGAGCACTGGGTGCTGAGGACGTGCAAACTATTGCTACCAGGCAACAAGAGTTTAATCAACGAGTGGGAAGGAACACTCAAAGTTTTTAACAATGTGGGACTCCGCAAGTGAACCGTGGCATGAGAAGGCCACCTGGACCTGATATGCAACGGGGGCGTGACAAGCGCCCCGTAGTCGAAGCAACGGTTGTTGTTTCCAAGCTGTGAACTATATACCAGAAAAGTCATCTGGGACCATGCAGGGGGATTATCAATGGATATTTTAGATGCAGTAAGCCGCGGCATATAGCAAGGACCTGCCCAACTCTAGCTGGCGGTGTAGCTTCGCGAGTGTTTTCACTACAAGGGGAAGAAAATGAAGAAGAAGAGCTACCAACGGTCATATTAGGTACACAATTGCTATCTAGCTATTATGAATATACATTTTAAGATATTAATGTTATTCCCTATAATCCTTATAATTGTATGCTTAAATAGATGACCCTTCTGAACACTTTAGGTACAATCTATGTTAATAATGTGACCGCGTATACCTTATTTGATACGGGGGCCACTCATTCTTTTATTTCTACACAATTATGCACAAAGGTGAGTTATACACCTAGTATCCCTAGGAATGGGGATAGAGTACTCATACCTTCCGGTAATATTTGGCTCCTAATGGTATTCTTGAAGATTTTGCAGTTCAGATCAATGGCTTGAAATTTCATGTGAATCTAATCGTTGTGGATATAAATGGATTTGATATCATCTTCAGCATGGATTGGTTGACCTTAAATCGTGCCGCTATAAATTGTGCATGGCGAGAGATTTGTTTTCATCCTCTCGACGGTGAACCACACTTTTTTCAAGGAATTAAAGAGAAGGGTAAATTGACAATTATTTCTGTGCTAAAGGCAGATCAGTTAATGAAATACGGATGTAAGGGATTCCTAGTAAATTTTATGTGAACCATGGTCAAGCAGAAATCAATAGTTGAAGATGTATCGGTGGTTTGTGACTTTCCGGAGGTCTTTCTTGATGACCTTCCTGGGTTACCACCTGCCAAGGACATTGAGTTTGTTATGGACTTGCATCCCGGTATGGAGCCAATTTCAAAAAATCCATACAAAATGGTGCCCACTGAATTACGTGAATTGAAGATTCAACTTGAAGAGTTGATTAATAAGGGGTTCATTCGTTCCGAGCTTCTCGCCCTAGGGAGCACCTGTATTGTTTGTGAAAAAGAAGGACAGATCATTACAGATGTGCATGGATTATCGTGAGCTGAACAAGGTAACTATTAAGAATAGATATCCCTTACCTTGAATCGATGATCAATTGCACGGTGCTTGTATATTCTCGAAGATCAATCTTCGCTCGGGATATTATCAGCAAAGAGTCAAGCAGGAAGACGTACCCAAGATTGCGTTTCAGACCAAATATGGGCACTACGAATTCCTTGTAATGTCCTTTGGGTTGACCAACGACCCTGTGGCTTTTATGGACCTAATGAACCGGATATTCAAGGATTTTTTGGACAAGTTCATCATTGTCTTTATCGACAATATTCTCGTCTATTCTAAATCGGAAGAAGAACATATTCAGCACTTAGGGATTGCTCTATCTATTCTAAAGCAACCTAAACTCTACGCAAAGTTTTCTAAGTGTGAGATTTGGTTGAAAGAGGTTAGTTTCCTTGGCCACATTGTTTCTAAGGATGGTATTGCTGTGGATCCTATGAAGGTTCAAGCAATTTTTGAATGGGTACAGCCAAACAACGTGGGTGATGTTCGAAGTTTCCTTGGATTAGCTGGCTATTACCGACATTCATCAGTGGGTTTTCTAAAATTGCTATGCCACTAACCAGCTTGACCAAGAAAAATGTGAGGTTTTGGTGGCCTAATAAGTGTGAAGAGAGTTTTCAGGAATTGAAGCACCGATTAACATCTGCACCAGTGTTGACTTTACCTGTGGAAGACAGTAATTTTTGTATATATTGCAATACATCCAAATGTGGATTGGGTGATGTCTTAATCCAAAATGGAAAGGTGGTTGCATATGCTTCAAGATAGCTTAAGCCACACGAAATGAACTATCCTACACATGACCTCGAGCTTGCTGCTGTGGTATTTACATTGAATATTTGGAGGCACTATCTCTACGAACAACGATGTGAGATCTTCACTGATCATAAGAGTCTAAAATATATGTTTACCCAGAAGGAATTGAATATGTGGTAGCGGCACTGGCTGGACTTTGTAAAAGATTATTATTGTGAGATAAAATACCATCTGAGAAAGGCGAATGTTGTTGGGGATGCTTTAAGCTAAAATGTTGCTTTGATGAGTATAACGTGCAAGGAAATGCCAGTGAGATTACAGAAAGATATGTAGGAATTAGATGTACAGTTAGTTCCTAAACAGTTAAAAGACGTTTTAGCGGCTTTGACACTTAAGCCTTCAATATTGGAGAGAATTAAAGAAGTTCAAGCGACGGATGCCCTGTGTGAGGATTTCAAATTCGATCCAACTCTTCCTGAGTTTCAGGGCTATACTTTATTTGCTGAAGGGATTGTAGGATTGTGAAGTATAAGGGAAGGTGGTATGTACCTGAAACATTGTTAAAGATAGAGATAATGAAAGAAGCGCACTCTTCTAGTTTTTCTATCGACCCGGGATGTAACAAGATGTACCGAGATCTGAGGAGGCATTATTAATGGCCAAGAATGAAGTTAGATATAGCTTTCTATGTTACCCAGTGTGACATATACCAACAGGTGAAAGCAAAGCATTAGCAAGCTGGAGGAATACTCTAACTACTACCTATACCAGAATGGAAGTGGTAGCACGTCACTATGGATTTTGTTATCAGATTGCCAAGGACAGCAAAGGGACACAATGTGATATGGATGATTGTTGACAGGCTGACGAAGGTTGCCCATTTCTTACCGGTACAGATGACATATACAATTAACCAGTTTGCAGAATTATATGTTAAGGAGATTGTCCGACTTCATGGGGTTCCCGTATCCATCATATCTGATCGGAATCCACATTTCACGTCAATGTTTTTGAAGCATTTGAGCAGGGCTATGGGTACAGAATTGAAGCTTAGTACTGCATTCCACCCATAAACAGATGGACAGAGTGGACGGACGATTCAAATACTTGAGGATATGTTACGCGCCTGCATTTTGGAATATCAGGTTGGATGGGAAAGGATTCTATCATTAGCGGAATTTGCCTACAACAACAGCTTTCAAGCAACTATTGGTATGACACCTTACAAGGCACTCTACAGTAGGAAATGCAGGACCCATATGTATTGGAGCAAAGTCGGGGAAGATAAGTATTAATGGACTTGAGATGATACAAGAGACTGCCGAGATTGTAGATGTTACCAGACAGAGAATGCAGGCTGCCCAAAGTCATCAGGAAGGTTATGCTGATAATTGCCATTGGGACTTGGAGTTCAATGTTGGGGATCAAGTCTATTTGAAATTATCACCATTCATGGGTGTTATGTGGTTCGGGCGTAAAGGAAAACTAAATCTGTGATATATTGGCCCTTTTGAGATTATAGAAAGAATTGGCATGGTGTCGTATCGATTACTCCTACCAGCCACTATGTCTGGAGTGCACAATGTTTTTCATGTATCGATGTTGCAGAAATCTCTTGGCGAAACCATTCACATGAGACCTCAAGAGCAGATCAGAGTGCGCAATAACTTGAGTTATGAAGAGAAACCACTCAGAATCTTAGACACTAGTGTAAAGAAGCTACAGAATAAAGATGTCCCTCTTGTGAAAGTATTATGGCAGAATCAGATTAATGAAGAAGATGCTACATGGGAAAGGACAGACGATATGTTGGCAAGATATCCATAACTATTTGTGTAACTAAATTTTAGGGTCAAAATTTTTTTAAGGTGGGTAGAATGTAATACCCGAATATTTTCCCCATTTTGTTAGCATATTAAATCTGGATAAAATTTAATGTACAAATAGTTCATCGTGCTATGTGATAATACGTGTTGAATTATGCTTGGGAATATTAGTGTAAAAACTTAGGAAAAAGTGTGCACTAGTGTGTATCGGACTCTTGCAGACTATGGCAGACGAAGAAGGATTGCGCCCACATTGAATCTATTCAATCTTGAACACATTCGGACTCTTGTGGACTATGGTGGATGAAGAAGGATTGCGTGCGCATTGAATCTGTTCAATCCTGAACACATTTGAACTCTTGCGGACTATGGCGGACGACGATGAGCCACGTTCGATTTGAATCTGTCCAAATCCTGGACACATTAGGACACTTGCGGATGATACATGTAGACAAAAAACCTTGTCTGAATGTGGCCTGCGAACGGTACGGATGAAGGCAGGGGATGCATTTTTCCATCCTAAACTGACTTTCTAACGAGTGCGGACGATGGTGTGGATGACTTTACTCGTCTGAATTATTAGGAGAAACCCATTTATATTCCCTTCTCTCTCTTCCGATTTCATAAACTACTTAGCAAGATCTCTCTCCTCCTGGCCCCTGCTACAAGTCTCTTCCCTCCATAGCAATGTGGGAGCTTTTCCATGTGGGTCTCCCTCATTGGACCTCTCCTCCTTGAATTGGGCAATGGCATGCCACCTTTTCTGCAACTTATCCCTTGTAGCTGCTATCTGCTCCCTCTCCTTCATCTATAATAGGTAAGTCCCCTCTTCTGTGCTTTCGGAGACCGTGGATGAAGTGTGGGAAGGTGTTGCCCTACTGTATATTAGTTGGTGAGTGGAGTGTAGAGCTAAATGAATATGGTGTGAAGTAAAGTGTTACTCCATTGGAAATTCTTGCTGATCATCCATGAATTTAGGTAAAGGTAAGGGTTTATTTTTTAGAAATACTAAATTGTGTATGGACCTCCGATTTGGGTTGAACTGGTTATGAGGTTAGAATGTTGATATTGTTTTGCTTAGGAACTGTTGGAAGATTAAAGGATTGAGGATCCGTCTTGGCGGTTGATTTTTTTGCTGGATATCGAAGTAAGAATTAGAATGTGTGGTTGGCAAAAGGAGGCCCTGCATTACGAGTTTTGTATCTTAGATTGTTGATTGAATGAAAAGCATGAATAGTAGAAATGGACTTCTATTTTTGTGAAACATGACAATCTAGACTTGGAAATTATTTGGGAATTTGGACTGTTAATGGCCCAAAATTATCACTGATGTGGTTTGTAACTGAATAGATAATAATGAATTGAATACCAATGTTTGTTGTTGTCAAATGTGAGTAGTTGAAGCGTTAAATCCTTGTTTACCTGAAAGTTTGGATTGTGATATGGTTAAGTCTTGCCTTGAGATTTTTCTATTTGGATCTGATTTTGAACTTTGAACTACTGTCATTTATAAATTGTAAACTGAGTATTGTAGATCCAAATATCGTAAACTATCCTTACGCTCATGATTGATATTCTTAATTCCGAGCATGCTTAAAAACTCAATTTCGTTGGATTAAATGTGGAAATTGAACAGGATAGTTGATATGAAGATAAGTTGAACGCTAACCTTGATTTGATCTGACCATATTTTACTTGTTCTTAACGGTTAAAGAATGCCTCCAACTTGTAATGCCATGTTTTCAAGTTCTCATGCTCAAACTAGTTAATATGATGAAATGACAATAGTTGTGTTGTCCTTAAATTGAAATTCTATCGGTGAATTATATTTGCAATGATTGCATTTCTTTTGTGTATTATTTCTGTGATTTATTTCGTGACATTAATGCATCATCCTAGGAATTATGAAACTATTTGCATGATGCATGTCATTTTAATCTATGTAAATAGGCGTGTGGGGGTTCAAGTGATTTCGTGACATTCCATACGGTAGGATATTCCCACATAGGGATCGTTGTGATAAGAGTGAACTATGTGGAATCTAGGGCTCACCTTTTCTGCCGTTCTGAAACCCCCACCATCTTTAACAAAAGTGAGGATACCGAGATGTGGAACACCCAAGGCGGATATATCTCCTCATCGGAGTGACTGGTTAGGCCACATGACCTTACGGAGTATTCCACTCTGATTTCAAGAAGAGATACGTCACTTTTCTGTAATGCATTGCATGATCACGCATATCATTTGCATTGCATTTATATTCTGATTCTTTTTGGGTGTTAGGCTCATTGTTTTCCCCGTAATGTAGGTGACTATTATAATGATGATGATGCACATGTTGTGGAGGAGGCGTTCCAAGATGACCCCTCAAGTTATCAGCCGATTATTGGGTGTGGCTCACATGGGTTTGGGAGATATAGGTATTTTGGTAATATGGACGTTTAAGTATTTTGGTAGTATCACTATTTTGATTGTTATAAGCAAGGACTTTTCTGTTAAAAACATTTGGAAAACTATTTTGCGAAATTACATTTCTTATTCCGTACAATTTACTCTAGTATGTTTTCTTAAAAGAATTTTGAATGTTGAATAAATTAATCAAAAAGTTTTATCGGCGAATTTTCAATTAAGAAAAAAAATAACAGGTGTAAATTGTCAGGGTGTTACAAATTAATTAGAGGATTATTCAGATGGGATTAGAAATTTAGTGAAATAATTAAAATATAAAAGAAGAAAAATTAGGAGATGAGGAGGAGTGAACCAGTTCACTCTGTGAACTGGTTCGATTTGGAGTAAATGAAAGGCCCTCGGCCATTCTAGCGAGATCGAACAGAGAGACTGAGATAGATAGAAAGAAAATGAAAGAAGGAAAGGAGAGGGAGAACGACGGAAGCGAGAGGGAGCTCGAGGGAGGGTGAGCTCAATATCAGAGAGGCAAGGCACGGATGTTGGTGCTCGGCTCAGATTCAAGGTCGGATGGTTTAGTCCCAGCGAATGGTGACCAGTTAGGGCTCCACTGGGCATCAGGCTTTGTAGGAGAAATTGACCAACATCGATGGATGGCAACAACAAAGGATGGTGACGGTGAGGCTGCTACTGGCATGGTGATCTACAGATTGGCGTCTGTGGGCTACGATTTCCAGCCTCGAGTCATTCACTAGGGCGGGAGCTGGCAGTTCGCGTGGATGGCGAAAGCAGCTGCGGTTTGGTTTGAACCGGTTCTCTTCTTCTAGTTCTTGCTCTGCTGGAGACGAAAACTCGGGCGTGTAAAGGGCATGGCTGGGTATGGCCATGGTAGAGGCATGGTGAAGGGTGCTCGTCTAGTAAGTTGAAATGTTGAAGGGGGAGATAGCTTCAACAGAATTGTTCACTAGAGGTTGAGCTGAGAGATGAAGGAAAGGAGCTCTCTTGAGCTGAGGGTCGTGTCCTACAGGTGAAAATTAGAAGAAAGACTGAGAGAGAGACAGAGCGTGGGAAGAAGCTCTAGATGAGGTGTTCTCTAGAAGGTTGAGCTGCTACTTGCCTCGGGTCTTCATGGTGAGTAAAATTCCTTCAATTTTTTTCTTTTGTGTTAATGTGATGGGTGGACTGTAAGGAATGATAGAAAAATGGGGTTGATAATTGTTGGATTGTTGTCTAGTATTGGTTATGCTTTGAGTTGAATTCTGCTGAGGGATTGCCGTTTCTTTTACTAATATGTTCTGCAAATTCAAGCATGTCATTCTCTGTTTCGATTCGTTGTTATATTTGTTCTTTCACTCGCTTTTAATTAATGTTATTCATTGATATTCACTATTTACATTCTGTTATGTTCTACTGTATCAACATGCATCATGATAATAGAAATAAGTAGGAAATGCCACCTTTGGGGTTGGTACTCATATGCATTGAGTGAGGAAAAAGAATTAAATAAGAAGAATGGGGAGTTGGGGAATGGAATGGCACTACGGCTCTGTCCAGGTAGACAATTATTTACTACCCTCTCATGGGTGAAGAGAAGAAAAGAACGTTACCTTTCCCTTTTCCGGACTGCAAGACTATCTATCATAGGTGGTCAGCAGCAAATAGGCTACTCCCTCGCCAAAGGATTCCACCAATCTCCTACTCGATGTACGAGTTAACATAAGATACGTAAAGAAAAGATTGGTTTGGGGCGCACCCATTCTAAAAGAACTAAAGAGAGGCATTCATATTGCATAGCTTATGTCTTACTAGGCCTTGGGCTCACAGTTTGCTAATGGTGTAAGTACATGCACGAGGAGAATGATGAACAGATGATGAAGCAGTTGATGAAGGATTTACATGTGCGGGACTTATGGCTGGCTAGGCTAAGAAAAGTAAGAGAGAAAAGAGTTTTATAAATGTAAAGTAATAATTTAATTATTGTCTTTTTAAAATAAATAATTTATGCTTCCGCTATATTTTTAGAAAAGCTTTTTATAATTATAGTTTTCTCTCGCTTATGACGATTTTCATAAAGAGTCTAACAAAAGGGTTAGTAGTGGTCTGACATTTAATAAGCAACTCTGATTTAATCTAAAGAGGTTTTAATATAGATTTTGATTGTTTTACAAAAGTTTTTAAAAACTAAGTGCATTTTAAAAAGGTCATAGAAATCCGTGTCGTTTCAAATGAACATCAACAACGGAGCATCCTCAAGGCAACAACTCATCCTCTATCATTGAAAAAATTTATAGTTTGACAACATCTATCTATCTAGCATAATAATCAAAGAACAATCAAGCCATACCTCTTGTGATGTAGCCCCGAGGGGAAAACATACAAACATTTCATACCTATTTAAAGACAAAGCTTTCTCCTCTCCCTGTTGTTCTTCTCCTTCACTGTCGCTTTCCTTCTCTCTAGAGACTCACTCTAGATTTCTCTCACAGTTTACTTCTTTTTCCTGGACGTATCCTCTTTCTGTAGTGACCCAGTTTTTCTTTGCTTTAAAACATGTCATTTTTTTTAAATCTTAAAATTTAAAATTTTCCTTTTTTTTTAAATCCATTTAAACAGTTCCATAGCGAAAAGCTTTTTGTCCATAAAGTCTTTTAAAGACGATAAATAAAATTTTGAAAAACTTCTTTTACAAAACACAACAGAAGAATAACCAAAACAATTTAAATACTTTATAAAACTCTTTACAAACCATTTCTTTTTCTTTAATCATTTAGCCTAGCCGGCCACAAGTTCTGCACGTGCAAATTCTTCATCAACTATTCATTAACCTGCTCTCGTATGTTCTTATATCAACAAGACTTAAAGTACGAGCCTTAGGTTCAGTAAATGATATAAAATAAAATGTGAAAGGCACATGCAATGTAGTTTAAAACATATATGTAGTTTTCTGTTTTCGTTTTTTGTTTTTTCCTTCCTTTATTTTTACTTATAGAACTATAATGAACTTTAATTTGGCAAACTTGTGTCTGGCAGTGAACATATACCATGATGATGAACACATGCCATCATGGTGAACCATAACTCCAACGGGTGAACTTTCATGGTGATGATAAATGCATGCCATCACAATGAACTTTTACCATTTCTTTTTCTGCTAGCACTTTGAGAATGAGCAGTGAATTTTAAACCAACTCAAACCCTTCTCATTTTCTTTACTCATTTCTATTTACTCTTAGTATTCTCATCTTATCTGTTTATTTTGCTTAATTCCTTTATTATCTATTTTTGTTTTACTTTCAATGATAAAATGGATATTCCTACAATTCAAATGAATGTTGTCCATTTCACATGATCATCCCTCGAGAACACCGTACACTTAATATGTAACAGCCATTTTCTAAAACCGTGCATGAAAAACTATTTTCGTATTGTTTTGAAAACCATGATGCATGCAATGCTCGTGAATGCATACAGCTCTATAACCTCAGTATAATTCTCCAAACATTATCAATATTAACATCCTATAATCCTCAAAGCATGATCATATCAAAATCCTTACTTGAATCTGTAAACACATCATTAAAAGAACTTAATTCTAATAAACACATCATCAAGCAGCAATACATCCTTGAAACATGGTCAATATTAAATCCTATAACCCTAAAAGCATAAATCATATCAATCTCTAACATAAAGAACCTAAATCTAATAAACACAATTAGCATACAATTCATAATTCTTGCGATGTAAGCCTTTCATCAAAACAAAAGCAGTATCACTTACCTTGTGGTCCATAAAGTGTCTTAGCATTTAATAGTCTACTTCCTTTTCAATACCTACAAAATAATAGAATGTCCATAATCATCAATAATTAATCACTAACCAATTACTACTTCATCATCAAACGATAAAATCCTCAACCACTTCTATACCATTATTCCCATTTCATTACTTAATACCATTTCATAGTTCAAATACAATTTAAACACTTAACATTTTTAACAACCAAAACACATTTCATTAGATCAACCAATTGAACCCTATTCTCCACCTTTTTTCTTCACTTAACTGATTATCATAAAGTCCTTAACAACAATCATTCAATGAGTAACAAAACAAGAAGCCAAACAAATCAACAAAGCACTTCTTCATTAATCTCAAAATCTTTCCCTAACTTATAACTTATCATAAATAGAATATCAACACCCTAAAACACATAGCCACACTAAAATTACCAAATTAAATCTACTTATATCCAACAATACTCCACAATAGAGAACCTATCCTCAATTATCTCTCACAAAGCAGTAAACTGCAGAAAGCCGTATCAATAAAATTGTGAAGCAATAAACATAGAGAGCATTGTTAATATCCACTACCCTTTTATCTTCCACAATTATCCAAGTAAAGTCCATAATTAGTAAAAAAGGGAATCCTTCATACTTGAAGCACCCGAGGGAAGCAAGGAACTTCCAGCCAACTCCCTATTTCTTTTAATCCAACTTTCAAAATCTCCAACTAATACACAGAACGTAAACTTCATCAACAAATAAGCATTTCCTCAACATTATCTAACAACACAGAGCTTTTCTCACCTGAAGAACTCAAGAGCTTCTTCTCCTTCTTCTTCTTTCCTTTCTCTATTATTTACTTCAAGCCACTTTCTCTTCTCTTTCTTTTTCACCAAATTTCTCTCAGTTCTCCTTTTCCTTTCTCATAAAGAGCTTCTCCTCCACTTCTCCCTTTCTCTCATCTACTTCTTCTTCTCTGGTTCTCATAACTCACAAAAGACTCTCTAGAAGCTCTGTGCTCCCTTTGCTTCTTTCACAAACTCTATGTCTCTTTCTCTTTCTCAGCTTCCCATATATGTCTCCCATAATGTCCAAAAACCTAACACTTTTTCTACATTGCCATGTGTGAAGGAGGACACGTGGAGAAACCCCACAAAACATCAATGCTCGACCTCTCTCACATGCCAACTTTTCCTCCATTAAACTATTAATTTCTTTCAATTATTTTTTTTCTCCTTCATGACACTGCTCTTCTCTCTCCACTGCTTTTGCATTTTAATTGAATTAATAAGCCTCTTTCATTTAACTTTATACTCATATTTATCCCTATATATCATATTAATGTACCATACACTATTTCAAAACAAAGCATATATTTTGAAAACTCTTTATCTTATACATAGAGGGATTTATCCGGGTATTATATTCTATAGTAAAATCATCACAAAATCTCCAAAATTTCTAATTATTATTATCCTTAATCTCAGCTAAATTCTGGGTACTACACTTTCTACTCTTTCTCTCTTGGACTTTTCCCTTCTGAGATGAAGACGCTCCCTTTCTTCTCTTATCAAGAATTGTTTTATCCATGTATTTCTAATGATTCTTTGTTTGCTTCATCTTATGTTTAAGGATTTTCTTTAGATAAGAGTTACCAACATTAAAGGTGGATGATGAAGAAGCTCCTCCTCAAGAGGAGACAATCAGGACCTTAGAAGAGACACAGCTCATGGAGGATGGAAAGCCCTTCACTTTGCATAACCAAAATGTTTTGTGTAAAATGGAACAAATATACATAGTGGAACATGGAGATAAGCTTTTTGCATAAACTCTTAAAGGAGAAATAATTTTAAGGAGTTAACTCATGGTCACGAGGAAATTTTTTTCTTGACAATAAAAGGACCTCTAACTATTATATGCTGAGAAGAGAAAAATCAAGAGCAGCAAAATTGTTATGACCATCCTTGGAACAAGGACAAAGTATTTTCCTTGTTCACAAATTAAAGGAGATATATAAACTTTTTTACATGCATTTGATGAGGACTTGGTCTTAGAGGCATTACCACAACCAAATTTTCATATGCTATTCTACAATAGTGGATAAAAAAGCAAACTAGTCAAAACCATGTGCTTCGAGGTATGCACCACTAAACAATTTGATTATTTGGTTATTTAGAATTGGTTTGATTGGAGAGTCCTTTGATGTTGGTGTTGTCCAATAGTTTCGGAAAGTAGATTTTAATGTTGTAGTTGAAGAAAGAAATTTTAAGTTCAAACATTTTTCATTGGTGGGTTTCAAGCATGGATTTTTAACTATCCAATCCAAGGGAGGTATAACTTTGTTAGTAATTTATCGTCCCACTTTTAAATGTTGTGAACCATTTTTAAAATCTTAGATTTATATGCTAGATGAGTATGAGGAATCTTTGATTACAAACAAAAAAATGTCTCCTTGATTGATGTTAACATGTCGATTCAATATTTGTCTTTTTCTTAAAGACATTGTTGGTGGTTAATTGGATTGCAACTTTCTCATATCATGGAGAATGAAGTTTATAGTGGAAGTTTATCAAGATACTTGGGCAAGGTGAATCTATATGAGAGAATGAAGGAGTTGATCTTTGGACAGCACATACATGAATAAGTCCACAAGAGTTCAAAAAGGTGCTTCATTTTGAAAATTTACAAAAAGGTGACATCCATGCATGATGTAACACCCCGACTTTTAAGTGGAATAATTATCGAGGTATTACCAAGGACGCAACCGTTAGGTTATAATTTAAGATAATTTATTGGAAGTTTAATTGATGAAAATTATTTTGGGAAATGGAATCAAAAAATTTAAATTAGACCTCTAATAATCTTTAAACAATAATTGGAATAAGTCGGGAGTTAGAAATTGAGTAGGTTAATATGTGATAGGAATATTTAACACTTAAATATATTTTTAATATTAATTAATTAGGATTAAAATGGAGAAATTATAAGAGAAATTAAGAGAAGAGGGGAGGGAGAGCGGAACCGGCTCAGCAAAGAACCGATTCAGCAGGTTTTCTATTTGGTCCGGTTCAGAATTTAATTAATCAAAAGGGAAAAAGAGGTTATTTTTTGTTTTCTAAAGTGAGGAATTGGAAGGAAGAAAGAGGCGAGAGAAGAGAGAGAGATAGCCAAAAGAGGGAGAGTGATCCGGGGGAGTCACGGCCACGAATCAACATTCGACGAACGAGTAAGTTGCCCACGACGAAACGGTGACACGGGAGAGCTTGTGGGTGGATTTCTTGGCAGCAGTGAGGCGCGGTTCGGCGTGCCAACGGGTGTCAGCGTGTTCGGGACGGCTTCCTCACTGTGTGCGTGACGTTCGGGTGAACGGCGAGTGCTGTTGGGGCGATGCGGGTTGCAGTCCAGAGCTCGGGACTTTGCTAGCAACTGTCTCCAGCCTTGGGTCTAGCTCCGAACCAGGTGCTCTGACCCAAATGTGGTCAACCCGAGTACTTCGACCCTGTTCAACTCAACACAGGTTGGCTGCGATTTTCCTCTCCGCTGTTATGCGAGGTAAATGCCTCAATTGTATGCTATGTGTGATTCGATTTTGTGAAGGGAAACCGTAGATGAACTGACAGGAGCTGCAATCCGAGGGTTGGCAGAGAGTAATGCTCTCCGGGGCTGCAATCTGGAGACCGAGTTTTGAAGATGGAGTAATGGCAGTGTCTGCTGGTAAGGTTCCCTTCTCGAATATTATGGACTTTGTTTGTGGATTCATAGATTTTGTTAAGACTTATGCTCGGGATTTTCTGGAGATTTTGGATAAATCGTCTACTGCATGCATATTAGCAGTTTGTTCTTCCTATTTAATTACCACAACATATATGATTACTCTGTTGGTTTGGGGAATACCTTTGGTTGCCTGCAAGATGTAGTGTAGTTGGAATTGTAAAGCATGACTGTTGTTGAGCATTGATAAAGATGAATATGTTACATCACTTTGAAACCAGCATGTTTGGTTAAAGCTTTGATGACATGCTCTATTTCTTTGTATTGAGCCATTCATTGGATGAACGTATGTCAGTAATTAGATTAGCTTCATTGGAATAGGATCTACCATGTAATTAGGATATGGAAATAATGAAAGTTATGAGTCATGATTATTAATGATAGACATTTTGATTTTGAAGGTATTGAAAATAAGAAGAGAAGAAGAATAACAACTAAATGCTAATACGCGATAAAGTTTTGAGGTAAGGAAATAGGGGTGTCTTTGGCTTGAGGAAGCCCTACACCGCAAGTACTGTGCGTGAGTTTTACGTTTAGTTCACTGTGAAGTCCCTTACGTTATATTGTTATTGATAGTTAGATAAATTGATAAAGGAAATGCTTGTGTTAGTAGATAAATTTAGTTGATATCACTATCATTAATTCCTTGATTGATCCCTTGGCTGCTGTTATTTTCCCTGTTAAAAGTATAGATCTCTTTGTTGTTAAGTGTTCCCTCTACTTGCGTGGATTTCCTTTGTTGATAATGTAGATTTCCTGAATTGATAATTGTTTCTCTTATTGCACTTGTTAGTTTTGTGATGAGTGGACAATGTCTAACTGTGATAAGAATAGAGAAGAGAATAATGAATACAGGAATGATAAGTAGCATGAATGGATTGAGAGTTCCCTTGAAGGCTCTGTTAGTTATTATTTAATTGCCATCTAGTTTACATTCTCTGTGATAATGCAACTGTCACCCCCTTTATTCCACATATGTAACATTCTGCTATTTCCTTTGTTTGATATCCATGTTAAATTAACCAGCATGTTAACCAACAGAGATAATGTAAGCATGAAAATAATGTAGTTAAAGTTAAGTATGTTAATTTATGTGAGCATGTTAACTATTATTCAAACATATTAATTTGCTTAACTTAATCGTTTAATTAATAATTAATCCTTAAGCAAATTAATTTGTTAGTTGAGTATGTTAATTAGTAATTAATTAGCCTTAAGCATGTTTAACATGTTAATTATCTCAACTATGGTAATCGACTAGGCTTGAATATGTTTCATTAATTGATTAATTTGCTAGTTGTTCAATTAATAATGTTTAATAGCGTTTAATTTATAGTTGTTAACTTCCTTCTTGAGCATGTAATCAATTAGAGTAATTAACTATAGTAATAATTGGATCTCCTTTCTCGAGCATGTAACGAACTAGGGTCACCAACCAGATTAATACCAGCATGATTAATTAATTAACTAGCAGGTTTAGATTGATTAACTAGCATGTTTAAATCATCTAACTAGTATAACATGTGTAAATCATCTAGCAGCATGTTTGTTAACTAGGGTAACTAAGTAAAGTAAGTAATTAGAATTGAGCATGTTTAATTGACAATTCTAGCATGTTTGATGGCTAGTATTTAATTGGGCATGCTATTAACATTGAAGCATGTAAATTGTTCTTTAAGCATGATTAGTTGACACTAAATCTAAGCATGATTAGTTAACTAGGATAAATGCATGTAATCAACCCTTGAGCATGTAAATTAATTAGGATAATTAACTAGATGATAATTATAATTCTTCTTGAGCATGTTAATTATTTAGTTGTAAATAATAACAAGTTCTTGAGCATGTTAATTAAATTATCTTCGCTTTCATATGCATGTCGCTGGTTAATCTGTTATATTCCTTTATTATTGTGATTTACATATTCAAGCAAGTTCCCCGTTGTTTAATTAGTTCCATAATTGCTTCCTTTACATGTTGTACTTCATTTGGGTGTTCCTTTGTTAATATTTGTCTTGTGTGCACGTTCAATTACTGCTATTCTTTTATATGCATTTTCAATTAACGTTATTGTATTTAAATGCGTACTTCAATTATTATGAGTGTTATGTCCTTACGTATCATGCATCATGTTAATAGAAATCAATAGGGAGTGCAACCTTGGTGGTGGTACTCACATATGCATTATGTGAGGTAAAATGTTAAGAAAAGCAATGAAATGGGGAGTTGGGGGATGGACGGGTAGTTCGGATCTAATCAGGTAGGCTGGACTAAGCCCCTCCCTCGTCAGGAATGGCACCAGCTACCCTAGGAGTATAGAAGCCGAGGACAGACTACTCCCTTCGCCACAGATTCCTCCAATCTCCCGCTCAACGTACGAGTTATGAATGAAAAAACGAAATGTAATGAAAAGATTGGTTTGGGTGGCCTCCATTCCAAAAGGATTAAAGAGAGGCATATCATGTTGCATTTGTTTTAACCCTTTTTCCTTACTGGGCTATTAGGCTCACGTATTACTTGCAATGTAGGTACAACTGACGAACAGAAAATAAACAGAAAATGAAGCAGGGATGAGAGATTTGCATGAGCAAGGATTGGGGCTAGCCAAGCTGATTAGAACTAAAGAGGGCATAGTTGTAATAAAAGTGTAATTAATTCTTCGGTTTTCATTTCTCTTAAGTGGATTTAATTATTTAGTTCTTTCATTAAGTTTCTTTACTAAATTATCTAACGCTTCTACTATGATTTGCTAAACCCACTATGTTTTTATAAGAGATTTTACAACGCTTTTGCGATTATTTTCTAACGGTTCTCATAGTGGGTAGAACGAAAAGAGTTTTAGTAACGGTCCGGTTAGACGCACTCTGATATGCTTTGCTCTAAAAAGAAAATTTCCAATTTTACACATTTTTTTATTGATTTACAAAAAACCAGGTCGTCGTTACACATGACATGGCGGGAAATATAACTGAGATGAATCCCAACACTCAAGTTAGTGTTATGAGGCTTGAGGAAGAGGAATATGTTGGATTAGAAAAAGGAAAGCAAGAAGTGGGTCAAGCCTTGGATTTGAGGTCAAATCCTCATTCACCCCAAGAGAATGATGCACTACAGGACCCGGTTCTTAGAGCCCGAGCCAAGCATATCACTAACCTTTTTTTACTCAATATTTTGCAAGTCAAGATGCACTTGAAGGACTTGAAGAGGAGCCTAAACAAGAAGATGAAGAGATACCAAAACACTTACTCACTTGGAACACTTTTGTACCCTCTCGGCTAGCACAAAACACCCGAGAGCAAATTGATGTCCATGTGTCGACCCTAAAAGAGATCCCGTAGATGAAGATATGTCCTTAAAAATAGTTTGGTATGTTTGCTCACTTTATTTTTAGTTGGTTTACTAGATTTTGGATAATTGTTGGATAGATTTAGGTTTTTTTTTATTGTGGAAATTTTGGAGTGCTTGGCTAGTGTGTTAACCAAGCATTCATGCCCGAATTTTTACCTTAGGGTTATTTTTTATAATATTGGTTTTAGGGCTTGTCTTAAGGATGTATTTAATCTCTTTAAGGCTAAGCTAAAACATAATTTGGAATTTTAAACTCAGTAGCTTCAACTCAAAGTCATTTGCAGGTTTTCCTCTAAAACCACTCGGTCACTTGTTCTTGGATTTCATCTAATTACTTGTACCAAAAAATCATCTTTCTCATTTGTTCTTATTTTGGTCTTCGAGAGAGACCCTTATGCTAGATCCTCCTCATCTCTTCCATAGGTGTTTCAAGGTGTGAGGTGTTAGAAGGCCAAATGAAAACAATGTGGAGTGGTTTCTTGCATTAGAGGTCCATTGAAGTCAGTATTACTATTCTAGGTGATATCGGACCAGCTTGTAAGTGTGAAATAATTTTCTTCTGTTTATGTTTTGATTCTGGCTATGGAATTTGGAGACATTGCTCTTTGGATTGGAATAAAATTTTTAAAGTTTGATGCTGATTGGATCCAAATCTGAGGTCTTATGCAACTTTTGTGAATTGTGTATGAAACTGTTTTTCCGTGATGACCTTTTTGACAGTGGAATTTGATAGCATAACTTCTGTGTCTTCGTGATTTTAATTGCAATTTTTGGTTGAGCCTTTTGTCTCTATTAGTTTAATGTCTCCTCCAAAATTTGTCTCAATTGGATTCTTGGAACGAAAGTTAGAGCACTTCCAAATTGGGTATTCTGAATTTGTGTTCCTTGGTGACTCTTTGGATAGTTTGGTTTTGAATCTGTAACTTCCTCCTCATAGTGAACTAAATTGTGATTTTTACTAGATTCTTTCTCTTTGTTATTTCAACCCACCTTCCAAATTTGGTAGCAATTGGACGTCGGGAGTGATAGTTAGGGCATCTTCAATCTTGGTGTCTAAAACTATATAATTATGGCACCCTTTTGGGTAGTGCAGTTTCGTCAGCATAACTCAAGACTCTTTGTGATTTTAATTCTGATTTTTGGAGGAGCATCTTTTATCTGTTATTTTGGCTTCCTCTCAAATTGGATCCCTGGTTCGAATGTTACAGCATTTCCAAATCGGGTGTTCTGTTTTGTCATAAGCCACCAACCGAATACCTCCATTGTTATCTCCTTTGCACCCTATGATGCATCATGTTTGGTTTTACCCCTTAGCCATAGTAGAAGAGAAATTGTTATACATAATAAAAATAAGTATATGATAATTTAACATGCTTTTAACATGATTAAGTATAAGATCTATTTTAGGTGGATGACGTTAGAATTTGAGGAGGGAGATATGGTATTTTTAAATGTTTCATCATTTAAAGGAGTGATGAGATTTACTAAAAAGGGATAACTTAGTTTGAGGTTTATTGATCTTTTTCTTTATTGTACATAAAATAGGGAAACTGGCTTATCAGCTTTGTCTACCAGTTTTTATTGAGAGAATTCACAATAATTTCATGTGTCCATGTTTAAAAGATTTGTGTATAATCCATCTCAAGTTGTGAAGCATGAGAATATTGAATCCTATCTACATTAAGCTATGAAGAACAATTAGTACAAATTCCATACTTAAGAATGAAGGAACTTGAAAATAAGTAAATTTTGAGGACAAAGTTTATTCAACGGGGGAGGAATATAAGACCTGGGAATTCAAGGATTGTAGCAGGACTTGTAATAACGTCTTTATGTTTAAATTTGTCGATTTTATTAGTATTTAGTGTTGTGTTGATTGGATAATTTTTAATATATGACTATAGAAATGCAGGATATTGAGAGTTTGGTAATATTGGGAGAAGATGTGAAATAAGGATTTATTTACACTTTTATTGAGCAATTGATCGGAAAGTGAGAATGGTCAACCAAATTTTTACATAACTAAAGTTGAAACCTCTCAAGTCATTTTGCAGTCAACCAGACTTGAAGGGCAGTCGACTGGTCTAAGAAAAATCCAAGTTTAAAAGCTCTTGGGTAATGAGGGGGTCAACTAAAACTTAACAAGTGATCAACCAGAATCACAATGAGGCATGTTTAAAAGGAAATTTAGACAAAACCCTACTCATTCTTCATTCGAAATCGAAATCGCAATACTCACTTCTTTTTCTCTCAAGTTATATAGAGGTAAGCCTAATTGGTGTTAGAATCATGTGATTTTGAATTATTGATTGTTTATAAGCTTAAATATAGTGTTGAAAGAAGATATTGATTGGAGTTGTGAAAGTTATTGTTAGGGTTTGTTCATGAAGTTTCGTACGTCTAACATTTCACCAATGATTAGACACTCAATTATGTTTTAGAACATGCTAATAATTAAAGAAGATGGAAAATTATTTTCAATCTCACAATCTCCTTAACATACAGATTGGCAAACTGGTCCATCTTATATGTCATTGCCACAAGTAGGAAATGTGAAACCTTTGTCAATTGATCCATGATCACCCAGTTCTCATCATAGCCCAGAGCAGTTTTGGTAAGCCTGTGACAAAATCCATAGTGATGTGCACCCATTTCCATTCCACAATCCGTAGCGGATGGAGTGTTCCACCCGCTCACTGGTGTTCAAACTTAACTTGCTGGCATACTTGACATAGCGATACATAATCGACAATGTGGTACTTCATATGCAGCAAGTAGTAATGAGTCTTAAGGTCCTGATACATTTTGTTACAACCGAAACCAAAAGAATGGGCTTCATGTAGGATCTTTTGCTACACTGTTGAATTACTTGTCACATACCATTGACTTTTGTACTTGACCATGCCATCTGTAGTCTAAAAGGGTCTCGGCTAACATACCTAGCCGAGAATACCAAACATAATCATTATCCAAAATAACAATAATGCAATCCAAAACAGAACCATATGCCAATATACCATCCACCAATAAATAAGAAAGCATAGAATTATATTGTTGTGGCATATCTTCAGTTGCTGCCCTCTTAAGGCACAATATTGGAATTCCTATCTTGCTCCTCGAATGAAGTTGTAACCAAATATGGTGTATGGACTATCCAAGTGAGGAATTGCTTTGGTCTTTCTTTGTCCTCATGATTTGGCTCATCATCAAGGTCCTCAAGTGTAACTCCACCTACAAAATAAGAATTGGTAAATAATCTTGTTGGCCCTGGCTCTAGTAACCGGGCCCTGTGGTGCATCATTCTCCCAAGGCGATTGAGGATTTCACAAAAAATCCAAGGTTTGTCCTTCCACTTCTTTTTCACTAACAGCATCTTACTCCTTTCTAAGGTTTATAACTTTATATTGAACCATGTTCCCCTTCTCAATCGTAGTCTCCACCATCTCAAGCATAGATCTCACTTCCTTGGCCCCTTTAACAATGATGCACTTTTCAACAAACTTGTGGACATCTTCATGCATGTGTGGCCAAAAGAACAATCCCCTCATTGTTTTATAAAATTTCTTTTTGCCAAAGTAGTTTGTTAGAATTTCACCTTGAACTTCATTCACCATGGATTCTAAGAACCTGCACGTTAATACATTAGGGTTTCCATCTTTTAAAAAAAACGTTTTTCATAAGATCATATGCACCCTTGGACTCAATAGTGCATAAGTTACACCAATAGCTAAACCCTTTATCATCTACAAACATTCTTTTAGTCCAGTAAAATCCAAAAATCTTGGCATTCAACTCGGTTAGGAGGGAATACCTTTGTTTTGCTGCATCGGTCATTAAGATCATTGTCTTTTTTTTTGTGCTTACTCACATAAGGGTAACATTCTAGTAACTCATTTTAGCACATAAGAAAAGTAGATTTTGTCTTTCCATTCTTCTTCTCTTCATAGTCTTTTTCTGTAATACTTGGGATTTTTGCATTGCATTAAGCTTAGGCTAAGGGTGATAATAATTATGAGTTATTGGAGATTATGGAATGATTTTATTGTGGATTGTAATATCCCAAAAATAAGTTTAGTAAATGTAATAAGTTTGTATAATTACTGATGATTATTAGAGTGGATTAAAGATTTATTAGATGATTTTAGAGTTAATTGGGGTGATATTAGAATTTATTAAGTAAGGATAACTAAGAACTACATTGGATGTTAATAGAATTAGTGGGATAAAAAGTGGGAAATTATAGTATTTGATGAGTAAATGATAATGTTAAATAAGTGAAATAGCAGGCGGTGGTTGATCTTAAGGGAGAGTGGTGGTCGATCATCTACATGGAAAACAATTCAATGTCTTGCAGAAGGGATCAATTGATCATGTGATCGACCTTGAAAATGGCAATTTCTATGTAGAGTCTTGCAACATTGGAAGTAGTCAATCGCAAGATTGACAAAAAAATAGCAGTGGCACAAAGCAAAGCATTATTGTTAGAATCGATCAATCAAGTCATCGACCACGAAAATAGCAGTAGTACGAAGCAAAGCATTTTGATTGACCACAAAAATGGTAATGGTGAGCGATGTTGGTTCTAGTTGATTATGGTTTGTGTTGGTGATCGACTGAGACTCTTGATTTGCAGCTGATTAAGATGAATTGCGATCAATCACCCACCTAAAGCTAATCGACCAACTTATTTGAAAATCCTTTAGAAACTATTTTTAGGCTATTTTTTAGTCAATCATAGGAAGAGTTTGATCAATCGGGAAGCTCAAGCGTCACCATGCGTCCCTCCTCCAAATGGCAATTGGAGAAGAGTTAAATATGGGACATTTTAGGGATTTGTGTATTTCCATTTTGAAAAGGGGGGAAAGAGCCGAACAAAAAGAAGGAAAAGTTTTCTGGAGAAAAGAGAAAGGGAAGTCTCTAGAGAAGGGAAAAAGCCACGAGAGAAAAAGTGAGAGAGAGTGAGCTTCGAAAAGTAGGAAAATAGTGAGTTTCTGGGTTTCAAGATAAGGAAATAAAAGAGAGAAAGAGAGAAAGTAATGAGTGATAAAGCTTACAGGGGAAAGAGAGAAAAAAGAAGGAAGATCAGTCTAGGAGTTTCTGCTTTCTTCTTTTTCTCGGGTCTTCTCGAGTCTTAGGTATTCAGCATTCTTTCTTGATTTTTATGGATTTATAGAAGGATCTTGTTAAAAGTATAAGAAGAAAGATGCAAAGTACTAGGGGATGATTGTTTTTTTTTTTTATTTCTTCTACTATTGATAGCCATTATCGATTTCATGCTTTGTTGATTCTAGTTTCTTACTCTGTTGCCCTAATGGTCTGAGTTTGATTTTTTTTTTTTTTTTTTTTTTGGTTGAGGGAATTTTTTATGGCCTTGAACTAGCCACTATAGTTTATTGCTTTACTAATTATGAAGAATATTAATTGGTTGACTTTTATTGGTTAAGTGTTTATCCTCTGTTATGTTAAATGGGTTGTTCATCTACAATTTGATTATGGTTTGTTAGGCTTTATTCATTGGAATGGTCCTTTGTTTATTTTCAGTAGCATTGATAAAAATATGTTGATATTTGGTTCTGCAAGTTGATGTTGCCATTTTGTTGGTTATGGTAAGGATAGAATTAGAAGAGGAAAACTGTTTGCTTATTAGATTGTTGAAATTGCTCACTATGGTTTACTGATTTCTAAATAGGTGAAGTGTTTACATTTGGATATATATACTGTTGAGGATATTGATTTGGGGTTTATTTAGTCTATGAATGTCTTGTTTTACGGTTGTGTAAACTCTACACCATAGGTTATTGAGGATGTATGCATTCTGGTTGTATTAAGTTATAAGTTACAAAAAGATTTTTGTTAATTATTGAGTTATAAGTTAGAGAAAGATTTTGGTTAAGTTATAAGTTATAAGTTACTGAAGCAGACAATGTAAACAAAATGGAAACGAAAACTGCAAGCCATGAGCTTGGATAGCAAGCGTGGTCTTGGCAATCAAAGCGAACATTATAAATGAAATGAAAACATAAACTAGAAGCCTTGAGGTTGGACCGCAAGCATGAGCTCAGCAACCGAAGTGAATAGTGTAAACAGAAAAATAGAAAAGTTACCAAAACAAAAACATAAACTCCAAGCTGTGAGGTTGGACCATAAGCGTGAACCCAGCAACCGAAGCGGATAATGTAAATAGAAAAAAAAAAGATACCAAAATGAAAACATAACTTGATATGTTTTATTTAAAGAGCATGACATGTTGCATACTACATATTTCATATCGCTTACTGAGCTTTAGGCTCATTCTTTAAGTCTTGTGATGTAGGTATGCACAGTAACGAGAAAAGGAGCAGCTGATGGAGTATCTGCATGTTGAGGTTTGGTGGCTGACTAGGCTAAAGGATTTAAAGCTTGAAAGGATAAGTGTAAATGGTTTAATAAATGTTTTAATTTGTAAAGTTTTATTCCTTGTATTTTCAAATGTTTTGTTTTATTCTTAAAAGTCTTTTGCTATGTTTTATAAAAGAAGTTTTCCAAGTTGTAAAGGTTTTTAATAAAAGGGTTTTATTTATCGTCTTTAAATAGTTTTAACAATGAAAAGTCTTCTACTATGCAAAAGTTTTAATTTTACGCATTTTTCAAAGATAAATGTTTTTCAAAAATGTCACGTTTTAAGAAAGGAAAATTGGATCGTTACAATTATTGTATCAGAGCACCCGGGTTTAAAACCGATTCTATATACTGCCTACCAGCACAGACTTTGACGTGGAAATGCTTTATTGACTGTAAGTTTATTTAATGTTACTTTGATTATATGTTTTGCTATTAGAATGAATCTGGTTGATTAAGAGAAAGTTTGGAAAGGTTAAGTGAAGCCTGGCTACTTGGTTAGATGTAAAAGAGAAAGGACATTAGAAGAAGTTAATTATGTGAATTGATAGGCTCCAAGAAACAAATAGAGAGCCTTAAGGAAATCTATTCCGGAAAACTGTCAATACCCGAGCTATTAGCAATAAAAAGGATCAAGCTCCAAATATACACATGAGCTAGAGCAGTATTTTGGAGGACGTAAACTTAATACATTCAAAAGAGTTGTGTCAAAATCCCAATCCAAAAACCACTCTGGATTATGAGATATATCAAATTCAATATCAACCTGAAACTAGGGTTTCAACAGGGCAGATTTACCAGCAATTATTCAAAATGGAATAACTCGAGTTACATACATCAAATGAAGCCCAAATTTGGAAGGTAGCTCCCTCACTCAATCATGAATAAAGCTCTAGAAGACACCAAATAGATATGAACGACGCAAAAGCCTCCAATAGATACCATATTCAGCGACAACAACAATCCAGCAAGAAAAACAGATTCAGCACTACAACAATAATTCAACAATAACCTTCTCCAATCAATAATCCAAAGACGATTTCTTCAACAACTACCAAACATTCGATTACCAGAACATTAGGGTGTCCCAAAACTAAGAAAAGAACAAAGAAGACCTTCAATTATCAAGAGTTACTTCAATGGAGTCCACGGACCTCCTAATGAGAGGGGCGACTTTGTGGTTGGCCGATAGCCAACACTCTCTGAGGTTGGAATCTTCTTTTATCTCCACTCTACAATCCTTACCTCGAAGACAAGTGATTGGAAGAGACAATATCCCAAGGATTGCAAGGTTGAGAAGCTTCAAGAAACCCTTGCTTGGGTGATGGAGGAGGACGTCGCTAAGGGGAGGGGGAGGCCGCGGCTATGTTTCTTCAAAGAAACAAATTTCTCTTCAATTCCAAAACTGGTTACTCCACTCGACAATAGGGTATATAAAAACCTAAGGTTTTACAACAAAATCATAAAAGGACTAAAATATCCCTAGGTAGCAAAAGACTAAACAAACCCTTAATTAAAACAACAACAGTAAAATCCGAGTCTGAGTTTTGCTCTCTGAAACAAACACATTTGACGTACCAAATCGAGCCCAAATACAACATTCAATAGCTCGTTTGAAACCTCTAGATCTTAGCTACATTTGGTGTGAAGGATCAAAGTTGAAACGAGCTAATTCCGATTGTCAACATTCCACTTGAACTGTCGGAGGTCGAATCTAGGCAAAAAAACAGCTCACAATTTTTCCCCAAAGATTGTAAAATCTCCATTAGCCCAAATGCCAACTCCAATGATGTTTATTTGATTCAAAAACCTGCAAAATAAATAAAAAAAAGTTAGAGAATAAAAGAGCCCCTGGCTCAGGTTCAAGTTCCGGAACTTGGGGCACATCACTTTTGGATTAAGTTGAACAATGTATGCACTAAAAGATATAAATTCTAGAACTGCTTTAATTTTTAGTGTAGAATGTATGAAATATAGCTTATGTGGAGTAAAGAAACATGGGGAACTCTATCCAAATTTTTATAAATTGGAAATGAGATAGGTGAAAAGCAAGTCCTGCATGAATTATATCATGTAGACAGTTGAGCAGGGTTGCTCAAGTTGCAAAAAGTTAGATAGATGGTAGAATTATCATGGAAAGGAAGAGCATTTGAAGGCTATTGACTAAGTTAAATTTTGAGGACATATTGAAAGGTGTTGCCCCACTTTGTCTGACAAGAGTAAAGGGAAATTGGAAAAGATAGCTCCTTTTATCGCAAATGATGAAGAGACTAGTTATCCTAAGGATGATAAAGTGTTTTATGTTTTGAGATGATGGAATGTATGAGTAAATTTTGTGCTATGAAATGGCTGACTCAAGGGTGTCTTTTGGTTGTGTGAATGAAGTTATGGAAAAAGGAGTGGTTTAATGGGTTTTCTTGGATAATTATACTTGAAGAGTAATTATGATCAAGTGAGAGAAGAAATTTCAGTTGAGGGTTTTTTAAAAATGTAGATGAGCATCACTAATCAGAATTAGAAGGGCATTTTGGATTAATTAAGTATAAAATTAATGAATGTGGGAGGCTAAAACTTTTTAAGACAAGTGTAACGAGAAACCTTGGATGAGTAGTGGATCAACTGCAAAAGGGAGACCATCATTCAGTTGACTAATTTAGTGGAATTGCAATTTCAACACTTGGAAGGATTTATGGAAAGGGCTAAGCATGGAAATGCAGGAGTGGTAGAGCAACCAAATAAAAGTTGGGAGAAATTCCAACGATTACGACAACCTTAATTTGATGGGAATATTGTTGATCAAACTAGTGCCGAGGAATGGATTAGAACCATGGAGGACATGTGTGCATATGCTCAGATAAGAGAAGAGGAAAAGTTAACATGTGCCATGCTTATGCTGGTCAAGGATGAGAGATTTTTGTGGAACTCAATTAAGATAACCAAGGATGTGACCACGATGATATGGATAGAATTCAAGAAACTTTTTTTTGACAAGTACTTTAACCGCACAATAAAGACGAGTAAGTGGGTAGAATTTACTCAGCTTTGAAAGAAAGGAACAGTTATGGAGTATGTGTGCAAGTTGAAGCATTATCACAGTTGGCCCCGCATCTACTGAGCAGTAATAAGCTTAAGGTACACCAGTTTGTGGAAGGACTTAAGTAGAGATTTATAGAGGTGTTAAGATATCTAGTGTTCAAGATGTGGCCTATGCGAAGATTGTGTCAAAGGCTTGTGACATCAAGAAGCAGAAAACTAATTCTCAAGGCAAGATGACTCTGTTATAAAATTTTTGCCACACTTACGGCAAGAAGTAGGCACGTTCAGAGGAGTAAAGCGATCCTTTGAAGAAGGAAGCCAGCTAGGAAATCAATGCCTAAGGTGTAAGAAGAGTCATAAAGGAGAATGCTTGCTAGATCTTTTAAGTGCTTTAAATGTGGGGAGTTTGGGCATTTTGCTAGAAAATGTCCAGAAATGTGAGATATTAAGGAATGTTGTAATTTAGAAAAATGGTTGGGATGTATTAGGATTAGGCTGTATATGTAAGGTATGTTACAAAAATGTGGAGTTTGTAGTTTATTCATTTTTTTTTTTAAATGAATGTGAAAATGTACTGTGATTGTTCTCCTCTTTCATTGTTTATTATTGGCATTAGGAAAGTGAAAAATGAGTTAATAGAGAGAAAGTTAGGCCGTGAGAAATTTAAGGTGAACAAAGAGAATCGCTTGGGCTTAGAAAGTGAAATCGCATTTTATATACATGGATGTTGTTGACGATTTGGATTTAGGTTTGCCAATGGAGGCAGTTTTAATAAACTATGTTGGTCAAATAAGAACAAAATGGGAAGGGAAACAAGAAAGAACAATGACCTTAGAGATGAAACGATCAGTAGACTAATGGAAGTGTTGGAACGATAGATTCAATTTATAGAACAGAGTAGGGAATTACAAGAACAGCTAGATCAGTAGCTGATGATTTCCAAAGATTTAGAGTGCAAAAGGTTTTGATGACTAAAGCTGTCATAATTTAAAGGGGATATTTCTGATCTGGCATGCACGGAAGGATGGATTTTAATGGTGGAAAGTATAGTTAAGTATGCCAAGGTTGTAGGAGAAGAGAAAGTTATGTGTGTCGTGTTTACGTCGACAAAGGATGCTTGATTTGGTGGGATTTGATGAAAGTGGTTCCCAATGTAAGGGCTATGCAATGGGAGAAGTTTAAGAGAATCTTCTACAGGAAGTATTTTGATCGTACCACAAGGACTAGAAAGATTATAAAGTTTGCCTAACTTCGTCAAACTAGAACATTATTGAAGTTGAGTATCAAGTAAATGGGAAACGTATTCAAGGAGACAAATCGTTTCAAAGAGAAAATGTTGCATTTTCAAGAGCTAAGTAGTGTCAAAGTTGTGAGAGAAATAATTTCAGAAAGTGTCTTGCTGGATCAAAGCAATGTTTAGAATAAGATGTGAGTCAAAGATTGTCTAGTTTTGGCTTAAGGAATAGAAAATGGTTGCCCTAAAGGTATTTTCTATCATGAAGAATGCAAATGAAGAGTGAAACTATAGGGTCATAGCAAGTGAAATAGGACTAGATGCAATACGAAGTGTAAGTATTTGGTGGAATTGTAAGCAGAATCAGTATTTTTGGTAAATGAAGAGTGAGTATGGTTTATGTAAATTTACTCCTTGGATATGATGGTATATAGATGAGGAAGGTCTATGGCTGGGTCTAGGAGATGTGTTAGGCGCAATAAATTGGCTCATATTGCAATAATTTGACACTCAATGTCAGATGAAAGGAAAGAGATTTGGATGAAGGCTCTTCTTTTGTAATAAATGTAGATGATGATTAAATGACCTAGATGTGGGTTAGTGTTTTGGTAACTCATTATTTTTTGTAGAAGTGGAAATAATGAAATCCCTTCGAGAGTTTGGGGGATAGTATGATACAAGAAGTTGTTTCAAGTACTTTTATGCTTTGAACGGCAATGGTTATTTTGGTTGTTAGATCGAGAAAATGTGTATGCTGAGTGAATTTTGAGGAGGAAATTTTATTAAGGAGGGAATAATATAATACCAATAATTAAGCTTAGACTAAGGATAATAATAATTGTCAATTTTGGAGATTTTGCGATTATTTTATTATGGATTATAATATTCTAAAAATAAGTTTAGTAAACATAATAAGTTTGGTATAATTAGTGTCAATTATTGGAATGAGGATAAGATTTATTGTAAGATTGTTCGTTAGAATAATTTGTGAATTATTGTTTAAAGATTGTTAAATTAATGAAGTAAGTGTTAGGATTAAAGAAAAAATGGTAGTGGAGTTGTGAAGGATGTGCAATTTAGGAGCGGTTGATCCTATGAACAACCGTTGGAAAAGGAAGTTGGACCGCCCGATTAGTGATCGACTGATTGGGCATGATAAAGTGTACAGAGACGGAAAATGGCAGTGGCCATTTATGGCCAAATAACGTGGAATCGGTCGATCAAAGATAGACCAATAAATCTGGGGAAATTATCATGACTGGGCGGTCGATCATATGATCGACCGGCCCCATTGAATTTTCAGAAAATGTAGATTTTAAGCATTGATTGGAAGTCTGTGGGAATCTCAAAAATTGTTATCTGTGATTTCTCTACATGTCCTCCTTTACAAATGGCAGTGTATAGGAGGTATTAGGTGATATTTATGGGGATATATGTGAACCTTATGGGGAATGTAACGACCCGGTTTTTATTTCTTTTGAAAATACGTAAAATTTAAAACTCTTTCTTTTTATAAAATCAGAGTAAGACTTTTCTTTAAAACCGAGTGTTAACTCTTTCATGTAAAACCCTTCTTCAACTTATCGAATTGAGGAATAATCGTATAAAACATTTTTGCAATAGAATAGTTCCTTTCTTGAAAACTTTTTTATAAATTGCAACGGAAAACTTTAAGAAATAAAACATATAATAAATATCATTATTTCCCTTTACGATTTAAATACAAAACTCTTTACAAAACCTTTTTCTCTCTTTTACATCCTTAGCCTAGCCAGCCATAAGATCCATCTGTGCAATCCTTCATCAATTGTCTGGGACCTATTCGTCTATTTCTCGTACGTACCTACATCACAAGATTTAACTAATGAGCCTAACGCTCAGTAAGTGATAAAATAAAATGAAATGCAATGTTAATGCTCATTTGAAAACTGTTTTCTATTTTATGTTTCTGTTTTCATTTTGTTTTCCTTTACTCGATATAGGACACACGAATCCCTTATCCAGGACCCAACGAATAACCCCATTATAGGACCCAACGCCCACGTTAGCTATACCTTGCTTCCGATCCGATGTAGGACAAGCGACCACCCGACGTTTGGGCTTGACGGATCACCCCATTATAGGGTCCAACGCACCAATTGGCTACACTGTCTCGCTTAATCTGATATAGGACACGTGAACACCCCATCCAGGGCTCGATGAATCACCCAATTATAGGGCCCAACGTACACGTTGGCTATACCTTTCTGCCGATCCAATGTAGGACACGCAAACACCCCATCCAGGGCCCGACGGATCACCCCATTATAGGGCCTAATGCACACGTTGGCTACACTGTCTCGTCTAGTTTCATATTCATTTACTTTGTTCATTATCTATTTTACTTGGTAAAATGGATATTCCTACAGCCCAAATGAGGGTAGTCCGCTTTAGGTGATCATCCCTCCACGAATACCGTACACTTAGTATGCGTGAGCGTCCATCAAACCATCTTTAAAACCATGCATGTAAAACCATTTTCGTATCGTTTGAAAACCATGATGAATGATGCATATAGTTAATATCATATTTCTATAAACCTTGAAACATGCTCGACGTCATACTGCTTAAAGTAAAGAACCTACTCTAATAAACACAGTATCATACAACAATCAACATATATCATCGAACAATGACAAGATCAATATCCTAATATTTTAGTAAAACAATAAACAATCAGCAAAAAAATCCTAACTCTTGCGATGTAGGGTCCGAAGACCAAAACACATGCATATCAACTTACCTGCAGTCCGTGGCACGTTTGACACTCTATTCTTTTCTCGTTAATACCTTCACAAATCAATAATGTTTATCATCAATAACCATCCATAAAATCACACTCCATCATACTTGTGAACAAAGGCTTTAATTCCATATTCTAGTTTCTTATCTTCACCCAACTACTCTCACAATATCCAGTTATAGAGTTCGATAAACCATATCGCCTAACAATTCCAACATTCACAACTTAATAATCAACAATGGAGCTTAGTAACCAATAGACGTTCGCATAAACATAAGCTTCACAATACACAGTTTAATATGGTAGCAACTTCATTGGCCATATACAACTACAAATTTGTCCCTCAATCATACATTCCTCACTAGGAGAATAATATATCCAATTGTAAATATTTCACAAAACTCACTTCTCAGAGAACTTTGTGTAGAGTTGATGTTGTCTTAGAATAGATAGAGCGATCCTCAAGTGCTCCACATGTTCTTCTTCCAATTTAGAATACACAAGAATATCGTTGATAAAGACGATGATGAACTTGTCCAGAAAATCCTTGAATATCCGGTTCATTAGGTCCATAAAAGTCGTGGGGGCGTTGGTCAACCCAAAAGACATTACAAGAAATTCATAGTGTCCATAATCTGGTCTGAAACGCCGTCTTGGGTACGTCTTCTTCATTGACTCTTAGCTGATAATACCCCGAGCGGAGGTTGATCTTTGAGAATGTACAAGCACTGTGTAATTGATCGAACAGATCATCAATTCGAGGTAACGGATATCTGTTCTTAATAGTCACCTTGTTCACCTTGTAAGGTGGGTAGAATGTAATACCCCAAATATTTTTCCCCGTTTTGTTAATGTATAAATTCTAAAAATTTAAATATATGAATATTACCTCATGTTGCGTGGTGTTATGCATTAATATGTGTTTGGGGATGCTGGATTGGTATTGGAAATTTGACTAACTGTAGAAAATTAAGAAAAAGTCATGACTGTGAGTTTCGGACGCATGTGGACTAGGGCGGACAAAGAAGAATCGTGTCTGCATTAAATCTGTACAATTCTGGGCATATTCGGACAATTGCGGATGATGGTGGATGAAGAAGAATTGCATCCCCATTGAATCTGTACAATCCTGGAACACATTCGAATGCCTGCCGACAATGCATCCAGACAAAAAATCTCGTCCGAAAGTGGCCTGCGGATGGTATGAACAAAGGGCTGGGGATGCTTTTTTCCATCCTAAACTGACTTTTGGACAAATGCGGACGATGGTGCAGACGACTCCACTTGTTCGAATTATTAGGAAAATCCAAGAAACTCATTTAAATCCCCTTCTCTCTCTTTCGATTTTGTGAGTTACTCAACAAAACCTCTCTCCCCCTGCCTTTTGCTGCGATGTTTAGTTGTCCCTGGCATTGTGGAAGCTTTTCCACGTGGTCCTTCACGGTTGGACCTCCTCTCCTTGAAATGGGTAACGCAGTCTTCCCTCCTCTATAGCTTATCCCCTGCAGCTACTGAGCTTCTCCCTCTTCATCTATAAGATGTAAGCCCTCCTCTCTGTACCTCATTCTAAGAATGTAATTGAGTATGGGAGTGTTTGGGTACAAGTTATTGTTACATACATTGAGGTGAGTGTGTGAGTTGTGATAGTTAGTGAATCACTCACTGTTGGATTTCCACCATGAAAGTTGAAGGTAAGAATTTATTCTTGAGAAATGTTGCATTGGTTATGGACCTCTGATTTGGGTCGAATTGGTTATGGGGTTGGAATGTTGATATTTGTTTTGCTTAGGAACTATTGGAAGATTGAACGATTGGGGATCCGTCATGGAGCTGTTGATTTACTGCTGGACATTGTGGTAAGAAATTAGAATATGTAGTTGGCCAAAGGACGCCCTACATTACAAGTTTTGTTTGTTAAATTGTTAAATGGATGAAAAGCATGGACAATTATTTGTGAGCTATGATAATCTGAAATTGGATGAATTGATGAGAGTTTGGATTTGCAATTGCTTGAATATGCTGCCTATGTGATTTGTTAACTGGTTAGAGATTATAAATTGCTTGAGGATGAATCTAGTATGTTTCTTAAAGCCAAGTTCTGTTAAGTTACTAGAATTTTGAACCGTTATGTTATTACTTTAACTATCAATGCTCGGATTGTGCTTTTAAGTGATAAGTATGGATTGTAGATTTAGTTGATGGAAAGCATGAAAATCTGAATTATATAATCCATTTGGGAATATGGATAGTCGATGTTGTCAAATTTTCAGGGGTTAGTTGTTGTCAATGTGAACTGTCATTCTGTTTCATGATTCGTATCACTGTCATAGTAAAATTTATCTACTGAATTCCTCTATTGGAATATGAATGTGATACACGTACAAACGATGGAAATGGGAATATAAATAGGATGTACGTATGAATGATGGAAATCTGTAAGCTACAAATTCATCAATTCAAAGTTTCTAGGTGCATAGGATAGTTGAAATAGAGAAGAAGCTGGACCTTTTTCCTGATTAAATTGGAACATGTTTTTCCTTTTCTCTTAGCGGTTAATGAATGCCCCAAATGTGTAACGTCTTATTATCAAATACCATGATAAAATGATGATAGTTGTAGTCCCTTTAGATTGAACTTCTATTTGTAATTGGATTTGGAGTGGCTATGTTTCTCTCGTGCGTTAAATTTCTGTGATTTACATTGTGACATTCATGCTAGGGGTGGAAATGGTTCGATTCGGTTCGGGTCGATTTTTTGCCAAACTAGAACGGAACTGATTCAGTTCGGTTTTGTAATTTTAAAACCGAAACCGAATAGAGGACATTAAGAAACCGAGTCAAAAATCGAACCTCAGTTCCGGTTTTTATCGGTTCGATTTTTGGTTTGATTCGGTTTTTTTCTAGACTTCAAATTTTGGGTATTTGGTTTTGGGCTTGATTTTGGGCCCGTTTTGGTAGTTTTTAGGCTTAGTTTTTAAGATTTATTATGCTCCCTTTTATGAGTTTAAATGAACGATTTGGAGTTCCATATTATAACTTTAAAACAACATCATTCAAATAATAATTTAATTAAACAATAATTTAATCAAATAATGATTTAACTAAATTTCACAAAAATCCAAAACCAATAACATATTGTACCAAGTAAACATCCGAATTCTCAAAAGTCTCAACAAATATTTACAAAAAATAATATTAAACAATAATTAATTATGCCAACAATCAAATATTTAATTATTCTAACGATAGAATTTAAGAAAAATATTTTTTATTAAATTGGAATTGGAATTAACTCAAATAGAGAAAAAATTTGAATTAAATTAGTGATTCGAGTAGGTTTTCAAGTTTACTTTTATTTTCGGTTCGGTTCAGTTTTTCTCGATTTTTCTCACTTACAACTGAGAACCGAACCGAAAGAATCTGTTCTGTTCGGTTCAGTCTAATTTTTTTTTTTTTTTTCCATATCAAAACCGAACCGAACAAATCATTTTTTATTTGTTCGGTTCGGTTACCCAGTTTGAACCGAACTGATTTCCACCCTTAATTCATGCATCATCCTAGGATTTATGAAATTATTTACATGATGCATGTCATATTTAATCTATGTAAATAAGTGTGTGGGGGTTTGGGTGATTTGGTGACTTTCCATACTATAGGAAAGTACCACATAGGGATCGTTGAGATAAAAGTAAACTACGTGGAATATAGGGTTCAACTCTTCCCTCATTCTGAAACCTCCAACGTCTTTAACAAAAGTGAGGATACCGGCATGTGAAACACCCCCGATGGATATATTTTCTCATCGGAGTGACTAGTTAGGCCACATGACCCTAGGGAGTATTCTGCTCTGACTTCCAAAAGAGATACGGCTCTTTTCTGTAATGCATTGCATGATCACACATAACATTTGCATTGCATTTATATTCTGATTCTTTCTGGGCGTTAGGCTCATTGTTTTTCCCGTAGTGTAGGTGATTATTATAATTATGATGACGTACCAGTGGAGGAGGAGGCGTTCCTGGATAACCCCTCGTGTTATCAACCGATTTGACCTACTAGATGTGGCTCAAGTGGTTTAGGACTTATTGGTATTTGCAAAAGGACATTTTGGTAATTTGATATATTAGTATTTTGAATATTACGAACATTGTAGTTAGGGACTTTGGGACTTTTGATAAAACATTTGAAACTACGTTTTGAAATTTATAATATCTATTCTGTATTTCTTACGCTAATATATATTCTTCTAAATGAATTTCAAATGTTGAATAAATTAAGCGAAAAATTTTACATGGTGGATTTTTAAAATAAAGAAAAATAGTTTGATATTGTCGGGGCGTTACAAGGAAAGTCTCTAAAAGAAATAGAAATAGAAAGAAAGAGAGAGTGAGAGAGAGAGCTACTATAATTGAAAGAGAGAGAGAAAGAGAGAGAGAGAGAGAGAGAGAGAGAGAGAGAGAGAGAGAGATAGCTGTAATTAAAAAAAAAAAGATAAATGAGAGAGTTCTATGAGAGGAAGCTCTATGGTGAAGGAGAAACAGCCAATAGGAAGAAGAAGCAGGAGAGAAAAGTGAGAAGATGGAGAAGAGTGAGGAAGCTTTGGTGAAGACTGTGAGCCCTAAGAGAAGAGAGAAATGCAAAGAAGGAAAAAGAAGAGAAACAAAGAGTAAAGGAAACATAGAGAGAAGGAGAGAAATAGAGATTAAGAGAGAAGAGAAAATTGAGGAACTCTCTAGAGAAGAAGGAAATAGCAGAGAAGAAAGAAACACTATCAAGGGAGAAAAAGAGGAAAGAATAAAGAGAAAAGGAAGGAGAGAGAAAGCTTATGGGCAAAGGTTGAGCTTCTGTCTTCAGGTAATGCATAGTTCCTTTTTAGTTTTAAGGATTTTAGGTAAATGATCGAAGTATACTCTCTGTTCCTTTAAGATTAGTGCTCTTTTATTGGATAGTGCTCTCTGTTGTTAGTTGTCTCTTGGTCTTATTTATACGTGGAGAAATTAATCTGTTGCATGCACGTTAGTGGTTGTATGCTAGTAATGCTCTCTATTTTATGCACGTTAGTTGTTTAATAGATGTGAATGTTATCAAGTTATGGGTATGAGAACTTGGGGTAGTTGATTAATTATTGATGATTAAATGTTATGGATTTGTGGAGGTATTGAAGAGGAAGAGCTTAAGTGCTAAAACACATTACGAACGCCAAGTAAGTGATATTGTCTATGTTTTACCGAAAGACCTACATCGTAAGAGTTAAGAATTGTATGCTAACTAAGTTTACTATATTAGCTTAAGTTATTGATCATGCTATTATTTGAGGATGTAATTTTGTGTGTTGCTTGTTTTTTTTAATGACGTGTTTATTAGATTTAAGTTCTTTTAAGTTAAGGATTTTATATGGATCATGCTTTGAGGATTATAGGATTTTGATACTGATCTTGTTTTGAGGATTTTATTGATATGAAAATGGTTTTAATCATGGTTTTGAAAAGGAAACAGAAATAGAACAAATGTGAATAAATGTAAACTGCAAGTCGTGAAGTTAGACCGCAAGCATGAGCCCAATAACTAAAGTAGACTTGTAAATGACATGAAAATGTAAACTGCAAGCCATGAGGTTGGACCCCAAGCGTGAGCTTGGCAACCAAAGTGGACAATGTAAACAAAATGAAAATCTAAACTGCAATCCGTTAGGTTGGACTACAAGTGTTGAGCCCAAAAACCAAAGTAGACAATGTAAACGAAATGAAATCGTAAACTACAAGCCGTCAGGTTGGATCGCAAGCGTGCTCCTAGCAATCAAAGCAGACAATGTAAATAGAAAAATAGAAAAGATACTAAAATAAAAACATAAATGCATATGTTTTATTTGAAGAGCATGGCATGTTGCATGTTGCATATTTTATATCACTTACTGAGTTTTAGGCTCATGGCTTAAGTCTTGTGATGTAGGTATGCATAGTAATGAGAAAAGGAGTAGCTAATGGAGTATCTGCACATTGTGGTTTAGTGGCTGGCTAGGCTAAAGAATTTAAAGGTTGAAAGGATAAGTATAAATGGTTTACTAAATGTTTTAATTTGTAAAGGTTTATTCATTGTATTTTCAAATGTTTTGTTTTATTCTTAAAAGTCTTCCGCTATGTTTTATTAAAGAACTTTTTCAAAGGTTTTTAAGAAAAGAATTTTATTTATCATCTTTAAATAGTTTTAATAATGAAAAGTCTTTCGCTACGTAAAAGTCTTAATTTTATGCAATTTTCAAAGATAAATGCCTTATAAAAACTATCATGTTTTAAGAAAGGAAATTCGGGTCGTTACATGTATGCATTCATGTGCATTTCATGAGTCATAGTTTTGAAAGAGTTACAAAAATGGCTTTAAGCTTGGATTTTGAAATGAAACAGATATTTTAAACATAATAAACGTAAATAGACATTTAGAGGTGGTTCGATCAATGTCGAGCCTTTATCACAAGATGTTATACATTGATGTGTATAGCGGTTAGCATGTCCTCGATTGATGTCAGGACCAGGTGCATTGATGTGCACAAAAATAGAAAATAACTATTATGTAAAGGAAAATGAAAATAGAAAACTGCATACGGATTTATAAAAGTTGCATAGCATGTGCATTGTATATTTTTATATCGCTAACTGAGCCTTAGGCTCATAGTTTAACTCTTGTAATGTAAGTACATGCAAGATTAAGGAGATAAGTAGTTGATGAAGGATTTGCATAGTTGTGAACCTTGTGGCTGGTTAGGCTAAATAGTTAAGAGGAAATGTAAAGGTTTTTGTAAAGATATTGTAAATGTATTCAATGATTATTGTTTTAAGTTATGACAAGTTTTATAAGTCGTAAATGTTTTTAAGAAAATGGTTTATTTATCATCTTTTCAAATGGTTTTAAGAGTGAAAATTCTTCTACTACGCAACTTGAATGAAAGGATTTAATCGAAAGGAAAAGGTTTTAATTTTACTTGATATTTCTAAAGAAAATATCTTTTAAAAATGCAACATTTAAGAAAGGAAAATATTGTCGTTACATTCGTAATTTATTCCAATTTAAGAGGAGCTAGCTTAATAGTTCTATCACGACCCAGTTTTTCTTTGCTTCAAAAATCGCATGAAATTTAAAACTTTCCTTTTTCTTTTATAAAAACAGCTAAAATCTTTATTAAAACATTTTAAGTTGAAATCAGAGTTCTAAACCTTATCGTTAAAACCTTTTTCTTAAACTTATTACTTATCGCTATAAACAGCAAAAAACTTTAATTATAAAATCATTTTTCTTGAAACATAGCAGAAGTATAGAAGATTCATTTAAAAGATAATAAATCATTTACATTAAATTTTACAAAACTCTTTTCTCTTTAATCCATTAACCTAACCAGCCATAAGACTCGCCCATGCAAATCCTTCATCAACTGCTCCTTAACCTATTCATCATTCTCTCGTGCTTGTAACTATAACGTTAGACATAAATTAATGAGCCTAATGCTCAGTAAGTGATAGAACTTAAATATTAGATGCACATGTTGTGTCACTTTAAAATCTTATGCGCTTTCTCTTTTTTCATTTTTCTTTTATATTTTATCTTTTACGTTTTCATACATGTTTCTCTTTTTATGTTCTTCACTTTACTTATCTTTTCTTTTGTTTCTGTGCTGGGCTTGACCTACCTCTCTACAAAGACCTTTATTTATGTGCTTTGGTTGCCAGGTTTCCCCTACCGGTCCAACCTCTTCACATTACTTTACTTGATTATTTGCTTTACCTTTATTCTTCTTTCGTTTCCTTTTCAAAACTATGCATGAAAACCATTTTCGTAATCTTTTAAAAAAATGTGATGCATGATACTTGTGGATGTGTACAATCTCTATCCTATAATTAAGGAAACCTAATAAAACATTTAACATACAATTCATAGAACATGCTTGATAAAATGGTAGACATGCTAGTTAAAATGATAGACTTGCTTATAAAATAATAGACATGCTTATATAGCGATAGATATGCTGGTAAAATAATAGACATACTATTAAAGTAGTAGACATGCTATTAAAACTGTAGGCATGCTTATAAAATCGTAGACATACTCAATGTCTAATTAAGTGGTAAGCAATCAAATGTGCATATCCTATTCTTGCGATGTAGGGCCCCAAAGACCAAAGCACACTCATATCACTTAACTCATTTCTTTAAAGCACTCAATGCTTCTTCTTTATCCTTTTCTTCTCTTTTAGTACCTTCACATTTCAATAACATTTCTTTAAAGTGTTCAATGCTTCTTCATTATTCTTATTCTTATTCAATTAATGACATAATAATTCTAGGAACCAATTAACACCCCAATTGGAACATAACCATCCCAATATCAAGAATATATTTATCCACTTAATGACCCAAATCCAAACCAACATAGTACTGTCTAATAGAGAGTATTTTTCACATATTTAGCCTACAACAAAATCCAGCCAATAGTAACTAAATAATACAACACTAGATATCTGACAACAAAATGCATTTCATTATCTTTTATCGCAACAAAACAGCAGTTAAATCGTCCAAACGTTCAGGGCATATATCAACGTGCAGAACACTTAAATTAAATTGCACAATGCATGAATTTAATCCAATATACATGCATAATATCTCCGACAACCAAAACCAATTCCAACATATTAACGTTCTATTGCTAAACTGCAGAGAGTCATTTTCTCCATTCATTCACTTTGCAGAATAAACAGAATATTGCCTAAGTCATTAACCATGTAGCAGAACAACAAACTCATTCATCAGCATCAAAACCTATTCTAACTCATTCTAACATGAACGATATGACCAAAAGACTTTAATCCATACCTCACAAGTAGCAAGGCAAACAAACCCAAACCTCTAACAATATTTCACAACATAGCAACACAACAGGTTAATGAACACATCTCTAACAACCAACAGAGAACCAATAAATAAATTCCAACTAATAGATAAGCTTCGATTCACTAAGCAACCTATTAACATTTGAACAACCAATATCCATTAATAATGTGTGTAGCAAACTAACACCCATCAAACAACAACATCGAGAGACCAAATCACAGAACAATGCATACTACATATCACAACAAACAACCAATATCATTTCCAAAACCACAGATTATTGCTTCCAACAAATCATCCAACATATAACAAAAGGAAGTACAAAAAAACTCTTCAATAGTGCATAACTCTACCCCACTGGCTAAAATACAAAACCACAAGGCCTTTTACTTCCACTGGCATATATCACCAAACAACTTATAGAATCAAAACTCCATCAACAAGTTAATCCTTCCTTCAATATTACGTGATAATGCAGAGGATTTACCTTTCACCAAAATACACCTAACGACCCAAGGAGGAACACCAGAGCGCCACGACCAAAGACATGAGCAACATCGAGAGGATTCCACCTCACTTAGCTGTCTACCTCGCTCAACTCTCCAGAAAGAGTTTTTTCTTTCTTCCACCCACAACTCTCTCTCTCTCTCTCTCTCTCTCTCTCTCTCTCTCTCTCTCTCTCTCTCTCTCTCTTTCATCACTACACACATGCAATTTTAACTTCTAGAGAGGTGAAGGTCCCAAAGGATGCCAGATGATGGACAATCACACACCCTAAAGGAGCAGGATCACTTCCATCACGCCACATGGAAGGTTCATTATAGCATAGGGAAAGGGAAGGAAATATTGGGAGAAACAATCAAATAGCTATGACATAAAAAAACAATTATCATTAAAAATAGACTTTTCGATTGAGCCTCACAATCGTGTCCCAACCAATGACTCGATCGCAAAATCGATGCATTTGACAAATTCAAAACCTATTGCTTTTTTGTTAGCAAATCACGTCTGCAACCTAACTACAGTATGACTAAAAATGGGAAGAGTAATCTGTAATGCATTTTCGGTCTAGATATTTGACCACACCCTTTACCATGACGCGACCGAAACCCAATAGATGACCATCTCTTTTTCACCATGAGGGACATTCGTTATCTTTATATTTTAGATGTCTGTCATTTCATTTTGAACATCTATCTATCTCATCGTTGTAAAGTACGTTCGATCCTATACAACAGACGTCTGTTATCTTTATATTTTAGACGTCCGTCCTTTCTTTCCGTCAACTCCTTTGCTATAAGGGATGTTTGTTCCCCTACGAGGGACATCCGCTGTCTTTGTATTTTAGACATTCCTCAACTTCTTTTCTAGTCCATCCACCGAACGACGCCATTCCACTTATACTTAGTACCATTCCACTTATACTTAATAGGCACTATCATCGACTTCTTTATTTCAGACGTCCTTTGTCCATAAAAAGACGTTCAGCACTTCCTAGAGGATAGAGCAAGTATATGATGCCAGTTATGGGAACCATCAAGGGAAACAACCAGAGACGAATGAGAGGAAAGTCACCAAAAAGAATTAGGGGAAGTTTTAGGGACAAGGGTTCAGTGGAGGTTAGATCCCAGATGGTAGCAGTGGATCATCTGGTAGTGGCCATTGTAGTGCTTATATCCAACATATATGTGCACACCCAATGTACTTTAAGAGAAACTACACGCAAAATCAACAATAGTTTTACATGTCAATATTTCTTGTCGTCCCAAGGTAGTGCCACCAGGCCTACTCTAATGGACAATAGTGGTCTTGTCAAACTCTCTTTTCAACAGTACTATGGGCAACAACTTTTCAAGCTCCAACATCAGTCAAGACCTCGACCATAACATTATCCTCAATACTGACCTACCATCCATACTTTTAGAGGCTGACTTGTTACCAGCAAAGCTACATGTCCAGTCTCTACTGGCAACAGGTGTAAAACCATAATTTCCTGTAGTAGAATTTAGTAAGGATAATTTGGAAATTAATTGGGTGTAATAAAATTATTTTGATTATTATTGAAAATTTATTTGATGGAGATTATTAGAAGTGGTTAAATAGAGATTTTGGATTAATTAAAATATGAAATTAAGTTGGAAGAATACTAATGCCTGCCTTCACAAAGAACGTTCGTCCAACGAAGGGGCATCCTTTACTCAATAATAGACGTTTGTCCCTCTATAAAGGACGTCCATTCCCTTCCCACTTCTAACATCCATCTTCCCATAGCGACGTCCATCTTTACAAAGGCATCCGTCAACCCTCAAACAATAAAGGATCTTCGTCTACATCAAGGGACGTTCGTCATTCCCATTTTTCTCCTTTGTTTATTCCTTCATTTCCTTATCTCCTCAATTTATTAATTATCTTAATATATATATATATATATATATATTCTCCAATCAAATAATCCCATTGTACCTTAATTAATTTCCCAATCACCCCTACTTAATTCTGTTATGAGAAATTGGGATATTACAAGTTCTTTCACCCATCTTGAAAATATAATAATTAGAATATCCATCATGGGAGACTTTTCTATCAAATTCCCATGGCCTCCTAATAATAGGTGGCTGGCACTCATTGGAACTACATCAAACAAAGCTTTATCTTCATAACTCACAATAGAGAACAGTATGTGGGCTTGTTTAGTAACTTTGATGGATTCTCAGGGAGTAGGATGCAACACAATTTCTATTCCCAACTTGTCAACAACATCTTGAAAAGCCACATTGGTGCAACATTCCCCATCTATGATTATAGAGCAAACTTTCTCCTTCACTTTGCATCGGGTGTGAAAAATATTTTCTCTTTCACAATCTTCTACTTGGCTTCATATGGTAGAGTTGTCATCAAAACCATAAGATGTGGCCCTTCTTGTGTAAAATAAGTATCCTTTTAAAGTTCTTCCTCTATACAAGACACTTCATTATCCTTATCTTCACTTTCAATCTCCTTGGAGTCACTTCTAATCATCATAATTTGCTTGTTAGGGCATTGGGAGGTAATGTGCCCTAGGCTGAGACACTTGAAGCACTTAATGTCTCTTGATCATGGCTTTGTAGTATCAACACTTGCTTTCTTTTCTTCAATACCCTTGCCTTCATGCATCTTTAAGGCTAGGTTTCTACAATCATTCTTTGCTAGAGGCCTATTAGAAAGTGTACCTTTTAATAAGGTCAAGATCTTGATTCTTTGAGTCTCCTTTTTCTTTGTCTTTCAATTTTGAAAGCTAATTGCACAACATCATCCATACTCTCAAAGGTTGCAGCTCCACCATATCACCGATTTTTTTATGAACCCCTTTATAAATCTAACAATACTTGTTCTCTTGGCTCCTCCAAGGCACATCTAATCTTTAGTGTATCAAACTTGGTCAAATATTCTTCAACTGATTGTGTACCTTGTTTAAGGTTTTGAATTTGGAGAAAGAGTTCTTGTTTGTAATGAATAGGAACAAATCTCTTCTTCATTAAATCTTTCATGGTTCTCCAACTTTGAATGTCATCATATCTTTCTCTTCTCCTTTGTGCTTTTATGTCCTCCAACCACAAACTATCATATTCCAAAAGCTCTAATTTGACCATTTGTAACTTCACTTTTTCATTACTCATAGCATGTAAAGACTTCATCAACCTTTTCTAACCAATCCGAGAAAGCATCCCATTTACACGACCCTTTAAAAGGAGGGATATACACATTGGTATATTTCATATCATCTCTTATAAAAGATCTCGTCCTCAGGCTATGTATTTCCTCCATATTAGTTTCAACATACTCCTCATCTCAACTACTTTAATCTCGGCCTCTTGATTCAATGGAGGTGTTAATCCTTCATCTTGGTCTAGGGGTTCTAGGACCCCTCACATGTTGATTGGAAGGTTCTTCCAACCTTGGTTGTACTTTGGCCATCATGTCTCATATTTCATCAAGTTAGCCTTGAAGGCTATTCTCGGCCACATTTGTTATCTTCTCGAGTGGTTGATTGGTTTGTGGATTTATGTCTTTACTGTGTATAGAGTTGCCTCCACTTCTAGTATTAATCATCACAAATCCAAATGCACACTTACAGAGTATAAAGCAAAACAATTTTGCTCTATTATCAAATGATGCACCAAGGAGTGCAATCTTGACAACAATGGTGAATGGTGGTTATCAACTTGCACAAAACGGAACACAGATATGCCAACTTTGTAATTTACTCTTCAAAACTCCAATCAATGCCCAATTTGGAAAAAAATTTATAATTCTAGTTCAGAATGTACCCTCCTAAAATCATGTTAAAATTCCAAAGGAATCGGAAGTTATGCAAATGTGTATGGTCCTGCCTAGAAAGGCACCCGTGAGAGTTTTCGAACAAAAATCGAAAAATCACAACTTTCGTGTCTTTGAACCAAAATGCCAAAATTGACCCATAAAATCTTTGAAAAGTGAATAAGCAACCCTCCAAACTTCAAACTCCAATTCATTCAGTAAAGAAAACCACAAATAAAACTTACAAGCTAATCCAAAGGATGTTATGTTGGCAACCTTTGACTTCAATGGATTTTTGTACAAAGATCCCTTCACCTTGCTTCAAAACACGTCTTCTAATCCTCCACCCTAGATATCACCTCTAGAAAGAGTTGATTGGAAGATTAGTATAAGAATCCTAACGTAAGACGAGCTAAGAAAGTGGTGGAATAATGGTTGACTTTACACCTCTCGGGTTTTGATGCCCAAGCAGAAGGAGTGTAAGAGATATAACGTGTAAGTGGTTGATTTAGTGATTAAATATTGATCAACCCAAGGTTTGAGAGTGAAGAGAAATGGTTGATCAACCCCTGAATGAGTTGGACCTCAAATCAGTGATTTTTGATCATCTGTAAAGTTGCAGTAGTGGTCGATCACCAACATAAGGATCATTATAGAGGTGAAGGAAATTTAGGGCGATCGATTGGATAGAGGTTTGCAATAATTTGCCTTCTTGAACAATTTCAACAATTTATGCATTTCACTTTAGGAAAGCTCCAACTTTAGAAACCCATAGCTCCTTTGTTTTAGAAGCTTGTGCTTTGAAATTTTGACAGCAACGTCCTTGATGAAACAAAAATAACTCTTCCAAAAATTATAATAAGAAACTTCATGGATTTTGAAATATATGTTGATGAAACCAATTGGTTGGAAATAGCAAATGATGACACTTGTAACTCCTTTATGGATGTCTTCGCCAATGAGACGCTTCTTGAAATTGGACACCTTTTCACACAATCTTCCTCCAAGGATTAAGAGCATGGCTGTTAGTAAGAGAACTCACTCAACTCATAAAGTAAGCTCAATCTTGTGCTGTAACACACACAAGGGAAACTTTGGTTGTAACTCACTAAAGGTTTGAAAGAGGAATCACTTCAATTTAAAAAATAAAGCAAATGGTTTTTCTATTCAATTTCAACTGCCTAAAACAATTACATAAGGTGGTTATAAATAACCAATTCCATATTAAAGAAATAGTAAATAACTAATCAAACAAACATAACTAAATCGGCTATAGTATAAGTTTGGCCAATACTTTACTTAGTAGTTACTAGGCTAACTAACTTATAAATTATTTAATTCATTCTTCCTTTTTTCTTCTCCAATTCTAGAGGTCTTTTGGCAGGTATTCCTTTTTGGTGCTCAACCACTTGGATGGTTTCTATGTATAGACTTTCTTGGTCTCCAAGTTTGGACACTTGGGCTTTGTACAATATTTACTATCTTTTTCATGGGCTTTTGACAAATCCAACAAACTCCAAAGTTAATGATCTAACCCACTCTAGAAAGCTTAGGAAGTTAGCTACTATCTTTAACAAGCACTCTTTTGATTTGACATCGTGTTGATTGCCAAAACTATCAAACACTCATCAAAGGTCAGAAAGTAGACAGTTTTGGTAAGTCCTTCCATTAATCACCCATTGTTCTTGAACTTTCACCTATGCTTTACTTTGAATGACTTCATGATATTATTTGCATCTTGATTAATGATAGAGTTAACTTGTAGTCCATCATCCTCTTAGGGTTGAAAAAGGTTCGACCTCGAATCATGTCTTGTTTTTCCATAATTGTCATAGAAACTAGGAGATTCACCATGGCCCATCAAGATTGTAATATCTTCAATGTCTTCATCATTGTAATAAGGAAACGAATCCTCTTTGATGTAGTAGGCTGATGATATTAATATTTCCATAAACCTCTTCCTACTTGAACAATAACTCGGATACTAGATTCTCATTCTTTGCCTTCAAGTTAGAAATAATGTAGACCACATTAACAATTACCATAAATATAAATTTGAGAACACCTTTAAGTATGTGTGGTCAAAGAGTAATTCCTTCATAATCTACTTTAACCACATAAGGAGATGTGTCATGGACCATGAGAGAACAAATATTGTTTGATGTAGCAAGCCAATAGTATGAAGATTTTGACAAACCACCTCCTATATTTGAACAACTACTTAGAAGTAATGTAGACACCCCTTTGTAATTCAATAACTTCCATAAATATGATCTTGAGAATACCTTTGAGTATATGTAGCCAAAGAGTAATTTTTTGGTAGCCTTCTAAGTAGTTCTTCTCCCAATATAGTTTGCTAGATTCCCACCATGAGCTTTCCTTATTAATGATTTTTGAATTCCATGAATTGGTATACCAAGTTTTCCATCCTTGAAAACAAAACCTTTGACTCAAAGTATTGGCCACTAATTTTGTCTTTCCCTTTTTGCACTTGATCATATAAGGAAAATATTATAGAAACTCATTCTTGGACAATGATGCAAATTTAGGGAAGTAGTAATTGAACCATGAGGCAAACAATCATCAAAATTAACAAAGCCATCATCATCCTTATTGCCATGAGAGCATTGCCATAGAATCAAACCCATGTCAACTATCAAAATTTTCCTGATGATGCAATATGTTCTTTTATCCCCAAAATAGCAAGTAAATCCATCACCAAGATTGAATGAGATCAATAGCAATTCTTTTTTCCTACGCATGCTAATAATGCCATCCAAATTTGAGTTTCCAATATAATTTAAGAGAGCATCCTTATCATAGAAATATAGACACAAATCAATATCATCATGAGATAGTAAAGTCTTCTTTTCGATGTAATATGCTCTTCTAGTCTCAAAATATTAATCAAATCCAACACCAAGACTCATTAACACTAAGAAGAATCCACTAAGCATAACCATAAAGGAACTTTCACCAGAATTAAGGAGAATAATATTACCATCAAGATTTCCATATCCAAATACCATGCCAATAATATAAGAAGCTTTAATCCATCCAACTCTAAAGATCCAAGAAATTAAGTTATCTAATGGCAAACATCTCTTTATTTTAAGCATAGTAGTTTCAAACCGATTTCCCTTTAATGTTTTATGGCCTATTATCACTTGCTTTGGTTGAAGTGGAGCTAACTTGTTCATCCTTCCACTATCTTTGAATGGATAGTAATTAGAAAGGAAAGTAGAGTATCCATAACGCATAGGCCTTCTATCATGTAGCCATGGTAATTTCTAAAGAAAACAATTTGTACTTATTGGTGACATATCACAAAATACTATGTTAGCTAAACTTCCATTAGAAAAATCAACCAAAGTTTGATTTACCTTGATGTCTTCTTTATCATTCAACCAACTAAAACTTTCCTTAAAATCCATGGAAGACATATTGGTGCAAGCTCTTTCATATTTGATTAAAGAACATACCATTCTCTTGCTTAAACATTTACTATGACAATTTTCGTCCTTATCAATATGCCACCATAGTTTTTAAGGGATTCCATGCATTAATACCTCCAAGCAAATCGCCTTAACCAAAATGAAAGAGCAAATCCCCATAACCCATGTTAGCACAAATTTCATATTTAATGAATAAAGAGCAAACCTTATTCTTGTTGGAGCCATGGATATGAAAATTTTGTTCCTCTTGTATTATTGTCATTAAGGAGTCAACTTGGTCTTCCATAGTTTTTGCTTCGGGTGCTTGTCCTTTGAGACAACTTTTCTCATCTATTTGAGACTTCAAAGATAGTGATGGCCCTTCTTGAGGTATCATAACATCTTCTTCATTTTTCTCAAGAGCACCTTCTAATACCTCATCATGGTCTTGCGCTTGTAAAGTGAGAGTGCTTGTAGAACTTGATTTCAATTTTTCAAATTTTTTGACTTTCTTTTCAAAGGTGGCATTCCATTTATCGAGTTGAGCTTGCTTACTTTTGGAAATTCTCTTTAAATCCCTGGTTGGTGGTGGTGCAAATGGAGCAAATTTTCTCCTCAAAAATTATTTCATCAAATGCTACGTGTTGATGTCTTTTCTTCCATCCATCCTTTAGTAATTTATAAAATCATCCCACCAAAAATAATCTCTTCTTTTAAAACTTGAAGAAATAAGTTTCACCATGGTCTTCTCCAAAAAAAAAGAACTTTAAACAATTTCTTCGATCTCAGCTTCCCAATCCAAATAGTCTTCTTCATATATTGACCTTCTAAAATTAGGAATACATGATTGTAACTCCTCCTCGCCTGTAATGTGATTGCTACCCCTCATCATGATGCTGAAGGAAAAGGATAAAAAATTTAGAGGAAATTTAGCTCTAATTCCAAATGATGCTCCAGCGGAAGGAGGCTAAGAAATATAACTTGTAACCAGTTGATTTGGTGATGAAATGTTGATCGACCCAAGGTTAGGGAGTATGGAGAACAGTTGATCAATATGTGATTTTTGATCATCCGCAAAGTTGTGGTAGCATGGGCTGTCAATCAGCAACATAAAGAACCATTACAGAGGTGAAGGAAATTAAGGGCAGTCCATCGAATGGAGGTTTACAGTTGATCACCTTCTTGGATAGTTTCAAAAAATTTTGCAATTCACTTTAGAAAAGTTTCAAATTTAGAAACCCTTAATTCCCTTGTTTTAGAAGATTTTGCTCTAAAGTTTTCATAGAAACTCCATTGATGAATCAAGAATAACTCTTCCAAAATTTAGAATAAGAAACTTCATGGATTTGGAAATATAGTTTGAAGAAGCTAATTGGATGAAAATAGCAAGTGGTAACACTTGTAACTCCATAATGGATGTCTTCACCAATGAGACTCTTCCTAAATGTTAAACACCTCTTCACACACTTTTCCTCCAAGGATTAAGAGCATGGATTTAAATAAGAGAATTCACTTAACTCACAAAGTAAGCTTAATCTTGTGATGTAACACACACAAAGGAAACTTTGGACGAAACTCAACAAATGTTTGAAATAGTAAATAACTAATTAAGCATACATAACTAAATTAACTGTAGTATAAGCTTAGTCGATACTTTACTTAGTAGTTACTTGACTAATTAACTTATAAATTATTTTATTCATTCTTCCTTTCTTCTTCTCCAAGTTTTGAGGTCTTTTGGCAACTATTCTTTCTTGGTGATTGGCCCCTTGAATGGTTTCCATGTATATAGACTTCCTTGGTCTCTAAGCTTGGATACTTGGGCTTTGCACAATATTTGCTCTCTTTTTTTTTTGGGGCGTTTGATAAAGCAAACAGACTCTAAATTTAACCATCTAATCCATTCTCGAAAGCTTATGAAGTTAGCTACAATCTTCATGAAGCCCTCTTTTTGATATGACATTGTTCTAAATGCCAAAACCACAAACACTCATTGACAGTTAGAAAGTAGACATTTTTGATAAGTCCTTCCATTAATCTCATATTGTTCTTGAACTTCCACTTATACTTGACCTTGAATAACTCCGTGATATTATTTGCAGCTTGATTAATGATAAAGTGGACTCATAATCCATCAGGTTTTGCCCTAGAAGATGGGTGCCTAGTGCGAGAGTGAACTTCAACACCAAAAGGTAAGCTTTAGATGAATAAAATCTCAATTAGGTTTAGAAAAACCTTAAGAGAGTACAAATACCCCAAGATTTGCCCTAAAGAGATAATTATGAAAGTGTCCTAAAAAAGAAACAACGCAAGAGGAGTTTCGGCTAACATACCTAGCGAGAACACCAAACATGAACATTATCCAAAATAACAATAATACAACTCAAAATAAAACCATATGCTAATATATCATCCACCAATAAATAATAAAGCATAGAATTAGATTGTTATTGCATATCTTCAACTGCTACCCTCCTTAGGCACGATATTGGAACTGCCATCTTGCTTCTTGAATGAAGTTGTAACTGAATATTACGTATGGAAACTCCAAGTGAGGAGTTTCTTTCGTCTTTCTTTGTCCTCATGGTTTGGCTCATCATCAAGGTCCTCAAGTGTAACTCTACCTACAAAATAAAAATTGGTAAAGAGTTAATAATCTTCTTGGCCCGGGCTCTAGCAATTGGGTCTTGTGGTGCATCATATGGAATGAGTTAAATAAAATGATAAGAGGTTTTGAGTGTTTTAAATTCCATATATGATAAATGAGAAGCATGAAATGGTTTTCAAGAACATGAGAAAATTAGTTTTTAGCATGCATTGCTTTTAATATTAACTTCCCTACTGAGTTTGTCACTCACCTCTTAGACTTTATTTTTCCTAGGTTAGGTTGTAAGCTCAGTGCATGGGATTTACATGTGTCATCGTGGAGCGTTGCCAGTACCCCTTTGGTGGGTGTATTGATCTTCTCCAAGATCAGTGGAGGTTCATCAATCAAAATCCCTTAGTCTCTGGTACATTTGGGATTTGTTATATTGTGGGTGTTGTAGATTTAATTCCTGCACAATACATTTCTTTATTTATACTAACATGTCTCTAGCTTATCACTCTGTAGGTCACAACCCATGTCATTTGCATTTGGTCTTAATTTTTATGTTAAGACTTCTCCCTCTTTTATGCCTTGGGGTAGGTAACTAGGTCCTCTATGAGGATCGGGTTGCCTGACTTGCCAATTCTGTTAGGCTTGTCTCGGGGTCGTGATAGAATTTTATGTTATCAAAGCACAAGGTTCCGCTTGTCTTAGGAGTGATCACACGAGTCAAGATGTTGGTAGGAAGGCATCTTGGTGTCGTTTGCTAGATGTTGACCTATCTTTTCCAATCCACGTGAGTGTTGGGTATGCTTCGTGGATCTTCAGAGAAATTCTTTTGGATTATGAGTAATGAACTTGCCTTGGTTCCTTCTTGTGTGTTGGCCTGTATGGTTTGAAACTCAAATCTTTTGCCCTTGGATGTTATTAGTGTCTCAGTTCCTTGTGGGTTTCTGACCTTGTATTATTTTTTTGGAACTCCTTAGTCTAGGTTGGTACTTCGGTTCGTATATTTTGAATCGATTACATGTAGTATCCATTCTCTTGGTTCAGATAACTGATGGTTAAAGTCTCTAAACAAGCCTTATTCTTGTGCTTTCGTGAGTTAGTGTAGACCTCTGCATAAGTTGTTAGAAATACTTAGTCTGTGAACTATAGTCATTCGATGCATTTTTTGGAGACTACAGGGGAGGCTTCCTTGATTGAGGCTCATTTTGTTTCCACTTAGAAATAAATTGTGTTGTCATTATGATCGGGCACTTGTTTTCTACGATGGTCTCATCCGTTTAGGAAGTTGGATTTTGACTATTAGGACAGCAATGCTTTTGGTTAGTTAGAATTCAAGTGTCCTGGAATCATTCCCTAGTTTTTGTCTTGCCTTGAGGTTCTTAGGTCATGGATATGTCAAAGGATCTTAGTGTCTTGATCCTTGCAACTGCTCGTTTTGTTGAAAGAACGTTTGATTTTTGTGATTGCCTTCTATCATTCCCATTGTTTCATCTCTAGTGTCAGTTGTATTGATGGTTTGTGAGAACCCCACGGATATTTGACATTGCTGCTTCTTGCGTGAAAAGCCTTTCTGGTGCTGTAAATTTCCACTTGTTTGAGTTCAAGTCAATTTTCTGCATTATGAACCATTCATCTGCTAGGACAGTTTGTTTCAGATTCACTTTTTTATGGATGGTTCAGTCATGCTCATCCTTTGTGATCTTCGCACTTCTCTAGTATGGGAAGTCGGACGTATGGGACGGTGATGTGCTCAAACGTATTATGAATCACTTGTCTTGAAACTATTTTCCTTGGCTCCTTTGTCATATCTTAGGATTTCTATGCCTTGGTATGTGAGGATCATAGTGGTTCAATCCCACTCCTTGTTGATTTATTCAAGGAGACTATTCAATTCAATTAGATCGTGTCCTTTTGTCTATGGTGCTCTTTCCTTGTCTTGAGTTCATCAGTGTGCTTAGGAAACCCGTTGATACTCGACACAGTTGTTTTTCCTGTTGAGATCCTTTGGGCATTCATGGGTCTCAAGTCTATTCAATCAACATCAGTATTTTGTACTCAGAGTCATTCCTTCAATAGGACAGTGTGTTCTGGATCCTTCCAAGATCTCTCAAAGAGTGAGTTTAGTTGTTGTGGCCCTCACTTGGTGAGGTCTCATGCTTCGTTGGAAAGTGGAATGTTGTTTTCTTTCCTCTGGGTTCCAAATCGTGTCAGTTGCTTCCCATCTTAAGAGTTGTGTGGTGTTCATTGGAGTTGAAGCTGGGTGGCAATTTCCATTGGTCAATTGAGTGGGTATTACTGCTGGCCTAGGTTCCATGTTGTCAGTGCACTAGGAACATGAGTTGCACTTCCCAATGAACTAGCTGACATGTCCCTCCACTAGGAAATTTGGTTTTCTTATGGCTTACTTTCGACCTCTGTGTTGACCTTGTCCATGTTGTTCGGGAGGTCTGTGTTATATTTGGGAAATCTGATATTCTAGTCGTAAGAGTTATTTCTTGTGAGGATTGTTCATGTGTTGGCAACCTTGTGGTTGGCGCTTTGTTTTGCTCATTCCTGATAAAACCCCTGTGTTATGACAGGTGGTGGTGTCCCTTAATGCTTTGTTTTGTTTCCTGTCAAAGCTTGTCACTTCTCCATGGGGATTAGGTGTGCCTTCCCTATGAGAGTGGTTTCTTTGAGAGTGGTTTCCTTGGCTGTTTGATAAGCTTTGTTGCTTGTCCTTGTAGTTTTCAACAATTGTTCTAATGTTGCCAGCTATTGTTTGTTGGGCATTTCTTGGTATCAACTTCACATTTTTGTTCTAGGATTGGGCATTTTGTCTTTTTAGTCTTACCCTTTGATTTGATCATTGGCCGGTAGCCTTCGTGTTTCATGTCATTGTCCTGAAGCTGATGTTCGTTAATTCACCATTGTTTTGATGTAATTTCCTATTCGAGATTTGGTTGTTTCTCATTCTAGTCTTACCTCTTGCGTTTGACCCATTCATTTGTTTTGTTGATGCCATTTTTGGATTCTAGACTTGATGTGTCTCGTCTAAAGTCTTAGTTAAATCCTCTAGAGTTGCATGAGCTGGGTAGCAGTAGATATCTAGAACCGTGCTAGAATTCTTGGATTTCTAATCTCTGCTGACTGTTAGGTCCTTTATAAGGTCCACATCAGTTCGTTGTTGTGAGAGCATCGGTAACAAGTTGAGCGACCTTGCTTGTCTCTTGTTAGGTAGCGCGGGTTCTTCTTTTGGAGATCATTTTGTCTATCGAATGATCAATCAAGTCATTCTTTTCATTTATATTCAAGTGGACTTTCCTTGCCCTTCTGGAATTGTAAGCTTATCGTGAACTGGGCTCATTTCATGATGGTTCCTTTCAGTGTCAATTTTGGACACGTTTTTGAGTTTTTGTCCTACTCTAGGCTTGAGGGAAGCCCTAGACATAGACAATCAAGTTCTTCTTGGGAGATTCTCTTAGTTTATGTGTTTTAGGTATCACACTGAGTAGAGAGTTTTTTAGGAATTTGTCTTTTGGTTTGTTTTAAATTTTAGGATGAAATTTCATTTAAGGTGGTGAAGATGTAAAATTCGTGATTTTTCATGATTTTAAAATTCCACGTGTAAGTTTTTGTGAAATTTTAAGTCTAGTTTTGAAGAGTTGACCCATTTTGTAGTGTAGCGACCTCGTGTGTGTTTTTTAGTCAAACGATTGAATTGGGTTTTACTGAGTGGTATTATAACGACCCAGTTTTTCTTATGTTTAAAAAATCACGTAAAATTTAAAAATTTTCTTTTTATAAAAACGTCAGAATATTTTTCTTTTATAAAACTCGATCATTAAAACTCTTCACTTAAAACATTTATCAATTTCGGCGGAAGTAATAAAATCCTTTTATGAAACGCAACGAAATTAAAACAAAACATTAAAGAATATTAATTAATTTACAAACCCTTTTACAAATAATTTCCATTTAAATCTTTAGCTCAGCCAGCCACAAGATCCACCTGTGTAAATCCTTCATCTACTGCCTTGACCTATTCTCCTGTTTCTCGTATATACCATCATCAACAAGACTTAAACTAATGAGTCTAATGTTTAGTAAGTGATATAAAATAAATTGTAAAGATTCACGGGCTATGTTGCTCTTAAAACCATATGCGTTTTTCATTTTCTATTTTCTTTATATGTTCTTTTTCTTTAACATTTTTGTCTCTTTTCTGTTTATGTAACATCTGATATAGCAGCAATGACATAGTCTAAAAACCTGCTAACCATTGGCTTGTCTATCCCGGCATAGTCTAGGGATCTTGCAACTAGTATATACTATCTGCCTTTCTACTTTACTATTCCATTAGTAACCATAGAATAGGCCTTATATTTTGCTAGTGTCAAATTTAACTTAAAATCTTCACATATGCTATCTCCTTGTTGGGCCTCTTTAATTTGCTCCATTATAAAAGGCTTTAGTGCTAATTTCGATAAGATAACATATAGTTGAGTTGAAACTAGTTGTACGTCCAACTCTCGAATGTCTTTTTGAAGTCTCACTAGCATTTCGTTGCATACAATACTTTTAACAGCAAGCTTCTGGCTTAGAGCATCAACTACAATGTTTACCTTATCGAGATGTTACTTGATCTTGCAATTGTAGTCCTTTACAAATTCTAACCATGGTTGTTGTCTCATGTTAAGTTCCTTTTGTGTGAAGATATATTTGATACTCTTATGATCCGTGTAGATCTCACATCATTGTCCATAAAGATAATGTCTCCAAATCTTAAGCATAAATACCATAGCAGCAAGCTCCAAATCGTGTGTGGGATAATTAGCTTCAAGAGGTTTGAGCTGCCTTAAAGTGTACACAAGCATCTTGCCATTCAGTATGAGTACTCTACCAAGTCCGTTCTTAGATGCATCGTAGTAAATGCTAAAACTGCCTTCAAACACAGGCAGAGCCAATACAAGTGCTAACATTAGTCGGTGTTTCAACTATTGGAAACTTTCTTCACATTCATTAGTCCACCAAAATCTTATGTTCTTCTTCGTCAAACTAGTGAGAGGTAGTACACTCTTGGAGAATCCATCAATTAAAAGTTTATAATATCCGGCCAGTCCATGGAAACTTCTCACATTGCCTTTATTCTATGGTTGCGTCCAATCTACAACTGCTTGTATTTTTGCTGGGTCAACAGCAATACCATCCTTAGTAATTATATGTCCAAGGAAACTGACTTTATTTAACCAGAACTCACATTTGGAAATTTTGGCAGATAACTGATGTTGTTCAAGGATAGATAAAGCAATCTTAAAATGTTCATGGTGTTCTTCTTCAAACTGAGAATAGATTAGGATATCGTCAATGAAAAATATAATAAACTTATCTAAATAATCTCTAAAGATCTAGTTCATTAAATTCATAAAGGCTATAAGAGCTTAATCTAAATGACATTATGAGAAATTCATAATGTCCATATCTTGTCCAGAATGCTATTTTTGGAATATCCTCAAGCTTAACCTTTAAATGATAATACCCGGAATGAAGATCAATATTTGAAAAGACACTTGCACCTTGCAATTGGTTGAATAAATCATCAATTTGGAGCAACATATATTTATTCTTAATTGTAACCTTATTTAATTCTCGATAATCAATGCACATCATTAAAGATCCATCTTTCTTCTCTACAAACAGGACTGTAGCTCCCCAAGGTGAGAAGTTTGGATGAATAAAACCTTTGTTGATTAATTCTTCCAACTGAATTTTTCACTCACGAAGTTCCGCCGGTGCCATGCAATATGGGTTCTTAGAAATGGGTTCCATACCAGGGTGTAGATCGATCATAAATTCAATCTCTTAATTCGATGATAATCTAGGAAGATCATCAAGAAAAACACCCAAAAAATCCCAGACTACAACAACTTCATCCAATTTTACACTTGGAGTCACCGTAGAGTCCACTACGTTTATTAGGAATCCTTTACACCATCTTTTTATTAGTTTATCAGCTTTGAGTACAGATATAACTGTGAACTTACCCTTGTCTTTAGTTCCTTGGAAAGTGTGTGGTTTGCCATTAAGAGAGCAAAAGCGTACTTCTTTCTTCTTATAGTTGATAACCGCTTGATGTTGTGATAGCCAATCCATGCCTAGGATGATGGCATATCCTTTTAGATCCATAACAATCAAATCAGCAAGAAATGAGTGGCCACAAATTTTAACTTCTTATGTTTTTAGAGAATGCCAATTGCCAACATATAGTCGACAGAGGGTAAATGCACCCTACGCTCACAATTCGTAAGATTCAAAAAGCAATTTATTTTTGCAATGATTTTTGTTGAAATAAACGAATGGGTAGCACCCAAATCAAATAAGATATACACGGCACTACCATTCATAGAAACAGTACTTGAAAAGATTTAGAAAATGTCTTGATTTAATCATTTTAAAGGTATCACAAATAGTACAATAAAGCCATATGAAACATAGACTCATAAAAACTCATGTGTACCTGACACTACATCCGGTAGTTTTCCTCCTTCCTTATTTCCCTCTTCTAAATAGTTGACAAGCTCAAATCATTGATCTAATGTAAAAGCTAGCTCAAAAACTTGACAACTTGGAATCAAATTGTGCATGCACTTTACCTTTTTATGCACAAGACCATGTAGAGGTGGAAAATGTTCCTTGAATATTTTTCTTACATTTTGACATACAAAAAAGAGGAAACAAGCAATAGAGTTAATGCTATCTCAAAGATATATGATGCACCATAGAGCCCAGTTACTAGAGTGTAGGCCAAGAAGATCAATAATCATTTAATGAGATATTATTTTGCAAGTGGCATCACATAAGAGGGACTTGAAGAGGAGTCTACCCATGAAGATAAAGAGAGGTCAAAACATCTCCTCACTTGATGTGCCCTTGCACACACCCGGTTAGCAAGTACACCCAAGGACAACTTTGAAGACCATATTGCTGAGACTTAAGGAGGTTCACAAGCTGAAGATATGTTCCTCCAGTAATTTGACATGTTTTACTAAATTATTGGATTTTGGATGTATTTTGGTTGGCATTATGGTTGTTTGGCTTTTAGGCAATTGGTGTGCTCGGCTAATGTGCTAGCCAAGCACTCATACTGAAATTTTTCCTCTTAATTTTTGTAATTTTTATTTAGGGCCACTCTTAACGAAGTATATAAACCTCTTTAAAGCTGTCTTCATGGACTACTTGGAATTTAATCAGCAGTTATAGCTCATTTTTTGTGACTTTCTCTCTAAAACCCTTGGCTTACATTTCTAGGGCAACACCCGAGAATTTGTAAAAAAAAATTGCCTCACTCGAATTATTGCTTGGTCTTTGAGTGAGACTCTTATACTAAACCCTCCATCAACTCATCTAGAGGTGGTTTTCAGCATGAGGATTTAGAATACCAATGTGAAGCAAGGTGGAGAGATCTCTTGGATAAGGGATCCATGGAAGTCAAGATTAACTAGTTTAACTAATCTTGGACCAGCTTGTAGGTTCGGGTATTTTCTTATTTTTGTATTTGAATTGGATTATGGAATTCTAGAGTTTGTTTTGTTACTAGATAAAGAAAGAGTGCTTAAATTGTGGTGTTATTTGGGTCAAAATCGTAGCTTTTGTGTAGACTTCTTTGGATGTTTAAAACAACCCCCATTGGCACCCTTTCGGGTAGTATAGTTCTATTAGCATAACTTTTGCATTGTAACGAGTTTGATTATGATTTTTGGAGGAGCCTTTCTACTCTTTTATTTGCACTTGCCCTCTAGTTTGTGCATCATTTAGATATCGGGAGTGAAAGTTATTGACGATTCATTTTTGGTGTCCAGTTTTGGTGCAAACTGATAACCACTCATTTCCCCCATTATTGGCCATTGGCACCCCTTGGTGCGTCAAGGTATGTGTCATTAAATAAATTGATTATTTGGATTCTTGGAATTGGATGGATTAAAGAAAATAAGGATGTTGGGGCTTATTTGGAAATTTGTGATGACAATTTCGATCATGTGACTAAGGATGAATTCTTTATTTACCATGGAAGTTCATTTGAGGATAACAACTCATGCATGATTAGTTTTTATGTTAAAGAGTTGTTGAACCGAAAGTTTCTTGGTGGTTATTTGTGGAATAAAAAGAAAAATTCGAAATTGATGAAGCTTCTGAATTTTATTGATGATTGTATGGATATGGCTCATTGGTAAGACATTTGTGGCTTTAAAGATGAGGATGGTATCGTTAATCTAGATGCATGCTTGTTGAATAGTATCATACACTATTTAACTATATGTGCATCGATGATGTTTGTTGATGAATTGTCGAAGATAGCCTACATTTTGTCAAATTCTATGGCAAGGAATGTGCAACAACTAAGTTATTGTCTAATGATATGGAGTTTCTAGAACATTACCCTTACATGATCTTATACAAAAAAAAGTGATTGAAAAATTGTGGTCGATGCACTTTCACAAAGGTATACTCTTCTATCCGAGCTAAAGGCTAGAATTTTTTATTTTGATTGGATAAAGGAGATTTACGTAGAGGATAAAGAATTTGTTTATTGGTATCAAAATTGTAGAATGAAGTTTGATGGTGGTATCATAAAATAGATGGTTATCTTTTCAAGGGAGAACTATTAAGAACCATTGTTAGCAAGCAATTAACCAATTGGGACTTACAACTCCCTTATGTGGAATTTTCCTACAACCAAAGCGTTCATAGTACTACTCAACAAACTTTTTTGAAGTTGTTTATAGTTTTGATTCTCTTACTCCTATGGATCTCATTACTTTACCAATTTATGGATTAAACAATAAGGAAGGACAAAACAATATTTAACAAGTTAAGACAATGCTTGTGAAAGTGAAGAATAGAAAAATAATGAAATTTATGCCAAGCAAGCCAACAAAAAGACAAAATCGATGGTTTTTATAGAATGAGACTTAGTTTGGTTACATTTAAGGAGTGATAGATTTCGTAAACAAAGGAAGTCTAAACTTATTGCTAGAGCCTAGGGGCCATTAAAGATTACAGCAAATATCAGTGACAAAGCATATAAACTTGATTTACCGAATGAGTATGGATTTTCATTACATTCAATGTTCAAGATCTATTTCCTTATTTAGGGGATGAAGAAACCAAAGGAAAAATTAAACTACAAGATTTGAGGACAAATCCTCTTCAACCCTAAGAGGATGATGTACCAAGATTCCCTTTACCACAATCGAGCACGAAGATTCTTTGACAATATTTGTAGTGCTTATTTTATAGGTGTACAAAAGGGAAAGAGGATGAATTGCACTCATCAATCATCCAAATATACCATGGTGTTATTCAAGATAATGCATAAGTAGAAAAGCAAGCATAAAATTAAGAGCCTTATGGTAAAATGTAAAATCGGTGATCTAACCCTTGAGGGTTATTTGGCAGATTTAACAACCTTAACTATTTTATATCAAAACACATTCTTCATAAATATTGTAGCTGGAATCTCAAGCTTTTCTATAATAGGGTGTTTTGTTTAATTTGGAGATTTTTTGCTATGCCAAATGTTTCCCAAACAGAGAGTTATGTTTCTACCAAGTAAGCTCATTCTTTATTACTCAGAATTTAATGTTCCATAATAAATTCTTACAAGATCTCAATCATAGAGGCTTTCAAATTTTTATTCGGTTTGTTATTTTTCAAATTCAAAGATACAAGATGAGTTAAAAAGCACACTTAATGAAATGGATCAAGAAATACCAAAACATATGCTTACTTGGCAAAATTGATGAGGAAAGGCCAAGATGGAGGAATGAGGATGCCTCGAAGATTTGAATTTGAGTGAAGTTCAAATCTGATTAAGTTTTTGATAGCTTTTAAGCTTTTTTTTTAAATTTCAAATAGATAGAATATAGAAATCAGTTAGAAACTAGCATAAATTGATCATAATTCCAGTTTAATTGCTTTTCCTTTTATTTTGGCTTATTTATACCACCATTAAGACTTAATGAAAGTTTAATTTTGGATGAATTAAAACTTCTTTTAGTCTTGGCTAGCCTTGATTTCACATGGATTGATTTGGGTCCTTTTGATTGTCAAAACAGAAAGTTTGAGTGTTGTGAGTATTACTCAAACTTTGTCTTTTCATGCAATCTTTTAGCCAATTCTATTGGTGAATTTTGACCGTAAGATTGTATATGAGCTTTCATTACTTGTCGATGGAGTTCCCTTTTCATTAAATAAGAGGAAATGCTTTGGTAGAATAAAAAGGTTATAACTTTAGCAATCTTTTCCCAAGCCAACTATCACATTTGCTGGCCATTGCATTTCATTCCACATCAGCATAAGCCCCATGAAAGTGCTATGGGCATTAGGAAGTCCAAAGGGCATCTCTAGTCATTCATATAAGCCATGGTTTGTTTTGAATGTCGTCATCCATTCATCTCTTTTTTCAATCCAAATTTGGTGATAGCCACTCTTTAATCCACCTTAGAAAATATTGAAACTCCACTTACTTCATCCAACATATTCTCTAATCTCATTATAGCCTTTCTCAAGAAATTTCATCATTTATTTTTCCAACTCATTGGTCTCTTCTAGATTCATTTTGTATGTTGGTTTGTTAAAAAAAAAACCCCTGGAACCAAGTTTATTTGGTGCTTGATCCCCCTCAAAGGAGGCAAATCTTCTGGGGAAATATTTTCAAATTCTTCAATCAAACTTTTCAACTCAATTGGTACTACTCCAAGTTCTACAACCCTTTCTCTATACATCATGAGAATTAAAGGTTATTGAACACTTAAAGCTTTCTTCAAGTTTTTTTTTAGAGTAATAATGTTTCCTTTCATTTCTCCTTTTCAACTGTAGTCTTCTCATAGGTAATTTCATATAGTCTCAATAGAGCTAACTTATTGTGCCATGGAAACCTACAACTTACTACTAATTGAGTAGCTTCACTAATCATAATTTAGTGTTTATTTTGTAGGTGTTCATGGAGGGAATGATATTCAAATTATCCAATATATCCATCAAGAATCCAAATATTATCTAGAGCTATTTAAGATCAAGCATAAGTGAAAATTGAAGTACAAGTTTATAAGATTTTACTAAACATCTTGAAATTGTCTACAATCTAACCTTATAGGAGTTTTTGGCATATTTGGCAACCTTCATAATCTTATATCAAAAAGTATGCTTCATAAAAATTGTAGCTAACTTTTCAAGATTTCTGGAGTGGTGTCATGTCAAATTTGGAAATAATTTGCTATGTCAAATTTAATGTACCACAGATTCCCTCAAAACACCATCGAGCATAGAGGTTTGCTAACATTAATTTTAGTACTCTTTTATAGGTCTCCATGAGAAAGAATGTACTCTCAATGTTCTTACCATCCATGTACCACATTGTGTTGTTCAAAGAAGCATAAGTGGAAGTTCAATCACCAATTTAGTAGATATATGAAACATTGCAAAACTACCATCACAAGCTTTCTAGAATAGGATGTTTCATCAGCATTAAAGATCATTTTCTACGTCAAATAATCCTGGAACAAAGAGCTATTTTTGTTTGACACCCAATTTCTCTCAATCGGATTTAAGGACAACCAACTTGCAAAGAGGACTTCGAATTGGATCATGTTTGCTCAATTGCTTGTTCCAAGGCTTCAAGAATATTTATTTTTTATGTTTTGATTAAATTATGTTAAGTTTTATTTGGTTTAAGGACAAATCTTTGAGTCACTCGGCTAGAGCTTGTTCTATCTGAGCATGTGTCTTTGTGAGAGCATTTTGGTAAGTTGTCTCTAGGAAGCTAGCCCTAACTTTATGGGATAGTTTAAACCCTTTCTATGGTCTACCCTGGGATAGAACATTTCTAGCTAAAGAGTATCTTTTTCAAAGGTTTGGGGTGTAACACCCCGACTTTTTATCAGAATTTACTATATATAATTGGAAAATAATCTAGGGATTTTAGATTAATTGGGTAATTATCGTGGTATTACCAAGGACGTATCCGTTATATTTTAATTTACAAAAAAATTCATTGGACAATAATTAATATTAAATAAGCGAAAAATAATTAGGGATCAAGAGGTAAGGGGATGATTAATTAATTACTTAGTGTGTGATTATATTCAAATAGGGAGTAGTTATGAAATATTGGAAAATTAAAATGGTAATTGGGACAGAAAACCGTTCGAGTTGGCTTTGGTGTGGTTCAGTGTTTGTGGTGTGACCGGTTTGCTAGTTCGGTTCGGGTGGAGACAAGTGAGGGTTGGTTTTTAATTTAAAGTTTTTAAATTAAAGAAGAAATAATTAAGAAAGGGGGGATTGATTTTTTGGCCATCGGCCATTTACTGAGAGAAAGAGAGTTGATATGAACCGTTCAACAGGAGAACCAGTTCAACCTCTCTGTTCAGTTCAGAATTTAAAAGTAGAAGATTTTTTATGGCCTTTGGCAAGTTTTGCGATACAAAAACAGGGAGAAGGGGAGAGAAGAGGGAGAGGCGAGCTCGAGCTCATTCTGGCGAGCGTGTGGCTAATCAGGAGTGACAAATGGCGGAGCATGCAGCGACGAAGCGGACTCTGATAGCAGGCGAGCGAGCGACTGCAAGCGGCGAGCCTTCGTGGGTCGTGGTTAGGGCTCGCGAGTCTGAACGACGAAGCGCCAGGTCGTGCGATGGAGGCTGCCAACTGGCAATGACAAAGGCATGGCGTCGAGGAGATGGGTTGACGCCAACGTGGCATCTAGTAGAAGAGAAAGGGTGAGGCGTCGGGAGGCAGGGAAGCTAGTGGTTCAAGCTAGATCGGCCGAAGACCATGGTCCAGCTTGTGTTTCGGTTCTCTTCTCCTGGTTCTTGCTCTGCTGGAGACCAACAGTGGTAGATTGGATGCAGTGGCAGATTGGATGCAGTGGCTGGTCGGGCGTGCTGGGAGAATGTCACTCTCTGCCCCGGGGTATTGGCAGAGAGTGTCCCCTCTTTGGTGGTGATATACAGAGAAGAGACGAAGGGAGATGGGAGGCCGAGAAGGGAAGACAGAGCTGGGGGAGCTTCGGGTGAGAGAGAGAAAGTGGAGGCAGGACCCGTGTGCTCTCCTTCGCGTGGTGGAGCTGAGGGTCTGGCCTCGGATGTCTGCGATCCTCTCTGGTGTTTGGGTAAGACATCTCTTCTGTTCCTTTGTGAATTTTGGTGATAATACATGAGTATTGATGAATGAAGGATATGTTAGTTGTTGGTTGTTTTGAGCTACTTGCTGGATATGGAGATTTTCTTTGCTACTATTTACTACTTAATGTGAACTGTTGGGACTATTGTGCTTTGTTATTGGGACTGGATTGTGAATGGTTGTGTGTGACTGTTAGCTTTGTGACTGGATTTTTGGATAAGTGACGAATATGAAATTCTGACAGAAAAATCATGCTAAGTCAATTACTGTGGAACATTGCTCTTTGTTAATATATAGTGTTGAAAAAATATGTGGATGTGCTATGAATATACGCTGCAATTGGGCTGATTGTGAAATTGTGAGATCTAAGTTAAGTATTTCGCATGACAGATGGATACCTTGTTAATGGACATACTTCCTGTTGGGTTTTGTTTGGATGAGTTATGAAGCATATGTTCTGTAGTTGGATTAATTTATTAGGATAGGTTATGTTTCATTTTAGATGTTAATGAGTTCTTAGAATTTCTACATAATTAAGGATGAGAAAAAAATGAAATTAATATACGTTACTAATTTGTGAATGTATCGAAAGGAGGAGGAAAAGATAACGGTTAAGCATCGACGCACGATAAATATTTGAGGTAAGGAAAATGGGGTGCTTTGGCCATTGAGGCCCTACACCACAAGTACGGGTGTGTGAGTTTCCATTAGCTTCTTGAATGCTTGCTGTTGAAAACGTTAGCTTATTTTAGATGATTTCTTACTGTGTTTCCTTGCTGATTTCCCTTGCTTGAGACATTCTCTATGTTGATAATGTAGTTTCCCTTATTATGGTTTTGTTATTGAGCTTTGTTGTTATGTGGATAGTTCTGGCATTTCTGTTATAGTGAAACCTGTTTATCAATGTCTTGAATGGATAGAGAAGTGATGAATGAAAGTAGGACTTAACAAGTATGAATAAATAAGAGCCATGCTGAAGATGACTATGTTTCAATAGCGTTTACTTACTGATAATAGTTACTTGTGCTATATTTCCCCTTCATAACACTTGTGTTACTCTACTGTTGGTTCTGTTTCTCAATATTTAATCTCTCTATGATAAGCATAAGCCATCCATTTCTTCATTGTATATTTGTTGTCCTGTCATTTCACGTATTGCTCTACTATCACTATGGGAAATCTATGTCATATGTTAGTTAAACCCCATGCTAAGAAACTATATTAACTAGTACTTTAACTTAACTGAGATATCTAATTAGAATCATAATTGTAAATAATTAACCCTTGAGTATGTTTGACTTGCTGTAAGCATGCAAATTATTAGAATAGTCAATTGATTGAGCATGTTAATTAGAATGATTAATTAGTCTTGAACATATTTAATTAGTTGTTAATAATAGTCAATTGAGCATGTTAATGAACTAGTATACTTAATTGAAGTAATTGATTGAGCATGTTAAATAATTAGAGTAATGAACTAAACTTGAGCATGTATAAGTAACTAGCTTTATTAAGTCATTAATTAACTCATGTTAAGTATACGTATGTTGATTTATAGTTCTAGCATGAAATTAACTAAGTATGTTAATCCTTCTGTTGTTTAGATCAAATAGTGGCATGTTAATCCACCAAGGTAACTAGTTAACTTAATCATGTTAGACAACTAGACTAACATTTATTAATTGTATTTAAGCATGTTAAAGAACTTAGATAATTACGGTAACATGTTAACGAACTAGTGAACATAATTAAAGCAATCAAACTTGAGCATGTAAATCACCTAGGGTAACTAAGTAAATAATCATATTGAATAATAAATATAGGGAGCATGTAAATGGACTAGGATAATTTACATATTAATCAACAATATGCTTTCAATTCTTTTTAGAATGATATTGTTCTATTAATTCGAGCATGTTTTCTTTGTTTCAATTCATTGTACTTGTTCTCTGTGATGTGTAGTTATTTCCTTCTATTATAAGTTTTGCTTTCCTTATATGTGTGAGTTCAATTTTAGTACTTTTACTTCAATGCACATTTTAATTTCCGTTAATGCACATTATAACGTATTATGCATCATGTTAATAGAAACCAAGTCGGGGGTACTCCCTCGGGGTGGTACCCACATGCATGAGTGAGGAAAAGCACTAAGAACAAGAATGTTTTAGGATGGGTGGGACACGCCCATCACTGAAAGAATCCCTCCGACGGAATACGCCGGAAGGGCAGAAACCCTGAAGGCGGGATACGCCTAAAGGGGAGGAACCTTGAAGGCGGGATACACCGAAAAGGGGACGACCAGGGAGTTGGGGTAGATGGATAGTCCAGATCTAGCCTAGTAGCTAGGATACACCCTCACCTAGTCGGGAAAGGGACTAGCATGCGCACAAGAGGTTAGAATCCAATCAACTAGGTCATCTCAAAGGACAACCTTCAATCTCCAGCTCGAAGTACGAGTAAAGAACCAAGAACCAATTAACGTAAGAAAAGAGTTGATTTGGGTGGCCCCCATTCCAAGAAGAATTAAAGAGAGAAATGCATAATTGTTTTCCCCCGTTTCTGTACTAAGCCTTTAGGCTTACTGTTACTTGTGGTGTAGGTACAACGACGAACAGATAATAAGTAGATGTTAAACACATAATGATGCAGGAATGAATGATTTCACACGCACGAGACTCAGGCTGGCCAGGCACAGAAAAGAATGAGTAAACGATTGTAATCACATTTAATTATTGTATTGTACTCCATTGTTTAGATTTCCTTTTAAATGATTTAAATACACTTCCGCCATATTTTACAATGATTTAATTTATAACGCTTCTGCACATTTTATCAATTGGCTTTCATAACGAGTTTAAAGAAAGAGTCAGTAGCGATTCGGTTAGACGCACTCTGATACATCTTGTTTCAAAAACAAAGAAATTTCAAATTTTACGCATGTTAACGATTTACGAAAATCCAGGTCGTTACATGGGGTTCCCTCCATTTGGCCATCTCCTTTTGGTGTTCAACCGATTGTGTTTTGGTGTAAAAATTGGATCTTCTTGTTTGTGAGTTTTAGGTGATTTCTCTTATTGTTATATAATTCTCTACCTTCTTCTATAGAGGAAGACATCCCCAGTAAAGGTGTAGAAAACTTGCAAAGAACCAAGTTGGAGAGTTTCCATCCAAGGAAACCATTGAAGTTAATAAGCGGTTGAGGTGCCTATTCGGACCATCTTTCCCCCTAAAGGTGGTGCATCAAAATTGGCCCTAAACAGAGGGCTAAATTATACTCGATGCCCAAGTCAAAGTAGAAGTATGATTTGGGAGGTCTGGCCAAAGATGTTACTAGGTTTCAAGCCCACGAGTTGGTGGCCTAATTTTCATGCTAAAATAGCGTTCAAGATTAGCCAATGCATGTTTAAAAGGGGTTTTTGCATGTTTACACATGTTGTAACGACCTAGTTTTTCGTAAATCCTTTAAAACGCATGAAAATTTGAAATTTTTCTTTTTAGAACAAGTCAGAGCGTGCCTAAATCGAACTGCTACTAACTGTTCGTAAAACTTGTTATAAAATATCGTTAATAAAACTATGCTGAAGCGTTTTAGAAATTGTTTACATAAATCTTGCGGAAGCGTTTAAATAAAACCATTGATACAAAATATTGTGGAAGCGTAAATAAATAGTTTAAGGAAGAATTTCTAAACAATTGAAATACTACCTTAAATAAGTAAAGTTGACAATTAAATATAATTTGGAAAACTTAATTTAATTACTTTATTTCTCTTTTACCTTTTTTATTGCCTGGCCAACAACGATCTTCCTCGCGCATGCAAATCTCTCATCCTCTGCCTTTATTATTTGTTCTTCATCTTTCGCATTTACTCCAAATGTCTGTGCATTTCTTTTCGCATACAGGTATCTAGACCTACACCACAAGTAAACTGTAAGCCCGAGGGCTTCTAAGGGAAAGGTTTATGCAATGCATGATATGCCTCTCTTTAGTCCTTTTTGGATTGGGGGCCACCCAAAGCAATCCTTTCGTTACATCATTCGTTCGTTTATTACTTTATGTTCATTCATTAGTTACTCGTACATCGAGCTAGAGATTGAAGAGGTCATAGGGATGGAATAGTTAACCGAACCTAACCTTGTACTTGTAACTAGGTCCCCTCTACCGACGAGGTAGGGGGCTTTGCCCAGTTGCAGACTAGGCTCGCTACCCATCTGCCCCCCAACTCCCATTTCATTCATTTTCTTAACATTTTACCTCACTCATGCATGATCGATTACCACCCAGTGGCACTCCCTACTGATTTCTATTAACATGATGCGTGATTATACATTCTCAACCTAACATAAAGCAAGAGGACATAACAATTAACATAACAATTAATAGCAGAGCATTAACTGAAAGTGCACATAAGGAAAGTAAATAACGACTATTGAGTCCAAAAGCAAGAGCAATTAACATATTGAATTGAAGACAGCGAATGGACATTTAAAAAGGCGATAAAATCAACTATACAATGAATTACAATTAATTAAACATGTTTGTTAAACTAAGCTAGACTAAACATGCTCAATAAGTATTCACACCCATTATTTAGTTAATAGATCTAGTTAATTGACATGCTATTCACAATTATTATTCTAAGTATTTACAACTAGTAGTCTAATGGGTTAAACATACTTTGTTAATTAATAGCTCTTGGTTAATTAACATGCTCAAGAATATTAATTAGCCAACTCGTTAAGTACACTAATTACATGCTACAATTATTACTATAATCCTAATTAATTACATGCTCATCCTAATTAATTATATGCTCGAATCTATTTCGTTACTCTAACTAATTCTCATGCTCAACTAAGTGTCAATTAGTTAATTAACATGCTTAGCCTAGTTAATTACTCTAAGTATTGAGTTAATTAAGTTAACGATGATCAATTTAGACAACTAGCCAATTAATTAAACCAGTTAACTACGCATGCATCAAGGCTAAGTGATTATTCGAGTCAAGTTAATTTAATCTAATCTAATTAGATTAACATGATCTAGGGGAAATCATAATTATAGTCAATCAAACATGCTTACATAGAGAAATTTAACTAAAAACAAGTAAGGGAATGAGGAAATAGAATAAAATCGACATAAGGGAAATAAGTTCATTCACGCCATTCACACTTATCTCATCCTCATATCTCTTTAGTTTATCATTCACAATTTCAACACAACCCATACTATACTTCACAACAATTTCATTAACCACATGGCATCTACAAGTCACAGATCATAGCACTAATATATATAACAGGGCAATAAAACAACGTAGAGCAATAAACAAAGGGACAACATATCATTCAGAGGATTATCAACAATTTCTACATATATTCACAGTAAAGAAACGCTCAAACAAATCAACAAACATCTACCCTATACTTATGGGTAGGGCTTAGACAGCCGACACACTCGTTCCTTACCAATTGATGAAACTAAACTCACAGACAGCCAATTCCTCACCCACGGACAGTGGCACTCCTAGCCACGGTTTACTCACAGCAGCTGGAGTTTCACAGCAACTCACTCACCTCACACACAGCACTCACGTAACACTTAGCACACAATTTCTCTCTCACTCGGAGCTCACTCTCGAACACTCACTCCATCGCAAGCCTCCTCCCTCACTCTCTAGACTTCTCCTACACAGTAAGAAAATGAATTGAAGAAGAAGGGGAAAGGAAAACTTTACCTGGAAGGAAGAGGGAGACATCCATAAGTGTAGGGATGGCCTGAGGGATGGCTGGAATTGCAGGATATGGGCAAAGGAATGGCGAATGTGTGGTCTCCAACAGAGCACGCATCAAAAGAGGAGAAAACCGAAGCACCGATTCAGCAGACCCACCAAGATGCCCAGCGACACGACCCGCCAAGATGCCCTGCGACCCGAGGTGTCGATTGCCCAACGCCTCGCCCTGCACCACTCCCACACCATCGCCAAACCATCACCGACACCATCCAGTCGTCATCGGCTGCCAAATCAATAGAGCATTGCTGCTCATCACAACCCTACTCCAAACCCAGTGACCTGAGAACACACCGCATCACCTGGCGAAGCCCGATGCTTCAATCACTGCCGCATGCCAGAACTCGCCCACGTCGCCATCTTTGTCGTCGCTCGTCGCTCATCGCCTGTCCCCGTCGCTCTCTTCTCTCCCTGTAATACCCCAGATTTTTATATAGGAATTTATTAAAAATAATTGGAAATTAATTAGGGGTATTTGGAATTATCATATATTTATCGAGGTCTTACCGAGGATGTAACCGTTAGGTTATAATTTAAGAGAATTTATTAGAGGTTTAACTGATGAAAATTCATTTGGGAAATGGATTTAAGGAATTTAAATTGGATCTGTGGTAATCCTTTAACGCATTTAGAATAAATCGAGGGTTACAAATTGGGTCTATTAATACGCGGTATGAATATTTAACACTTAATATATATTTTTAATGTTAAGTAATTAAGATTTAAAATGATATTAAAAATAAAAGAAAAGAAATTATGGAAAGGAGTGAGGTGGACCGGTTCATTTGCGTGAATCGGTCAGGGTGAAGTAAAATGGCCTTCGGCCTTTGCGAAAAAGAAAGAGAAGAACAAGAGGGAGGGAGAGAGAGCTAGGAGTCGCGAGATGGAAGATCGATCGGGAGACGGAGAGGAATTCGTGATAGGGGACACAACGACAGCGAGCTTGAGTCTGATGATCGAGCGATTGGCAAAGGTTGAACGTTGGGCTTCACGGGGAACTTGTGTCGTCAATTTTGGCATCGGATCGTCAGTTTTGGGCGTCGGGATGCAAAGAGTGGCGATGCTCTGTTGTTTTCCGGTGATGCTCGGCGATGGAATGGCGACGGTGGCAGCACGACGATGGTCATGCTCGGCGAAGCTTGGTGCGCGAGGCTTGGGCCCTCGGGTTGGTGATGCGTGCTAGACCGATCGAAGGCCATGGTCCAACTATCGGTTCAAATTTCTTCTGGTCCCCACTCTGCTGGTGATAGACAGTGTGTCGAGCGTGCGGAGAACACTCTGAAAAAGCTGGAGAGGCCATCGGGCGTGTAGGGAGATAAAGTTCAGAGGATTTGCTCTTTGGAGTGCCCCTTTCTTGCTGGTGAAGCCAAGTGCAGGGGAGGAATGAGATTCTCTCTAGAGAGCTGGACCATGTGTAGAAGGAATGAAATGGAGGCAGTATGAAACAGACGGTGTAATACCCTAGATTTTTATATCAGAATTTATTAAGAATAATCAGAAATTAATTAGGGGTATTTAGATTTATCAGGGTATTACCAAGGACGTAACCATTCGGTTATAAATTAAGAGAATTTATTAGAGGTTTAATTGATGGAAATTCATTTAGGAAATGGAATTAAAAAATTTAAATTGGATCTATAATAATTCTTTAACAACATTTGGGAGAAGTCAAGAGTTACAATTTGGGACAATTAATATGCGATACGAATATATAACACTTAATATATATTTTTAATGTTAAGTAATTAAGATTTAAATGGGAATTAAAATAAAAGGAAAGGAATTGTGGGAAGGGGGTGAGCGTGAACCAGTCTGATTGAATGTAAAATGGCCTTCGGCCTTTGAGAAAGAAGAAGAAAGAAGAACAAGGGAGAGAGAGCTGCGACATCGAGAGAGGCAAGTGAGGGGCGAGCTCGAGGTTGGGCTTCACCAGCAGCTTGGGTTTGTTTGGGTGGACGGCGTGTGGGCTTCGCCGGCGAAGCAGGCTCCACCGGCGACACGGGTGTGCTTAGTGTTAGCCTAAGTGTGTTAGGCATATTTATATTTTGATGATGAACATTTTAACTAAAGTGTAAAAGTTGTTTATATCGTTTTTGATGCTTAAATTGGAAATACCCTTGATCAAGGGTATTGGGATTGGTTAACATGTTTCTCTAAGTCTATGCAGTGTTATGGAAGACTTGTATGACTTAGAGGATGCGTCTCGTGGAAGATTGAAGTGGTATGTACACATGCGGACGCAGATTGATGAAGTGCGGATGGTGTGGATGCATCCTCAAGGAGCAAATTCAGCGTCTCTAGTGCAAACTATGTTGCAGCGGACGTCGCGGATGTCGCGAATGCCATTTCCAGTCGTCCATTTTGAATCTGCCATTTTGGAGATTCACACGGACGAGGCGGACGCCATTGGGGGTCCGCGTCCCTTCAGCAAAGCGGACGGGAAAAGAAGCTGAGGACGCCACGGATGCCAATCCGTGGCATCCAATTTGAATCTGTTTTCAGAGCTCACGCGGACGATTCATGCGGACGTTACGGACGCCAGATTTTGTGTCCGCTTTGCCTCTGTCCATTCAACGCGGACGACTCATGCGGACGTTGCGGACGGAGAATGGCGTCCGCAAAAAGGCAAATTTCTCCAACGGCTATTTTCCAACGTTCGACTTGCGGAGGATCCTAAATGTGTTGAGGACGTCCGCACTGGGAAAGTTTATAAATAAAAGGACATCGAAGAAGGAAGGTACCGAAGCGATATTAAGCGAAGCTCTGCCAAATTTCTGACTCAACATTTGTGTACGAATTTGAGTGATAAAACATCCTCCAAAGTGCTTGTGTGAGATCATTAAATTTTTGGAAGGATTGTTGTATTTGTGAGAGCTCAACATTTTTCAAGAGAAAATTAAGTTATTATAAAGGTTCGATTGACACCCGTGCAAGTTCAATCAATTGTAACCGGATGTGGTTAGTTGAATACATCTTCAAGGGAGGACCTTGAAGCGCGGACGTAGACGTGCTTTGCCGAACCGCGTTAACAACTTGGTGTCAAGATTTCTAACTCTATCTCTTATATTATTTGTCTTATTGTGATTAATTTGACATTAGTTAGAAAAATTATTATCGCACAAAATTTATTAAATAACCTAATTCAACCACCCCCCCCCCCCCCTTTTAGGTTAATTTTGATCCTTCACTTAGGTCGTTACAGGAAGGACGAATTGGAGCTTCAGCCAGGTGAGTTCCGGGGACAAATTAAGGTGCGTTCGGTCGAGTCTTCCCCTCCTTTGCATTGTTGTTGATTGATTGTGGGCTGGAGACATGATTTTAGGGACAGAATCCGGCGAGCTCATAGCAGGTGCAGGGGGAGCTTTGGTTCGTTGGGGACTCAGTTCGTGATTGGTTGGCGGCCTCGCTGGCTATTCAGCCTTTACCAATCCATTATCGGTTCCTGTTGGGTGCTAGTCGACTAGCAGACAACTCCGTACTCCCTTCCAGCCTGGAGTCGCATCCAGCGTGACCGATATCTTCTGGAAAACAAAAAGAAACAAGGCGTACTGTCGAGGGAATAATGTTGGCAGGAGATGTTAACTATGCAGAGAGGAGGGAAAGATAGAGTGTGAAGGAACTAGAGACTTCCTCCCGGGAGAGCTCTGGCCGAGAGCTTTTGGTATGTTTTCTTCTCAGTTGTTTTGGTTAGTTGGCTTCTATTCCTTGGCTTGGTGATGGGTTGCTAACTGTCATTTTTGCTGTGATGGAGAGACTCTCTGAAGGAGCTGCGTACTGCTGGAGAAGAGTGGAGGAAGAAACTGTGGGTTTTGGCAGTGAGTGCTGGAGTGTTGGAAAAGCTGGAAACCCATCTTGGGTTGGTTGCTACCAGCCTTGGGTCTTCATCGTAAGGTTTCTTCTTTGAGATTTTGTCATTTGGGTGCTGTTTGGATAATGAGTGTTGTTTGGTTTGATTTGGTGTCTAGAATTTGTGTCCTTTGATAGTATGAGAATGTTAGTTTATGGATATATATTGTTGAATGGATGATTTTGTTGGGTGAAGTAATCTGTTGTGTTGGATTAACTTTGCAGTTGGTTAACAAGCTAATGTTTCTATTGTTGGTTAACACGTTGGTTGGATAGGATAAATTGTTCTGTTTGTTAATTTGTTTTGTTAAACTTGGTGATGATTCCTGGACGTTTGGATATTCTGTTAATTGAGGATAGTGTTGTGAGATGGTCCATATGCTGTTGAATTTGGTACCACGTGTTAACGGTTGATGAGCAGGTTATTAATATTTTGTTTATTATGGAATTAATTGTAGAGGTTAAATGAATTGTCTGTTATTCGAATGGTTAAGGAATATTGTCGAAGGATATAGATGTGTTCTGTTAATTGCATGATATTATGGAAAGTTCTTTGCCATGATAAGATTAGAAAATATTGTTATTGGGCGAGCTGAGATACAAATTGTTGAAAAATGGATTATGAAAAACTATCAAATGATAAATGTTTCTAATTGTGAAGGTATCGGAAAGAAGAAGAAGAAGAATAACGACAGAATGCTAATGCGCATTAAAGCTCGAGGTAAGGAACTTGAGTGTGTCTTGGCCATTTGGAGGCCCTACACCACAGGTAGTGTGAGTGAGTAGTATTGTGTTCTTTGAAATAATATTCTGTTGTTATTTTCTTGGATTGTTAGGGTCGATTATTGTTAGCTTTGTGATATTGCTTAGTTAATATAACTGTTATTATTCATTATTGGTATTGTTTACTGTTAAGTGATATTGTTAGTTCTGTCATAAAGGCTTAAATGATGGATGAACGAGTAGTAGACAATTGATGAACGAGAAATGCTTAGATAACGAACAAGATAGATGAGTTAAGTGCAAAGACATTATTATGACTTGTCCTTTATAGTTTAATTTCTGTTTAGTTGTTAATTTCAAGCTGCTATGTATTTCCTCATTATTCTGCTGCCATTTGTTTGTCTTACTTTCATAACCTAGTATTAGTACTTGTGATAATGAGCATGCAATTTAATTAGGATAATTAGTTAGAATAATAATGGTAATTCTATTTGAGCATGTTTAAGTAACTAGTTGTCTAATTCAATTGTTAATCACATCATTGAGCACGTTAACTAACTAAGATAATAACGATAGATCTAAGTCATGTCATGATTATTTGATTGAGCATGTTTACTTTATTAATTAACTTAATAGTCATGAAATAGCAAATTTGTAAATACTTAACTAGTTGTGTAAGTTAATTCTCAAGTATGTTAATTAACTTAACAAGTGTTCCATTAATAATTAGTCTGAGAAATGTTTACTGTGTTAATTAATCAATCCACGATGACTAGATAACAACGATAATTAAGTATGCTTGAACTATTAGAATAGAAGTATGTAATCCGAGTATGTAAATTGAATAGAATAACCAATCATAATCTTGAGCATATAAATTAGTTAGGATAACTACTTAGCATAATAATTGTAATTCTACCTGAATATGTTAGTTTACTCTTATTAAGTAATACGAGCATGTTTAACTAGTTGTGTAATAAATAATCAATCCTTGAGCATGTTTAGTAATTAGTATGTTGAATTAGTTAAGCATGTCTGCATGTTAATCAATTCAAGCATGTTAATCGATGACTAAACCTTGAGTATGTTAACTAATTTGTTGAGCATGTAATTAACTAGGATAATAACTAGACTATTAAATATAGCATGTTTAACCAATTAAAATAAAAGTATGCTTAACCAATTAGAATAAGGATTTCCAATTTATAAGCATGTTTCCGTTATTCGTTGTCTACAGCATGTTTCCATGTTTAGTCTAGCTTAGTTCAATGAGCATGTTTAGTTAATTGTGATTTGTCGTATGTTACTTTAATGTCTCATCTTGTTCACTCGTTGTTTTAATTCGATATCATAATTGTTCCCTGTATTTATGCATGCTTTCAATTATTGTTATTCATTATATGCACGAGTTCAATTATAGTACTTTCACTTCAATGCGCATTTTAATTTTCGTTAACATACGTTATAATGCACTACGTATCATGTTAATGGAAACCTGTAGGAAGTGCCACTTTGGGGTGGTACTCACTCATGCATGAGTGAGGAAAAACGCTAAGAAAAAGAATGTTCAAGATGGGCGGGATACGCCATCACCAAAGAAACCCTCAGTGGGATACCCCGGAAAGGGGATGAATGCTAATAAAAGAATGTTCGAGATGGGCGGGATACGTCCATCACCGTAGAAACCCTCCGGCGGGATACGCCGGAAGGGTAGAAACCCTAAAGGCGAGATGCGGCATAAGGGGAGGAACCATAAAGGCGGGATAAGTCGGAAGGGGGACGACTAGGGAGTTGGGGTAGATGGGTAGTCCAGATCTAGCCTAGTAGTTAGGATACACCCTCAACTAGTTAGGAAAGGGACTAGCTTGCACACAGGAGGTTAGAAGCCGATCAACTAGGCCATCTCAAAGGACAACCACCAATCTCCAGCTCGAAGTACGAGTAAAGAACCAAGAACCAATGAACGTAATAAAAGTATTGGTTTGGGTGGCTCCCATTCCAAGAAGAACTAAAGAGAGATATGCGTAATTGTTTTTCCCCCATTTTCTTACTGGGCGTAAGCTCATGTCTTTACTTGTGGTGTAGGTACAACGACGAACATATAAGAAGTAGATGATAAACATATAATGAAGCAGGGATGGATGATTTCGCACGCACGAGACTTGGGCTGAACAGGCAAAGAAAAAAGATGAGTAAACGGTTGTAAATCAACGATGTTTAATTGTCAAGTTTTATTTGTTAAACGTAGTGTTTAAATTATTTAGTATTTCCTTCTTAAACGATTTCTTTACGCTTCCGCAAGATTTTAAATAAATGGTTTTATTTTATTATTTACACTTCTGCACCTTGTAATTGGTTTTCATAACGGGTTTAAAAGAGTCAGTAGCGATCCGATTAGACGCACTCTAATACGTTTTGTTTTAAAAAGAAAGAAAAATTTTAGATTTTCACGCATTTTAAGGGAATTACAAAAAATCTGGCTCGTTACAGACGTTCATCTTAATACGAGAGATGTCAGTTTTCAATCGAATTTTATTCTTTGAACGCTAAAACCATATCATTTCTCCTCTCAACAGACAACACAAATCTGCCTTTATGATTATGAAGTACATCTAATACCCCCTAGATATTGCAGAGAGAAATTTTGACTTCCTCTAACCAACTTGAACTTCTGATATATATTCTCACGTTTGTTGAAGCAGGAAATAGCATCGATAATTAACGTCCTTCATTTTCGTTCGACAGTTCTTGGTGTCAACAAAACAGAGGTGTTAAACTCAACGTTTCTTGACAGAAAACATGACTGTGAGGTCACCGATGAGAATTTTTCATAGTTTAGGATTTTAGTTGTTAAAAAAAAATTCAATATTTTACTCATCATTAATTTTAGGGTAAATGACAAATTAACCATCGTGGTTTGCGATCAATGACAAGTCAACCACTATCCTTTATTTTCTAACAAATTAACCACTGACGTATAGGAAAATGACAAAACCATCATCGCTGTCACATTTGTCGTTAATGAGCTAATCTGGATGTCGCGGTGTTCTTCCATAAAAACAAATTCAATAACAAACTGCAATCAAAAATTTTGCAATCAAATAATGAATCGCGGCCTCAAAAACGATCAAAAACGAATCCAATAACAAATGGCCTCAATTTTGCGATGAAAATTTTTGAAGGACAAATTTGGAATCCAATAGCACCGCGGCATTGCAGAGTTCTTCCTGGAACAACACCGCGATTCTGCCTGAAACAACGCGGACCAGAGACCCCGGTCTCGCAATCTCTGTGAGACATAGAGACCCGCGGTCTCTGTGAGAGTGAGACACATAGACTGCGATCTCTGGTCCGCGGTCTCTGTGAGAGTGAGACACAGAGACCGTGGTCTCTTGTCTCACAGAGACAGCGAGAGACCGCGGTCTCTGGTCTGGTCTGCGGACTCTGTGAGAGTGATACACAAGACTGTGGTCTCTCAGAGACCGAGACCGATATTGAAGTTTCCTGTGATTGAATTCAAGCATCTAGATTGTGTTAGAGCTACTAGAATCATTTTTCCCATGTTCATCCTCACTAGATTAATCGTAACCCATAAAAGCAACAATTATGTTCATTGTCGAACTCTCTGTTTTTCAGAATGCAATGTTTTTATTAAATTTTTTACCTCTTCAACTTCAAAGACCATAACTTTGGCTACGAGTGTCGGATTAGAGTGCAGAAGGTATCAAATTAAAGCTCTCTTAGAGATGTGTAACTTACTCAAGGGTTTACCCCATGACCCCCCCT
>CM039470.1:23121232-23192423 GCA_022433065.1 Begonia loranthoides | reverse complement strand
TCTCGACCCCAAAATCACGCATTTAAGCCCTCAATTTTTTGATAAAAAAATTTTCCAGTAACAAAACACAGCGTTTTGATGGATTTGTCATTTTTTCAGTAACACTATTTCCAGTAACAAACCACGGCATTTTAGTAACAATTCTCAAAAAATCGCAGTGTCTCAGTGGCGTCTGAGACGCCACGACGTCTAGGATAAATTTGGCCTTCTTTCCACGGACCGCTGGGCTCCATATTAACTTGTTAACGGCAAACGTGACAGCGATATTTACTTTGTCATTTTTCCATACGTCAGTAATTAATTTGTTAGAAAATAAAGGATAGTGTTTGACTTGTCATTGATCACAAACCACGATAGTTAATTTGCCATTTACCCTTAATTTTAAATTAGAGAATTTACAGTATTAATTTCCCTACAAGATAATATTTGCAAAAGTAGTCTGGCATCATCATTAAATTTTTCTAAAATTCTGAATTGAATCAGTTCAGTTTTTTTAATTATTTTTTATATTAAAATTAAAAAATACATAAATATTAAAATAGAGGGCTTGTATGGTAATATCAGGGTTAATGATGTCCAGTTTACAAATAACTTGATTCTTCAGCAAATGTTGTAAAGGGTTTTCCCCAATATACCCTTGAAGTTTTAATTCTTCCATTTCCAAGTGGAATTGCTGCATAAAAGTTTCATTTGTTGTGATAGCTAAGGATGATATCATTATATTGAAATTTCTATCCAGTAGAATTGAATGTTCAATAGGATGTATAGTATCATCTTCTTCCTCTTGGTTTGCTATTGCTCTGGCAATCTCAGGACTAGTTTCTATAGTAGTTATAGTTTTATAGAAGATGATTGTCTTTCCTTCTATACGTAATCCTCCATGCATTGCTCTTATAAAGTTACATCCAAGTAGCATATGGATCCCATCGTCAAGAATTTTCATCGAAAAACAATAAATAACTGGTATTCTAAAAGAGTTTTCTTCTATTAGCATGGCTCCTGCCTTTAATCTCTTTTTAGCTTCTTGTGTTGAATTTATCCCATCAAACTTGGCAATATAAGAACTATCTTCTATTGCATCAATTGGTACTGAATTAATATCTGAGCAACATACCGTTGCTCCAGTGTCAAGAATAGCTCTGAGTGTGAGGGGCTTAACTCCAGGAATTCGCAATGATATCTTCATATTATATAGCCTGTTTATAATGGTTTTCATGTTGGATATACTTGCAGATTTGCAAGTGTGATCTATTAAGACTAAGGCTTCATTGGTGGAACCAAATCGTTTGTCTCCTCTTTCAGTACTTGGTATGCTTTTAGTCTCTAGTATTTCAACATTTTCCTTGAACTTTTCTAGTATCAATTGAGCTATCCTATCTCCTGTTTTAACAGAATATATGGAATCTGAATGATTAAAAAGGAGTACCTTAATAATTCCAGTGTAGTCAGGACCTATGACTCCTACTTCAACAGTAATAACATGATTTAGAACTAAACTAGATCTTGAAGCTATTCGACCATATATAGATTTTGGTACTTTAATACTGATTCCTATTGATATGTCAGTCATACCTCGTGGAGGTACATCTTTAGATTGATCAGCATATAAGTCATATTTGGCTGCTCCAGAGGTTGATTTTTTTGGAATAATACAAGACTTTGTTTCTCTTTTTATTAAGAATGAGTCATTGAGAAATTCAATGTCTTTCTTTTCTGGAATATTGGTACTTGATTCTCCCCGTTCATATAGTATAGGGATTTGTTTGAAATCCTCTTCTAATTTATTCCCCAACATTTGCTGTAGTCAATAATTTTCATTGGTTAGATGAATAATGTATCCAAGAAGTTCTTGAATACAACTTTCTGAGGTTTGACAGTCTTGAAAATTTGTTGGCAGTTTTCAAACTTGTTCTCCAAAGTAATACTGTGAGCACATAGGGCAAGCTGTTACTTTACATACTTCGCAATGAATCCTCATTCGTTGATTGGTAACAACAAGGCATGCTGAGCACGCTTTATAACGTTCTTCAATTTCTTTATTGAATTGCCACTGATGTTGACAATTTTCTTGTACTTCTAGAAGAGAAATCTGTTTCTGCCATCCATGAATATTTCCTAAGACAAAAGCAGTTTCAAGAGTATCAAATGGGACTTCAGCTAGTACTGTTCTGGTAGTATGAGAAGTTTCCTCATTTTCTGATAAGTTGCATATAGCATCACTATCATATTCATCCATATATACAGATAGAACATCCCATTATGGGGGTAAATCGAGGTTTTCCATAACAGTAGCTCGATGAATATTTCCTTTTTTACTTTTGCATTCTCGTGCAAAATGACCAAAATCTCCACAAATATAGCATTTGCATTTTGTTTGCTTATCCTGATTTTTTCGTTTAAAGACTCGGAGATGAGAGTTATGAGGTTTTCCTTGGTAAGTCTTTGACTTTATAAGCCCATACCTTTTTCTTTTCTGATAATATCCGGGTATCGGTATTTCCTTGTAGAAATCCAAGTCCTTTAAACTTCGCTGTAAAGCTGCCTGTTTACATAAAGATGCTAAATACTGATAAGTAAAGTGTATTCGTGGAAATACTCCAACTGTTGCTCCAGGAAATTTTCGTAAAAATGCCTTTTCGATTTCCTCACCAATTAATGGTGGCATTTTTTTAATAAATTTTTTAGATAGTTCAGGAGAAATATACATTTTTTCTGACTTTGCTGCTAAGATTTTGAAGTGATTCATATAATTAAGTAAGTCCTTGACATCATCATAGGTTAACCTTTCTAAATCTTGATAGGCTTTATTTGTTCTTTAGTAGATCCCTGAGTTGGATCTTCTAATAAAAAGATTCTTCTGATTTGGGATAATACATTTTGTGTATCATCTGCAATATTTACTAAGGCTGCATAATCTTCTGGATAGGCCATTCTCCATTGGATCCATGTTCTCTTTTCAATTTCTCCGAGAAGATTTTCAATATAATTATTTTTGGTTTGATTATCAATCCAGACTTTATCATTAACTAGATTGAGAGTAATTGTTTCCCACTGAGATATAACATTATTATAAAGACCCATATTCAAGGGTAAAACTAATAGTGCACCTGTTTGTTGCTGGGCTGCAGGTAAAGCCCATTGTCCACTATAGAATTTTTCGAAGTCTTTTACTCGTCCTTTTATACGGTCTGTATTGAAACAAGAGGTAGGATCATTATCATATCTATGGGTTGCAGGTGGGTACATTGATTGAACCATCATTGCTTCTTGAGGAGGTTTATATGTGGACGTAATTGATGATGATGCTGCTCCTATTCCAAGCTTCTTTATTTTGTCTGTTAGCAACTGAATTTGTGGTGGGTATTCCATTTCGGGTTCATCTATACTTTGTTCTTCTCTTTGTTTTAATGTTAAAGCATAATGGATATGTGCTTCATCCAATTCATCATCTTCCTCATTAATTTGTATCAAGTCCTCACAAGATTCAATTATTTTTGCAAATGGATTGCAAAATTCATCTTCATCTAAATTGGATGGATATATATCCCATTTTGGAGGAATATCTTCAAAATATAGCATAGTTGAATCATTCTTATCGGCCAAATAATATTCCTCATTAATATTAATTAAGACACCAGCAAATTCGCATAATAATTCTTCTTCATCTTTATCAGTGGGAACAGAGGGTCTTGCTGGTATATCTTGATAGTTTTGAAATCTTAGAGAAATAGGACCATCAGATCTGGTTCTGGAGAAGATATTTGTTAGAGCTTTACTAGGTAGATTTTGAGAGGGTTGTAATTGCCATAAAGTGTTTGATATTGAAGATGAAAAATACTGCTGCCCTTGAATTGCTTGTATGCCTCTGGATGCTAAATAACTGAGAGCGTTATTCGCATTTAATTGAAAATTGGCAGAACTCATATTTGTGAGTAGTTCTACTAATGACCTTGTGATCAATAGATTACTTTCACCACCTTGCCAATTATTATATCCACGAGTTTGGATAGCTAATTGGAAGTAATTATAAAAATCCTGTAATCCAACCATGAAATTTGGAACCAGATATATTAATTGAGTTCCAGTTGATAAATCCATCTCCATTGTCCCAATAATTGATCTGTCATCTATCCACCGAGTATCCCTGAATACAACAAGGCTTTGTACTCCAGTTGCCTGTCGATGTAACGTTTGAACCCTTATCATTATCAATCCCAGACGAATATGTTCTAACCGTTGTTGCAATAATTGGCGAAAACTGGTTTCTTCTAAGAAAGATAAATCTCTTTGCTGTCCATCAATAATAAGGAGTCGTCTTTCAGAATAATGTTGATATACTCTATGCTGGACTTCACTATTTTGGGTTCCATATAGAATTTCTACAGGGATTAGATTTGCCCTTTGTCTGTGAGAAATTTGAATCTGCTCCTGTGGATCTAGCAAATTTTCCAGTGTATAGTGTCTAAGATTCTGAAATCGTCTTGCGAGATTATGACGCATTCTTTGTAGGGACCTATATGATCTTATCTGGTCATCGTAAACAGGAGGTTGTTGTTCCTCAGTAGTTGTTTGAGTAGAAGTCATGCTTTTGAATCCCTTTGCTTTACTTCTTCGAAGGTTTTTCTAGGATCAATATGATAGTACAGCTTCTGCTTAGCAGTAGATTTTCTTTTTAATGGAACTTCTCCCGATGAGAGTTTCAAAGTAGCCAGTTGTTGTGTAAGATTATCTATTTGCTGGCTTACGTCAACTTCTATCCCCTTTTGTTTCTCGCTCTATTTTAATTTTGTTAGAATTTCCTTGGTGTCTGCCTTTAAGATTTCAAACTCTTGTGGTACAAGGGGAGTATTTACTTCTTGTGATTGTAATAATTTTTCAATTATTACTTCTAGACGGGATAATTCTACAAGTAGTTGATCTTGTACCCCTAGATGTGTTTCTTCAATTTGATGAAAGTGTTTCACGATAATTTTTGATAGGAGAAAGATCTTATTATATATGTAATCAATATTATTTACTAGTGCAAGGGAAATATCGATTATATGATTTTCTACTGGTTTTCCACAAGAACTATGATTTTGATATGATATATCTAGACAAGAAATTGAACTTTCAGAAAGTATCTGAGGTTTAGGTAATTCAAAATTTAAGTATTCTAGCTGACTTCGCTTAGTTAAATACCACTGCTCTATAGTTTTCTCGAATTTTTCGGACATTTATGATCATTATCTAGCAGGATAGTAATACTTCTTACTTCACTATCTCAGCTTTTCGCTATGAAAAATCTCACCTCTAATCTTCCCTGAATTAACTCTGTTGCAGGTACTGTTAAGAGTCTTTTGATTTTATTGAGCTACTTGGACAAAGTAGTCCTTCGTAAGAAGTATACTAACAAGATAGATAGTAATTGAAATTATGGGATAAGCACAAAGCGATCGTTATTTAACATCAACTAGAATAAAGAAATTAGAATTCCATAATACCCTAGAGGATCAACCAAGTTAATGGGATATATATCCATCCAATTTAGAAGAAGATGAATTTTGCAATCCATTTGCAAAAATAATTGAATCTTGTGAGGACTTGATACAAATTAATGAGGAAGACAATGAATTGGATGAAGCACATATCCATTATGCTTTAACATTAAAGCAAAGGGAAGAACAAAGTATAGATGAACCCGAAATGGAATACCCACCACAAATTCAGTCGCTAACAGACAAAATAAAGAAGCATGAAATAGGAGCAACATCATCATCAACATCCACATATAAACCTCCTCAAGCAGCAATGATGGGTCAATCAATGTACCCACCTGCAACCAATAGATATGATAATGATCCGACCTCTTGTTTCAATACAGACCGTATAAAAGGACGAGTAAAAGACTTCAGAAAATTCTATAGTGGACAATGGAGTTTACCTGCAGCCCAGCAACAAACAGGTGCACTATTAGTTTTACCCTTGAATATGGGTCTTTATAATAATGTTATATCTCAGTGGGAAACAATTACTCTCAATCTAGTTAATGATAAAGTCTGGATTGATAATCAAACCAAAAATAATTATATTGAAAATCTTCTCGGAGAAATTGAAAAGAGAACATGGATCTAATGGAGAATGGCCTATCCAGAAGATTATGCAGCCTTAGTAAATATTGCAGATGATACACAGAATGTATTATCCCAAATCAGAAGAATCTTTTTATTAGAAGATCCAACTCAAGGATCTACTGAAGAACAAAATAGAGCCTATCAAGATTATGAAAGGTGAACCTGTGATGATGTCAAGGACTTACTTAATTATATGAATCACTTCAAAATCTTAGCAGCAAAGTCGGAAAAAATGTATATTTCTCCAGAACTATCTGAAAAATTTATTAAAAAAATGCCACCATTAATTGGTGACGAATCAAAAAGGCATTTTTACGAAAATTTCCGGGAGCAACAGTTGGAGTATTTCCACGAATACACTTTACTTATCAGTATTTAGCATCCTTATGTAAACAGACAGCTTTACAGCGAAGTTTAAAGGACTTGGATTTCAGCAAGGAAATACCGATACTCGGATATTATCAGAAAAGAAAAAGGTATGGGCTTAGAAAGTCAAAGACTTACCAAGGAAAACCTCATAACTCTCATCTCCGAGTCTTTAAACGAAAAAAATCAGGATAAGCAAACAAAATGCAAATGCTATATTTGTGGAGATTTTGGTCATTTTGCATGGGAATGCAAAAGTAAAAAAGGAAATATTCATCGAACTGCTGTTATGGAAAACCTCAATTTACCCCCATAATGGGATGTTCTATCTGTAGATATGGATGAATATGATAGTGATGCTATATGCAGCCTATCAGAAAATGAGGAAACTTCTCACACTACCAGAACAGTACTAGCTGAAGTCTCATTTGATACTCTTGAAACTGCTTTTGTCTTAGGACACACTCATGGATGGCGGAAACAGATTTCTCTTCCAGAAGTACAAGAAAATTGTCAACATCAGTGGCAATTCAATAAAGAAATTGAAGAACGTTATACAGCGTGCTCAGCATGCCTTGTTGTTACCAATCAACGAATGAAGATTCATTGCGAAGTATATAAAGTAACAGCTTGCCCTATGTGCTCATAGTATTACTTTGGAGAACAAGTTAGAAAACTGCCAACAAATTTTCAAGAGTGTCAAACCTCAGAAAGTTGTATTCAAGAACTTCTTGGATACATTATTCATCTAACCAATGAAAATTATCAACTACAGTGAACGTTGGTGAATAAATTAGAAGAGGATTCAAACAACTCCCTATACTATATGAACGGGGAGAATCAAGTACCAATATTCCAGAAAAGAAAGACATTGAATTTCTCAATGACTCATTCTTAATAAAAAGAGAAACAGAGTCTTAAATTATTCCAAAAAAATCAACCTCTGGAGCAGCCGGATATGACTTATATGCTGATCAATCTAAAGATGTACCTCCACGAGGTATGACTGACATATCAACAGGAATCCGTATTAAAGTACCAAAATCCACATATGGTCGAATAGCTTCAAGATCTAGTTTAGTTCTAAATCATGCTATTACTGTTGAAGCAGGAGTCATAGATCCTGACTACACTGGAATTATTAAGGTACTCCTTTTTAATCATTCAGATTCCATATATTCTGTTAAAACAGGAGATAGGATAGCTCAATTGATACTAGAAAAGTTCAAGGAAAATGTTGAAATACTAGAGACTAAAAGCATACCAAGTACTGAAAGAGGAGACAAACGATTTGGTTTCACCAATGAAGCCTTAGTCTTAATAGATCACACTTGCAAATCTGCAAGTATATCCAGCATGAAAACCGTTAGAAACAGGCTATATAATATGAAGATATCATTCAGAATTCCTGGAGTTAAGCCCCTCACACTCAGAGCTATTCTTGACACTGGAGCAACGGTATGTTGCTCAGATATTAATTCAGTACCAATTAATGCAATAGAAGATAGTTCTTATATTGCCAAGTTTGATGGGATAAATTCAACACAAAAAGCTAAAAAAAGATTAAAGGCAGGAACCATGCTAATAGAAGAAAACTCTTTTAGAATACCAGTTATTTATTGTTTTCCGATGAAAATTCTTGACGATGGGATCCATATGCTACTTTGATGTAACTTTATAAGAGCAATGCAAAGAGGATTACGTATAGAACGAAAGACAATCTCCTTCTATAAAACTATAACTACTATAGAAACTAGTCTTGAGATTGCCAGAGCAATAACAAACCAAGAGGAAGAAAATGATACAATACATCCTATTGAACATTCAATTCTACAGGAGACAAATTTCAATATAATGATATCATCTTCAGCTATCACAACAAATGAAACTTTTATGCAGCAATTCCACTCGGAAATGGAAGAATTAAAACTTCAAGGATATATTGGGGAAAACCCTTTATAACATTGGCTGAAGAATCAAGTTATTTGTAAACTGGACATCATTAACCCTGATATTACCATACAAGACAAACCTTTGAAGCATGTCACCCCTTCAATGAGTGATAGTTTTCAGAAACATGTCCAAGCCCTCTTACTGTTAGGACTTATCAGACCTAGCCAAAGTAAACATCGTACTATGGCTATGATTGTAAATTCCGGAACTTCAATTGATCTAGTCACCGGTACAGAAGTAAAAGGTAAAGAACGTATGGTTTACAATTACAGAACCTTGAATGATAACACTCACAAGGATCAGTACTCTCTGCCAGGAATTAACACTATTATTCAGAGGGTAAGTCAAAGTAGATTTATTCCAAGTTTGACTTAAAGAGTGGTTTTCATCAGGTTGCTATGGTAGAAGAAAGTATCCCTTGGACAGCTTTCATTGTCCCTCAAGGATTATATGAATGGTTAGTTATGCCATATGGGTTAAAGAATGCCCCAACTATATTCCAACGAAAAATGGATCAATGTTTCAAAGGAATGGAAACCTTTTTAGCAATTTATATTGATGATATGTTTATATTCTCCCAAACTGAGAAGGAACATATTGGACATATCAAGGAGCAGTTAAAACAGAAGAAAGGATTAAGATCTTGGTTAGGAATCCTCAATTATGCTCAATCCTATATTCCAAACCTTGGTACTCTTTTAGGACCCATTTATTCAAAAATTGGACCAAACGGGGATAAAAGCCTAAAATATTCTAATTACGCATTAATTCAGGAAATTAAGAGGAAAGTTCAAAACCTACCAGATTTAGAATTACCTCCATTAAACTCTGTTATCATTTTGGAAACAGATAGATGTATGGAAGGATGGGGAGGTATTTGTAAGTGGAAACGAAATAAAACATATTCCAAATCCCAAGAAAAGATTTGTGCATACGCTAGTGGAAAATTCCCTCAAGTCAACTCAACTATTGATGCTGAAATTCATGCTTGTATGAAAACCCTAGAAGCATTTAAAATTTATTACTTAGATAGGAAGGAAGTCGTTCTTCGCACAGATTGCCATGCCATCATTGCCTTTTATGATAAAATCAATCAGAATAAACCTTCCAGAGTCAGATGGATTGCTTTCACTGATTTTATCACAGGCATCGGCATCAAAGTAATATTTGAGCATATTAACGACAAGGAGAATAAATTATCTGATGCCTTATCCCGTTTAGTATGTTTTCTTACTGCTTATCCAGATGATGTTTCAGAAACTGCAGATATTCTCGCTTCCATAACACAAGTGGATCATAAACCCGAATGGCAGGACCAAGTCAGCCTCCTAATACACTGATTGATAGAGTTGAAGAAATGCGACAACTCATTGATTACTCCTGCCAAACCCTATCACTTGAAGAAGATCACTGGATCAGCAAACAACTTGTCCAACTACAGGAAGAGCAATTTAAAGACACATCCAGAAGCATTAACCAATTATTCACACTGTTATCACTCTGATCGTTATACTGTCAATTATACGCCACCAAAGACAATTGGTATGGAGACTGGCTTGATCATGTTAAAGAAGGTGAACGAAAGCTCGCATCCATCCTCCACCAATTCCTCACCCTCAGTGAGCAACCAGCCGCCCCTCTTTGATGACGTGACACCCTGACTCAGCAGGATGAAGGAGTCCAATAATGACCACTTGCACCCGTGGTCCTGACGTGTTGGGTGAATTATGATAGTTTGTATTTTAGTGTTTGTTTGTTTGTAAAAGATTCCCTCTCAGGAATCTCCTTTTGTAAAAGGAATAAAATTATTAAGGGCACTTAGCCTTAATAATTTTATTCTCCTCGTGGTGTGATAAGGTTAGCAAGCTTTTGTAAAAAGAAAGATTCGAGCTGTCGATGAGACCCAATGAGCACCCAGACTCGATTATTTTTCTTAATTATTATCTTGCTAACGTAAGCGCTTAAGTCAAAGATTCTCTTTAGGAGTCTATTTAAGTGTGTATCTTCGAGATTGCAGGACACACTTACACTCCAAGAAGTCCTACTTTCTCTCTTTTGTGAAATATATTCCTCTTCAGTTTTCTCGCTCGTTCTCTTCGCTCCGCTTCTACTTTTATTATCTCTTATATCGGGACCCTCTTTATATTGATTTGATTTCCAAGGTTGCTACTATTATTAAACAAAAATGGAAAACAAGCTCCCCAAATATTGAAGTGAATCAAATGATACAATTCTATTGTGAAAACTAAACAATTTTTTGTTACCTAAAATTGTTGAACATTATATTCCCCTACCCTCTTAAATGCCATAGCACTCTACATTCTGCTATATATTTTTGATCTGTCCCTGCTTCCATGCATTTAAACCAAGCAAGAAAACCAGCCCCATCACCCCCATATCATATTTTGTCTGGTGAGCACGACAATTATGAACAATTGAACCGGATTCTTTAGAATATTTGAAGTGGTACCTATCTTAATTTCAAATTGAATAAGGCAAGCCAGAAATTAATCCAATAATGCAGCATTTCTCTTTTTTTTTTTTAAGTACAAAATTGGTGTATCCAAGAGAAATGTGGAATAGTTTAAGCGTCGGCCCATTAGTGGTTTACTATATCATCGGTTCAAGCCCAAGCTTGAGAGGTTTGGCGGATTAAAGAAAATAAATAAATGTTCTACAAATTCAGACAAGACAATATTTCGACTAAATTGACAGGGAAAATCTGATGTAATGTAATTCATTAAAAACCCAACCGACTAAACCAGCATCTCATTTCCAACCCAGTTTCACTTCATCTTTCCCCCTATTTTCCACTCCACTTTGGTTCCAAACATACCTTTCAAGTTCATAGGAACATCAGTCTTCGTCGAAGTCTAGAAGAAAGTCAGTTAAGTTCTCAGAGTCATCAATGGCGTCATCCAGTGTCATTGAACCTTCATTTTGAGGTTTTCCCTGCAAGTATGTATTATAAGATGACAACCCCCGTTAGTTCCAACTGCAATGTAATTTAGCGGAAGCTAAAGAACTAAAACTGTTAATCCCAATATGAAATAATAGAAATTTACAACCAATATCAGTTCTAATCCAAATAAATATGTAAAAATCCAAAATTATATTCATCTTAATCTTTTTCTTTCTTTCAATTAATATATTATTAATTCTATCTTTTACACTTGCGCACATAGAAGGAGAAAAAGTCAAACCATTCAACGTTGAAAATACAAAAGAAAACTAGATTTAAAGAATGATCATGCTTTACTCATAATTCATAGCAATGTATGTTACCAACTCAGAAAAATGGAAGTAAATATGAGCGAGACAGTGAGAGGGCTTCACACATTAATTTTACATGACCAGTTAAAAAATCATAAATTAAGAACAGTATCAGTTGTTTTCTACCAAAGTAATAGATATAGAACTCAAACGTTGAAAATATACTCCATATCTCCATTTCTTAATCTTTACCAAAAGAATTTTATCAGACCAAGATCAAATATCAATGTTATATTGAATTCTGATAAATTCTTTAAGAAAATAAAAAAAGTGGTTTTGCTAAATTTTCAAATGCTAACAGGTAATTTACACATAAATAGTGCGCTTTTGAATAATTAGTTGTTGTAAATAAGAAAATTTGCACATTAAAAGCCATAACCTCCATTCATTTACCTAAAAAAAATCGAAATATCGTTAGTCTAATCAAAATATCAGTAAATAGAGCTTCGGCCATACTCAATAGACACAATTCTGTTCTAAACCCAATAAGTCAAGAAGCACACTTTTTGAAAGGTTATTGAAGGATTAAGCTTGTATCTGTTATTTGTCTGACCCCTTTTATAAGTATCACTTATTGGTTATGTAAAAGCATCATCTGACTTCTTCATTTTCTTAGAGGTGTACGCTAAGTGTTATAGCAGAAATTTGGCAGAGGATGAAAAAAACAATCAACTAAAATATTATAAGCATCCAACCAGTTTGGAAGTAATCTAGAAAAAAGACCTTCGACTTGCGAAGCTCGGGATCAATTAAACCCCTCCAGTTGCGCGTAATTTTCTCCTCCACAGTGACATTACCTTCAACATCATTATCTTCTCTTTCATCCTAATGAAAATAAACAGCATATGAGAAGAAATAGGTTTGCTTGGAGCAGAAAGGGAACAGAATTATTATTGAGTCACTAAATTCACCGACCATCAAAGTAAGAAATTTTCCCCACATGGGACAAAATGTGTCAAGAATAAAGTTACAGCCCGCCGAAAAAAAAAAAGAAATATTCAACCTTTTTCTAAGCAAGAGCTTTGAGACAGACTAGAAAGAAATTACTATATTTTATTTTCTACTAAGGGGAAAAACTGACATCATTTTCTCCAATATCAACAGCTTGTGCCATAGCGTCATCCATATCTGTCATCTGTGTTTAAGAAACAGAAACAATGTTAGTATAAGAAGATGATGGTTTCCATAAGCATAAGATTGATAGAAGCAGTTAGGGTTTCCATTTGAAGATGAACAAGTTGCATGAAGTAGTATGGATAAATAGATAAGACTGTCCTTAACATTACTATTGAACTTCATTGAATAGATATTATAGCAAGCTTCAAATGAGTAAATTATGGACTCATATTGTTCCTCTCTCTCTCTCTTCTTTCACCAGCATTGAAATTCCATGTGAGCCAACATTTATGGTACAGAAAATTCGCAGTCAAACAAAAAATAGACTATTACATGTTCTTATTGAGTAGGAAATCCATAACATATCAACCTGGAATTCTCCAGACAAAATCACAATGTTTCTCTTACGTACCTCCAGTTGTTCATTTTTTTCCTTCGCCAAAATATTCTCAAGCTCCTCCCTTGATATTATTTTACCATGCTGACAAATAGAACCCAACAATGTTAATAAGGTGGAGACAATAACCCCACAATAAGCAAGTTTAAAACAATGAACTCCTTTTCGGTATCATGGTTAAATTCATCGAGTTTTAACATTTACAGGCCACCTAATACGTGAAATAGAGAGTCCAGTCATCCCCGAGTTATATTGTTGGGATCAGTGAACCAAATTTAAAAAATCGTATCACTGATCTAACACTATACCAAAATTGCACCATCCAATAGAGCACTCTTAGTTCAGCAGACTAAATTTTTCATTATATATAGAACCCTAACCTAACAGTTTGATTAAGACTGACAACGAGTAATTTTATTTACAGATAAACTTACTGCATAAATGCACGATGATTTTGATAAAAATAAGTGAAGAACAAAATACAAATCACCTCCTTCAGATAGTCCAACATATTGGGTGTGGGTTCATGAAACTCTGGACCCCTGTAATCAATAATTTCATTTGGATCTTGAATATAGTTCACAGTTGGGTAAACAGGATCTCCACCCCATACTGCAAATAAAATAAAGTTGTCAAAGATCTATCACACATAGAAATGATAAGCAATCGCATTTAAAACTTGTGTAAAATTTGGAAAAGGAAAGCCTCAATAGAATGTTATAGACTAGAATTTGCTACATTAAGCAGCTAATCAGTAAATAATAATAAGGTGTCACTATTTGTCAAGGAAGTTGAGTTTATTAGCACTTTGACAACATTATAAATGAAAGTTAACTTCTTGAATTAGAGGCGAGGATCAGAAACACGCTCACAAGGTGAAAACTAGAAAAACAAACAAAAATAACGCACAAACTCATTCAACTTTGGAAGAAATACTTTGCTTTATTTGATCTTCTTTCATTCGCATTGCCAAAGGATCCCTACGAATTCGGATGTCAGTTCCCATCATAATGCGATATTCTCGATCTGTTTGTTGCTGAAACATTTCAATCATCTGGGTGTTTTCATCTTCCCCAGTCTCTTCAAAATGTTTTTGAATGGCTTCACGTGAAGTATCCTTCTTCCAAGCTTTTACCCATTCTGAGTAGTAGGCTATTGGGCCGATCTTTTCCAGTCTGTCTTGCTCAGTTTGCAGCCTAGAGACAGCCAAACACCATAGTATTACACTTTCAAGAATTGTCACTTTACAATTAACAATCAGCGTCAAACATTGCTGCCAGAATAAATGATGTGTAAGAAAGGACAAGGTGAGACAGGTCACAATACAACTATAGACTTCATTTCACTGCATTCATTTATAACTATCTCGTCCAATATTACATGTAAAAATGAACACCATAATTTTACCGGATATAGTGCTTCATTATAAGCTTTGATAACTAACCAGGTCATGGATGCCTTATGTAGGAAGGCAGAACCGATGAAAAATTTCATTCAATCATCCTAGGATCATATGGTCGACAAAAATGATGCAAGCAAATTAGTTATTCTCATGAATAATTATTCCAAGAAAAAATAATTTTCAGATGTCATTTGTTTCTCAGTAATAACTAAAAATCTCCGACTATGATTCATTTTCTGCATCTCATAAAATAGATTAGACATAGAATAGTACAAAAGAAGAAAAGGATATTACAGTCTCACTTCACTCTAAAATCAATTTCCAATACAAATTTAATTCAGTTAGTTCAGTTCATTAATACCTATCAGTAACTACCAACTTTCAATCTTCACCAACCTACATAAATTTCTATCATAAACTAGGAATAGGAAATAGGTAGATATTCAAAGAATTTCCTGCTAAATACATCATAGGATTACTTTAGAATAGTGGAACCTTTCTTCCTTGTAAAGATGGCGTCGAGCTCTGTAAAGAGAAGTTTCAGTTAATGTTGGATGTTCACCATATAGTTTTATTTGTCCAGTCTCTGCCATTGCCTTAAGAAAAACCTGTGAAATTAAAAGGCAAAAGCTCAGATTGAATTAGTAAGATCTCATATGCTCTAATAAGTAAATTTTGTTTTGTTTATATGCATAAACATAAAAAAATGATGGCATTCATGAAGCCTATCATAGAACATAAATATTTCTGCTATAATTGTAATAGAGTGCATTTATTCTAGGCAAATATTTAAGTATTTTTTAAGATTCCTATATATATATATATATATTAGTTATGTCTTTTATATATATATATATATATATATATATATATATATATTAGTTAAGTCTTTTAGTATTCTATTTAGGAATATTATTTAAAGGGACGTAAGTAGGTTTGGTAGAATATTCATATTTTTTGGGAAATTATTTCGACAGAGAGCTTCCACACCTTTCGAACATCTGCGATATTTTCTAATTGTGTTGCATATTTTATTAATAGTAGGAGGTCCGTAACAATGGTAACAGAGCAAAAATATTCTGGATATTATGAATTAGGTAAACTCTGTGAGGAGCTTCGATCAGATATGAGTTCTTTTCACGATGAAATTTCTCACGAAATTAAGTCGTACAAGGCGTAAGTGGCTTCGCTCTTGACTTTGAAGTCGGTCGTGGCTTTGAAGGCTAACATGGTTGCAATCTTGGAGCAACTGACTGTTTTCATTGTGATCTAACAGAGAAGAAAAATCCATACTGTTGTCAGTATGGGTGAGCAGAAGGTCAAGGAAAGCGAATTTGAACCGAAAGCGAGCAAAGGGATGAAGTCCAAACAGAAGGAAGTTCCGAGCTTGATAAATAAACTAGCACTGCCGAAAGAAGAGACGTTGCTGGAGATTTTTTTTAAAAAGATGCAAGCTCTGCTTAAGGAACTGGCGATTTCAGTGATAGCGGCTACAGAGTTGTTAGCGGCGGATGTTTTATTTGGGTTTCCGATAGGGTACGGAGGTATAGCAGAACACATGAAGTCTTTTTTCAATTCAACAGGGCAGTTATGGAGGAAGGCAATTGTTTTTTTTCTTAAGAGGGCACAGCTAAAAAAATTAGGGTTGGAGGAAAATCTTTTGGGTTGGGCTATCTCCTCCACTCTTTTGGGTTGGATTGCTTTTCTACTAGTCCAAATTAGTGCAACTACTTAGATCAGGTTTTTTCACAGCAACAATTTATTGAACAAAAAAATAAAGACCGACGATGTAGAAAACTTTTCAAATACTTTTATGACGATGAATTGAAGAAATTAAAAGAGAATAATACAAGAATAAACACCTTGAGGACAAGGTGTTCATTGGGAGGCTAGTAATGATAGAGTAGATTTATTCTAGTGTAAATATTTAAGTATCTTTTAGAATTCATATATATTTATTAATTAAATATTTTAGTATTCTAGTCTTTTAGTATTCTATTTAAGGATATTAAAAGGGATGGGAGTATGTTTGAGGGCATATTCATATTTTTGGGGATCATTATGAAGAAGAGCTAACAAACTTGTCGAACGTTTGCGATATTTTGTCATTGTATTTCGTATTTTATTAATAGTATAAATTTTGTATCACATTGATGCTACTTAAGTGAACCAACATGATTAACAATCATCAAAATTAAATTTTAACAAGTTTGTGAAACCAAAATAAACAGCTCGTGTACCACCATTTAACTCTTCATGTTAACCATTAGCAAAATTATAAGAATAATTGAATAAAATACTATTCCCTTTCATAGGACTACAATGTCCTCGATATAAGTTAATTTGAACACAAAACAATTGGAAAGGAAACTACAACCATACAACAAAAAATTTAATTCGCTAAGCTTTTTGGCATAAGATGAAAATTATAATTAGATTAGGTGAGATAATTGAATGGTTAAAAAGATCTTATGGTCCAAAATCTTCAAGGCATCACACAACTGGTTCCAATGTCCACTAGTTTGAATACATTATCATAAATTGGGCAGACACACTAGCTTATATGTAAAGCAAATCTCAACATAAAAAAGAATAAGATCATTATCAAAGGAATCACAAAAGTAGGAGTGCCATTTTGAAGTGTATATTGACTAACCGTTTCAACATCAGGCCGTCTCCTTTGCCATCTGGACCATTGTTCCTTTTCTGGCTTTCTCCAATTCCACCATAGTTCTTCACTAGTACGAGGCTCCTCAATTGGTTTTTTCACTTTAGGGTCTATGAAAGGATGAGGCCATCCAAGTTTCTTGTCTAGCTCAAACCCAATTTCATTTTCTTCTCCTTCTTCTGGTTCAGTTTGATATACAACATATTCAGATGAAGTATCTTTGCTTTCTTCTACTGTGTCCTCCAATGTATTAGTGTCTACTATATCACTTGATTGAAGGGTTCCCTGACCACTGGGCTCTACAATTTCTTGGTTACTTTCAGAAGTAACAGCCTGTGTTTTATACTTCTTCCTCCGACTTCCAGGCTTTTTTCCATAAGAGGGAGATCCAACAGAATCACCAGTTGGCTCAGGAGCTCGAGCAGCTCGAACTCGTTCAACAGTGCCTTCTGGCCAGTAGTCTTTTCCTGGAATACTGGCCCGATCACCAGAGGCTGGTTCAAGCTGTCCGGACGTAGAGTCCATGTATGTGTGGTAAGGAGGGCGTTCAACAGTAACATCTTGGTAGGACTCTTCATTCTTCCCTCGCTTTATACAAGAAATCAACTGATCTTTCTGGGATGACTTATTTAGATGGAATCTTAATCGTAATTCTCCAGTGGGAAATGGAACTACAAATGATGATGTCTGTACATTGTTGAAAACATTATGAGTATTAAAATCAGAACTTTTTTAATACAACATCTTCTACAATAACGCCATTTCCTTAAAAAATTGCAATTACATGTGTGGTATGAAAGAGACTTAAACCTGTAAGTGACTAAAACTTGGTCTTCCACCAACAGAACCATTTGCAGACTTCAATCCTTTGTCTAATACCCACAAAACTAAGGAGGTTAAGAATCGATCCCAATTTCTTTCAATGTTCATAAAAATTAACAATGGAAAACACTTAGCAGATGATAAACAGCTATTGTCGACTAGATATTATCATTAAACCTCGATATAGACACGGAGTCGATAGAGATGCCATTTGCAACCCAGTAAATAGCATGAACTAACGTGGATGTATCTGCAGAAATTCCACAGTTATACATAGGGAGGAATTAGAAACAAAGCTCCCCCATCAAAACGAAAAAAGATGGTCACCCGGAAACAGGAAAACGAATTGTATCATTAAACGCGAAGCCAAAATTTTCACATGAATAAGTTCCAACGAAACTAAAAAAAGGCCCATTAGGAAAGAAGGAAACTAGAATGTTAATAAGTAAAATTTAAGAGGCGAACATACATTGAAAAACTATGGTGACGAATACTGGAAAACTCAAAGACTCTGGAGACGAATGCTGGAAAACTCTGGAAATGAAATGAGGCCGCCACGCCACGCGAACGCGAAGAAGAAGAGAAGACAACCCTAATACATGGTGGGGTTTGGTTTTTTTGGTATTGAGAAACCAAAACCAAAAACCAAACCGAAAAAACTCGGTTCTTACTAAAAAGAACCAAACTTTGGTTTTCAAGTGTGCAAAACCGAACCGAACTGACCTAAAATGACCAATTTTGATTCGGTTCTTTAGTTCCGGTTCGGTTTGCACACCCTAACCAAAACTATCTACTCCTGCTTTTGGGGTTAATTTTAGAAGGTTGAAAGGATAATTAACAATAAAATAAAAAATAAAAACCATGAACTTTCAATCACCAACAAGTCAAAGCTTAAGTTAAATTCACTAACAACTAAAATCTTGAATTCTGAAAAATGAATGAGACAAACCTCGCAGTCACGTTTTACGCTAAAAGACGTCTTTTGAATGTCCCTCAGCATTGGAGGACATCCAAGAATCAGCTGTGGACGTGAACAATTCTGCGAACAATGTGTTCTTGAAGCCATGGAGATTTCTTTATTTTTCAATTTCCAAAAAATTGGGCCATGGATACTGTAACTGTTAGCCTTTTTGGTAGGCTAAGTTTTATTTTGATGATGACTAAATTGTGTGTTAATTTAATTGATCAATAAGTTATATTTTAGTTGCATGTTGCTTGGATTAATTGATTGATAACTTGCATAACTTAATTGAATAAATCAAATATGCAATGTTTGTGGCACATGCTTAGGTTAGGAAATAAACAACTTTATATGTTTTGGACATCATCTATAAGGGAGATTGTTTAAACTATGTGATCTAGATGATGTGAAATTTAATAAAGTGTAAAAGTTGTTTATACATTGAATTTCTACATATCATATTTATCGATTAAATTGAGAATACCCTTGATTAAGGGTATTGGGAATGTTTAATGTGTTTCTCTAAGTCCTTGTAGGAGAATGGAAGGTTCGTATGACTTAGAGGAAACATTTTGTGAAAGTATGAAGTAGGCTATGGAGTTGAGGATGCATGCGGATGAGGCGGATGCTGGATTTTGCGTCCAATTTGCCTCTGTCCATTTTGATGGACAAACGGACGTTGGTTGCGGACGTCGCGGACGCCATTTCCAGTCGTCCGTTTTGAATATGCCATTTTGGAGATTCACGTGGACGCGTCACATGGAGCGTCCCTTCAGCAAAGCGGACAGGAGAAGAAGCTGAGGACGCCACGGGTGCTAATCCGTGTCGTCCAATTTGAATCTGCCATTTCAGGTGTTCACGCGCGGACGGTTCATGCGGAGGGTGCGGACGCGAATATTGGCGTCCGCTTTGAATCTGTCCAATTTTATTGAAGACGCGGACGATATATGCGAACGAAGCGGACGATAGAATTGGCGTCCGCAAGTGCATAATTTTCTGTCCAACAGCTATATTTTCAACGGGAAAATTTCAACGGTTGTGCGGACGATAGGTGCGGACGCTGAGGACGTCCGGAAGCAGCAGTGGCAGTGTCTATAAATATAAGTCAACACCAAGCTCTCTAGCACGAACCAAGGATTCAAAAGCGAAGCTCTGCCGATTTTTATAGGCGATAAAATTTCTGTGAGCTTTCGATATTGTTGTATATCCAATTCTCCCTATTCCGAACTTGCAAGTTATATTTTGGGAGAATTTGGATTAGATAGATTTGAGAGTTAATCTCTGAATTATTATTGTACTTGATTGTAAAGGGTGATTCCCTAAGAATTCATCACACTTGGGTGACGCCCCGAAATAGTCAAATTTAGGGTGACGACTCGTAAGAGTCTAAGGTTGACGACCTTATAATTAGTCAAGGGTGACACCCCGTCTAATAGTCAATTTGTAAACGGTTTATTGGCACCCGCAAGCCAATTACATAGTGTATCTCCAAGTGCAACTTGGAGCGCGGACGTAGGCTAGTTTGCCGAACCGCGTAAACAAATATTGTGTGCATTTCTCTAACCCTTACTTTTTATATTATTGCATATATTTGTTATCGATATTTTAATTATGTGCATTAAATCACTTTGGGTAATTAGAGATTAAAATATCGCACGAAAAAGTTAAAACGCTATATTCACCCCCTCTATAGGCGTATATCGATCCTACAATTGGTATCAGAGCGGGTATTTAAATTTTTGTGTGATATTTTGTGCACATTGTCAATATTTGTTAAGTTGCATTTATTGAAAATTTTATATATATTTGTATATTATGGATTTCAATATGTGTGAGTTAGGACAATGCACATCTACACCTCCACACTTTGATGATTATGATTATTTGACTTGGAAGTGTAGAATAAAAGTGTTTATACAATCTATTGATTTCTTTTTATGGAAAATCATTGAAAAGGGAATAACTCTTCCTAGACCAAATTGTGAATTCAATGATTTAGATAAACGAAATTGGAATTTAAATGTCAAAGCAATGAATATTTTGTATAGTGCCTTAAGTCAAAATAAATTTGATAAAGTTAAATCTTGTGTTAGTGCATATGATATTTGGAAATCTCTTGAACTAACACATGTAGGCACAATTCAAAGGCTTGAAAATGAAGAAAGTACATCCTCCGAAAAAGAGGAGAAAGTGGCCAATACATGCTTCATGGCCAATGAAGAGATAGAGGTAACAAACTCTTCTAGCAATTCAAATTCCAGTAGTGATGATAATGGTAATTTTGTAAATGAATTGCTAGAAAGTTTAGATGCATTAAAAAGTAAAAATAAATCATTGAAAAAGAAAAATGATAATTTGATAAAAAAGTATACTATTTTGAATAAATCTCTTGATGATCAAATTATAGAATTAAAAAGCATGATTGATAGTTCTAATGCTTCTTTTAAATCTCTTGAACATGATTATAATAATTTGAAATTATTGAATGATAAATTGATTGATACTATCAAATCACATGAAAATGAAATTGATTTATTAAATTGTAAAAATTGTGATTTGATTAGTATTAATGAATGTCATAAACATGATATTTGTGATTTGAACATTAGAAATGATAGTTTGAATATTTTGATCAAATCACATGAAAAGAAAATTGAATCATTGAATGTTAAAAATTGTGATTTGATTGATACTATCAAATGTCTTGAGCATAATTGTGGTGATTTGAAAAATAGAAATGATAAATTGAATATTTCCATTAAATCATGTGAAGATATAATTAGCCTTTTGAATGCTAAATCTAAATCTATGTTTGATGCTAATCCTAAAATTAACTCTCTTGAGATTGATGTTTGTGAATTGAAAGCAAAGAATAATAATTTGAACTCTATTGTGCTTAAATTCACAAATGAGAGCAAAAATTTAAATATGCTCTTGAATTCGCAAAGGGTTACATTCGATAAAGCCGGAATTGGTTATGAACCCTTTGCAAAGAAAAAGAATTACACTAATCGATTTGTTAGTTCATCAATTTGTAATTCTTGCAATTGTGTTGGACATAAATCTTTTTGTTGTCCTTTAAAATTAAATGTTAAATTGGATTCAAATGTTAAATCTAAATATGTCTATCCTTTGCATTTGAACTCTAAATTTAAATCAAATGTTAGTTCAAAATTTGTTCATCCTTTGGATGTGAATCCTAGATTTAAATCTAGTTTAAATTTTAAACCTAATTTGAATTCAAGTTTGTGTGGGTTCCAAAAGGAACCAAATCTATAACAAATGGACCCAAAATGGCTTGGGTACCAAAGAATTCGAATTGATTGTGTTGTAGGTTTGGAGGTTCTCCCAAGGAACTTAAAAGGAGAATGGATACTTGAATATCCAACACATGGGGAGAAACTTCAAGAACGCCTCCTATGCGATAAAATGGAATAAAACACCTTGAGGTACACAATCTCTTTAGGATATTTGAAGTTAAATGTGAATTTGATCTAGATTAATATTTAGATTTTGATTGATAAGAATGAATTACTTTATCAATTGATTCAAGCTTTATTTTTCTTGAGATTAAAACTTAAATTGTTTCAACTCTATTGTTCTTTTTGCCATTGAGATTGAAATTGATTTATCTTGACTTTAATTCTTGAATGAATTTTATTTTGCTATCTCTAGGTAGAAATTTACTATATTTCTTCAATTTGTAGATCACCACTTGAAGTTCTAAACTTTATTGTGAACATTGTCTTTTTTGCATAAATAGGTTGAAATTCACCTTATTAATTCTACTTGTATTTTGATGATGTAGCTCCAACAATAGGATTCTAAGTTGCGTATTTTTTAAAGATTGTTGGTTGTTTAATTTTGTTGTTTTGTGTTTATTTTTTTATTTTTTATTTTTGTGTTGAACTTGGTTAATGAAATAGAGGGGAGAAAGTAGAATTGCTAAGAATGCCTTTAGATCACAATTTTACTTCTAAAACATTTTGAACTCATTGTCTTGTGTTAAGATATTGATTACAATTATAGTCTTTGAGAGATTGTGCCTCCGTTAGTCGAAAATCTGAAAATTCTCTCCGTCGGTTAGAAAGTGGTTAAGGAAATGGGAATTCTCTTTTAATTTTGTATAAGAGTGTTTAGTGGTTATCTTGTTTCAACTTTAAATATATGTAGATGTCATGGGAAGATAAATAGTGTTTCATAAATCATTTTTGCAAAGTTTATATTCTCGGACTACATAGTGCGGACGCCAAAAATGGCATCCTCACTGTCCTCATACTCGAAATTTCAAGTCCCCTTCATTTCTGGTGTGTTGTGGACGAGCCGGACGCTAATAAATGCCGTCCGCTGCGTCCGCAAACGCATTTTAAAACAGACTGAGGACTTCCAAAACCCTAACTCTGCGTCCACTTCCCGGCTTTCCGTTTCCCCGCGACCTCCGACACCTCTCTGTCACTCATTTCGGTATTTCTCTCATATTTTCAACTCCCGTTGTCATTGTTCATCAATTTATCATCCTTTGTTCTTGTTTGTCTAAAGTTTCTTAGGGTTTTCATTGAATTTTCTTTTCAATTTCACAATGTCTAGTCGTACTCCTAGAAAATGCACTTCTCTTCAAACTTCTGAAAATACTCAAGTTTATAGGTCTAGATTATTCATCAATGACGTTTGTAAGAAACGTTATGATGATGATTTCAAAAATCGTTCATTGATTCCTTCTAGGCAAATTGATTTTGAGCGTTTATCTAGTCTTGATTTAGCAGATACGTATACCTATATGGGTTTACGTAAGTTATTTTCTCTCGATGGTCCATTTGTTGAGAAGACAATACGCATGTTTTATGCAAATTTGTCATACACTGACCGTCCTCTAGTTGTTAAGAGTTATCTTTATGGGCGAGAGATTGAGATCACTCCTCATCTCCCAAATGTATTCCTTGAATGTCCCCAAGGTCTTTTGTCGGAGGGATATTACAATGCTCACACGCCTCCTTCTTTTCACAAGAAGGAAGAGGGCGATATTCTCTTGCGTCAAATCCTTCGGGATCCGATTAATGATTATCACGTTAAGCCCAAGTCAAAACATCTCAACATTAGGGCACATGTTATTCATCATTCCCTTCAGTATAATGTTCTTCCTCGTGCTGGTCACCGAGATCATGTTAGCTACATGGATCTCTATGTTCTTCAGCGTATGTATTCTAACACTCCTTTCAATTTAGGATATATCATCGCGGCTCAATTGGCTGACATGGCTGATACTGTCTCGTGTTCACTTCCATTCAATTTACTCCTTATGAACTTGTTTAAAGAGATGGACATTCCTATTCCTTCGTCCTCCAAATTTCGTGAACTTCGCCGGTCCGACATCTATTCTCCACAAACCTTAGGACGGATGGGAATCATTCGGGCTCCAAATGGTGAGTGGATTGCCTGTCAAGACAATGTTCCGGTTCCTAATTCTCCTCCTCCACAACCTTTGGAACCGCATCTTGCTCTTCCTTCTACCGAGCCTGGTCTGTCATCCTATCATGAGGCTGGTCCATCATTCCACACCGAGGCTGGTACTTATACGTTTAGCACTCTATATGCCTCCCGTTCTGATTTTGCACGCCTTGAAGAGTATATGCTTCAAATGCTGACTCGCTTTGACTCTGTGGATCATCACCTTAGCTCTGTGGATCGTCACCTTGATTCTTTGGATAGACGCATGGATGACCTTGCTCGTGGCATATGGCACACTGGCATTCCCTCTCCGGCTCCTCATGATGTTCCTTCATCTTCTGCTCCGCCTTCACATGATTTTGATGACGAAGACATTCCAGATGCATAGTTTATGACTTATGTTTACCTATGCATTTTGTTTTGATTAGGAGAGTAAACAACTTGGTTGTAATTTGTTGTGCTAGATTTTCTTTTGATTCTACCGTTAGACTTCTTTATCCTTTGCATAGTTTGAATATTATGGATGAAATTGTCTTGCCATACATTTGTTGTTTCTAGTTGCGCATTTTCTGGCTGGTTTGGTCTCTATAAAATGCGTTTACAGGTTGATTTTGGCATTAAGGGGGAGCTTATAAATAAACAAAACCATGCAAAAAAAATTTAAATCTATATTTTGTTAATTACCTTCTTGACTTTAACTTGATGAAGGGGGAGATAACTATTTTAAGAAAATTGATTTGTTTGTTACTCCTGGATCTCATTTCTTCAATTGGTATCTTCAATTTCTTTATGCTTTGAAATTTTAAATTGATATCAATCTTTGATTTTAGAATTGACTTTCAACAATTGAAATCTTTGAACTTAATCTTTAATTAGTATCATGTATGAAATTATTTTTCTTGATATCTATAAGTTGAACTTTAACGTTTATACCCTCCAATGAATTTTGTATGTTTAATGATCTAGAGGGTTAATTTTTATAGAATTGTAATGTGGTTATTTGCAATTGACATCTTATTCTTAACCACATCAAATTTATATTGAATGTTTAGAAAATCTCTTCAATGGTTTGCCTTGTTATAACTATATAGGGAGAGAGAGAGAGACTTTATGAAGTTGTTTTTATTGTTGCTCTAAAGGGGAGAGCAAATACTTGAATGTGTGGAATATCCCCAATCAAATTGTTGTTGTGATTAACATAGGGGGAGAGGTACTTTGATTGAGTTTGATTTACCACATTGGTATCTCTCTTAGAAATCTCTTTGAACTTACAATTGATATCATACTTAGCACAAATGATTTGATTTTAACTTTGGATTTACAATTGATATAAACCTTTGAAAACCTTGCTTGGCTTAAATTATGAATTATCAATCGGTATCCATTGTTAATTTCTTAACTCTTAAATTGGTATCACTTGTAAAAATTGAAAATTTGTTTACAATTCTTAATATTTAAATGTATTCTGGTTCTTTACAATTGGTATCTTTCTTTTAATCACAAATTGAAATTGAATGTATATTTCTCTCCATGATTTGCTTCTTGGTTAGATTCATTGATTAAGAGGAGAGATAGTTTTAACTTGTTGATAATTGCTTTACGAGTAATTAAATTATATATTGAATGTTAATACTTATTTTCCTCCTTTTTTTTATTTGTGGATTAACTTCTTGATTAAAGGGGAGAAATTTGTTTTCAATATAATTATTTGTTGAAATTATCTTTGGATTCTAATCTTAATTCCCTCAATGGTTTAATTATTGGATTGATTACTTGAAACAGGGGAAGAAATTATTTGAATGTTGTTAATCTTATTTTGATACTATTTCATGATTGTGTTTGAACTCTCCTTCTCTAGAATTACTTTTTGATTATGACAAAAAGGGGGAGAAGGATATATAAGTTGTAATATCTTTTAGGGAGAGTTTAGTAGCATTGTGCATGGATTTATCGTTGATATATTGCATAACTTATTTGGAGAAATCTAATATGCAATAGTTTTATGCAAATGCTTAGTTTTAGGGTAAACAACTTATTGGATTTTGTCATCATCAAAAATGGGGAGATTGTTAGCCTTTTTGGTAGGCTAAGTTTTATTTTGATGATGACTAAATTGTGTGTTAATTTAGTTGATCAATAAGTTGTATTTTAGTAGCATGTTGCTTGGATTAATTGATTGATAACTTGCATAACTTAATTGAATAAATCAAATATGCAATATTTGTGGCATATGCTTAGGTTAGGAAATAAACAACTTTATATGTTTTGGACATCATCTATAAGGGAGATTATTTAGACTATGTAATCTAGATGATGTGAAATTTAATAAAGTGTAAAAGTTGTTGATACATTGAATTTCTACATATCATATTTATCAATTAAATTGAGAATACCCTTGATTAAGGGTATTGGGAATGTTTAATGTGTTTCTCTAAGTCCTTGCAGGAGAATGGAAGGTTCGTATGACTTAGAGGAAACATTTTGTGAAAGTATGAAGTAGGCTATGGAGTTGAGGATGCATGCGGATGAGGCGAACGCTGGATTTTGCGTCCGATTTGCCTCTGTCCATTTTGATGGACACACGGACGATGGTCGCGGACGTCGCGGACGCCATTTCCAGTCGTCCGTTTTGAATATGCCATTTTGGAGATTCACGCGGACGCGTCACACGGACGAGGCGGACGCCATTTGGCGTCCACATCCCTTTAGCGAAGCGGACGGGAGAAGAAGCTGAGGATGCCACGGATGCTAATCCGTGTCGTCCAATTTGAATCTGCCATTTCAGGTGTTCGGAACGGATGGTTCATGCGGAGGGTGCGGACGCGAATATTGGCGTCCGCTTTGAATCTGTCCAATTTTATTGAAGACGCGGACGATATATGCAGACGAAGCGGACGATAGAATTGGCGTCCGCAAGTGCATAATTTTCTGTCCAACGGCTATATTTTCAACGGGAAAATTTCAACGATCGTGCAGACGATAGGTACGGACGCTGAGGACGTCCGGAAGCAGCAGTGGCAGTGTCTATAAATATAAGTCCACACCAAGCTCTCTAGCACGAACCAAGGATTCAAAAGCGAAGCTCTGCCGATTTTCATAGGCGATAAAATTTCTGTGAGCTTTCGATATTGTTGTATATCCAATTCTCCCTATTCCGAACTTGCGAGTTATATTTTGGGAGAATTTGGATTAGATAGATTTGAGAGTTAATCTCCGAATTATTATTGTGCTTGATTGTAAAGGGTGATTCCCTAAAAATTCATCACACTAGGTTGACACCCCGAAATAGTTAAATTTAGGGTGACGACTCGTAAGAGTCTAAGGTTGACGACCTTATAATTAGTCAAGGGTGACGCCCCGTCTAATAGTCAATTTGTAAATGGTTTATTGGCACCCGCAAGCCAATTACATAGTGTATCTCCAAGTGCATCTTGGAGCGCGGACGTAGGCTAGTTTGCCGAACCGCGTAAACAAATATTGTGTGCATTTCTCTAACCCTTACTTTTTATATTATTGCATATATTTGTTATCGATATTTTAATTATATGCATTAAATCACTTAGGGTAATTAGATATTAAAACATCGCACGAAAAAGTTAAAACGCTATATTCACCCCCCTCTATAGGCGTATATCGATCCTATAGTAACATCCACCGGTGTTCCCAGTACAATATTGTCCGCTTTATGCTGAAACTCACACGGTGTTGTTTTTTGGGTTTGCCCAAAACGCGTTGTACTTAGGTAGGAAGAGAAACTCTACTTATAAACTATGTATTTTCTACTATCCGAATCAATATGGGATTGTGCACCCTCACTAATATGGATCGGACCCACACTAAGGAATTTCTTAGCCTTCACAGGGCGGTCTGCCACAATCTGCCTCCCTTGGAAATCCGACATCTTTGTCGACCTCAATTCTGGTTGGGATTTCTCTTTGATACCATTTGTAACATCCCTCGTGCTCTCAATACAATATTGTCTGCTTTGAGCCAAAGCTCGTATGGTTTTGTTCTTGGGGTTTGCCCAAAATGCGTTACACTAGGTAGGAAGGGAAACCCTACTTATAAACCATGTATTTTCTACACTTCTAAGCGATGTGGGATTGTACACCCCACTGATATGGATTAGACCCCCACCTGGGTCTTTCTTGGCATTCATAGGGTGAACTACCATAGATACTTAGTTTCGGAAGAATAGGCGACCGCTCATGAGAGGTGACCACGAAATGTTAGTGATTACCGTTGTTTTTGTGAAGCCTGGGCCAAATAAAAAAAAATTAAAATTAACCCCCCCAATTTCAGCAATAGTGTGGGGGAATCTATTCTTCCCCCACTGCTCTTCCTCTCTATGTGTGATCATTTCCCTCTCTCAGCAAAATTCATCCTTTCTGATGTTAAGTGGGTGATTTCCTCCAGCATATAGGTAGTGATGCACCAATGGAAGGGGTTAGAATTATAACCTGTAAATATTGGAAGAAGTTGACGAAGTATTGGATAATTAGTGCTGAAGAGTGTGATCAACGGGGGCCCGAAGGAACAGGCTATGCAGTTGATCAACACATGAAGACACTTGACCAGGAATGAAGAGTTTTGATATGCCAAAATCTTGCGATCGATGAAAGTAGTCGATCACAAACATGAAAAGATATTCCAGAGATGAGCAAATTGACAGGCAGTCAGTCGGCTTCGTAGTGGACGATCAACCGGGTCTTTAAGTTTCTATAATTTAGCCACAAAGCATAATATGGAAAGTTCACCTTTGGAAATCAATAACTCCCTCATTTTAAAAGCTTTGGAGCTGAGATTTAGACAATGTCTACTTGGATGAATAATGAAAATATCCCTTCAAGAATAATAAAAATATCTACCACGAATTAGGAAATATATTCGAGAGAACTCGAGTCACCAAAAATAGTAACTAGTGTAGCTTATAACTCCCGTATGGATGTATTTGTCAATGAAGCGCCTTTGAAAAGTTGGACACCACTTTACACACTCTTCCTCCAAGAATGAAGAATGTGGATGCCAATAAGAGAACCACTCAACTTACAAGTGAGCCTAATCTTGTGACGTGATGCACACAAGGCAACATTTGGTTGTAACACGCCAAAGAGATTGAAAAAGGAATTACTCCAATTTCAATAACTAAGCAAAAACTTTTCTATTCAACTTCAACTCTCTAAAACAATTACATAGGGTGGCTTTGAATAGTCAATTAAAAACTATAAAATAATAGTAAACTAAATAAACTTAGTATCACTAAATTGGCTCATAGTATAAGTTTGTCAAATTTTCTACTTAATAGAAACTAGATAAATTAACTAAAAGAATATTTAATTAACTTCTTCCTTTCTTCTTCTCTAAGTCTAAAGGCTTTTTGGCAGCTATTCCTTCTTAGTGCTCGGCCACTTGGATGATTTTCATGTATAGACTTGGTCTCCAAGCTTGGACACTTGGACTTTGCATAATATTTGCTCTTTGTTCTGTGGGCATTTGACATAGTAAACAAATTCCAAATTTAACTATCTAGCCCATTTTAGAAAGCTTACGAAGTCAGTTACAATCTTCATGAGGCATGTTTTTGATATGACGTTGTTTTGAATACCAACATAGTCAAACACTTGCCGAAGGTCAGGAAGTGTGAAGTTTTGGAAAGTTCTTCAAATATTCTAGGTTTGAATTTGAACTTCCACTTGTACTTGATCTTGAATACCTTCATGATAATTTTGAAAGTTTGATTAATGATGGAATGGACCCATTGTAATACCTCGACTTTTTATATAAAAAATTAATAAAGATAATTGGAAGGTAATTAGGGATATTGGATTAATTTGATAGTTATCGGGGTATTACCAAGGACGTATTCGTATATTATAACTTAAGGAAAATTTTGAGAGAGGATTAATGGATCGAACCGGTTTGATTTGGCTCGTTCCAGAATTAAGTTGGTGGCTTGGGTTTTGTTTAAAGTGGATAAATTGGAATTTGTTAATTTAATGAAATAAATTATTATGTTAATTATTTAGAGAGAATAATTTTAAAGGAATTATGTTGTGAGGAGGGATGAACCGGTTCACTAAGTGAACTGGTTTAGTCTAAACAAAAGAATGGTCGAAAGGCCATTCTACGTGTGAAAAGACCGAGAAGAGAGAGGGAGCCAGGAGGCGAGAGAGAGATCGAGGGAGAAGGAGATCTGGCGACGGAGCGGTAGAGCACTTAGACTAAGGACGCGTCGAGAGCGTCGGGACAACTTCCTCTGGCGCGACGTCTGGCAAGCAACTGCCGCGGCGTACGGGTCACAACTAGGGCTCATAATTGAACCTTCCGCGGCCTTTGATTTCAGGCGTCAATTCGAGGTATGTCTGATTGGGTTTTTCTCCTCTTTTGCATTTTGATGATTAGGCGACTGGCAGGGCATGGATTGGCGTCACGTGTGCAGTGATTTCTTGTGTCTTATCATATCGGGTCGGGCTACGATTGGGTGCTCCAACCCGGCTGCGTTCAAACCCAGTTTGGCCGGTTCAGGTTGAACTGTTGTCAGCTACGAAGACAACCGTATGGTTCTTTCTAGCCTGGAATTGCACCCCGCGTGGTGGACAACCTCTTAAAAGCTTAATGGAGTAAGGAATATTGTCAGGAATATTAGAGGCACAGGCTGTCGGGCATGCGGGAGAGCGTTAAACTCTCTGCCCTCTTAGAATTGGCAGAGAGTGTCTTCCTCCTAGGTGTTGTGAAGCAAAGACGAAGGTGAGGGAATGTTGGCATGAGCGGTTGGAGATAGAACGAATGGTTGAGTGGTTAGGGCTTCTATCTTCAGGAGAAAGATATGAGTGGTGAGTTCTCTGGAACTGGAAATGAGGTTGAAAGGCAGAAAGAAGAGAGGGGAGGCTAGAGGAAGCTCTTGTGGTGAGGTTGAGCCGAGAGCTGCGAAGGAGAGGACAGAAAAGTGACAGAGGAACAAGGTGGAGGAAGAGCTCTGTACTCCTCGACTGCCTCTAGTAAGTGAGATCCTTCACTTTATACTAGATTTTATTTATGGATGTTTACTCTCTATTGACTGGATGTTTGTTCTCTATGGTGATGATATTTGGTTGGTTCTGCAACTGTGAGTACATTGGGTGGATGTTCTGGAAGATTAATGTTGTGTTGCTTGAAGATTAATGCTTTGTATGTTCTAGATTTTTATATGCTAAGATGTTTGAATATATATAGCACTTTGTTGGTTGTTTTCCACAAGCATGAATATGTTGAAATCAGTTGGTTAATTTGCTATTGTTGGATAATCTGTTGGTTTAAATTATGCTATCTATTACCAAGTGAAATGTATTGTGAGATTTAAGTAAGTGTTCTGCACGTTAGGAATATACCCTATACGTTTGGATGTACTGTGATAATCTGTTGTTTTGAATTCGAGTCACTAAGTGGATAAATATTAGTGTACCCTGTTGGATAAATATTATATTGCATCTTTACGTGCACGGTTTTAGTTAGGAAATCGATATTGAATATGTATTATGAGGCGCTATCAAATGATAAATGTTTCTAATTGTGAAGGTATCAGAAAGAGAAGAATGATAGCGATTAAGTGCAATACGCAATAAAGTTTGAGGTAAGAAACTAGGTGTGTCTTGGCCATTTGGAGGCCCTACACCACAAGTAGAGTCACGTTGTTTTCTTGCTTGGATTCTATGCCTTCTTGATAAATTAGAATTTGTTTGAGATATGGTTGTTATGGATTGATTCTGACTTCCAATGCATTGGATTACCCTGTGAAGAAATATTAATTGACTTGTTCCTCTATATCACTATCCATCTGATTGTTAATGTTTTATCATAACATTCTAATGACTCTAATAACGTAGGAAATTATGGATGAGTAGACATTCAATATCACTTGTTGATTTCCTTCTATTATCGATATATTTTAGCGCTTAGATTTTCAGTTTGAGTTTATATATAATATTAGTCTCATTGCCTGATTCTCAGTCAATATATACTACCTTATTATACGTTGCTTTGTTATCTCTCGTTGTTGACGACTAAACTGTGAGTTGTCATTACATGTACATCATTTCATACCGTTAAATTATAGTTCAGCATGTTTAGCATTTCAATTATATTTATGGCTGTTAAGTTACTGTTATTCCACTGTTACTTTGTGGATAGTTCGAAGCATGTTAACAGGTTTTGTTCATTATTAGTTCTATGTTATTTTATTATTATTCTTTGTCAATTTCCAAAGTATGTTACCATGGTTTACTCGTTGTTCAATTCACTGTCGTTCACATTTAATTCTGTTAATTTCAAGATATAATAACTTGTTCTAATTGCTGGAAACTCTTTGCTAATTTGCTTGTTACACTCTGTCATCTCTATTAGACTTTAAAGCATGATAATATGTTTTATTTCTATATAGCTTTGTTGTTATACGTTGTTACGTTCTGTCAAAAAATTCAGAATGTTAACACGTTTTAATTGTTGTAAATTTGCTGTTATTTCACCATTATTTTCTATCATTCTGAAGTATGTTATTTTGCTGTTATATTCGCAATTAATTCTTTTATTTCGTTGTTCGTAATTGTTACTAGTCTTCTAATATTTGGTTAACTTCTACACAATAGTTTTAATTGTGTAATTCTGTGTTTAAATTTCCATTATTAATGTTATTGTTATTCTGGAATTGTTGATAGTGTGGATCGTTAATACTCTGTAGATATTCCCTTTGTTATTGTTAGTGTAATACCCTGAAAATATATTTCCCTTTTTGATGATGTAATAATTCTGGATAATCTTATTATACGAATATTACGTCAAATTATGCAACAGTGAACGTAGGTTGTGCATGAAAAGTTGAGGGTTAATGTTGAAAAATGAACTAAATATGAAAAACTTAGGAAAAATGTACAAAAATCGAATTTCAGACGCCGACGGACATTGCGGACGGCACAAGGCAGCGTCTGAATGAATCTGTCCTAAATTCTGGACAATTCGGACGATGTGGACGGGAACAAAATGGCGTCCGAATGAATCTGTCCTAAATTCTGGACACTTTCGGACGATGCGGATGATACATGCGGACGATATGTCGCGTCCAAAAGGCGCCTGTGGACAGTACGGACACTGACTGGGGACGCGATTTCTCGTCCCAAATCGACCTTCGGACGTTGCAGACGAGTACTGCGGACGACTCTACTCGTCCGCAACATCGGGAAATTTCAGAAACCCATTTTAAAATCCTCTCTCTCTCTTCTGATTTCTTATTGAAATCAACATGGCCTTCCCTCCAGTCTACTCCCTGCGACGTCCCTTCCCCTCTGAAGATGAAGAGAACTTTCCATTTGGCAATTTCCTATTGGACCCTATTCCCTTGAGATGGGTGTTGATCCAGGAAGCTTATCCCTCCCCTGCAGCTGCCAGACACGCCAGACTCTCTCTCACTCACTCTCTCTCTCTCTCTCTCTCTCTCTCTCTCTCTATTCGTCTATATAGGTACGTCTTCTTCTCTGCATTGCTCTCTAGTCTTCTTTGTGTTCTTCTCTAGAAAACGTGGGTGCAGTATTGTTGTGAAGTGAATTGTGAGTTAAGTGAAGTGTTGTGGGTTGTGTAGTGAAATAGGAGTATTAGCTCTGTAAGGAAAGTTACCATCCATCGTTGAAGTAACAAAGGCAAGGAATTGTTGTCAATCTGGTTATGAATCTCCAACGTTTTGGGACAAATTGGTTCTGAGTATTGGGTTAATCTCTAAATGTTGTCTATTTAGGAAACGTGTGAACGTGTAATCAGTTGAAAAACCTTCCCTTGGTGGCTGTTGGTGCTGTTGTTGGAGCTGTTGTGATATTGTTAGGCTACTGAAGATTTGAGGTAAGAATTAGAATTTGTATTGGCCAATGGTGGCCCTACATTACGGGTTTCTATGTTAAATTGTGAAATTGATTGAAAAGCATGAATGGTGGAAACTTGATAGCTATGCTAATGGAAAATCTGAACCAGATGAGTTGTGAAATTGTGAATTGCTATTTGTTTGAACCTCTGCCTGTGTAGTTGCAATTGACTAACTGAGAAGAAACTAAACTACTAAAATATGAGTAGATGTAAGTGTTAACCTCTAAATCATGAAGTGATTATGTCATACTAGAGATTTTATTTGGATCTAATATGGAGCTCAAATTGATGTCTTTCATCTGCTATTATTAAGGACTTACTCACCGCACATTGTAGACCTAAGCATCTAAAGTTGTTTGTATGTACGCTATTGGTATCATTACTGAGTATGCTTAAAGATTTTTGCACGACCTTGCTGTTTAAGTTAAATCTAAGGAGAAATCAAGTACTGCTCATAGATTTATCCTGAATATGCCTTTCCTTGTTTACAACAGAATGAATCACACTAGTTGCCTTAAATTCTTGTTTTAGACCTAACTAATATGCGTAATAATGTAGCACACTTAAACTGAAATTCTATATGTTATTGTCATAGAATTGGTTGTGTTCCTATGATATGTTAATTTGTAATTGCTTTGTGGCACTCATGCATCATCCTAGGGCTTATAAACTTATTTACATTATGTATGTCATCCTAATATATGTACATAGGCGTGTGCGGGTTCGGGTGAATTGTGACTTTCCATACGGTAGATTCCTCCCACGTAGGGAGTGGTAGGTTTAGAAGTTTAGCTACGTGGATTCTAGGGTTCACAATTACCCCGTTCTGAAATCCTCAACGTTTCTAACAAAAGTGAGGATATCTGCTTGTGGTAACACCCCCGATGGATATATCTCCTCGTTGAAGTGACTGGTTATGCCACAAGGCTCTAGGGAGTATTCCACCTTAACCTTCAGAAGAGAAAAGGTTCTCTTCTGTAATGCATCGTATGATCATGCATCATAAGCATTGTATTTATTATTCTGATTCTTGCTGGGCGTTAGGCTCATTGTTTTTCCCCGTAATGCAGGTAATGATTATCATGAAGATGATGTACCAGTTGAGGAAGAGGCGTTCTAGGATGATCCCTCGTGTTATCAACCGATTTAACTTGCTGGGTGTGGCTCGCGTGATTTGGGGAGTGATAGTATTTTGATGTCGGTATTTGATAAAAAGGGGGTATTTTGGTAAGTGACATCGTAGAGGTATTTTGAATATTAATAGTTGTAATCAGGGACTTTATAACTTTTGTTAAGTTATTGAAACTATGTTTTGAACTTATTAACTATTTCGCATTTTTACTCTAATATAAATGAGTTTCAACAAATTAAGAGAAAAATTTTTATATGACGTATTTCTAAAACAAAGAAAAATGACTTTAAATTAACGGGGCGTTACAGTTAGCTACGTGAATTTCTCTACTGTTAGTCTTATTATCAATGCTTTATTTTGATATACAAATTGATGAATGATGACTGCTTAGATGAATGGGTTAAGCCTGAAGATATTAGTATGACTTGAAAAGTATGAACACGTGAAGAGTGAGGGTGACCCTATTCCTTATAGTTTACTTGTTGTTAGTTATAAATTACTGGCTACTAATTCCTTCGTCCGATACGCATTGTTCTGTTGTTATTTGTTCAGCCATCACCACTGGTTATAAATTACTATCAATATTTAGGATAATGAACTAAGATACTAATTATAAGTTGGACTTGTATAATTGTTAATTAACTAGAATCCTGAACTTAGCAACCAATTGAGCATGTTAACCAATTTATCATAGTTTAACTAATTAACTAATTAACTAGATATCTTCCTTGAGTATGTTGAACACGTTAATTAACTAGGATAACGATTATGACTTCCTTAAACCAAGCATGTTTAACTAACTAGCTAATTACCCCATGTTCGATCAACTAGTTAACAATAACTAATACAAAAACATGTTTAACTATCTAGGATAATACTTGTTATTCCTTCTTAAGCAAGCAATTAACTATGATAACTAATTAGAGTAATAATCGTAATCTCCTTGAGCATGTAGATTGACTAGGATGGCTACCTAGAAGCATGTTTAACTTACTAAGTTAAATGACTAGATTGCAAACACTAATCTGATCACGTTTAATTCATGTAACTACTAATTGTGAGAATGTTTAGTTAAGCGTAATTAATCGCATGTTTGCTTTATCGTCTCTTACTGCTCATTCATTGTTTCAATTTGAGTTTATAATTGATACATGTTATACACTTTCAATTATATTTGCTCTTTGTTATGCACCATTCAATTATAGTTGCTTAGTTCTCTATTGTGCGTTATTTAATTATGGTTGCTTACTTCCCTTATATGCGTTATTCGCTTTCCTTATATGCACCACTCAATTATTGTCATTTACTTTCCTTGCAACTCAATTAATGTTAATGTTTGTTATACTGCATCATGTATCATGTTAATGAGTCATCATGCATCATGTTAATGGAAACCAATAAGGAGTGCCACCCAGGGTGGTACTCACACATGAATTGAGTGAGGAAAAATGTTAAGAAAATGTTCAGAATAGGCGGATTACGTCTATCACTGGAATAAAGCCTTAAGGGCGGGATACGACCAAGAGGAAAAAGGGAGTTGGGGGGCAGATGGGTAGCGGCTCTATTCTGTAGCTAGGTAAAGCCCCCTACCTTGTCGGTAGAGGGGACCGAGTTGCTAGTAAAAGGTTAGATCCGAACAACTATTCCATCCCCTATGAACCCTCCAATCTCCAGCTCGATGTACGAGTGAAGAACCAAAGAACCAACGACTTAATGAAAAGGATTGGTTAGGGTGGCCCCCATTCCAAAAGGATTAAAGAGAAGCATATCATATTGCATGCATAAATTCTTTTTCCTTACTAAGCCTTTGGGCTTACAGTTTACTTGTGGTGTAGGTATAGGTATTTGTATGCGAATGCACAGAAATAGGAGTTGAGGCAAAAATAATACATAAATCAAATTGCAGGGATGAAGGATTTGCACGTGTAGGAGCTTGTGGTTGACTAGGCTAAGTGAGTAAAAGAGAAAATAGTTTGTAACTAAGGTATATGTAATTGTTTAGTATTTCTAAAGCAAAACTAAAGATTTTATAATCACTTCTGCCATGTTTTAATAAATCTGTTATGTATTCATAAAAGATTTTACAACTGCTTCCGCTAAGTTTTGACAAAAAGAGTTTTTAACAGTCCGGTTTTGCACTCTGATATCATCTTAAAAAGTTTTGAATTTTAGCGAGTTTTTAAAGGAAAAAGAAAAACTAGGTCGTTACACCCGTAGTCCATCAAGTAGTCATGGTGATTGTCAAGGTATGTAATGTTCTTCACTACCCTATTTCTTTTCCTTCACTAGTCAGTGTCTAACAGAAGATTTTGGTTTGTAAGGTTGAATTACTCATCGGTTTTGGGTGACAGGCTCCAACAAGGCATTTTCAGTGAGTAATTTTCCAAGTCAAGACTTAAGATTCAATTTTTGTTATTGTTGTTTCATTCGAAAGATTCTGCAAAGTTTGGATTTTTGTGTTTATATTGGGTTATGTTGGAATATTATTCTAGATGATTAATTTGGTGTAAATGTAAGTCGTGAGATGGAGCTCTGATTAAAGTTCCCTCATTCCTGAACAAACTGTGTTTTGGTAAGGTTGTTGGAATCGTGACGGGAATGCTTCAAAATTTCAATATTAGGAAGCCGAAGGTTGGGAATGGAATTCTGACTTAAATTTTTTCATTCTCGACCAATTTGTAGCTCGATAGTTCTTTCGATCGTGGAAGGAGCAATCCTCACCATCGCCGAGGGCTCTCTAGTTCATAGACTAGTGTAATTTGGTCTGCGGACTAGAAATTTTTTGGACCATGGTCCATTTCTAAGGCTTCAGGCCAATTTTATTTAGGGCCTAACTAGACCCTAAATCTGGACCAAACCAAATCTGTTTTGGATCATATTGAATTTTTAACCCTAACATTTTTTGTGTTATTCTCGTTTAGCCTAAAATTTCAACAATTAAATTTAAATCTCAATTCTAATTTTTAATAATTTTATGATTAGGTTTATGATCTCAGGAAATTATCATACCATTCAATTGGGCTTCAATGGACCATTTTGGTTTAGGCCTTGATATCGATTGGCCCAAGTGAGGTAGGAGTTATTTTATATTTAACACACTTTAATTCCTAAAATGTAAGTATTCATTTAAATTGAGCATGTTAAATTTAATATTCAGTTTAATTATATTTATCTTTACAATTATTTACTTTTAATGTTGAAATGGATAATAAGACAGTTGTATGTGTCGTGTCTTTGGGTTTCAAATCCCTAAACATAATCAGGGTCTATTTGACTATTTGCAATCACTTTGAGTATCACCAGAATCCGTTACGGGAAGAACTAAAAAGAAACTTGAAGGAAGGAACTTCAACTTATCGGACGAAGAACGCAGACCTAAAATGTTGGAATCTGAAACCTTACACTCGCCGATACTACTTCCTCAACCCTAAGAAGAAAAATCTTCCTTTAACACAGAAAAATTTTGGGAGGAACAACAATCCAAAGAGCTAAGTTTCACTTACCTCGAATGCGGACAAGTTGCGATCCGAGAGAACTTAGAGTACGCTCGACGAAGAAGAATTCCAGTTACTCAAATCATGCAGCTCACATCAACTTAGGAAGAAAGAATTTCTGAAGAAGGAATTTTCATCCCTAAAATTGTAATTTTCGTCCCTAAAATTTAGAACAACTTCAACTGTACTATTGAATAAGTGAGGATACTTTGTCATTATTTTTTATTCAATCTCCCAACTCGCTTCTCTTTCATTATGGTTCTTCCTCTGCACTTGCACCAACGGTATCTCACGATGACGAAGAACCCTAATTTCATGACCAATAATTTTATCAGAATCTTCCTCATAAGAAACATCCTCTTGTATAGGGATCTCGGTCCAGGAGATCACATGTGACGGATCGGATACATATTTCCTCAACATTAAGACATGAAAAATATTATGGACATAGTTTAACTGCAGTGAAAAGTCCAGACAATATGCAACAAAGCCAACTCTGTCAATAATTTGGAAAGGACCAATATACCTGGGAGCCAATTTTCCTTTAACCCCAAAACAATTTATACCCCTCCTGGCTCTGACTTTCAAAAATACAAAATTTCCAGCTTCAAATTCAACTTCTCTTTGCAAGAAGTCTACATAACTTTTCTGATGGCTCTACACAGTTCTTAGTTTCTTTAATCAATTGAACTTTTCAGTAGTCTCCTGAATCACATCAGGCTCGAGAATAACACGTTCTTCGAGCTCAGTCCAACATAAAGGTGATCGACACGATCTTCCATATAAAGTCTCATAGGGTGAAACTCCAATACTCGTCTGATAACTGTTATTATAAACAAACTCTACAAGAGGCAAATGATCAATCCAACTACATTTGAAATCCAGAATAAAAGACCTCAACATGTCTTTGAGAATCTGTATGGTACGTTCAGACTATCCATCAGTCTGAGGATGATGTGTAGTATTTAAACTGAGTTTGGTGCCCAAGGCTCTCTGAAGCGCTCTCCAAAATTTTGAAGTAAATCTGTTGCGATGCCTTTAACTCAATTAACGAGGAAGAACATGAAATTTATTTGGGATGATTCATGTCAGAAGGCTTTTGATGAGCTTAAGCAAAGGTTAACTATAGCTCTAGTTTTAGCGGTGCCAGATGAAAGTTTATCATATTCAGTATATACCGATGCGTCGGGAATTGGTTTAGGTTGTGTGTTGATGCAACAAAACAGACTGATTACTTATGCTTCCCAACAATTAAAGACTCATGAACGAAATTATCCTATAAATAATTTGGAATTAGCTGCTATTATTTTCGCATTGAAGATTTGGCGGAGTTATCTTTATGATGCTAAATTTGAAATATTTTTTTATGACAAAAGTTTGAAGTATCTTTTCATGCAGAAAGACTTAAATCTTCGCCAGTGACGTTGGATGGAATATATGGGAGATTATAACTTCTCTTTGGAATATCACTCTAGAAAAGATAACGTTGTAGCTGATGCCTTGAGTAGACATCCTCAAGGTTCATTATCTTGACTAGTATTAAAGGATTGGAAACGGTATTTGACGATTGAAGATTATGAATTGGAATATTTGGATGATGGCCAAACAATCTGAGTATTTAATTTGATTGCAACCCCTACTCTTCTGCAGCGTGTCAAAGATATGCATAAATTTGATGATGAACTTAGGGAGATATATGAAAAGATCCGAGCAGGTGAACACTTTGAGGGTTGAAAGATCAGTTCAGATGGTTTTCTTTTCTTCAAAGATCAAGTTGTGGTATCCAGTGATTCAGATTTGAGATAGGCTATTTTGGCAGAAAATCCATCCTGGTAGCACGAAAATGTATCATGACCTCAAGCATCAGTTCTGGTGGAGTGGAATGAAACAAGATGTATCAGATTATAATGCTTAGTTTGTCAGCAAATAAAAGCATAACATCAAAGACCAGGTGGATTATTACAATCTTTATCTATTCTGAAATGGAAATGGGATAAGATTACTGTGGATTTTGTGACCAACTTACCGAAGACGATACAGAAATTCGATGCAGTATGGGCAGTTGTTGATAGATTGACTAAGTCTGCACATTTTATTCCCGTTCGAATGGATTATTCTCTTACAAGGTTAAACAAACTATGCATTGATAGTATTGTTTGTTTGCATGGCATTCCTTCTAATATCGTTTCAAACAGAAATTCTTTTCTATAAAATTATTCTCTTACGTAATACATAGAAATTCTTTCATTGTAACAGCGTCAAGTCATCTTCATCATCATGGAGAATACTTCTTCAACTGGTTTCTTCATCTTATCCTTTAATCCAAAGTCATCACTTTTCTTGTTACCTACACCATAGAATTCATCTATAATCCTAATGTTTAGCAAGAAATGTAAATGCACATGAATGATAAAATCATCTTTTATAAAATTATCATAAAATTGTTTCTTTCTTTTCTTTCTTGTTGTGTTCTGACATTGGGACACGATACCAAAGCTGTTTGTTCTTCATTGGAATGCATCAACCAAAGCTCCATTAGTACTGTATCACCAAAGTTGTTACGTATTTTCTTTCTAAAAACTTATGCATGAAAAAACACTTTCGTTCATTTTACTGAAAACATAATGCATGAACATACAACTTAAAAGCATTATTATCTAACACATCATAAAATCCTCTGAGTCTATAACATAAGAAATAGGACATCAACTCCTCAAGAAAACATCACATCGGCTAAGAGAATTTGTAATAATGTTCATCATCATGAAGACATGCATGTTATCATATAATATAAACTATAAAACATCACTATCTTAATCTTAATATTTTGTGGTTCAATCCCGCAAGGCAAAACACAAGCAACATTCCTTACCTAACTTCTTTACCCATGGTTTGATTCTCTATATTTCCCATACACTAACTTTTCTTCTAAAATAAAGAGTAAGTTGTTAAAAAAGATAACTTTAACATCACATACTGCCAACATAAACTTAAAATAATAGAGAACCTACCTCGCCAATTTCTAGAGAAGGATCTACCCGAGGATTTGAGAGATGACTCACCTCATGTAATGCCCCAAAAGGGTGGGTGCTGCCATCCCACATCAACTTGGGGGAAGTGCAATGCATGAGATAATAATAGGTGCCCATCCATACCAAGTGGACGTATTTTGGGCTAGTGGTATGTGACGCTAGCCCAAGAACAAATCTGTGCCGGCCGAAGTTCACCCAAAGCGAACAATATCTACTTGGGCTGAATAATTACCCACTTAATATCAATATGGTATCAAATCCAACCCAAGTCTAGTGTGGCTGATGAGGACGTTGGGCCCAAAAAAGGGTGGGTGATTGTAGTGCCCAAAAGGGTGGGTGTTGCAATCCCACATCGATTTGGGGAAAGTAAAATGCATGAGATATAAGTGGGTGTCCATCCAGACCAAGTGGACGTGTTTTGGGCTAGTGGTATGGGACGCTAGCCCAAGAACAAATCCATTCGGCCCAAAGTTCACCCAAAGCGGACAATATCTACTTGGACTGAAGTTCTTTAGATGTGTTGTTACCATTTAAACCTAAGACTAATTTTCTCTTCATCATTCACGACTAGATTCATCCCATAAATCTTGCCTTATAGTCACCACTTTTGATCTATTTGGTAACCTATTCCTTCATGTTACATTATTTTTGTAATTAAAACTTGGCCTAACATCTTTTGGAATCACTAGAACGATGTCGCCTAATCGGTTACGCATTATACATAATTGTCCAGAAGCTGCTAAAAAAAGGATGAACAACAATTGTGGAAGCCTAAGCTTCTGTAGCTGCTACATACACTTCCGCTACGAATATTCCCTCAATGACCAAACAATAGCCGCCACGTTGATTCGTGGACACATTCGCTCTAGTGGGCATGGGCCATCCCACGCTAACTCTATGAAACGACGTCGTCTAGCTTAAAGACCTCATGCAAAATGATGATGTCTAACTTAAGTTGCAAACGCGTAGTAAACCACAGATGCGTTTCCAATCCATGTCATCTACATCCAACGGTTAACAACACTCCCGATCTCCCAATCAAATGGCTCAACACCCTTGCACAAGGAATCTTCCATCCCCCAATAGAAGCCTCCTATTTGATGATCTAACGGTCCTCACACCCTATCTCTCCACTTAATCTGATGGTCAAACATGCTCCTGCTAAGGAATCTTTAACTATCCTAAATGGTCACAGCCACTTCTAAACTTCATCTTGCGGCTCCAAACGCATCTGATCCTTCCAACATAATTTTTTCTTAATTCCTTAATGCACTTCTCATCAAAATAATTCCGTCTAACCTAACATTTGTGGTACCAAAACCCTTCGCGGAAGCCTAAGTGCCCATAATCAGCAATATTCACTTAATTCTTCATCAAAGGACGGCGTTTCCTTCTTTAAATCCAATTATTGCAGATGCCAACACACCTGCAGACACAATCTCAAATGCAAATCTATTACTCATAGTGTCCCTTTTCTCCAATTGACGTTGTTTAAACCAATCCAAAGTGCAATTTTCCCACAAATTATCTCACTATAAAATGGAAATCCTGGGTATTACACAAGTGACGTGACTAGATCTTCATATCGTCGTCACTCTTCTTTTCTAACTGATGAAGTGCATCCTGGAAATGGTTGTTGCCTTTATGTACGTATGTTCGGAGGAGTCCTTGTGTGATCCCTTTTCACTGGGCACTGTTTTCATTATGGAAATACGACAAGGATTATTTTGCATATTACCTATCTATGTACACAAATATGTTTTGATCACTACCTTGTTGGTTGCCAATAGGCCGATTTTACTTAAAAATAAAAAGGAAAGAGATTTTAAATGATTTTAAATTTATGCATGACCCACCATTTGATCATGGTTTGAGATAAAAGATAAAACCAATTTTATAATGCATTGCATATTGTATAGATTTCGTTATTGAGTTAGTCACTCACCCTAGCGACCTCCTCCTTTCCAGGTTTGATCGTTGTGGGTGGTGTCAGGGTTATAGTTTTTTCTAGTCGTAAAATTTATATTGTGTTATTAAATGGTTTCATTTCATGCATAGTATTCATCTTTTTATTGGGTTTACGCTATTTATTTATCTTGTTGATCACTTTGTGGATTTTGACCCAATTTTTTTTTAGTTTTGGGCTTTATTTCATGCTAAATCTTTGTCTAACATCTTAACTTTGAGTTAAGTGATCGGTTTCTCTCTGAGAATCAGATCATTCAACTCGGCATTTTTGTTAGGATCGTCTCTAGATCGTAACACAACTAACTAATAGAATCAAGATTCAAATTTGGAATGTAATAAACATTAGGAAGAGGAAAAAAAAGGTGATAAGAAAACCAACATTTGCAAAAGGCATATTAGAACCATCTACAGTCATAAATGATATAGATAATTTTGTTAAATAATAAAGTAAATTGGTGAATATCTAGCCACCGTCAACTTAAAGTGCGAATGAAGCTAACAAACGAGTTATAACAAATAAGTCAGTTCCAATTATCAAAATAAAATAGTCCAAAAAATGACAAATATCACGATCGTCTAAACAAATAAAGTTTGGAATTGGGAAAATGACAAATCAACCGTCATACTTTGTGATCAATGACAAGTCAATCACTAAAGTATTTTTGCTAACAAATTAACCACTAAACTAAGGAAAAAAGTTGTTGCAAACATCACTGTCACATTTACTATTAAATGTGTTGAGTTCATTCTGTGGCAGAACATGTATTCATCCATTCCATTGCGGAACAATTTTTTTTTTAAAATAACGTTCACTTTTTACTGCGGAATGAGGATGTTCCACCATAGATCGTTGTGCGTCATTTGCGTTACTATGCCCTACTATATAAGACTCGACTGTGCACTACGATGAGTTCACCGCGAATCATGATATCCTCGGCGAACATTCGTACTCTCAGGCCTTCGTTCCATATTGTTTAATTAATTCCAAAGGATTCCAAGGAAAAGAAAATGATGCTCAAGTGAAAGGGTGGTCTGTCACAGGCTTTGCAGCACCCATAGGTAGAAATGATGGACTCTGCCCATAAACACCACTAGCTTGCAACTGAGCTTGTCGGACAGTTGCACCACAATGTACTAACAATTAAAGGTGCAGCAGTCATGTTTCAAGTTGGAGCAGTCACTGTTGACAATGGAGGACCTGCGGTTGCCTCTGTTTTGTAAGCTGAGGTTGAAGCACAACCTCAACCTCAGCCTCAACAACGAATGGCAGCAGGTGCACTGGTCCATTTCCAACCCGTTACAGCAAGGTTCCACTCCACACTCTTCAGGATAGCCAACGCGAACAAACGATATGAAGTTGATGTTAAACACTATTCAATTATTGTTTCTAGAAAAGTGGACTTCGAGTCATTGGCTAAATATGAAATTAAAGAATTGTTTAAGTGGGCTGGCTTAGCCAGTTTGTGTTGATTGGGTTGAAGATTTTGTGAACAGATTGTCAAATTCTTTTATACCAATTTGGAACAGTCCACCCAACTATTAGAGGTCCGAACTTATATGTTCAGTTACGAGTTGAGGCTGACTCCCAATGATATTGACATGTTGCTTGGATGTTCAACAGAGGAACCCAGCGAACACTATTACCACATGTCTCGGGAGCTACCTTTCGTCAGACGAGGAGAAGGGCTTGCAGTGCTTAGATTTTTGCACCGTGATCTCTGAGATTGAAGCGTACAAAAGCCAAAGTCTAATGACCTGATTGCCATAGCCCGAGTACTCCACACCATCATGACTCATAACATTTTGCCTCGGGATGGACATCGAGACTATGTTACCTGCATGGATCTCTATTTGCTGGAGAAGGTGTTCAACAAGAAAAAAGTGAACATCGATTATGTCATTTTGAGTCACATGTACGAGGTGCTCAACAATCTGGCCAAGAATCTACCTTTTAATTGGCTCATTTAGAGGATTGTTGAGCATTACGGGGTACCAATCTTGGATGAGTAGCGGAGAATTGAAGAGAAGGTCACCAATGTCCACAACAAATTGAAAATGGACCAAAGCAAGCATATTTTTTGTCATAAGTTGACTTGCACACTCACTACCCTTACCAGTTGTTGTTGCCTGAGTCAATTGCGATCGCCTTAGCGCCCACTGACAAAGAGAAGTACATCTTTTTCCTTGGGTAGATTCATATTTATTTCCGCTTATGTGCTGATTTTTCCCTTTGCATTATAGCCTTCACGACATCTTTTGGTGTATGAATGAAGGGTTAGGGGTGATCCGAGATTGTAAGATGACTGACTTCCACCATCACGATGATGTACCCATGAAGGGTCCGTTGTTCGCCAAAGCATCCAACGTATACGTGGACTCTCAATTGTCATTTGAGATTACGGAATTGCGAAAAAAAAAAAGCAAGAAGGCAGCTTAGGGTAGTTAAGATATATAGGGATACAAATTGAGATACTCATTTTGTTGTACATAATAAAAAAAATTCATTCTCTTTATATGTTTAGTTAGTGTACTTGGACAATATATGTTAATGTTTATGTTTTTTTTGTTCACTTGGATAAAATCTGTTTGGAAAATATCTGGTTTGGATAATATTTGATTTAGATAATGTTTGGTTTTGATAATGCCACAGAGGAATACAATAAAAACAAGGAAAAATCTTTCAAAATTTTTAATTTGTTAAAAGAGAAATTGACTCAAAACTATTTTATTCATCATCAACAAACAACTAACATGTTCATTGCAACAATTTAAGCAACATGTGCATAACCCCGAAATATACAAGGCAAAGGAATGCTGATGTTCTGACGCAGAATGTCTACATGGGCGCTAACTCTGGTTCATTGTGGTCAAACTTGCCTATGCATGGTCGATCACCTTTGAATTACGGTCGATCGCAGATTCAAGCAAATTGAAACACGGTCAATCAAAAAAGTGAGGGGCGGTCAAATAGCTGAAGTACAAATTCAAAATTTTGACCGGATGGCTTGGGAAAAAGTTGCTAATTTTACAGTTTCATGCTAATCAATTTACCTTCATCATCAACAACCAAATTATCAATTACATTACAACCATATCATGTACATGTGCATTACAAACGCAAACCAATTTATCAATTCAATCACAATTATATCATCATATGTGCATTACAGACACAAACTCAATTATTAATTCTGTTACAAGCATATAATGTACATGTGCACTAAGAATCGGTATGTCGTTCATCTAACCACATCAAGCATTTATATTGTTTCATGAGAAACGTCAAACTGTCTAGCTCGAATAAACTTTTGTAGATGATGTATATCTAGTTTCGACTCATAATTCATCTATTGATCATTGCATGTTTGCTCACTCAATCTTATTATCTTATGTTCCTTATTTGATGGACTTGCCATGATCCTCAAATTTTTTAATGCCCGTTTCGCCTGTTGATTGCAAATATACATTTTATCCTTAAGTAAAAATTGCTTTGCCATTTCTCTCTTAAAGTGCGCTAATGTTGTGGTTCTAGAAGTGACCCACATTTTATTTTTGAACAACATGAATTAAATTATTTTTGAAATTTTGCATATAGGTGTCTGATGCAAAACTGATGCTCTGTTTGCCCTACAAACTCTCTGACAGCAAGATTCACAATATGAGTCAAACATTGGTATACAACGCATAACATGAACATTGGGGCATCCTTCCTAGGAGGCAGCCCTCAACCGATGAGAGTCATTGTTCGTGAATTTTATCCTGTCCTTATTCTTCAATGCATGTTCGACAATTTCTGCTCTAATTTTATTCAATGAACTATACTTCTTGCCAAGTCCCATACCAGCGAATGTGCATTCTACTTGTGGTGGTCGTCATCGAGGCCTACTCTCGGCCATGGCAACGCTTGGTACAATGTTGGAGAAATGCTCAACAGCGATGTTCTAAGGGTTAAGTACTACGGTTTCTTGTTAAGCAAGACAAAGTTTTCGATGGTCGTAAATTTAGGAGCTGTAAAAAGGTGAAAAAGTTAGAGGCTAGGTTTTCGGCCATTATCGATACAGTTACAAGACTCCAGTGCTTTGAGGCACTTTGTTGTATGCGAGTGTACGCCTCATATTCCCTCGCAAAAGACATTGTTTACGACGTTCCTCCGACACTCACAAACAATGTCTTTTGTGGGTGAATAAGAAGCGTACATTCACATACAATGGAGCGCCTCAGAGCACTCTAAGCCCTGTAACTTTACTAACAATGACCAAAACCTAGCCTCCAACTCTTTTACCTCTTTACAGCTCCCAAATTTACGAACATCGAAAACTTCGTCTTGATCCACAGAAAAATCGTAATACTTAATCCCCAAAACATCGCCGTTGAGCTCTACTTTAATATTGTACCAAGCGTCGTCATTGGAGGACCGTAACTCAAGCACCTCACGAGTTGGACGGTCTGATGATGACATCACTAGTTAAGTGGGGGGAGATAGAGGGCCAGGGTAACGAAAGTTGAGTTTAACGGTCTCATTGAAGGATTATATACAGACAATGGCCGAAATTTATAAATCGTGATGAGTGTAGTGTGAATATACACAAGGTAGATGATGGACGACGATCCGCTACGGAACATCCTCATTCTGCCGCAGAATATTAATGTTTTGTGGCAGATTGTGACACGTTCCGTGGCAGATTGTGACACCTTCCAAGTAGAACATCAGTGTCAGAACCTTAAACCCATAATTTTTGTTCTGCGGTTGAACGAAAGCAACACATGTTTGTTCCACTGCGGAACGATCTTAATACATTTAATGGTAAATGTGACAGTAATATTTATGGTGAATTTTTTTTATAATTTTGTAGTTAATTTGTTAATAAAAATTTTTTAGTGGTTAACTAATAACTTGTCCTTGATTATAAAATTCGAAGGTTGATTTGTAATTTTTTCTTTGAATTTTATATTGCCAAATTGCCTGAAAATTCACATTTGACAATCGAGAACTGTCATCTCATTGCTGTTCTGCTTGTGTTCTTTTCCTCTCTCTCTCTCTCTCTGGATTCTCCCCCAAATTAGAAATCCCAAGTGAGAGTCCTCAATGCTGCGGACAGCTCTTCCATGGAGCTTCTTCAGATCTCCACAAAACAGATGCCCAATCTGTTTGAAACTATTTCCAACCTAACGTGAACCTGTCCAGTAGATTTTCTCCATCCCTATGAAGAAACCCACCCCAGACGATCACTTTCTTCAACAAAATAGGCCTTGTAGAAATACCCAGTATATTTCTTCCCTCTGCTGAATCCGCAGAACATACCTCTTTTCTATCTTATTTTTCTTCTTTGTCGGAAGCCTAAATCCTTGCTGTTCTCTTTCACTCACCGACATCAATCGAAAATTTCAAAGAGAAACACACCCGATCAATCTGGTCGGGCAGTTTCTGGGCGGCAGATCGGCGACAGCGGGTTCTGAACGATCGGAGAAACAAAGGCGACTCACGGAGACGACTGTTTGCGCGGCGTAGTCAGATCTGCGATCTGTGCGTGCGACAGAGTAGACAAAAAACAAAAATGTTTTTCTTTTGCATTTATTTTCTTAAATCAAAACAAAAATTTCAACACTCTATTACGCTATTACTCAGTATTCCCTAGAACAAAGCAGTCCATCGTGGTTTGTGATCAATGACAAGTCAACCACTGTTGTATGTTTTCTAACAAGTTAACCACCAACGTATGTGAAAATGACAAATGCACCATCGCTGTCCGTAAAAAAAAGCTGATGGCCCCACCATGTATGCCTGGACGCCGCGGCGTCCAGGCAATTTTGGCCTGCAAGCCGCGGCTTGCCTGGACGCCGCGGCGTCCAGGCAATTTTGGCCTGCACGCCGCGGCGTCCAGGCAATTTCTGGCCTGGACGCCGCGGCGTCCAGACAATTTGCCTCCAGGTCATTTGCGTCCCTCTGTTAAGTCAGGTGAAATACATAATGTTAATTCAGCAGAATACATAATCCGAGTGGTCTGCGATATTCGCATGTATTCTATCGTTTTCCCTTATTAGCTAACCCTAGAGAAGTCTGAGCTGCGCTGAAGCGAGTAGAGAAAGGGATTTTGGAAAAGTTGAAGAATTTGTTGGAAAAAATGGCATCTTGGAGTGTTACAGAAGGTGGTATTAACCGTGAAGCTGAAGTGGGCCCTTCAGAGACATTATTGGCCAATGAGGAGGTACGTGGCTTTGGAAACGAAGTTGCTATTATTTTGCATTCTGTCTCAGTAAATTTAAACGAAGAGGACGATGAGGAACTCTGATCAGCATGCCAATCCACTAGTGATGAAGAGATGGACATGGCAGAGAGTAGACTGAGACGCCAACCAGAAGCAGAGTGCACATTTGTTGGTATGAGGTTAGGCAAAAAATATAGTTCCTTGAATAAAATTAGAGAAGAAATTGTTGATTATGCAATGGATAATGGGTACGGGATAAAATTCACCCACAGTGATGCGCATCGATTGAGAGCTGCTTGTCAAGAAGGGTGCATGTGGCGGCTGCACGCCTCACAAATAAAAAATGAAATGACGTTTCAAATAAAGATGTACAACGACGTTCACACATGCTCCAGACAAATGGAAAGCCGCCATGCCACAGCCAAATGGGTGGCAACGCATTACTTGGACAGATTAAAAAGTCAGGCCGACTGGGCCATATCTTCCATAATTGAGACTGTCAGGAAGGACTTCAACGTCAACATTACATCCAGCCTTGCTAGAAGGGCAAGAAATGCGGCTAAGAAAATTAACGAAGGGGATGCCAATGAGCAATACAAGCTCATATGGTCCTATGCTGAGGAGATTCGGAGGTCGAATCCTGGAAGTTCACTGCGTGTTGACCTCGATATGAGTGTATTTAAAAGGATGTACATGTGCTTGGATGCATGCAAAAGGGCAGTGCTGAATGGTGGTAGACCTGTTATTTGTTTAGATGGCTGCCACTTGAAGGGAGCGACTCCGGGGCAACTGCTTACTGCTGTCACCATCGACGGGAACGATGGTATGTACCCGATTGCTGTAGCAGTCGTTAAAGCAGAAAATAGGGCTTCATGGAGGTGGTTTCTAGAATTGTTGCTGGACGATCTAAACACCCCTTCTGGCAATGGGTGGACGATTATTTCTGATCGACAAAAGGTAAGGTGTTATGCACTGCTTTTGCATTATGTGTTTATGTTTGTCATATATTACCAATGTCTGTCTCATATTATGCATCTTTGCAGGGACTAATGCCAGCTGTGAGAGATGTGGCATGGCAAGCAGACCAGCGGTTTTGCATCCGACACCTGTATGCCAATTTTCAAAAACAATTTAAAGGCAAGTTGTTGAAAGATGCAATGTGGGCTGCATCAAGAGCCACAACAGTGAGGCAATTTGAGAAAGAGATGGCCAAGTTACGTGTCCTTGACCTGGCGGCCCATGACTATTTACGTGGAATAGAGGCGACATGCTGGGCCAAACATGCCTTCTCTTCGATCCCAAAGTGCGACATAAGCCTCAACAACCTCAGCGAGTCCTTCAATGCCTGCATCCTACCCGCCCGGGACAAACCTATTCTAAGTATGTTCGAGATCATTCGAAAGGGCATCATGGGTAGGATCGTAAAAAAATATGAAAAGATGGCTCAGTCGACCGAACGGTTGTGTCCAATGATCAGCAACCGCCTCGCCAAAGTACAACATGCCAGTAGAAATTGGAGCCCTCAGTTTGTAGGAGCTGCCCAGTTTGAGGTCAGCAACGGTACCGACATGTACGCTGTTGATTTGGAAAGGTGTACCTGTACATGTTACCGGTGGGAGTTGACCGGCATCCCATGTGTGCATGCAATCCCGTGCATTCACTTCATGAGGAGATCTCCTGAGGATTTTGTGCATTGGTGCTATCACCGAGAAACATACATGGTGATGTACTCCCACTTTCTCCGCCCCCTTAATGGACCAATCGAGTGGCTTCCTGTGACGAATCTTGATCTAATTATCCCACCGCCTTTTAAAAGGCTTCCAGGAAGGCCGCGCATCCGTCGAATACGGGATGTGGACGAGGCCCACAGCCGGACAGTGCTAAGCAGAAGACATTTGAGCCTCACGTGTGGGCGGTGTGGTAGTGTGGGGCACAATGCCCGCACGTGCGAAGGGGGAGGCCAATCCAGTGCAGGGGCTGGCAGTGGCAACACAGGGAGAGGCAGAGGTGGCAGAGGAAGGTCGGAGGACTCCTTTATGGGGTTCAGAGTTCCTGATAGAGTTCATGAGACGCAGGTCCGTGCATTATCACGTTATGCTTTCAATTGTTATTTGAAATATGCTCATTTCCTTTTCAATGTGATCTGCAGGAGTCTGATACGGAAGGTCCTCCCACACAAACGTACACAAATGTGGACCTTAACCTGCCGTGATACAATTGTTTTTTCTTTCGACAAATGTAGATGACAGTGAAATGGCACTGATGTAAAGTTGTGTTTTTCTGATATAAAAAGAAGTTTTACAAATTCAAAGTTTTGTGTTACTAAGTTAATGTTTTTTTTTTCAATTCCAGGGGCGTTACAACTAATCAATTGACCTGACTTCATAATTTTTTAAAAATTTTGACATAATATGCCTTGTTTCTTTACTCCCCCAAAGCTACTCTCGTACATCCTGCACAAAAAATAATCCCAAACAGTTCCAGTATCATCCAAATCATCCACTAAATGTAAATTATACATAACATCTTTTTAACAACATATCATTGACCTACACTACGCCTTCTTCTTCCTGGTCGGTTTCGGGCGCAAATTCGTGATCAGAAACGACAAGTACGGGTCAAGAAATACTCTATATGCTCTGGCGAACAACGGCCCCTCATACTCAAAGGTTGGAGGTTCGTGCAGGTGGAATTGTTCCTTAATTTTGCATTTTCCTATCACCTCCATCCCCGCAGGGGTACACCGGAAGACGCCGAACGGCCTGTAATGCAAAGGGAACAATTACGTGGAAAGCAATATTAAGAATGTACACAAGGGAAACTTCTTACCGCTGTTTGTCGGTGGGAGCTACGATAATGGATATTGATTCCGGCAGTAATTTCTGGTACGCGTATTGCTGGTGCAGGTCAACGGACGACATAAAATAATCATGTCTCGGGTGTGTCTGCAATGTAAACAACGCATTACATGATATCAATGTAAACTGGAGACGCGAGCTGAATACTTACGTGAATCCACCCTACGGTGAGTAGACCGTGTTCATGTTGATGTCTGAACACATGTTCGTCTGCGCCGTCGACCGCATAGCACTGCATATAAGTTTGGATGAGTACTTAGATAAAAGCTTATAAACTAGCACACAACGAAGGCCTCTCACAGTATCTGCCGTGCCCTTCTGCTCCGGGAAGATGATCTCGCTGACGACGTACTCATTGTCGGTCAGCTTTCCCCCAAGAACTGCGCATGTCTCAATGTTCCTTCGAAGATTACCCTGATAATAATCCTTGAACTTACTCATCAAATCATGAGCCTGCAACCAAAATGTCAAAAAAGGGTGAGCGTAAACATTAATGAACACACATATATACCGAAAATGAAAGACATACCACGCGCACAGTTCTCAGGGGCGGCGGCTCCAGAGGCACCGCTGGAGGAATATGTTGGCTGCTTCCAACAGGGTTGCTGCCAATTAAAAACATGTCATTACATGAAACAAAATAAAGTAAAAAAGTGGAATTAGCATTCAACGGAATTAACTTACAATCGGAATGTCGTATCAGGTGCGTCTGAGAAGGATGACGCGGATGCAAAATGGGGTGATCGCCTGTCACCTGGGTTCAGGGCTGCCACCATGTCACGATGCCACTCGGCAGATTGCATATGCCATTGTTGTGCTATGGCCCACCTATCTTCTGCGAGCTTGGCCGCTTCTTGTATTTGGACCTGTTGCATTTGCAGCTGCTCTTGCATTTTTTGCATGTGGGTCATGGACATATGGTGGAGCTCCTCCATCCTGCTCATCCAAGCGAACGTCTCATCAGGCATCTAACTAAAATGAGATGCCTGAGGAGGAGGAGGTTGTTCAGGAAACGGGAATGAATGCCTTGGCTCTGACCGGGGTGGATGTCTTGCTTCCTTCTTTGACTTGCGCATCCATTCCCCTCCAGTTTGGGTGATCCCCATTCGGTCCACTAATGAATTGTTGTAAATGTCATTGACGGACTCTTCAATTCTAGGTTCCATCTCCGGGATGGGGACCCCTAACTGCTCAACGATACTCTGGATGAGCCAGTTGTACGGCAGTGACTTCGCCGAGTTGTTGAGCACCTCTTGCATGTGGCTCAGGATGATATATCCGATGTCCACCTTTTGTCCCGTGAACACCTTCGAGATCCATGCTGGTACCAAGGTCTCGATGCCCATTCCGAGGCAAAATTGTGTACGTCATTATCAGATGGATCAATCGGGCTAAGGCATTCAACTCCTTGCCCTTTGGCTTGCTGTACTCGGCAACCTCGGGATCCTGATGCAACAATCTAATCACCTCTAACCCACGTCCTTGTTTGACGAATGGTGGCGCCCGAGACATCTGATAATATTCATCGCTTGGCTCCTCCAACACACATCCAAGCATAATGTTCACATCATTGGCCGTGAACCTGACCTCATGTCCAAAAATATATGTGTGCACCTCTAAGGGTTGGGTGGAGATGCTCAAATTTGCATAAAACAATCGTATAACTCGCTCGCAATAACTGCCCCTCATCCGGCACAACCCGGCTAACCCAGCAGCCTCAAGCATACGATCAATTCCCATCCCTGCGAATGAGTCCAAATCTACTATCTTGGACACAATAATGGTACGGCGTTGGATATCTTCTACGAACCGTGCTTTGCAATTCCGGTTCCAATATAGTTTCGACCTTGAACCCACTTGAACGGGTTGGATCGGGTCGCTGGAGCAGCCGGCTTCTCCTTCTTCAGGCTCAGCGGTTTCTTCCACCGCCGCCACTACATCGGCTTCGAACGCCGCAGTTTAAACGGGTTCAACTGCCTCCATCGTTGCCTTCCCATGCTTGGAGGTCAATTTCTTAGTCCGGGATTGCATTCTGATAGTTGAGAGTAATTCACCAACCTGCAATATAATAACCCACACAACATGTCTCAGTTTGTTTTCCATTTTTTTTTTTTTGGCGTCCAAGCCAAAATTGCCTGGACGCTGCGGCGTGCAGGCCAAAATTGCCTGCACGCCGCGGAAATGTGACCGGCGCCGAAGACCCTCATAGAGACTTCGAAGAAACGCAGCAAATCTACCTCAAATCAACATATACACACAAATCTACCTCAAATCATCAACATATACACACAAATCTACCTCAAATCGTCGTCGGACGTAGCTCCTCTCCTCTCTTCGTCGCACGCAGATCCTCTCCTAGTCGCACGCAGCTCCTCTCCTCGTCGCACTCCTCGTCGCAAGTCTGTCGAGAGTTGCAGATTAGGGCTTCAAATTTGGGCGAAATTGGTTTAAGTATAATTTTTTTTTTTTTTTTTATTTCAAAATCATTTTGGCCTGGACGCCGCGGCGTGCAGGCCAAAATTGCCTGGACGCCGCGGCGTCCAGGCATACATGGTGGGGCCATCAGCTTTTTTTTACGGACAGCGATGGTGCATTTGTCATTTTCACATACGTTGGTGGTTAACTTGTTAGAAAACATACCACAGTGGTTGACTTGTCATTGACCGCAAACCATGATGGTTGATTTGTCATTTTCCCGAGAAAGAATTACATAGAAGAAGAAGAAAATAACATAAAAGAAAACTAACTCTTTACATATTCGACACTCTTTTCTGCTGCTCTAGCCCCTTTATATCCTACATCGTTGACGCTACTTCTATCATCCAAGCTAGTAACGCATAGGTGGTGAAATGGGTTATACGTAGGTAGTCGAAAGCTCCATGGTAACAGTCCTCCCATATATTATTTGTTTGGTTCGGCCCATATTTTATGGGCTGATTATAAAAGAGAGTTTTGTGGTTAATGAAACTCTAGAGAGATAGAGTGAGAGAGAAGAAAGAAGAAAAAAGATATTCAGAGGCAGTCAAATGAGAATTGTGTTTTCTCAAGAATCAACCGTTGGATCACCTTAAAATTTGAACAGTAGGTTCGGAACATCAAGGAGTATATTCTAAACAGTCGAGATCGTCGTCTAAGCTCTCAAAGGCAGTCTGTCGGGTAAAAATGGGATTGCAGTTTGGTAACCCTAGATTTATCTTCTCTTACGGTTTTGTTATCTTCCAAGATTAGTGTGTTCAATTTTGATGAATATTATATGCCTCTAGTTTGTTGAACTAGAGAGAACTTTGGTGTACCTATTATTTCTGTTATAGTGGAAGTTTGATTAAGTAGCCTACGGGTCCCATGGTTTTTTACTCTCACACTTTATGAGGGTGTATTTGAGTTCTTTCTCTCAACAAGTGGTATCAGAGCGCCAGGTTCAATTGGTGATTATTTTTGTGTTTGTCAAATGGAGGAGTCAAGTAATAGTAGCAATACTATGATTAATCTCACGGCTACCAATTACTCAATATGGAAGTTGCGAATGGAAGATCTATTATGTTGTCTCGATTACGAAGACACACTTTTGGGAGATGAGGGCAAACCAAACGAGATGTCTGAAAAAAATTGGGTCAAGTTGAACAGAAAAGCAGTTGGCAAAATTCGACAGTGGGTTGATAATAGTGTTTATCAGCATGTTGCCAATGAGACAAACGACAGTAAGGTTTGGGAGACTCTAAGGGAGTTATATGAAAAGAAGAATGCATAGAATAAAGTTTTTCTTTTCAGGAAATTGATGTATCTTCGATACACAGATGGAACTCCAGCTTCTGATCACTTGAATGTTTTTCAGGGAATTCTGAATCAGTTGGCAGCACTTGACATAAAGCTAGATGATGAAATACATGCTTTGTGTTTGACTAGTTCATTGCCTGATAGTTGGGAAACTCTTGTTGTTTCTCTTAGCAATTCCGCTCCCGATGGTGTTCTCACTTTGAAGATGGTGAAAGAAAGCATGTTGAATGAAGAAAACAGAAGAAAAGAGCGAGGGCTAAGTGCACACAGTTAGGTGCTAGTTTCAGAGAGACAAGGTAGAAACAAGAGCAAAAATCAAAAGAGCCATGATAGTAATGACAGATCACGAGGGAAGTCTCAGACAAGGAATGACTTCAGATGTTTCTACTGTGACAAGCCAGGGCACAAGAAATCTCAATGTAGAAAATGGTTGAGAGAACAAAAACATGATCTGGAAGATAAAGAGAAGATAGATGATGCTAATACAACAGCAGCTATAGATAGAGATGTGACTATTATTTACAATGATAGCAGTATTAACCTCACATGTCAGGATCCTCGTTGGGTAGTAGATTCTAGTGCTTCATACAATGTTACTTCTCAGCGTGATGTATTTTCTACCTACAGTGTTGGTGAGTTTGGTTATGTGAAGATGGGAAACAATGCAGAGTGCAGGACAATAGGCATGGATGATGTCTACATGAATACTGATGCCTGATGTCGATTGCGTCTGAAGAATGTGAGGCATGTTCCTGATATTCATCTAAATTTCATTTCCATTAGTATACTTGATGACAAGGGATACCATAGCCACTTTGGTGAAAGTAAGTGGAAGCTCACTAAGGGGTCATTGGTGGTTGCCAGAGGAAATAAACACAATTCTCTTTATTTGGTGCAGACTACTTCTTACGGGAGAGAAGTGAATACAGTTGATGACTCGTCTACTCAACTATGGCATATGAGGCTTGGACACATGAGTAAGAATGGTATGCATAAGCTTTCTCAAAAATAGATAATTCCTGGTTTGAAGTCTACAGAGCTAGAGATATGCACTCATTGTTTAGCTGGTAAACAACACAGGGTATCTTTTAAAGCTTGCCTTTGTCTAGAAGACCAAATGTGTTAGATTTGGTGCATACTGATATTTGTTCTATGGATACTGTGAGTCTTGGTGGTGCTCGTTATTATATTACCTTTATTGATGATCATTCCAGAAAGGTATGAGTTTATGCTTTGAAGACTAAAGATCAAACTTTAGATTTCTTCAAACTTTTCTAGGTGTCAGTTGAGAGAGAAACTGACAAGAAATTGAAATGTGTTCACTCATATAATGGTGGTGAATATAGAGGGCCATTCGAGGAGTACTGCAGAACTCATGAGATCAAGCTTAGAAAAACAGAGCCAAAAATGCCCCAACACAATGAAGTTGCAGAGAAGATGAACTGAACGATTAATGACAGGATTCGTTGTATGCTCTCTCATGCAAAGGTCCCAAAATCCTATTGGAGGGAGACAATAAGATTAACGGTTGACTTGATAAATCTTTCGCCTTCAGTTCCTTTGAATCATGATATACCTTAGAGGGCGTGGTCAGGAAAAGATATTTCATATGACACTTGAGAGTTTTTGGCTGTAGGGCATTTGTGCATATCCCTAGAGATGAGAGATCTAAACTTGATAGTAAAACGAGGCAGTGTATTTTCATTGGGCACAGTCATGAGGAGTCTGGGTACAGATTTTGGGATCCGATTAACAAGAAAGTTATCAGAAGTAGATATACAATCTTTTTGGAAAATCAAACCATTGCAGACTTTGACAAGACAGAGAAGCCATAGTCTAATAGTGAAGAGCAAGTTGATTCAGGTATGGTTCGTCCACCTACAATGCCTATGAATGATAACAGAGATACACAGACAGATGATCCTCTTCCAGTTGATAATGAATCAGTTGCAGAAAACCCAGTAGAGCCATCGGTTGAGCCTCAGTTGAGAAGATCCACCAGAGATAGGAAACCTTCTAGACGATTTTCTACCAGTGATTTTGTGTTACTCACTGAAAGGGGAGAACCAGAAATTTTTGATGAGGTTCTTTCGCATAAGAAGAAAAATGAGTGGTTGTATGCAATGCAAGATAAGATGAAGTCCTTGCATGAGAACAACACTTATGACTTGGTGAAACTACCAAAGAGAAAGAGAGCTTTGAAAAATAAGCGGGTGTCCAGATTGAAGTTGTAATGCCCTGTTGATTTAAAACTATTTTTCTCGTTTTAAAATACATCATAAAATTTTCGCTTTTATTTATTCATCGTTTGAAATCCAATTTTAGAAGAAACGTGAAATCAGAGTAACCATTTGCGAAAATATTACGAAATAATAATAGTAAGGGTTCAAAACATAGTTTAATGTCTTACCAAAAAGTCCCAAAGTCCCTATTACAATATTAAAATATTCAAAATACTAATAGTAAAAATAATAAAAATATCCCTCACTCAAAATACCATTAACTCCCAAAATACGTGAATCGCACCCAGCAGGTCAAATCGGCTGATAACACGAGGGGTCATCCTGGAATGCCTCCTCCGAAATTTGAACATCATCATCAAAATGATCACCTACACTACGGGGAAAACAATGAGCCTAACGCCTAGCAAGAATCAAAATTAATGCAATGCAAATGATGCATGAACATACAATGTATTACAGAAGAGAATCGTTCTCTTCTGAAGGTTAAGGTGGAATACTCACTAGAGTCATGCAGCCTAACCAGTCACTCCGATGAGGAGATACATCCATCGAGGGTGTTAGCACAAGCAGGTATTCTCACTTTTGTTGAAGACGTTGGGGGTTTCAGAACGAGGTAATTGTGAACCCTAGAATCCATGTAGCTAACTTTTAAACCTAACACTCCCTACGTGGGAGGAATCTACAGTATGGAAAGTCACCAATTCACCCGAACCCCCACATGCCTATTTACATATTTTAGGATGACATACATAATGTAAACAATTTCCATAAGTCCTAAGATGATGCATAAGTGCCAGGAAATAAATCATAGAAATAACGTGCAAAAGTGCATCAAATATATAAGCGTACGAAGGTAATGCAACCATTAATGGCCAGCGAAATTCATCATGGTAGTCAACATTATTACTATTAGCAAAACTAGTGAAGCTACATAAACATTTATGCGAAACATGGCCAAGTTAATTACTAATTCATTTATTGAAAGATAAGAGCAAAAGTAACAATCCTAAGTCAATTGTAAGGTTCATCTAATCTCAAAATCCAACTCGCCACATTACAAGCATGCTTTCAATGCGATGATATTCAGTGTGAGCAGAGGAGCAATTTACAGTACTCTATAAATCTATTCTTAGTAACATTCTGTTAAGGACTTCTATTGAGTTAACATGGGTTTAGTTTATTCTTTAGTAGTTTCATCAGTGCAAGCTAGAAGAGGAATCAACTTCAGATCCATCTATAGAGTAAAGCATAGCTACTCACTTCAGATTATCATACCCTTTACGTTTAGTGCATTCTTTCTCATTTGGCAATGACTATAACAGTACTCAGAATTTGACAAGCAACTCAATAGCAGTTAACAAAGTTTGATCTAATGTTTAGCATCTTAATATGCTCTACATTCAACGACAATAACAGGATTTTAACCAACACAAATCATCAAGAAACAACATTGATTTCTAGCAAACCAAAGCCCATAATGTAGGGCCTCCCTTGGCCAACTACAAATTCTAATTCTAACCTTAGCTTTCCAGCAGCTTAGCATAATAGGACAGCCACCAAGATCCAACAAAACAGAAACCAATGTATATCCACAATATTTCCAACTCCCAACAGTTCCTAAACAAAATATAGCATTAAAATCCATACTCTATATCAACTTGATCCTAACAGTTGGAGGTCCCAATTAAACTAAATCATAAATTCATATTCAAGCCTTACCTCCCAATCTTCACAGTGGAACACCAACAACAAATAATCCAGCAACTTTCCAATACACTCTCACCGCTCACAAATTTTCTTCACAGCAAGAGCACCCTCTCATTCAAAGTTGCTAAATGCTGAAATACTCAGAGCAACATACCTCTTATAGTCGTCCGAATTGTCCCAGATTTGTACAGATTGATTGCAAATGCGAATCTCTTCTTCCGCTTCATCCGCAAGTCATCCGAATTGTCCCAGATTTCTACAGATTCATTGTGGACGCAAATCTCCTCGTCCGCAAGTCGTCCAAATCTCGCTGTACACATTTTTCCCAAGTTTTCACACTTAGATTATTTTTCTCAATATTAACCCTATACATTTCAAGCATGATTCAACACGTATATTCGCATAATATGATGTTCAGTTCATACATTAAGATTTTCCAGATTTTATACGTCATTAAAAAGGGAAATATATTTTCGGGGTATTACAGAAGTCAGACGAAAACAACTTATAGCCTAGGTGTAAGGCAAGAATAGTTGTGAAAGGATTCAGTCATACAAAAGGTATTGACTTTGATGAGAATGGATCTGACATCATGATAAAAACTTTGCCTCAAGAGAACCTTAAAACTTGCAGGTAGAAAGCGGGTGTGCTAGAGCCATACATGAGCCGAGGGGGAGCATATTTTTTGTGCTGATTATAAAAGAGGGTTTTGTGGTTAATGAAACCCTAGAGAGATAGAGTGAGAGAGAAGATAGAAGAAAAGAGATCTTTGGATTTTTAGAGGCAGTCATATGAGAATTGTGTTTTCTCAAGAATCAACCGTTGGATCACCTTGGAATTTGAACTATAGGTTCAAAACATTAAGGAGTATATTCAAAATGGTGAAGATCGTTGTCTGACCTCTCTAAGGTAGTCTGTTGGGGTAAAAATGGGACTGCAGTTTGGTAACCCTAGATTTATCCTCTCTTACGGTTTTGTTATCTTCGAAGATTCGTGTGTTCAATCTTGATGAATATTGTATGCCTCTAGTTTGTTGAACTAGAGAGAACTTTGGTGTACCCATTATTTCTGTTATAGTGGAAGTTTGATTAAGTGGCCTACGGGTCCCGTGGTTTTTTACTCTTACACCTTAAGAAGGTTTCCACACTAAAAATTGGTATTGTTGATCTCGTTATTTTTGTTGGTTTGCTTTGCCTATTTGATTACACAAAGAGAGAAAAAGATATTTTTATTCTGCTGTGTATTTGGGTTCTTTCTCTCAACAATATCCTTGTCAAACTTGTCTTCATCAATCATGATCTCTATAATAACTTTGTGATGTCCATGTTTAACAGCTTCAGGAATGTCAAATATCGATGCAATCTCACCAACATTTGTTACTGTCTGTCGCTCAATATCAACAAAATCAGCAATGCTCAATTGTAATTTTTCCCACCGCAGAGCAAAAAAGTCTTTGGAGAAATCATAGAGCAACTGCCAACTAACAAAGTAATTAATCCCATGCCCATGATCTTTTGAAGCTTCTTTCTCATATTTGCCTTCCCAGCTCTCTCAATCTCTGCAACCCTTGACATTAAATCAACATGAACATGCACACTAAAGATTTTAACTTTAGCAGTGTCTATCGCTATATTTGCAACCAAATTTTTTTCATTCTCTATGTGCTTGGGTGGTACAATACTAATTTTCTTCTCTAGACTGAATCTTTTATCGAGCAAAGAATCCTTCAACAATCCTTCTGGTTTCTAAATAACTTGAATTGACTCTAAGTTTGTGCCTCTCGTTAGCCTCATTATTACATCCATTGCCCATTTCGAAAAATGTTTCTTGTGTTGTGTGAGAATTTCAGAACACAAGATAGTCATTGCACGTAATTTCTTCCTTGAATTCATCAATTTGTAGACTTCCTCCGACCATCCTTTTGATAGAAGAATAGAAAAGGTTTCGTTCTTGAAAACTTCCAACAATTCTTCAACCTTTGCTAGTGATTGAGCGTCTTGTTGAAGCAAAATATAAGAGCTCGCAGACAATTTTCTTTTGAGGTCCTTGACATCCAAGTGGTAGTTACCTTCCCAAGTATGCACTTCATGGGTAAGCTTTTTTGCAGTAAACTTGTTATTCATAACAACACTGTTATCATATTCTGACTTCATTGAAGCCTGACCCTTTCCATTTGTTAGAAACAACTAACCATTGTAAGCAAGGAAAGTACAAGCAGATTGCGGTCTTTAGTTAATTCTAGAAAGGAAAAGAATATAGGCCTGTTTTTACTAGATCTAAGGTAAGTTTGAATCTGAAACATACAAGTCATTGCAGCAAAACCACCTAACCATGATATATGGATAGTAATTTCCAGACTCTAGTGATGATCCTGAAAGCCCACTAGTACTGAAAGGCTCGTATTCTAGTTGCGTATTATGAAATTTTTTGCACAAGAAACTCAAAAGTAGCAAAGTCCTTTCCAAGGCACTGGCTGTATCAATCTTCCCACCAATTATGCCCTCGAATCTCTTTAATTGAGTTGTTATGAATATAATAATAAGTAACATAGTGATCATCCAATCAACAAAAGTGACGTTGAAAGCTACTCCAATTCTGATTCCAACAACCAACATAGGCTGGAATAGAAGTGCAAGATCATAATCAATCAGAGGCATGTTAAGAAAAGGATTCCTGAGCCTTAAATTGTAGATGAAAATTTACACAGCTATACCAGTGATCATACATTTGGATATGGTTGTTGATGACTTTTGATCAAATCCAACAATTAAGGTGAGCATAGGAACAAAAATGTCACCTCCACCAACACGTCCCACACTTCCAAATGCTGCTCTGAAGAATCCAATTGCTGCACCCACAAGTATTCTCCATCCAAATTTCATTTTTGGCCAAACTTTTTCATATCTCAATCGACCATCCTACCAGAAGAAGTTCAACAAATCCTCAAAGTAACTAGGTTCGACCACGTTGTCTGCTTCGAAGATTGAAAATATGTGGCCACAAATTTCACTTGTAAAAAACCAAAGTCAGAGTTCTCTGTAGAGAACTAAGGAAGATCAATGCTACCAACCCAATTCCCCAGCATTTGTTACGGCAAGCATCTAAAACATAGTGAAGAAACTCATGAGTGTCCTCTTGACATTCCAATAGAAAACGCTCGGTAAAAATCTTCAAATAGTTCTGGAAATTAAGAGAACTATCCAAAGTGAGATCCGTGCTCAAAAAATGAACAATCCACCTTTCCAAAATGCAAAAAGGACAATCGTGTTCCCGCTCTGAATTAGAAGAAACATAATCACACATCGATGAGTGTTGACTTCAGAGGCAAAAATCGGTGAGGAAAGGGTTGCAATTCAGTGTTATACACTCAGAACCCATAGCAACTTAAAGCTCATAATATACTTTTTTCTTGTTGATCTATAGTTTAAAATCTTACAAATTAAAACCTTAACTTCAAGAACAATAATATCAGTAGAATCACAGCTCTAAATATTCTCAAAGAAGTTGTTCTTGACTACCATATAGCTAAAAATATTTCCCAAGAGCTTAGGCTTTTCTCTAGTTCAATCTCCCACAGCCTGTTGCTATTAAGTAGCTGCGGAATAAAATTTTCAACAATAAGAGACTCATAGCAAGTGATGGCAGAGGCACAAGTACCTTCAGTTTGACATTATCAATTTATCCTATTTTGTTTTACCTCTGCTGGCTCGTCATTAAATTCCACATGTGTGCTAAGATCGTCATCTTCTTATACATCAGAGCTTAGCTCATTAGGTTTAGCATCCTCGTTTCCTTTCTCAATGGCAACTGAGTATTTCGAATCCGCTATGTGCTCAGGATCATGTAGCTCCTGGTAATTGTTAGAAGTTTTTTCAGCGTATTCATCACGATTTCATGCCTCGCATTTGATTCTTGGAAGTAACTGTGCATGACTATTTCAAAATGTTGTTGGCGCCAATGACTATATTGTAATAGTGTATTATTTGAGTCCATCCTGAAAGACAAATCCTCAACTTCCGATCGGAACTCGTGAAGCTCTCCGAACCTTCGCTGCACATTCTCGTCCAAGCTATTTGAAATCAGAAGCACCATATCCCTTGTTCGTTGCTGCTCTCATACCAATTGTTATGGTATTACTTAGTAATCACTAGAACAAATAAGTTTACAGAGGAAGAGAGGAACGAATTACAGAGAAGAAAAGGAAAATAATAGAAAAGGAAAACTAACTATTCACATATTCGACACTCTTCCCTACTGCCCTAACCCCTTTTATCCTAAATCATTGACGCTCCTTCTGTCTTCCAAGCTAGTAACACATAGGCAGTGAAATGGGTTCCACGTAGGAGTGAAATGTATTCCGCATAGGCAGGGGAAAGCTCCATCATAACACACTCATTTTGCAGAATGAATGAATCCTTGAAAATGAATACCATGATAGAAACAAACAAATCAATTAGAGAGAAGAAAGAGTGCTAGTGTTTCACATTGAAAGCAACCAAAAAATTGAAGAGAATACAAACAAAGAATTATGTAAATAGTATTACATAAATAAGAAAAGACTAAACTACCCTTATAACTAAATAATGATAACTAATCAACAATGGTGGGAAGATTCGCTGTGGATATAATGCAGAACTCTCGGATCTTCATATGTAGATCAAGTTCTTTAGTTCCATCAAGAACTTTGGTCATCTCTTTTATGCCTATCTCATGGTGTTCTAGTTAAATCAGTTATTATATTTTGTATAATAATATGAATCAATTACCAAAAAAATTATATTCTTCTACTTCTAATAACATTCGTAGATATGAAGCTCTATGTTTTTAATACTATAAGTTTCATATATAAAAACACTTTTAATACAATTTGTTTCATATGATGATTTAATTGTATTAACAATTTCAGTAGTGAAAAGTAATTGTTTTTTTCAAAATATCATCTACTTCATTGTTTAATGTTTGTTTACTAAACAAACTCTTTTATCATAGTTGTCTTTGAAGAGTATTAAATCCACTACTATTCAATCCAAATTAAACTCATTAGCAGCCAACTAAATAGGGTAAGTTGTAAATTAGTCTCTATATTTAGGAGTAAAAAAAAAGTAGACTCTTAAACTTTTATTTTAGGTATACAAATCTAGAAATTATGGGTCTTAGCAATTAAGTTCCTATTGTGAAAGCTTTCATCAAATGAATTATATCTTTGTCACGTGATCTTCCCTCTTGGTCAATTTATAGAAAGAAACAACTTTTGATAGAATATTTTTAACGATTTTAGCAATTTCCAAAGAAAATAAGTTAGAAGACTCAACATCCAAAATCACAAAGATCGTTCTATTAGAAGTTGCTTCTCTTTAGATATTACCCAACAGTAAAGATGACTTAATAAAAACGTAAATTATTTAATGAAGCATTTTGATGACATAGGCTTAATTGCCAATGTCTCTAAGTTAAAGAGGTTATTTGCTTAAAAATAAAGTTTAAAACGAAAATTGTTCTTGCAAGTTTCATAGCTGAACTTGTTCATTCTATAATCTACATACAAACAACTAATCTTGATGTCAGACAAATTAATCAGTTAGTTAGAGTGGGATCCTAAGCACTTTTATTCATATCCACTAAACTTTGATAGAAATCATAGTTATATCCCAAACTATGGGGTGATGGAGCAAATTCAATTTGCGATGAAGTCTATCTTCATTTGTAAAATTCTTAAAGTAGAGTACAAACATTGACATTTATAGCATATATGTCTTTAGGTTCTATCTTTGAACTAAGAGAAAGTGAATTCATTATCCATGACACAGTACTTGTGAATATGCCTAATTATCCGAATTATGTTTGGATTGATCCAAAAAGTGTTTAACTCTTGTGTTGTATCTTGTAGTTTTGCTTAATATTCTTATTTATGGGTAACATATACTCATTTGTCAAAAGCTTTCGGGAGCTTTAATTTTGTCATCCATATTTTAAAGTGAGAAATCAAACGCTACCAAAAGTTGACCATGATGAATCATAATAAACATAGACTTGGCTTGGGTAACTGGCTTACCACAGATTTAATTGGTGACCACAACCTTTGTCCACTATCGAATATAAAAAGTTATGCCCATCCTGCCATTTCATATAGCAATAGTAAATACTTCCAACTTATGATAGATTATTCATATTTCTTAAGCAATGAAAGCCACGAACAATTTATAGTGTAACATGGCATGTTTGAATTTAATAGAATAAATAGTATTACAACTTTGAAATTTTTATGAATTTTAGATTTTATTAAAAAAATGTTATATTTTTTTAAAAAATTATGCTGGCCAAAGGATTTTATTAAAATGTGTAGCTAAATTATGAACTTAGGAAAGCTGCTGCAAAAGGAGAAGAATAAAGTATTTTGTACAAGACATGCTCATTTTAAATATAGATTGCGGGAGGAAGAATGACCGTTGGATTGAATTAAAGGATGAAACGTGAATCGTTGGATTGAAGAAAAATGCTTCCACGGAAAAGAAGATGTTTCTACATAAAGGAAATATGCTTCTGCGAAAATGGAGATATCTGCAAAAGAAAGATGCTTCCGCGTAAAGAAAAGATATTTCTGCTAAAATAAAAGATACTTTCAAGGTAAACAATGGAGGTATGTAAGCGTACGCTTCTGCAGAAAGAAAAGATGCTTCCACGAAAAGGGAAATTTCCACAAAAAATAAAGGACAGAGTGAAACGTTGTCATTTGAAGTGAGGAATAGTATGCAAAATATAACATAAAATGTGTAACATATAAAGTGCAACATATCAAATGTTTATGAGATGCCGCACATAAAAACAATCTTTCTTTCAGTCACTAATTTTTCTTTTCTTTTTCTTTCACTTTACAATCTAATCATTTGGGACTTCAGTCTAAGGGAGAGTGACACCATTAGGTCCAACTCAAACGAAACAGTCAACTCAAACCCCACCCATAACAATCCTTAACGTTTATTTAGTTGACATCATTAGGTCCACCTCATGTGAGACAATCAACTTATTTCATATTTAAAATTCTATTTCATGAAAACATATGCATAAAATTATTTTCGTTACTTTCTTGAAAAACGTAATGTCTGGAATGCACATGATACATAATAACTTTTTAAGCATATTCTCGAGACTCACAAGTAGAGCATCATATTCTATCCAACAATTGATCATGCAAGACAACACATCCTCAAAGTCCAACAACATGAAAGCATAGACTATCAAACAATACATCAAAGTATTATAACAAATCCTCACGGTAAATCAATCTATATCACATTCAAATACCAATCTAATCTAGTCAACAAATCTTCAAAGTAAATAAATTACCAAGATATATAGAATACAATCCAATTTTATCAACAAATCTTCATACTTGGGTTTTGCCATATTATAGAATTCCCTTGTATAGCAACAGATTCCAACTCCCACTTAAAACAGAAACAAAATAATGCTTATTCAAATATTTCTAATTTCTATTCTCCAATTACAAATAGAACCAGATTGCAACTCAAACTTACAAGTTGTAAAATAACTTGGCAACATCTACAAATTCTTTGTTTAATGGAATTCCTTAACTAAACATCCAACTTCCAAGCCTATACAGTTTCCAAAATTAGACAGTAAATAGGAAACATGTTGTAATCTAAACTCTAAAGGCATTAATTAACTCAGCATCATGCACAAACTCCCAATCTTTGTTCAATCTACTATTATAATACAACAAGGTTCTGAAAACAACAACTTTAGTATAAATAAATTTAGCATTACAGAAACAGATTCTCAAATCTCCCATTAATGCAGAAATTGTTCTTATCAACAGGTGGACAAAAATCTCAACATGTATTCAGACTTCTAATTCTAATCATAGAGGCAATAGCAATATATGTATAGAATTCCCAATCCACAGGAAAAGCAACACCCAAATTTATAACCTAAAAAATAAGGGCAGCAAATCACTAAGCCACGTTTGGACAACAATCTTAGCATAAATAGATTTCTACTTCTAATCCCAGAGACAGGAAGGAAATTAATAGTTCTTACATGTAACATTCCCTAGTGCTCCGAGTACGATATTGTCCACTTTGGTCCGAGCCCGCACGGTTTTGTTCTTGGGGTTAGCCCAAAACACATTGTACTAGGTAGGGAGGGGAACCCTACTTATAAACCATGCATTTTCTACTCTCCCAATCGATGTGGGATTGTGCCCCCCTGATATGGGCTGAATCTACACCTGGGCCTTTCCTGACCTTCACAGGATAGGCTGCCACTGTAACATCCCGTTTATTCTTTCAATTTAAAACTCACGATTTTTGAATTTTTTTTTAAATCATAGCGGAAGACTTTTAATTTGAAAACTAACTTAAATAAGAATTACATAAATAAATTCATTGTTGTTAAATCATTTATCACTTAAAACATTTCATACTGTAAAACTTTAAAACAACATTGCAACAACGGAAGACTAGTATTTCGAATACTTAAAGAATTTAACATCATTTTGAAAATCTACTTAATGTAACAAAATTCCATACAAAGTCATTCTTTTCAAACATTACATTTCTTCTTTAAACCTTTTTAGCTTAACTAGCCGCCAAGCCCGCAACGTACAAATGTCTCATCAACTACTGCTATCTTTGATCCTTTGCATACCTACATCACAGGAGGAATAATGAGCCTATTGTCCAATAAGGAATATAAAATGTAATGCAACCTTAACCTCTTTGACAATTCTACATGCTTTAGTTTCATATACCGTTGTAAGCTGAGTGAGAGCAACCTCTTCAGTTTTCGAACTCACTACTTGGATTCATTTTTTTATGAGAGCAACCTCTTCAGTTTCCGTACTTAGTAAAAATGGATCTACTTACATTCACGTTCGTTACCATTTACCATTTTTCTGTTAGGTGAGAGCAACCTCTTCAGTTTTCGAACTCACCACTCGTTGAGCAAGAGCAACCTCTTCAGTTTCTGAACTTACTCAAACGAGTTGTTTTCTATGTGTGCGCACGTAGAAAACACCATTCTTATCTTCATTATTAGCCCATGAAATGCATAACGTATATCCTATAATATGTCTACATGAATGTCACACAAAACAGTTCATATATTGCAAACAATGCTACAAACAATTAACAACAGTACCATGTTTCAATTATAACATTAATATTAAACACATTCCTATTACACTATAACATCATATATCAAATTCTCTATTCTTTACATACTATTTCTAACTTAGTTTTAAACAGTATAAGCACTAGCCTATGGTATCCTTTATTTAAATATAAATTTAAGACCTATATTAATTTTTCTATATCAATAACCATTATCGTAGAAAACCATTTCCATCATAACTATTAGTAAACTAACGTAGGAATACAACTTAACCAGACAACCATCATAAAGACTACCATAGCAATTTACACAAAATCCTACTCCTGCGATGTAGGTCCTTTCGGACAAAACACAAGTATTATTCTTTACCTGGAGTCCTTAGCTTTACAAAGTTAGCATTTAACTATTCTTCCTCATCAATACCCGAAGAAATACGGACTCATAAACCCAATAAATTTTCTTTGTTATGCAACTTCCTTCACGGTTTTCTCTTTAGAAGAATACACCCTTCAGAAACTGCTTCTCATCATGTCCTTCAGATAGCCACGCAGCTTCATCACCCCTAGACTCTCTCAATTTTGACAGAGCTTTGCATGCTCTCACTCTTTCTCTCTCAGTTCTTTCATTTCATAATTCCAGAACATCTCAAACATATTCACAACTCTTCTCGCCAGTTTCCTTTACATTTTGGCAGAGATTCGGCGTAGTTTTTCTCCTCTGCAACTCTTGACCTCTACTCCTCTATTTATAGGACACTGACCGCGCGAAGGGAAGGCCACAAGACGTATTAAACCATCCATGCATTCAAACCAATCAAACATTTGTTCTCTAGATTTTTATTACCATTAACAGACCACTCTCATAATTAGCCACTCTTCAACGTCCCTCTAGCAACCTTCTGAAGATGAAGAGGTGATAATATTGATGTTCCATGCATCAATGAAGCCTAGACATTGAAGATCATTCAGTTCCAGCAACGTTTTTCATCTCTAGACAACATTTTAGATTTGCGGCTGATCAAATTTTATGAAGGACGATCGACCGTCCTATGGTCGAACACCAGCATATCACATTCTGCATTACTGCCGGTCAATTGCTGCCGGTTGATCGACGCTCGTCAAATAACCACCGAGATCAACCGCAGATACTAAATGAAGGTTTTAAGCATTTTCTCCAGATTAACTATACGCACGTTATTTCCTTTAACGTGGCACATGCATGCCATGCATAACTTCATATATATATAT
>CM039470.1:23067823-23120882 GCA_022433065.1 Begonia loranthoides | reverse complement strand
CTAGGGACCCGACATCCTCGTTGGCCACACTTCCGGTTGGGATTTCGCTCTGATACCATTTGTAACATCCCCCAGTGCTCACAGTACAATATTGTTCTCTTCGGCCAAAGCCTGCACGGTTTTTTTCTTGGGGTTAGCCCAAAACGCGTTGTACTTGGTAGGGAGGGGAACCCTACTTATAAACCATGCATTTTCTACTCTCCCAAGTGATGTGGGATTGTGCCCCCTACTATGGGTTGGATCTACACCTGGGTCTTTCCTGACCTTCACAGGGCGGGCTATCACAATTTCGCCCATTGGGGACCCGACGTCCTTGTCGGCCACACTTTCGATTGAGATTTCGCTCTGATACCATTTATAACATCGCCCGAGAGAACGAATTTCTTCGATCACCAGGCAAGGAGAGTAGTTGAAGCAGCAAGAAATAGGGTTTTCCCCCACGACCCTCATCGACGATATGGGGATTTCCACATCCTGGAACACTGCCAATCCAGCTCCCCGACGCGACAAGCTTGTGAACGACTTCGAGGAGTTCTTCCCAGTGAGTAAGGAATGAGATCGAATTGCTTGGCTTCCTTCCCTTCTAAGTTTCTAATCCAACGTTTGAAACATGCCTAGCTATCTCCAATATTCCACAACAAAATCAATCTCACAACGTGTCTTTCTCCTCCAAAATTTCCCATTTCAATTAAATTATCTAATTTCCAATTTAATAATAAATTTAGTCAATTAATATGTGTGTGTGAAAATATCTAATTTCAAATTTTCATTTTAATAATAAACTTAGTCAATTAATATTTTTTGTGTGTGTGTGTGTGTGTTACACTCTTAAATATTCTAAGTATAAAATATATCATGTGGCACCAAATATTAATTCTATTAAAATCCAATTGTTTCAATACATAGCTAGAACAAAACTTCGGGTGTTTTAGTGATGAAGGTGAAGATGAACTTATCGAGGAACCTCAGGATGATAACGAATAATGATAGCAGTTGAAGAAGGATTCTCATAAGTGAAGCTAAGTGTTTTCAAAGTGAAATTGAACCATGGGTGAAGACTTATGAAAAATTAAATAGAAAAAGAAAACATTTTCATTTTTTTAATTATATTTCTTTTATGTTATGGATTTAGGTTAAAAATATGTTAAGAATATTCTTGTTTATTTTTATATTGAGTTTTTGTCACGTTGAACTTTAATTGAGATATATTTTAAAGACTACCAATATTCTCTACATGTGATTCATACTCTATTGGAGTCTAGCCATGTCTGCTCTCATATCATTGATGATCTCCCACTCCTATTAAAATTTAATCAATTTATAACCAAATAAGATATAAACACTTAGACAGAACTTTAAAATAGAAGATGCAGAGTAGAATTAAAGAAAGTGGACACGTAAATTTGGACTATATGCCACAAGACACATAGTGAAACAACTAACGTCAAGAAACAGGCCATCAAATTTAAAGTAGCAACACTTTGCCACTGCGTCTCTAATTGAGAACATAAATAATCCTAAAAATGGAAGTTTTCATCTAGATATGTCAAATTGCGATCACACTAGGGAAAATTTATTTCCAAAATTAAAAATAGTAGAAAATTAACAAATTTCAGAGCGATGAATGCTACGGCGATGCTAGCTTGTATGGTGCAAGTCCTAGTGCCAAAGTTGCAAGGTGGAGGCAAGAACGAAGGTGGAAGAACCAAAGAGGGTCTAGTGATGGGCTCACATTGATCAGCATTATGTTAATCCATTTGTTGCTCATGATATGTTGTTTTAGTGATATAGAAGCTGGTGTATGAAAGTTTCTCTGTAAATCTCAATCAATGGGAGCATGACTTTCCTTTCTACATATGATTGTATCAATTGGTCCAAACTTTAATGCAAACCACTCAGAAGAAGATTAGAAACACTTTTGCAAAAAAAAAAATAAGTGGTATCAGAGCACCCGGGTTAAAATCGTTTTTGTAGACTACTTGACAACACAAGTCTCAACATAAGAATATTTTCTCAACTATAAATATATCGAATTTAGATGATGGTTCTAATTAATGAATTTTATTTTTATTTGTAGGTATTAGGGTTTTCTAGGAAAAATATGTTAAGAAAAGATAGGAAAGATATAGATGCTAAGGATGAAGCCATCAATCGATTATCTGAGCTAGTAGAAAGTCAGTTCCAATATCCAGAGAGGATGATGGAGTGGGAAGAGCAAGGAAGGATGTGACTTGATCATGTCGCATCTGGATGGGAGAAGTTTCATCGACTTAATCCACCGAATTTTGATAGGAGTTTCTTTGACCCAACAAAAGCAAAGAATGGATCTGAACTTTAGAGGACATGTTTGACTATGTGAAGATAGACAAGGGAGAAAGAGTCTCGTGTGTTGCATACCTACTTATACTAGATGCAAGGTTTTGGTGGAATACAATCAAGGTAACTTAAGATGTGGGAATAATGACTAGCAAAAATTCAATGAGGTGTCATATGATAAATATTTCAGCCACACTATAAGAACAAGAAAATTAGCAGAGTTTACTCAACTTCACTAGATTGGATTCGTTTCTAATTATGTTAGAAATTTTGAAGCTTTGTCATGAGTCACGCCACATCTAGTGGTTACAAACAAACTCAAAGTGTATTAGTTCGTACAAGGCCTAAAGGTGGAAATCTATAGGGATGTGAAAATATATGGCACTTAAGGCGTACCCTATTCAATGATCATGTCTAAGGCACTAGAAGTGGAAAAGACTGAATTCCAGGTTTCCAAACATATAGAAGCTAGAATGAAGTTCTTCAGGGAGAATCAGCCCCAATAGAAAAAGGGAGGGCAACCTAATGCGAAATGAGTAAAGAGGTCCTTTACTGATGGAGAACAACAAGGGAGTGGAAAGCACGTCCAATGAGGGAAAATTGTTACTCGTAACACTGCCAAGATAACTCAAACCAATCAATGACCCAAATGTAAAAAAGAACCATTTTGGAGAATTTAAAGTTGGCACCGATCAATGCTTCAAATGTGGAAAGGAGGGACACTTAGCTAAAGAATGTCTAGCTCTAGCAGGGGAGCAAAAGAAAGTAGCCCTAGTTTTCTCTCTTATCAAGGATGATGGCGAAGAACAATTTGTTGTGGTGTTAGATATCACATTTATTAATAGCATAGCTGCTTATACTCTATTTGATCATGAAGTTATTCACTCATTTTGTGGCATTTACATTTTCTTTTAAGTTGAAATGTTTATCTGGACTAATTGATTATGCTTATAGAGTAATGTTGTCATCGACAGAATATTTAGATGCAATAGATGTCTTGAAAGAGTGTGTTATAAGTGTAAATGATCGACATCTACAAGCTGACCTTATTGTAATCAAGATGAAGGGTTATTGTAGTATTTGGTTTAGGTTAAGTGAGTGCACATGTGTGCCATGAGCCATATTCAATTACTAGAGTTGTGCTTCTCAGTTAAGGGAGTATATCTAGCTTCCATTATTTAATGTGTGGGGTTGGTGTGACTTTGACTAACACCTTTACTCTTATCTGTAATTGGGTTTTTGGGGAGAGAGAAAGAGGTGCAGAGTGAGTTAGGGTTAGAAAGGGTTTTCTTCTTTCTGATTTCTTGACTCTATAATTCTTGGATGAACTCCGTTATGGTTTCGATGATATGAATAAAGGTATATTAATCTTGGTCCGTGGATGTAGGATGTAATATCTGAACCACGTAAATCTCTTGCGTTCTTCTTTTATGTGTTTTTTGTTCTTCATTGTTGTTCAGAGGAATCGTTTGTTCTGTGTTGTAAATCACCAACAATTGGTGCAGTGAGCGTGGACCGAACACGCGACCTTCAGATCAGTGGGTTAGTAAGTTGGAAATTGAAGAAATCTTAAATGGCTAAGTTTAAGGTAGACAAGTTTATGGGGGGACAATGATTTCTGTCTCTGGCACATCAAGATGAAAGCCCTTCTTGTGCACCAGGGTCTTGCTCAAGCGATTGATGAACTGGCCTTGTTGATTCTAAGGGACAGTGATAAATCAAAGGTTGAGGATGTGGAATCCATGGCTTACAATGCTATTTTTGCTCAGCCTTGGGGATGAAGTGTTAAGAGAGGTAACTGAGGAATTGTCTGTGCTTACTGTTTGGTGAAAATTAGAGGCTTTATACATGAAATGTTCCCTGGCTAATAGGCTTTATTTGAAAAAGAGATTATACACCTTAGCAATGGAAGAATTTAAGGAGATGAGGAGACACTTAGATGATTTCAACAGAATAATTATAGATCTCAACATTATAAGGGTAAAAATTGCTGAGGAAGACCAAGCTATTATAATTCTGATTTTTTTACCGAAGATGTATAAACACTTTGTTGACACTATGTTGTATGGAAAAGAAATATTAACAATGGCAGAGGTTAAGGCTGCATTGAACTTTAAGGAACTTTAGAGGAAATCTGATGGAAATGATTCCTCTGAAGGTGAAGGTTTAATGGTTAGAGGAAGACCTCAACAAAGGGACAACAAAGGACAAAGAGGCAAGTCAAGGTCTAAGTCAAAAGCAAGGAAGTGTTTCTTCTGCCATAAGGAATGACACTTCAAGAAAGACTGTTATGAAAGAAAAAGGAAGTTGGCAGAAAAGAATTTAGAAAAGGGGGATGCTTTGATGGTTTCAGAAGGGTATGAATCCTCAGATGTACTTGTTGCTTCTGAATTAGAATCTAGAGAACAGTGGATCCTTGATTATGGATGTTCCTTCCACATGACTCCAAGGAAGAAATGGTTGATGAATTATCACAAAACAATAGGAGAAAAAAGTCTTATTGGGTGATAACAAATCCTGCTAGGTTGAGGGTGAAGGGACTGTGCAGCTCCAAATGCATAATGGTTGCATAAGAGGTGTTCAGAATCTTAGATATGTGCCTCAATTAAAAAGAAATCTTCTGTCAATTGGGATGTTGGATTTCATTGGTTGTGCTATAAGAATTGAGGCAGGGATACTGAAAATATCCAAGGGAATTTTGACAATAATGAAGGATAAATTACATAATGGGTTATACTTACTAGAAGGCCACATGATTGCTGGAAATGTTGGTATCGTCACTAGAGGAAAACTTGACAGTACCGAACTATGGCACAAGAGGCTTGACCATGTTAGTGAACATGGTCTTCTGAAATTGCAAAAGTAGAACTATTTTGGAAAGGCCAAGGTATCCAAGTTGGCATTTTTGTGAGAATTGTGTCCTTGGAAAAAGCAAGAGAATAAAGTTTGCCACTTCTACTCAAAATTCACAAGGGATATTAGATTATGTTCATTCGAATGTTTGAGGGCCAGAAAAGGTTCCCTCAAAGGGAGGTGCTACCTATTTTGTTACAATCATAGATGAATTCTCAAGAAGGACATGGGTTTATTGTATGAAATTTAAGGATCAAGTATTTGAGATATTCAAGGCTTGCAAAATCATTGCTGAAAAAGAAACAGGTAGGAAAATTAAGAAATTAAGAACATATAATAGAATGAAATTATGTTATGAAAAGTTCAACAAATTCTGTGAAGAAGGGATTGTGAGACATCATATAGTCAACTACACTCCTCAGCAAAATGAACTTGCTGAGTGAAAGAATAGAACTATTTTGGAAAGGGTTAGATGTATGCTTCTAACTGCTGTACTTTCAAGGATATTTTCGGCAGAAGCTGTAAAAATAGCAATTTATTTGATAAATATGTGTCCTTCAGCTGCTTTAAAATTCAAGACACCTTTTGAAGCTTGGCATAGATATGTTGGAAATTATGAAAGCTTAAGGATTTTTGGGTGTGCTACTTATGCACCCGTGAAACAAGGGAAACTAAAGTCTCAGGCAATAAAGTGTATTTTTTGGGATATCTAGAAGGGGTCAAGGGATATAGACTTTGGTCTATTGAGCCAAATCAAAGAAAAATTATCATCAGCCGTAACGTTGCATTCAATGAACAACATTTTCCTTTGAAACCAATTGTGGATATGTCTCTTGGATTAAAAGAAAGTTCTCCAATTCAGGTGGAGCTTGAAAGCAATGAGTCTAGAGATGCTATTGAAGACTCTATTCATCCTTCAGAAGCAATGAGTTTCCTTTGATGCTATTGAAAGCAATCTATTGGTATAGAATCTACTACTGAAGATGATACCATGGACTATCAATTAACCCGGGACCGGTCTAGGAGGGTTATTAAACCAACTCAAAGATTGGGGTATGCAAATATCATAGCATATGCTTTGCATGTAGCTTCAAATCTGGAAAGTGCAAAACCATTTTCCTTTTCTGAAGTATTATCCAGAGATGATAAGGATCTATGGATGGTAGCTATGAAAGAAGAGATGGATTCTCTGATTAAAAATAATACTTGGGAATTAGTTGAAACTTCTAGACAGCAGAAGGCAATTGGTTCTAAATGGATTTTCAAGCTAAAAAAAGGTATAATAGGGGTTGAAAAACCCCGGTACAAGGCCAAATTAGTGGCAAAAAGTTTTGCCCAATGTAAAGGTATTGATTTTCTTGAAATATTTTCACAAGTAGTTAAACTAACATCTATTCGAGTTTTGTTGTCAAAGGTTGCTTTGCAGGATCTTAAGCTTGAACTGATGGACATGAAGACGACCTTTCTTCATGGAGATTTATAGGAACCTATTCTTATGGCTCAACCTGAAGGTTTTAAGGTAATTGACCCAAATAAGGTTTATTTGTTGAAAGAATGAATATATGGATTGAAATAATCACCTAGACAGTGGAATAAAAAATTTGATGAATTCATTACTGGTGTTGGGTTCATGAGAAGCAAATTAGATATTTGTGTTTATTTTAGAAACTGTAAAGAACATACAATTTTTCTCTTGTTATATATAGATGATATTCTAATAGCAGGAAAAGATAAATCTGAAATTTGGGATTTGAATCAAGAATTGGGGAAGGTGTTTGACATGAAAGATCTTGGAAATGCAAAGAAAATTCTTGGGATTGATATACTAAGAAATCGAGTATTAAAGACTCTTTGTTTAACTCAAGAAAACTACTTAAAATGTGTTTTACACAGGTTTGATCTTTCTAATATAAAATCAATTCAATCTCCTCTTGCTAACCACTTTAGATTGTCTAAAGAACATGAACCAAAAACTAGTGAAGAAGTAGAATACATGAAGAAGATTCCATATGCAAATATTCTGGGCTGCATCATGTATTCCGTGGTGTGTACATGTCCAAACCTTGCCTATTCTGTAAGTGTTGTCAGCATGTTTATGGTTAATCCAGGTAAATCACATTGGTATGCATTAAAATGGCTAGTGAGGTATATTTCAAACACTTCAAATTTTGGTTTATTTTTGGAAATAACAATTTGAATACTGCTACTATCATTGGATTTGTGGATGCTGACTATGCTGGCTGTATTGATTCTAGACATTCAATTTCTGGTTTTATCTTTACTGTGTTTGGTGGTTTTGTTAGTTGGAAATCTAGTTTGTATAAAGGTGTTACTCTGTCAACCACAGAAGCAGAATTTGTTGCTGCAGTATAAACATTCAAGGAAGGGATTTGGCTTAAAGGATTGGCTTCTGAGCTAGAAATTGAGAGCTCAAATCTTACAATCCACTGTGATAGCCAGAGTGCAATCTACATGATGAAGAATCTTGTGAACGTCAGGATAATCCATGTGAGGGTCCGGCCCATAAGAGTTGGGGTACACAATCCTACATCATTTAGGAGAGTGAAAAATGCATGGTTTATAAATAGGGTTCTCCTCTCACCTAGTACAACGCATTTTGGGCAAACCCCAAAAACAAAACTGTGTGGACTTTTGCCAAAAATAGACAATATTGGATTAGGAAGACTGGGGACATTACAAATATTGTGCCAGCCCACTCTATGAAGGTAAGAATGGCCGAGTTGTGGGTCTGACCCATATCAGTTGAGGTCTACAATCCCACATTGCTTGGGAGAGTGTAAAATGCATAGGTTATAAATAGAGTTGTCCTCCCTACCTAGTACAACGCATTTTTGGCTAACCCCAAGAATAAAATCGTGCGGACTTCAGCCCAAAGTAAACAATATTGCCTTAGAGGGATTGAGGACATTACAAATAGTATCAGAACCAAAGCTCAATTGGAAGTGTGGCCGAGGAGGACGTCGGACCCCTAAGAGGGGAGATTGTGTCAGCCCACCATATGAAGGTAAGAATAGTCTAGCTATAGATTCAGTCCATATTAGTATGGCATTGCATTCCTCAGTTAATGCAATGGTTTAAAATCATCTAACTTTCTCTTTTTAGATAGGATTTTCTTTATAAACTTTGCATAGCTCGACATTTCCTCCACAACTTCTATAAATGGGATGTTGATATGAAGCTTTTGAAAATACTAAAAAATTTAGAAAATTAATTGTCTATCTTTACTTTTCGAAACCTCTAAGGAAACGGTGGTGGTAGGTAGTTTCATGAGTTATCAATCTTCACATTATTTTCTCGCTTCTCTTCAACTTGGTTTTCATTGTCTTTTTTTTTTTTTTTTATCCAGGTTGAATAGCTTAAGGGCATCTGAATTCTTAACTCATTAACATTTTTTTTATTGAAATAGTCTTACAATACTCTTTACCTTCTCTTTTGGGATTATTTTCCATGTTACATGGCAAGGATCCTTGTGGTCGACTATTTATATCATTAGACAACAGTTTCATCTGAATTTCTAGATTTTGTATTGAGGAAAAGAGAGTTTGAAGCTATGTCATTGTTTCTTCATGAGCTGATTAGTTTTGCATGTCATCTAAGCCATTCATTCCTCCAAATTTGACTTGCTCTCCTGTGATGACATTTGTGGGGTAAATCTCAATTGAGGTGTTTGCTTTAAAGATGATGGGTTTCTTTGATTATTATTGCACGAAATATTTTGGGGATTTCTCCATCCAAGATTGTAATAGTTCAAGTCTGGTTGTTCTACTACCTATTGTAATTGCTCACATACTGCACAGATTCAACATTTATCGAATGTTGATTCGGAGCACAACGTAGTGATTGCCACTAATGCCATTGAGGTAGTGATTGCATCCAATTCCCACAACTTTTCTATACCATGAACTTTCAATCTACCACGAGTACATTGATTTAAAATATTTAAACTAAAATTGAAACAATTTCCATTCATATAAAAATATAAAAGTAAATCAAATTCTGGGCAACAACGCAAAAAACTTGTTGGTTATTTTACAAAACCTAAGTGCACATGTCGCTACAAGTAATAAAGTGATAAATCAGATGTTGAACCTACAAGAAATTGATACTAATAAATCAATAATTACCAATTTACTTTTATTTTGATTTTATTTAAATAACAAAAAAATTATTTAATATAATTAAAAATAATTAGGGAAAATGACAAACCAACCATCGTACTTTGTGTTCAATGACAAGTCAACCACTAAACTATTTTTGCTAACACATTAACTACTGAATTATAGAAAAAGGTCACCTCTAACATCGTTGTCACGTTTATTGTTCAACGCTTTGATTTTGATCCGCGCGGATTGACGACAATCCGTGACGACTTGAAATCAAAGCATTAAAAGACAAACGTGACAACGATGTTAGCGGCAACTTTTCAGATTGACAATGATTCGTGGCAGCTTGACGGTAATCCGGGACGGCTTGACCACGATTCACTTCAGATTGATAAAAATATGAGGTTTTTTTTTTTTTTTTAAAAACAATCTTTAATATTTTCAATATATTTAAATATTTTATATATTTTATATATTTTTTTCTAAAACGACTACCGTTTAATCATAAATTGAATATTTTCAAGCACATAAAAATATATTATTAATTCATGGAAAGCCACCGCCACCAGGGCCAAAAATAAAACATGCATAACATGCATACCAAAAATAAAACATGCATACCAATGGGTGGTGTGGGATATACCTTGAAGCAAAACCACAAATTTGATACCTCCTAACATTTCGTTGTCTGGAAAATAGCAATGAAGAAAAGGAAGCTCATTTTGATAAACTTTTCTAGAGTTTTACACATGTGAAAAGCAAGAAATATTAAAACTAATTATTCTTCAGTGTGTTCTGAAATTAATTTGTTTTTTTTAAACAATAAGTTGTATTTAAAATTAAAAAAAAAACAGAAATAAATTATATGAAATAAAGTATTTTTGTTTCCTTCAAAATTTTAGTCTCATCCACTAAATAATGTTTTAGAAAAGCCACTCGTCCGATTCTATAAATTCATTAATTTAATATAAAAACCTTTTTGGTGTTATTTCTGGATATATTAATTACTTTACTTTATTATAAACAGTTTTTATTGAAACATATAAATTGATAGGGACCAAAGCGATATTTTTAATTTTCAAAATAATAAAGTCAATGAATGGGACATTGTTTTATTTTACATTTCTTCTCCTATAAATGCATGAAGAATTGCAAAAGACACTAGTCCTTCTTTTGCTTTTAGCGATTCATCAAAAGCAAATAATGTCTTCTTCTCAAGCCTCTTTTCATGTGTCATCCTCTCAACATGTTGTTCGGCCGATTTTGAGTTTTATCCCAGACATTTGGGGCTATCAATTCCTAAACTATGAGCCCGAGAGTTTGATAAATCAAAATATCTATGTTTACTTTTTAGACTTTTTATGTATAATCCAACTAACCATTTAACTATCACTTTTCTTGTATAGAAGAAACATTTTTTAAGCATAAGGAGGTTAGAAAATTGAAAGAGGAAGTTGGAATAAACGATGACATTAAAGTAATTATAATATTTATTTTTTTAAATAATGATGGCATTAAAGTAATTATAATATTTATTTTTTGAAATTATAAAATATCTAAGAAAAAAATGAATTTTGCGTGATGAATTATCATTTTTTATATACCGACAAAAAAATGTTAATATGCAATTATGGTCCATCTTATACATTATTAATGTAATTTATTTTTATTTCTCGATTACATTATTGTATAAAAAGGGAAAATGAAAAACCAACTATCGTACTTTGTGTTCAATGACAAGTCAACCACTAAATTATTTTTGCTAATAAATTAATTACTGAACTATGGAAAAAAAATCGCCGTTAACATCGCTGTAACATTTGCCGTTCAACGTTTTGATTTTGATATGCGGCGGATTGACGACGATCCGCGGTGGCTTGACCACTATTCGTGGCAAATTGATAAGAAGGAAATTCTTTTCTTTCGCCTAGTACGACAATAAATCTTTGTAGATCAATAATTCTCTCAATTTTCAAGGGTTTTGGACGATTAATGACTCATTTTCCATCGTCTTTTCACGATGCACTAGTAGAAAACATCTATTTTTTCATTCGGTACTTATCAAAGCAAATTCGGGCAGGAAAACGTGTGGAGCTTCACGGGTTTGAATTGTGTAAGGGAAATTTGAGAACTTAGAAGCGTTTTTAGGCTTCAAAAGTGGAATAGATCTCGAAAAATTCTGTAAAATCAAAAATAAATCGTCCAAATTGGTCAACTGAGCGCAAAGTTATGGCCTTCCAAAGTTTTCGAGTAAATGGTCTCATTTGTTTTCTACCCGAATTTTCTCTGATATGCACCGAATGACAAAACAGATCTCTCCTACCTGTGCATCGCGACAAAATGATGAAAAACGAGTTCTCAAACATCCAAAACCGTTGAAAATTGAGAGAATTATCGATATGCAAAGATTCACCGTCGCACTAGGTGAAAAAAAAAAAAGAATTTCCTTCTTTTCAATTCGTGATGAATCGTGGACAATTCGCGGTGAATCGCAGTCAAGCCATCGCGGATCATTGTCAAGCTGCCACAGATAGTCGTCAATCTGAAAAGTGACTGCTAACATCGTTATCATGTTTGTCGTTAAACGCTTTGATTTCAACCCGTCGTGGATCGTCGTCAATCCGCCGAGGATTAAAATCAAAGCATTTAATGATAAACGTGACAGCAATGTTGGCGGTGACTTTTTTAATTTTTTATTTTTGCAGAAAAGTAACTTTATATAAAAAATAAATAAATAAAGAATTCAATTTATTTATTTAGAAAGTAGAGTGCAATTTAATCATCAAAATATAGTCCATATAAGTTGATTGTCCTCTCAATAAGGCTCTAATATGCCATTATGTCTCACATGGAATGCAGGCTTCTTGGGTGGTCTGAAAAAAGCAAGCTTTCTACTTTAACTAGTTTATCTTTCACATTAATCTCATTGAATCATTGTATTTACATGAATGAATGACACTTTATTGACATGTTACAATGTAAAATTAGAAGATTGCCTAAGTGAAAACTTGTGGGCTAAAAGGTTCAATAATTGAACTCTATGATTCTAAGATCTCGGAGAGAATGACACAGATGCTACAACAACCTATCTTCAAAGATTAATGGCTGAGGAGAATCCATTTTTTCGTGTAATTTGTTTTTTTTTCATCTCCTACTCAATGTTTAATTCTAATTTTCTTTGAATTGACAGAATATGTTTAATTCTATTATTGTATTTTTCATGCCAATCTTTATAATTAATTTTCTTTGCATTGAGAGGATATACCAAACTTTACAATTGATATTTATGTGTTGTTAATTTTATAAAATTAATTATAAAGAAAATTAATATTATTGTATGTTTAATATCAATTGATTGATATTAAAAAATATGAGGGTTTTTTTTTTAAGAAAACACAATCTTTAATATTTTCAATATATTTAAATATTTTATATTTTTTTCTAAAACGATTACTCGTTTAGTCATAAATTGAATATTTTCAAGCACATAAAAATATATTATTAATTCAGGGAAAGCCACCGGGCCAAAAATAAAAATGCATAACATGCATACCAAAAATAAAACATGCATCATTGAAGCAAAATCACAAATTTAATACCTCCTAACATTTCGTTGACTGGAAAAATAGCAAATGAACAAACGAAGCTCATTTTTATAGACTTTTCTAGAGTTTTATACATGTGAAAAGCAAGAAATATTAAAACCAATTATTCTTCAGTGTGTTCTGAAATTAAGTTGTATTTAAAATTAAAAAAGAAAACAGAAATAAATTATTTTTGTTTCCTTCAAGTTTTAGTCTCATCCACTAAATAATGTTTTGGAAAAGCCACTCGTCCGATTCTATAAATACATTAATTTAATATAAGAACCTTTTTTGGTGTTATTTCTTGATATATTAATTACTTTAGTTTATTATAAACAGTTTTTATTGAAACATATAAATTGATAGAGACCAGAACGATATTGGTGTCAATGAATGGGACATTGTTTTATTTTACATTTCTTCTCCTATAAATGCATGAAGAATTGCAAAAGACAGTCATCCTTCATTTTCTTTTAGCGATTCATCAAAAGCAAATAATGACTTCTCCTCAAGCCTCTCTTCATGTGTCATCCTCTCAAAATGTTGTTAGCCCAATTTCGAGTTTTGTCCCAGACATTTGGGGCAATCAATTCCTAAACTATGAGCCCGAGAGTTTGGTAAATCAAAATATATATGTTTACCTTTTGATTTTTCATGTATGATCCAACTAACCACTTAACTATCACTTTTTTTGCATAGGAGAAACAATTTGTTAAACAAAACGAGGTTGGAAAGTTGAAAGAGGAAGTTGGAAAAATGTTATCAAGTAGTGCAACTGATTCATTTCATTAGTTGAAATTAATCGATAACATTCAACGTTTAGGCGTGGCTTACCATTTTGAAAAAGAAATCGAAGAAGCATTAGAAAATATATATGCAACGTATCTTGACTGTGGTTTCAACAACTTCTTCAAGGATTTAAACCATGTCTCTCTTTGTTTTCGTCTTCTTTGGCAACAAGGGATTAATATATCGAGTGGTAAGGATTATTTAATTCATAAGAGAACTATAACAACACAATCGAAGGGAATGAATCACTCTTGTATTTAAATTTTGTAGACATGTTTAACACATTCAAAGATGAAAAGGGCATGTTCAAGGAAACCTTAGCAACCGATGTGGAGGGGTTGCTTAGCTTGTATGAAGCTACATATCTAGGAGTAAGAGGAGAAACTGTGTTGGATGAGGCTCTTCTCTTCTCCACTACTCACCTTGAAGCTTTTTTTAAACATGGAAGCGACTCTCTTTCAGGCATGGTTGCAAAAGCCCTTCACAGACCTTTGCGGAAGAGCTTAGTGAGAGTAAATGCTCCTTATTTCATCTCAATCTACAAAGACCTTCCTTCATATAACGAAACTCTTCTAAAATTCGCAATATTAGATTTCAACCTTCTTCAATCTATGCACAAAAAGGAGCTCTCCGATCTTCGAAAGTGAGTACTACAATTCCAATTTTTATGGATGCTATATCTTGAAATGTAGCTAAAGATAGAATTTAATTAGTAATGATTTTAGGTGGTGGAGAGATTTGGAGCTTGGAAGGAGACTTCCATTTGCAAGACACAGGATGGTTGAATGTTTCTTTTGGATAACGGGAGTAGGCTTTGAACATGAGTTTTGTCATATAAGAAGAATATTAACCAAATTACTCTACCTTGTTCCGATAATGGATGACATCTATGACTCGTACGGCACTTTTGAAGAACTTTCTCTTTTCACTTCAACAATGAAAAGGTAAAACTTTAATGTGCTTTCGATTGCATTAAAGAATTCATTTAACATTTGAATATTTTGCTCCTCTTTTCTTAGGTGGAGTCGTGAATCCATGAATGATCTTCCAGAATACATGAAAATATTCCATCAAGCAATCTTGGATTGCTTTGAAGAAATTGAAGAATTCATGATCAAACAAGGAACATTATATCGAATGTTCTACGCAAAAGAAGCAGTATTTTTTTTAATTCAAACCTAGCTTAATTATTTTGAATAGTATTTAGTCGAAATTTGCAATTATGTATGAGCGCTTTATGTAGGTGAATAAGCAAGCTCAAGCCTATTTTGACGAGGCCAAATGATGTAATAAGAAGTATATACTAACAATGAAGGAATATCTATCAGTATCTATGACATCAAGTGGTTATGCTCTCGTTGCAACTATATGGTTTGTGGGCATGGCTGCAGATGTTGTTGCTAAGGAAGACTTTCAATGGCTGCTCAATCAACCTAAGATTCTTCAAACATTAGAAGTACTTTGTAGGCTTATGGACGACATGGTTTCCAACGAGGTCTAAATGTTTATTTGCATTTGTTTTTCATTTCTCCTCAAACTAGTTTGATAGTACATTCTTTCTTTTTATAAACCAACATGATTTATAGTGTAAGCCAATTAGATTAATTAAGAAATGATAGAAGTTCTTTGTGACTATCTCTCCTGCAAAATCATGAAACTCTCAAGATGAGGTAGTTGTGAAGGTTGAGCAACACATGGAAAGGTAGACAAGAAATTAGCATACGACCTTCTGGGCAAAACCCAAAAATAATTTGTTTAGGCTTCTATCCAAAACATAAAATATTGTAGTAACTAATGTGAGACTTTACATTCTTGAGGTTAACTACTCTTTCTTCTTCAAAATTATCATGCAGAGAGAGAAAGAGATGGAGCATGTGGCAACAGCAATAAAATGTTATACAATACAACATGGAGTGACGGAGGAGGAGGCCAATCATGTGTTTAACAATCAAGTGTCGGAAGCATGGAAAGACATAAACCAAGAGTTTTTGAAACCAACTACCAAGAAAATGAGTCTCCTTTCACGGATTCTTTACCTGGCCCAAGTTATGGATGAATTGTACAAAGAAGAAGATTGTTATACCGTGGTTGGAAAGTCTGTCAAGGATGGGATCTCGGCCTTATTCATCAATCCACTCTCTCTCTAAAATCTAGGGCAAATAAAGTTGGAAGTTCTATGTTTTTAATACAATTTGGTGGATATGTATTTTTAGTTCTATGTTTCTTGTAAGAATTTTACTTTTAAAATAACAATTTGAAGAATAATATTTTTTGGTTTAACGTTTATGTTTGTTGACCATAAAAGATTTAGAATTGCATTAACGATGAAACTAATATAATTTTTAACAATATTTCCAACAAGATATTAAAAACAATCTTTACTTTTTAATGAAGTATCCATTTATATTTTAACAATTCATATTGTTCGATTTGATACATCAATAGCATTATTAGATGCTTTCCAAGACAACAATTGTCACAACCCGGAATTGAATCTAATAGAACGTCGAGTCAAACTACCCAGTTCTCAGAGAAGTTTTAATTGTTCAGTCCAAGGCTAGGTTTTCTAAGTCTTAATATAAAAATAAGCCTAAAACACAAAATCCAAAACAAATGGGTCAGTCCACAGAATAATCAACAACAGTTAAAGATAGCGTAAAAATAATAAATAGAAAAAAAAAACATTGTACAGTAAAAGAAGTCATTCAACACCATGAAATATTAATGAAAATAATACAAGAAAAAAAATCATGACCAAAGACAACAGGGAGACACTAACCATCATGATCTAAACCTAAGATAAATATGGTCGAGGATTGAGTGACTAACTCAGTAAAAGAAATCTATACTAAATGCAATGTATGGAAAAAAAATTGGTTTTACCTTTTCAGAAAACCATGGTTAAATAAATTTTATTATCGTACATGGACTTTTAAATCACATTGAAAAAACGCTTCATCATTTTATCCAAGAAAAGGGTTCATAGATCATCAATGAGACTTTTTACAAAACTCGTTTTATACATAAACAATTATATCATAAAATAGGTCTACCTCCTTTTTCATTTGAAAATGTCATCAGTGAAAAAAATAGTCTCATAAGAACCAATCCGACACACAACATAGAAAGGCGGTCATTCGTCGATAGCAACACCTTATGATTCCAAAGAAAAAGGTATTTGTAGTATGGAGACCAAGCGACAACACAATGCATATAATCAACAACAAGATAACTAAATATTCTGATCAGGTTTAGGGATTCGAAACTCAAGGAGCACGTCACCACTACTCTATTACTCATTTCAATTTTAGAGATTCGAAACCCAAGGATATGTCAATAATACAATATTAACCATTTCGCACGTGCATACAAGCAATCTTCATGAAGTAGAAGATGCATGAGATAGCCTCACGATTCTTTGATACCAAGACTGCTCAAAGCCTCAAGAGGATTCATCCACCCAGTTATATAGATAACCAAAAATCAGAATACCATGTATAATAAATGAAACGTGAAAAAACATACGAATATATACGTAAAAACAGACGTACTGTCGAATAGTCTCTTTCAGATTTTTATATGTGGCAACCCACAAAATAATAGTTTGAAAACCATGATGCAATATAGTGCATAAAGTTTAAAAATCTCTACCTTGATGACGATAGAAGTCTAGCCGACCAGCCACACGTACCGTTGGACACAGTTACCGAAATCTTTAAAATTGTCGAAACCTAAGACATAATCGACATCAAAATCCCAATCATTACACTAGGAATAAACGATAGGCCATAAATCGAGACAAAGAGCCCAAATCGATATAAAATGACAAATGACCTCTAATCTAGGCAAGTCATACGTGCATGGGAGATAAAATTTGAAAGTATAAATCAATACGTACGACTTTTGAAACTCTCCTATTAATATAAAGATTATCTCATTTCAATATTCAAAATAAAGTCTTGAACTCACTTCGATATATGTGTTAAATGGTTAAAATGAAATATCAATAAACGGAGGTCTCCAGCGCGTTGGGAACATTGAAACGTGTAAAAAAGAGGTCTGTTAAATTTTCAGACATAGTTAGACAGTCCAAAAATGTGATCAAACTGTCAACAGTCAAAGTCAATGGCCAACAGTCAATAGTCAACAATTAATGCTTACTCCATCTATCACGTCATCAGTCAACACTCAGTCAGTAGTCAACGTCATGTCAGCTATTGACATCAACAAAAAATGACTTCATGCTGACATCAGCGCCATGTCAACACTCCAACAATGGTGATTTTTTCAGCGACAGCAAACGACATCAAATTGTAACAAGAAGGGTTGGGTTTTAATGGTTTTGAGCTCTTGAATCCAATGGTGGCATTGGATTTTTGAGATGATGGCTGGAATGGCCGGGATCTATATTTAAAATCGCGGATGTGACTTTTCTAACAAAGCTTCAGGACCACATCCGACCACGGGTTTGAGCGATCTTTGGGTCCACGAGGTTCTCCTCGCTGAAAGCTTTCCATTAGTAGGTCAAACGTCGTGATCAAATATCGGGATCGTCGTCGGAGAGCGTTTAAAGTTTCAGTCAAAAAATTTTCGGTGACGATTTTGACACTCCTGTTCTCCCAAACGGCACTGCCGTTTTTGACAAATAATATACAAAATCGAAACTCACAATGAAAACTATCAATTTATGGTGGGGGTGTCAAAAATTTTTACTCGAGGCAACTCTAACAAGCATTAGAAAGATGTGACGGAGTGAAAAATAAAAAAGAAAAAAAAAAAGAGAAAGAGATAATAACCTGAAGAGAGAGTTGATGTGAAAGGAAGGAAGAGAGACAAAAAAAATAATAAATAAAAAGAAAAAAAATTGATAGAGTGAGAGAAATAGAAGAGAGAGAGAGATTGGAGGTTTGAAAAAAAAAATAAAGGAAATATGTAAAGAAATAATCAAATAATAAATAATATATTTTAATTAATTTAATATATAAAATAATTATTTAATATATTATATACATTAAATACTTATCGATTTTATAGAAATAATCCACGTTATTTTGATGCCCCATAATTTAATTTAAGTTTATTGAACATAATCACATAGTCCAAACCATACGGTGACACACAAATCCACCGGTTTGACTTTTTGATCGAATACTCACGTGGCAAAAGACCTATGTGGGAAGAACCCGGTCAACACAAACAATTTAACTTAAACTAAAGTGAAAAAAAATTTTAGAAAAATGTAAAATCCAAAAATTTGCAGGTTTTATATCTTTCCCCCTTTAAAGAATTTCGTCTCTGGAATTCAACACAACTTAAGGGGTCATTGAATGAATGAGAGTATTTCAGACACGAACTCCTTGAAACTCTTTGTTAAGTGTGGTACTCATAGCACAAGAATCTAGGATCGAAGCTCACAGCGAAATTAACACTATAAAAACAAACCAAATTCACAATGCAAAAATGATTCAACAAGGACAATAAAAAATCACCCTAACAGAAATGAAGTGAATGACTCAATCAATCAATCAAGAACAAATCAGTTTTAGAATGGAAAAATCCCTACAGGGATTGAAATATGAACAATATGGTTATTCAACTAGTTATACCAACTCACACAACATCGAACTGATGTTGAGTCCTTGAAATACTTGAGACACGATTTACTCGACCAAAAACACATCTAAAATAGGATAAAAGAAAATACTAGTTAGATCTAGGTTTGGGACGTCAATCAAAATGTTTTCCACCTCTAAGCAATACTCTAAATCGAGACTATAACCAACAATACTCTCGGGCTTTATGTTGTTCAAACACTCAGCCCAACAAGAGATTACTTGAGATTTACTACATGCAGGAAAACTCCTATCGAAGATATAAAATAAGACTTCGCAACAAAACCAAGGTAAGATCGGGCAACCAAACATCCAACAAAAACCAATTCTCGCGGATTCATGGGTAACTACTATACATTGATGCACTAGAACACAACTGGAAACCAAATGTTTGATACACCAACACAGACTGCATATTGTTTGTTGAGAATCGAATGCGAAACGGAAAAAGAAAACTGCAGAAGGAGAGACACAAAGATTTATGTGGAAAACCCTAACAGGAAAAAGCCACAGGTAGAAGAGAAATTCACTATTAAGAAATCAAGGTACAATGAGTTTTGCGACTCAAGCATCAATATATAGAGAAAATAAATAACCCTAATATTGGATATAGGCTCGACCCGGCCCAACTAGAATTCGGGTCACTCCGAACTCTAACAATCTCCACTTTGACACGAATTCCACCTGAGAGATCCAATGCAGGCTTTAGGACCTATCCCAAAACGATTCCAAAACATTGAACTCTGACAATCTCCATCTTCAAAGAAAATCCAATGTAAGGCGAACGATCTGCAAAACTCTAACGAAAAATAACCTCCTCTTCCACAAAGGCCCCTGCTGGGCCAACTCAATATCTGGTACTGATCAAGTTTAAGCCCCGCTTAAATTTGAGAGACACACTCGGAGAGAAATCACATCTTCTCCATTGTACCACCGAATTATCAAAGATGTCGTAACGAACTGTATGTGAATACGCTGAAGACCCCCCATTGGAATCTATACCCTCGAACACACTCAATGCGTAACTCACTGTACATGTTTCACCATATCGCCGTAGAGCTTTACCCTTTCTCTAGGTTCTGCCTTTGACGATACCTCTCTGATGTGAAACTGTAACTGAAACTGGTGACGATGTGGTGACTGCATCACGCTGAACATTTGTAATAGGCTGACGTATCGGCTCTAATGTGGATTCAGAACCCAACTTGAACTTCACCTGAGAACCTGACTTCTTCTGAGTCTTCTCCAAACAACCTTTAGAAGGTGAATTCACAAACTTTACAGCCTGATTATCCGTCACTGTAGAACCCTGTAACACATACAAATTTGAAGAGCTTTTGTGTCCCTTTAACTTGACGAGAGCACCTCTATTGATCTTTATACCTCCACCTACAACGTTGTACTTGTACCCTTTCGAATCTAGAGTACTCAACGAAATCAGATTCTTCTTTAACTCGAGAACATGATGCACACTACCCAGTGTCCTCACAACTCCATCAAACATTCTGATTCTAACGGTATTAATACTAGCTATTTTGCAAGGTGTGTTATTACTTATTAATACAGCACCTTCTGAAACGGTCTCATATGTCATAAACCAATCCCGATTGTAGCACATATGAAACGAACATGCTGAATCCAGAACTCACTCATTGTTTGGCTTTGAGTTTCCCTCTGACACTATTAGAAGATCTCTATCACTATAGTCTTATTCTTCTGCGACAACTACTTCACCGGATGTCATCGGTTGTTTCCCTTCTCTGTAGCTCTCTTTATTTCATTCTGCAATTTACGACACTTAGCTTTGATGTGCCCCCTTCTCTGACATAAGTAACAAGTTCTATCTCGGTACCTTGACTTTGTTCTGCCCTTCAAACTCTGAACATTATCACTGTCTTTGTTGTTTGAATCTCTTGTTCTACCCCGAACGACGAGTCCCTCACCTCGAGACTCGGATCCCACTACAAGCTACTTCATCTTTTCCTTTAATAACAAAGAACCATAAAACTCTTCCAGAGTTAGACTGTCCCTACTGTACAAAATTGTATCTCTGAAAGTACCATATAAAGCAGGCAACGAGCATAACAGAATCAACCCCAAATCCTCCTCATCGTACTTACATCACATAGTCTTCAAATATGAAACTAACTCCTTGAATGCAGCCAAGTGCTCTGTAATAGAGGCTCCTTCCAATAACTGATGAGAATAATGTCGTTGCTTCAAATGTAACTTGTTAGTCACGGTTTTTTTCATACACAATTGCTCTACTCTGAACAATAAATCAATGGCAGATTTCTCGTTCAAAACATCTTACAAAATCTGATTGATAAATGCAGACGTATCAATGATAGGGCTTTCCGATCCTTTCGAATTTTCTTCTCTTCACTCCATAACGTGGGCATTTTATCGAGCCCTAATAATGCGTCATCTAAATTCATCTATGCGAGCACATCTCGCATCTTCACTTGCCATGACTGAAATCTCGTATTCGGATCTAACATCGGAATATCGAATTTCAACGAAGTCATCCTGCCTAAAAATTTCAGAAATTTCTCAAAATTATCTGATCCCAAAAATATCCGCCCTAAAACTTTGATCCCAAAAATATCCACCTAAAACTTTGATGCCCAAAATAACTCTTGAAAATTTCCCCGCAATTATTGGACCAAAAAAATTTTCAGCCCTTAAATTTCACACCCAAAAATATTCCACCTGTAGTAAATTGAGAATTTTTACCCAAAAATTCTCAAACCAATTCAACAACCAGACAGTAATTTTATCCTGCTCTCCTATTTCCTTCAGAAAAAAACAAATCACGGACCAAATTTGACGACCAGCAGTGACGGAGTACGGACAAAATCTGAGGCGGACTGGGCTTCTTCTTCTCCACTGAATATGTTGTTCAATGGGCAACTCCTTCTCGGTGACCGACAATGACGGCGTGGAAGGGCAGGTTAGAAGTTTACGCGGGGGCGCACTCTGCTTTGTGACGGCAGATTCTGTGCGAACGAGTGGAGACGTTCTCCTCTGTCTTGATCAGCGGTGGTGGCTTCTATTACGGCGCGCGGCAGTGGCTGTTTCTTCTCGGCAGTGATGGACGGTGTCAGAATGGCAGTGGGTAACTCTTTGTTTTTGCAGCTAAAGACGAACATGGGTAGCAAACTATTGAAGAATACAACCTTCTTTACTTCTTATTCTTCGTTGCTAGAGAAACAAATTGGGGCAGCAGTGGCGGGCAGGTGGAAAACAAAAGCTCTTTGCTTTTTCCTTTTTTTTTTTTTCTTTTTCCAACAATTGCAATTTTCACAAAAAAATTGCAAATCTCAAAAAACATTCGATCCGAGTACGAAAATTCTAACTCCGCTCTGATATCAATTGTTGAAAATTAATATAGAGAATTTCATCTGGACTCTGATACCAATTGTTGAGAATCGAACTCGAAATGGAAAAAGAAAACTGCGGAAGCAGGGACACCAAGATTTACGTGAAAAACCCTAACGGAAAAAAACCACGGGCAGAGGAGAAATTCACTATTTGGAAATCAAGGTACAATGAAATTTACGACTCAAGCAATCAATATATAGAGAAAATAAATAACCCTAATATTGGATATGGGCTTGACCCAGCCCAACTAGAATTTGGGTCACTCCGAACTCTAACATTGTTTATTCGAGTTAGGAACTGTTTGATATGGTACACCTAACAACCGACACTTTTAAACTTAGAGTGCACACCAGACCAAAACATCAACACAAATTTGAAATGTGTCCTATCCCACACGATCAACAATGAATCTTACAAAGAAATGAACTATTTAAGGAAAAGGAATCAGACAGTCGACAAGACCTTGATAGCCGACTAGGCTCAGAAATCCACAAATTCTAGCATAGCTCTAGATAATTGTTACTATCCACATAAAATACCCTGATCATATTTAGAGTTTTACGCCCAGGGAAACGACACATACAACTATCTCATTACTCTAGTTAACAACAAACAAACATATTCTCATACGGTCGAATGTGCGTAAAATAAAACAGACCCCAAACTGGATTGATCAAACTCAGTTCACACTATCATGTTGATCCAGAAATATAATATGCATGCTTAATTTAAACGTGTGTAGTAAAAATTAAATATAATTTAAAACTCAACGGTCATAAAATGGACACATTATTTTTATATGAAGCATATCTCAAAATATTTATTTTAAAAATTATGTGATACAGTGCATAAAAATAAATCACTACCTCGAAGTGAGCTTTCATCGACCCAAGCCTAAAAATCCAAAAAGACCCAAATCTAATAACCCGCAAATTTTAATTTAATAATTAAGTATCTATAAAAAATAAAAGTATTAAATTTCGGTCAAATTCTTATACCATAAAATGTATAATTATTATTTTGAAATTAAATTAAAACTAATTGGGCCAAAAATTATTAAAAATCTAGCCCAAAATAGACCCAAATTAAACCTTGAACTGTGGCCCACTAGTTTGGTATGCAATTTGCATACCCAAACCAAAGTCCAAAAACTGAAGTGAACCAAAGCTCACTAGTCTGGTCTCCAGTTTGCAAATCAGACCGAGCCCAAGATAGTCCCCATTTAATTTCTGAACCATAATCTAAAAGAGGTTTGGATTGTGGCCTAGATGTGGAAATTTCCTCATTGGCCCGTTCAATGGCTTGGACAAAATTTCGTCCATGCCATTGTCGTCCACAGAGCGCAGCTTGGATGAGGTTTCGTCTGAGCCTCTCTACCTCTCGTGGAGGGATCAAATGCAAACGAAGTCATCGTCTCTAACCGAGATTTCTAGTCTCGGCCATTCATCCAGTTAGCTGAGGTCAAGGCCAAGGCGACCGACGCCACAGCCTATGTTTCAAAAGTTGAGGGTCATCATTCATACCAACAACGATACTCTCAAATTTATGTCAGAATTCACTATCAAACAGAATATAACCAAAGTGGAAGTTAGGAATTTTACCTTTGACACTCCCTGGTTTTCCGGCCAAAAGAGTTCCAATTATGACCAGAAAACCTAACGTTGCTTCCCCATTGAAATCACACAATTCCTTCCCATAAAGAGGCATATCAAAACAATAATTTTAATTCAGAACAATTTGAATCATGGGATTGAAAAATTGGACTTACCGCGGTAATCTACCGACACTGATTTCATTCTGCAAAGCTGAGAACAGAAGGGGCAGTTGGCGAGGGATAAGGCCAGAAGAAATTGGGAAAACGAAGTACAATGGATTACACTGAAGGAGGGGAAATTCGGTGTTTTAAAAAAAATTGGTGGAATTGCTAGGGAAGGAAGGGATTTGGGAGGAAATCCCCCTCGTCCAAGAACATTTTTCCCAAATTAAATTTTTTTTAAATGTCCAGATATTACAAGTTGGACCAAGGATTAGCACAGCATAGCCCAGAGTGTACTTTGTATTTTTATTTTTTTATATTAATTTTTATTTCGGCTCATATTTGTAAAATAAATTTAAATAAAATTTTGTAAACAAATAAATAAAGTGCATAACTTTCCTGTTTGGGTTGGATTTTATATTTGTGTGGTCCAATTAAGCAAATACATGTTTATTTATGAGCTTTCGTTGATTTGTGATCGTTCTCCTAACGAAGAATCTGGTATGTGGTATGGTTCTCAAGGAATCGAGGTCAGGCTGTGCCAACTCTCCTTTCAAGTATTAGTCAAAGAGATAGGGAGCACTCAAAGAGATTTGGAGCAGCTGACGCATAATTAAGATTGGCTTCTTGTTTAGATTTGAACTGTTCAATTTCTTATGAGTACCTTTCTTTTGGTGAGACTAGTATATTTTATTTTAGTTGGGATTAGTTTCATATTGGGTAAATGACAAATCAACCATCGTGGTTTGAAGTCAATGACAAGTCAACCACTGTGGTATTTTTTTTAACAAGTTAACCACTCACATATGTTAAAATGACAAATCCAACATCACCTAGACGTTTACCGTTAAAAAGCTGGGTGCCAACGTTCGAACGCCGGAACGCCCAACTCCAGCATTCTGAATTCAGAACACCCAACACCGGGCATTCTGAAGAATTCAAAAGGCAAAATTGCGGTATCTGGTGAGAAGATTAAAACCGAATAACTCCATTGTATCTGCACCTTAAAATTTTGATGAGTTACAAATTACACAAAATGCTGGCAAATAAAAAAAATGGTTGGCCTTTGTTATTTTGTCCCTCTCATAGTTACGCTCACAGCAAGGAGAGTAGAGAGATAAGGGAGATGAGTGAGAGAGAACAGAGACGAAGAAGACGAAGAAAAGACCGCATTTTTACGCGAGGCACCGCGTTTTTTCACGGTGTCACCGCATTTTTGCGATTAAACGCGGTGCCTGGAAAAACATTTTACGAATCCAATGTTTTTATTGGTTTTTTGACCTCTGCACTTTCAAACTAGCATAACTTTTGCTACGGATGTCGGAATTGGGCGCAGAAGGTATCAAATCGAAGCTCTCTCAAAGCTCTATAAATATGATTGGGTAAACCCCATGACCGCCTTTCTCAGCCCCAAAATCAATCGTTTAAGCCCTCAAATTTGCGATCAAACATTTTTCTAGACTAAGCAAATGTTTGATCGCAAATTTGAGGGCTTAAACGATTGATTTTGGGGCTGAGAAAGGCGGTCATGAGGTTTACCCAATCATATTTATAGAGCTCTAAGAGAGCTTCGATTTGATACCTTCTGCGCCCAATTCCGACATCCGTAGCAAAAGTTATGCTAGTTTGAAGGTGCAGAGGTCAAAAAATCAATAAAATATTGCATTCGTAAAATGTTTTTCCAGGCACCGCGTTTAATGGCAAAAACGAGGTGACACCGTGAAAAAATGTGGTGACACCGCGTAAAAACGCGGTGACACGCGGTGACACCGCGTGCGGTGCCTCGCGTAAAAATGCGGTGACACCGCGTTTTTAACTTGTTAACGGAAAACGAAAAACGTAACTGCGATGTTTGCTTTGTTATTTTCTCATACGTCAGTAGTTAATTTGTTAAAAAAATACCCTAATGGTTGACTTGTCATTGACTACAAACCACGATAGTTGATTTGTCATTTACCCTTTCATATTTCACATTATAATATTTCATTATTATCCAGTTACATTCATTGCACATCGACTATTGCACGATTTGTTAGGTTAATGTTGGACCTAATTGTTAGCTATTGATTTGGGCCCTTGTTATTTAATATTATTTAAAGCCTTTTGCTGTAAAATTTTATATTTTTTGTTAAAAGTCAAATGGTCCGATCATTTCTCGGGTTGAATCATTTCTCATTTCCGTTGCAAGCCTCTTTCAAGTCATGACAATTAGTTATCACTTCGTTTAATACTGGTTTGCTGTTTATTCAATTGTGCATCAATGCATAGCTGACATATAAAACAAGAGAGATTTTGTATCTTTAATATCATCCTTGGATAAAATATTCAACCAAGATTACCTTCTCACGCAGGGAATTTGGAATGGTGGCACCAAATGCCCTTGTTGTGGTGGGATTTGAGAAGGGTGTCAAACTATGTCTATAACGTATTAAAAGCAATTTGTATTTTATTTTATATATATATAAATTGATTGTCTGAATTCTATATCTTTGCAATAATATGCTACGAACTTAAGCATGAGATGTTTCTAGTAATGTATAATAATAGTGGAAGTTGTCGTGTTTACTTAAAGTACTTATAAGATTTTATTATATTTTATTTTAGCCATGAATTTATAGTTCATAAAGCATTTAAATATTTATACATGAAATTGTTGCAACAAATGGGATGCATTAGGCAATTTGTCAATATATGAAATAAAATTGAGAATAGGTAGTCGAATAAAATAAAGGGAATGTAGACCGGACCATGAGGGTTTTACAGATCCCTAGGCTCGGTTAGGTTACTCCAAGTCGCAATGTCCAGCGTCCTAAAATCTTCGACGTTATTCATTTTGTATTTTACCACCTTTAGTAATCTGTAAAAGAATTTATGTCTCGTTTGGGAATTTAGACTTTATTTTTCTGTGGGATGAAATAAAAATTTTAACTTTTTTAAAAAATTACAAAATTTTTGCAAGTTTAAAAAAGTAATTTTTAATATTTGATTCTTTGATAACATAGAAATGGTTACAAAATATATATATATATATATATATATATATATATATATATATATATATATATATATTTCTATTTCAATCCTTTCAATTTTCAAATAATGACATTCAATCGCTTTTATTTCTTCCACTCTTTTTATTTTTTTTTTATAAAATTTAAATGTAATTTTATATTTGAATATCAAAATTTGTTAACTATTAAAATAAACCACTCTTGAAAAATTAATTTATCTAATAGTTATTTTTTCAAGATTGGTTATTTTAAAAGTGCAACTAACCATAATTATTAAAGAAAAGTATAACAATGTTAAACTGATCCTAGGGGTGTTCAAATCTCGGTTCGGTTCGATTTTAATACAAAATTGAACCGAACCAATCAATTTCTGTTTGGTAATGCCCAAACCAAAATGGATATTTTGATTTTGGGAAATAGAACCAGAACCGAACCGAAAATTTGGTTCCGGTTCCAGTTCGGTTTCGGTTTTGCATTTCCTCTTATGTTTTTTTTTTCTTCAAATATAAAAATAATCAAATTAAAGTAAAACCATAAATTAAATAATGCAATTGCAAGAACACTTTGTACTATTTGTGCTCATTCCCTTGTAAAAACCATTGAATCCTTCATATCAAGTCATTTTCAAAAGAATATCAACTGTGCTTAAACCAAAAAACCTTACACACCATGATTAACGTTGCAAAAAAACCTTTCCAGAAACCAAAAACCTTTCCTAAAGAGCTCTGTGTAAAGATCTAATATACTTGCAGTAGTTCTCGGATCAAGACCTTATTATATAACAAAAAAAAAACATAAATCAAATCTGAATAAAAAAAAGTGAGTAAATCGTTAGAAGAATCACCCATTAGAGTCTCACCTAAAGAGCTTTGCCTAAAGATCTAACATATCCTTTCACAGTATGAGCTCCAACAAAACAGTAAGTTATCAACAAAATCTGAGCAACAACTCACCATCGTGAGTCGAGTGTCGATCGAGAGGCTAGATAGCGAGAAAATTCGCGACAAATGGTAAGGGAAAAGTTAATTGCCGAGCGCCGATTCGCGACGGATGGCTTAAGGGAAAAGGAGGAATGCTCTCTAAGAAATCTCTGCATAGTACATATAGGGTATCACAAAATCGCAATAGACACACGCGAAGAAGACAAAACGATTTGAAAAGAGGACGCTTGATTTTGTCGGTTTTAAGAAAGACAAACCGACTACTGAACCGAATTTTTTGGTTTTTGAAAATATGAACCCAACATCAGTTTTTCTACTATGCAAAACCGAATCGAACCAACTTGAAATGACCAGTTTCGATTCGGTTTTGTGGTTTGGTTCGGTTTTGCACACCCCTAACTGATCTTATGTTTGTTGATCATCTTTAATATTTTTAATTGAAATTAAGTTAATTAACTGATAAATTAAAAAATCATAATTAGCAATTTAGATCATTAACTGCCGCTTAACAATTTATTTCTAGGGTTAAAAAACCTTAAAATATTTAATTGGCTATCTATTTCAAGACACGAAGTTAGAGATTGGTATATCTATTGGGAAGTTGAAAACCAGAAGAAAAAAGAGAAGAAGTAAACCCAGAAGAATGAACCCAGGAAGAAGAAGAAGACAACTAAGAGGAAGAAGAGGAGAGATGGAAAACGAGAAGAACAACTTAAAGAACGAGGTTTATGAGAAGAAAGGGTTTCTCGTTCATAGCCAATTGAGAAAGAACAAGCCAGAATTTCAGAAAATTATCGACTGGTCGCCGGACCAGCAGGCCGGCACTGCCTGAAATAAACCTTCATCTCTCTTGCTCTCCTCTGCGAATGGTTTCAGCTAGACCCATCTCACTCGACGACTCTTAGGAAATAGTTCTTCCTCTTTTCTTTTCTTTTTTTTTGGGGGGAATTTCTATATCAATACAGAGAGTAGCTTCCTCTTGATTTCTCTGTTTTTGTTGACTTAGATTGTTATAATAGTGGGAGCACGAGAAGAACAATTGAGTAAGATTATTTTGTATTAATGAAGAAAGAGAATTCTTCGAAGAAGATGGGAGAGAGATGAAAAGGAGGTTTGGGAGAAGTTTTACACACATCACACCTTCTCTTCATTACCAGTTGGGTATTTATATCCTTTGCACTATTTTAACTCTCTTTCACGTAAGCAGGACGGTGTCGTTTACGCTTTACTCCATAGTGTTCTTCTTCCTCATTGATCGCTTGTGCCAACGTTTTTAGCTCAGTGCAGGGCCATAACAGGCTTTCCTGCCAGAAACCTTGTTCCCAAGGTTGGAATGAAAGGAACTACTGTAATAATTAAATAATCGACCCAAGTGGTATCGGAGATTGGATGGCCCCCCTAAATTATTAGCCATTCGGAGACTGAAGATTACCTCTTTTGACAACTCTTGTTTGCAGAAGGACCTGGGGAGTGTGAGTGTCGCTGTTAGTATATGTGAAGTGGTGACTCAGAATTAGAAATGTTATCAGTGAGTCACGTGCCTTTGGGGTGGAGCGCTCACGTGTACCAGTAAGGTATCACTGTGCATGGTGGGAAGAGAAGATTAGAGAATTTTTTGATTCTGCTCTCAAGTGTGGAGAATAGAGGCGAGCAGAGCTATCAATGATCGGAGAGATTGGAGAATGCAGAGGCTATTCTAATTGGTGTTGATCTCAGGTTAGATGTATTAGACGATAGAGCTCTGTTTGAGTGGTAGTTTCTTCCTGATGTACAATCTTGAATTTGGGTTTAATTGAAAGGTGCTGCGATTACCCGTGGATGTAGGACACCCTTGTCCGAACCACGTAAAAGACCTGTGTCAATATTTTTCTGCTTGTTTGTTTGTTAATTGGTAATATTAGAACAATCCACACTCAACAATTGGTGCGGTGAGCGTGGATTGAGGTTCTTTGTGATTCAAGAATTTAGGGTTCTTTCTGAAGGTGCGGGAACGAGTGATCATGGCTAAGTTTGAAGTGGACAAGTTTACCTGAAGCAATGACTTCAGTCTTTAGAGAATTAAGATGAAAGCATTGCTTGTCCACCAAGGTTTAGCTTCTGCCATTGAAGCGGACGCAATGAAAATTCAGCAAGAACTCGACAAGAACAAGGCCAATGACATTGAAGTGAAGGCACACAGTGCAATCTTGTTGAGTCTAGGGGATGACGTTCTCCGGGAAGTCACAGAAGAAGAGTTGGCAATTCAAGTATGGTCTAAACTGGAGGCACTATACTTGAAAAGATCATTAGCAAATAGGCTATATCTGAAGAAAAAATTATACACTCTGTCGATGGAGGACTCAAAAGAAATGAGGAAACATCTTGATGACTTCAACAAGGTAATCCTCGACCTCAACAGTATTGGTGTGAAGATAGAACAAGAAGACCAGGCTATCATTCTGTTAAGCTCCTTACCCAAGGCCTACGAGCATTTCGTAGACACAATGTTATACGGTAAAGAAACCTTAACCATGTCTGAGGTTAAGGCGGCACTCAACTCTAAAGAACTCCAAAAGAGAGCAGAAGTAAAAGACCTCGTGGAAGGAGAAAGCTTATCCATCAGGGGAAGATCACAAGTTAGAGATAATAAATGTTCTAAAGGCCGATCCAGGTCCAAGTCCAAAACAGGAAATAAAAAGTGCTTCTTTTGTCACAAAGAAGGCCACTTTAAACGGGACTGTTATGACTGGAAAAGGAGAAAGTCTGAGAAGAAAACTGAATAGGGAGAAGTCTCGGTGGCCTCAGATGGATATGAGTCTTCAGACGTCCTAGTTGTCTCTATTAATGACTCAAGTGATCAATGGATCCTTGACTTGGGCTGCTCCTTCCACATGACTCCAAGGAAGGAGTGGTTACAAGACTTCTGTGAAAAACACGATGGAAAGGTGCTTTTGGGTAACAACCAGTCATGCCAGATTGAAGGAACTGGTAATGTTCAAATCGTGATGCATGATGGTTGCACAAGGATACTTCAGAATGTAAGGTATGTCCCTAATTTGAAAAGGAACCTCATATCCATTGGAATGTTGGATAAGTCCGGATGCTCTGTAAAGATTGAAAACAACATCATGAGAGTTCAAAAGGGGATTCTGACTGTCATGATAGGTCATCTCCAGAATGGGTTATATGTCCTCGAGGCTAAGACAGTATTTGGAGGATCATCTCTGGTATGTGATGAATCAAGAAACTCACTAGATCTGTGGCATAAAAGGCTAGGACATGTGAGTGAAAAAGGGTTGACTGAGTTGCAAAAACTGAAACTGCTCATTGAAACAACATATACAAGCCTAAACTTCTGTGAAACATGCACCTTGGGCAAAAGCACCAGATTGTGCTTCAAAAGGTCAACTCATAGCTCCAAGGGTGTTTTAGAATATATACACTCAGACGTATGGGGTCCTGAACAGAACCCATCAAAAGGTGGAGCACGGTTTTTTCTAACAATCATAGACGATTTCTCTAGAATGCTTTGGATCTACTGCCTCAAAACAAAAGACTAGGTATTTGAGACATTCAAGCAATGGAGGACAATGGTTGAGGTTCAAACAGGTGCCAAGGTTAAGAAATTAAGAACCGACAACGGCATGGAATTCTGTTCAAATGAATTCAATGAGTTCTGCAAAAATGAAGGCATCATACTAACCCCTACACTCCCCAGCAAAATGGCCTTGCAGAGTGGATGAATAGGACAATCCTTGAAAGAGCAAGGTGCATGCTCCTTACTGTAGGGGTTCCAAGGATATTTTGGGCAGATGCAGTCTCAACGGCTGCATATTTGATAAACTTGTGTCCATCTTCAGCCCTTAACTTCAAAACCCCTTTTGAAGTATGGCACTCCTACCCTACTGAATATCGAGGATTGAGAACATTCGGATGTGCTGCCTATGCACATTGCAAGCAAGGAAAATTGCAGCCCAGGTCTAGAAGATGCATTTTCTTCGGATACCAACAAGGAACCAAGGGTTATCGCTTGTGGTGTATAGAACCTGGATATCAAAAGGTAATAGTAAGTAGAGACGTGATCTTTAATGAACAATAGTTTCCTTTTAAGAACACGTCTGGGGTGGTACCAAATGGACAGTAGAGTTCAACATCTAAATCACATTTTGAGGTGAAGTTAGATAAAGATCAGTCAAGTACTGATGTTGAAGAAGATCTGCCTGAGTCTGATGTCCAGCCGATGAATGACAGTGATATATTCACTAATGAGACATCTGTTGATTACCAGTTGACAAGGGACAGGACTAGAAGGCTGATAAAACCAGTGCAAAGACTGGGATATGCAGACATTATTGCATATGCACTTCTCACTTCTGCTGACTTAGAATATGCTGAACTGACAAACTTCACTGAAGCTATGAAAAGAAAAGACCGAGACAAGTGGATGAGTGCTATGGTGGATGAAATGCATTCCCTTCAAAAGAACCAAACCTGGACAGTGGTGAAAAAACTTGCAGATCAAAGGATCATTGGGTGTAAGTGGTTATATAAAATGAAGGAAGGACTTACACCTGAAGAGGAGCCAAGGTACAAGGCTAGGCTTGTGGCCAAGGGATTCTCTCAGAGGGAAGGGATCGATTTTACAGAGATTTATCCTCCAGTGGTCAAACAGACCTCAATACGCATGCTTTTATCTCGTGGCAGTGCAGAACTTGGAATTAGAACAGATGGACGTCAAAACTGCATTCTTACATGGGAACCTAGATGAACTATCTACATAAATCAACCAGAGGGATTTCGTGTTGGTGATGATGGGGAACTCAGCCTCTTACAAAAATCTTTGTATGGACTAGAACAGTCCCCGCGCATGTGGAACAAAAGATTTGATGATTTTATCACAAGGATAGGCTACTTCAAGAGCAGCTTTGATCACTGCATTTACAGCAAAAAATTTGACGACAAAACTTGAATCTACGTGCTTTTATATGTAGACGATATCCTCATTGCAAGCAAAAGTAAACTACATGTCGCTGAACTAAAAGAAAAACTTGGAAAAGAGTTTGAAATGAAGGATATGGGCTATGCAAAGAAGATTCTAGGTATTGAAATTGTCAGGAACAGAGTTGAAAATACCATTATGTTAACTCAGAAGACTTACTTACAGAAAGTTCTGAAAAGGTATGGATTTGATAACTTGAAACCGGTTCAGACACCTATGGGAGTTCATTTCAAATTGAGCAAGGAGCAGTGTCCAAAAACTGTTGATGAAAGAAGGGAAATGAACCGGATCCCGTATGCTAATGTAATTGGCAGCCTCATGTACACAATGGTGTGCACGAGACCTGACCTTGCCTATGCAATCAGTGTGACTAGTAGATATATGGCAGACCTAGGCATGCAACACTGGCATGTGTTGAAATGGATACTCAGGTATGTTGCTGGTACTTTGGATGTTTCCCTTGTTCTTGGCAGGTGGCAATCCAAGGAAAACACCATTGTTGGATATGTTGATGCCGATTTTGCAAGTTGTCATGATTCAAAAAAAGCAACCTCTGCATATTTGTTTACTCTGTTTGGTGGAACAATAAGCTGGAAATCGACTTCGCAGAAAGTTGTTGCATTGTCAACAACCGAGTCCGAATACTTATTAGCTTGTGAAGGTGTAAAGGAGGCTCTGTGGCTGAAAGGGTTAGCAGGTGATTTCGGAATTGAAGATCAAACTGTTACAATTCATTGTGACAGTCAGAGTGCTCTGCACCTAATGAAGAATCCGGCCTTCCACGATAGAACAAAGCATATCGAAGTTAAATACCACTTCATCAGAGATGTTATCTCATAGGATCGAGTGAAAATGCAGAAGGTCAACACTGATAAGAATCCAGCAGATATGCTAACCAAGACTGTGTCAATCGCTAAGCTTAGGCATTGTTTAAGCTTAGCAAATTTACAAAGATTTTAAAGTTCCTGGTGTGGTAATTGCAGCGTAAGTTTCTAATCCTAATTCAAGGTGGAGATTGTGAAGTGGTGACTCAGAATTAGAAATGTTATTAGTGAGTCACGTGCCTTTGGGGTGGAGCTCTCACGTGTACCAGTTAAAAGGTATCACTATGCATGGCGGGAAGAGAAGATTTGAGAATTTTTTGATTCTGCTCTCGAGTGTGGAGAACAGAGGCGAGCAGAGCTATCAATCATCGGCAAGATTGGAGAATGCAGAGGCTGTTCTGATTGGTGTTAATCTCAGGTTAGATGTATTAGATGATAGAGCTCTGTTTGAGTGGTAGTTTCTTCCTGATGTACAGTCTTGAATTTGGGTTTAATTGAAAGGTGCTGCGATTACCCGTGGATGTAGGACACCCTTGTCCGAACCATGTAAAAGACCTGTGTCAATATTTTTCTGCTTGTTTGTTTGTTAATTGGTAATATTAGAACAATCCATGCTCAATAGTATATTCAACTGTTATAGATGCCTGAGGAACTTCCTTTGCGCCAATGTGTTTCTTCAACCAGGAAAAGTGAAAAACTAGGAGAATTTTGGTGAATGACGAAAGGTCAAGTTTATAAACAACTTGACCTATATGCTGCAAAATTGTGAAAGGACCAAAATATTTTGGAGCCAGTTTCTGTGAGTGCCTATCAGCTATGAATAGCTGGTGATAAAATTGTAGCTTAAGATATACCTCGTCGCTGACCTCAAAATATCTCTATGTTCGACCTTTATCAGCATTGTTCTTTGTACGAACTTAAACTTGAGTGATATTGTGCTTGAGCATGCAATCCATGTGAAACCTGTCTCACATAATAGAATCAACGGCAGCTATAGCAGTTTGTTGATATGGCCCCAATGCTAGCTGTGGAGGAGGAAAGCTATATAAAATTTCGAGTGGAGTCATCTGAATGATTGTCTGAACCATGGAACTTGTAGCGAAGATACATCTCTACACATTGATTTAACCGCTCGATCTGAGAATTTCATTTTGGATGGTAGGCGATAAACAAGACCAGCTGAGTGTCGATCGTCGTGAACAAGAATTGCCAAAACTAGGATTGAAAACATTGTCTCTATCTGAAACAATATGTTGAGGGAGACAATATAGTTTGTATAAGTTGTCCAAGAAAAGAGTCGAAACCTGGATGGTTGTGAATGGATGTGTCAAAGCTGCAAAGTGGGCATATTTTGTAAACAGTCTATCACCACTAGTATGCAATTTACTCTTCTAGACTTTAATAGACCCTCGATGAAATCCATTGCAATATGTCTTCAAATTTTTTGTGGGATAGGGACAGGTTGTAAAAGCTCAAGGTATGGAGTGTGCTCCTACTTACATTTCTAATAGACATCACACTATAACATTGTTTCTCAAATAGCTATAGTCATGCTCGACCACTAGAAGAATTGATTGACCCTATGAAGGGTGACCTGAATGCTTGAGTGCTTGAGTGCCCCCATGCATGGGAGAAATGGATAGCCTGAAGCACATTTTGGAGAATGAGATTTGAGGATCCCAGCACTGTCTTCCCTTTATAGCAAATGAAGTTGTCTGAGTAAGTAAAATCAGTATTTTTGAACAGTGCTATAAGGATTTTGCTGATTCAATTGGAGAACTAGGGATCATTGACATAGTTGTCGATAACTTCTTAGATCCATGCAGGTTTAACAATAGTGTGTGTCTTGCATGAAACAGAGGAAGAATGGCAACAGGAAAGGGCAACGACTACTATATTTGTGCTACCCTGTTTATATTTAATGGTGTAGCCGAGCTCCAGCAACTTGGCAAGCCATTTTTGCTGCAAATGGGTGGCAATTTACTGCTCTAACAAATATTTAAGGGAACTATGGTCATTTACTGCTCTAACAAATATTTAAGGGAATTAGGGTCAGTTTTGATTATAAGATCATTACCCTCTAATAGTGCTACCACTATTGAACTGTCGTGACCAAGGCAATAAGCTCTTTTCATATATGGATAAGCTAAGGTTTCTAGAATTGAATGACTTGCTCATGAAGGTGATTAGGTGATGATCCTATATAAGGACAGCACTCATGCCCCCATAACATGCATCTATTTTGATGATAAAGCAATTGGCAAAGTTTGGAAAAGTAAGTACTGGTGCACTAGTCAAGGCCTTCTTGAGAGCTTGGAAAGCTGATTCAACTTCATCCAACTAATGGAAGGCATTTTTCTTAAGAAGATCTGTCGAAGACTTGGTGAGAATACTGTACCCACGAACAAACTTCTTGTAATACCCTGTTAGATCGAGGAAGCCTCGTAGGTGTTTAATTTGAGTTGGACTCAACCACGTTGCCATTGCTAAAATTTTGTTGTGGTCAGGCCCAACTCCATCACCTAAAATAACATGACCCAGGTAAGCAACCTTCAACTGGCCAAAAGAGAACTGACTGAGTTTAGCAAACACTGTGTGGTCACGTAATAGCTGTGGCACAGTCTAAAGGTGTAATCAATGATCCTGCAAATTCTAGCTATAAACCAGTATGTTGTCAAAAAAGAAGAGAACGAATTTTCGAAGATGAGGCAAGAAGACAGAATTCATCAAAGACTAGAATGTGGTCGGGGCATTTTTGAGACCAAATGGCATAACCTTAAATTCATATAGACTATGATGTGTACAAAAGGCTATCTTATAGCAATCTGATTGCTTTACCTTGATTTGATGATATCCCAAACGAAGATCGGTCTTAGAGAAGATAGTAGAACCATGGAGTTCATCAATCAAGCTACCAATAAGAAGCATTAGAAACTTGTCCTTTGTAGTTATGGCATTGAGTTGGTGGTAATCAACACAAAACTGCCATTGACCATCCTTTTTTTAACCAAAAGGACAAAGAGGCAAACAGGCTGTTACTAGGAGTGATTATATTGTTGTCTAGCACCTTTATAACTAGGCGTTCGATCTCAGATTTGTGTGCAAAAAGGCAACGATAAGGATGAAGGCAGAATGGTTTAGCTCTTTCCATGAAAGTAATTTATGATCCTGTTATTACTGTGGAGGTAACCCACACAGAGTAGCAAAAAACATCTTTGAAATCATTGAGTAGCATAATACGTTGGGGTGCTAGAAGATGGCCAGTGCCAAATAGGGAGGAGATATGGGCAGCTAGATAAAATGATTGGTGTTGAACCCGAAAAGAAAAAGAACGAACCTCGAGGAGATAAGTTTGTCTAGCTGTGGGTAAGAACTGTAATATCCCAAATTTTGAGTCATATTAAGCTTTGGTTAAGGATGATAATACTTGATGATTTTTGGAGATTTGTGGGATATTTTAGTATAAGGATGTAAATTGCTATTTCAAGGTATGTTAATTGTAAAGGTTTGGAGTTGTGATATATGATGAAAAGTGGGAGTTTTGTTATGGCGTAAGGAGGAAAGATGATTTACATAGTTCTGAGATATGGATAGAAGGAGTGGTCAATCAAGTGGACGAGTTTGATCGACCAGTGATGCTTAGTTTAAGAAGTAGGGGCTTTCTGTTGAAGTAGAGGTCGAGCAAAATAGGTTTGTGGTCATCCTCCTTCTAAGTAGATTCTTACAAAGTCAAAATAAGAATTTTAGTGGTCGATCGTGTGTGTGTTGGTGATCAACCGGCTTCATCAAGAATTGTAAAATTTAAGGATTTGCGGTCGATCATGGTCAATATAGATTGTAATGTTGAAATTTTCAGTCGATTGCCCATTAAGAAGGTGATTGACCGATTTTTCTTAAAATAGGCAGAGTCGATTTGTTATGCTGTGTTGCGATCAATCACCTGAAAGGTTTGATCGACCGGTAATTCGAAACGTCATCTGAAATTGTAAGTGATGTTGTAATATGATTGGAGGAAAAATAGGTGGGAAATTCAGGGATGGGCACACATCCCTCCTTTTCCAGCTGGGTGCTAGAGAATGGTAAGGTTATGGGATATAAGGGCAACTTGTGTAGGAAGATGTCTGGAAGGAAGAAAATTTCAGGAGATTCAAGCTTTCTCTCTTCTCTCTCAGGTTCTTCAGGTATTCTAAGTTATTTCATGATTTTTATGGATTTTATGTGAAGGTTGTGTTAAAAGTAGAAGATAAAAGATGAAGGTGTTAGGGGAGTTGTTTCTTTCCATTTCTTTTACTGCTTGATGGACATTTCAGAGGTTTTATGCTTTGTTGTTAAGTTTTGTTCTGCCTTCTTGGTTAATGCCTGAAATGCATTTTGAGAAATATGCTCTATTGGTTTTAATTCGGTCCTTAAGATTGGCTTCTGCCGAGAGATGATTTTGAGGAATATTGTTCTGCAATTTGGTTTCCTTCTTTTCGGTTACTGCATGGCTGAAGATTATACTCTATTGCTTGAGGGTTTGTTCTCTGTTGCGATTACTGTTTTGATGGACATATTAGAAGAGTCATGCTCTATTGATTGGTATTTGTCCTCTATTTCACTTACTGCTTGATAGGCAATATAGAGGTTATGTACTCGGTTGAAGAGGTTTTTGATTCTCTGGTTCATTATTACTTTGTGGATATTGATGGGGGTAGTAATTAATTGAGTGGATATGAAGAATCTAGAAATTTGGATGAAAGCTCTAATATGCATGTTTGAAGAAGTGCATTGCTATCATTTGTTATTGATGATTATGTGTTGATTTTGAAAGTATTGTGAAGAGATAATCCTAAGGTTGATTCACACTAAGGTGATAAAGTATGAGATATTGTATGTTTTTTGCCTATTGGCCTACATCACAAGGAAATAGGAAATGGTTTGAATTGTTGTGTGCATAAGGTTATTATTATGAGATAGCTTGAATTGCTTGTATGCTTTCACACTATTAGCGATATAAGGATAGTATTGATTGCTAAGAAAAGATTAAAAATGGATGGTTGATTATTGATAAGAAACACTAAAGAAAGAAATGGAAATTGCTAAATTATTATGTGATAGGATGATAGAATGTATGCATTCATTTTATGATCATGCATCATGGTCTTAAAAAAATGTACAAAAATGTATTATGTATATATTTTGAAAATGAATGGATACTTTATGAAAATAAACGTAAATAGACGCGACGGGGTATGGGTTCTTGAGTTTGCTGCCCGTGTAGGTCAAGAGGTGTCACTCTACCTTGTTAAGTGATATCACTAGTGCTTAAATGAGTAAGTGGAACTAAATGAAGGGGAAAGTAAATATAAATAAACATAAATAGACGTTGTGAGGTGTGAGTTCTTGAGTTGGCTGCCCTATATGAGTTAAGAGGTGCCACTCTACCTTATATGGTGACATCTCCAACGTTTGAATGGTTAAATGAAACTAAAGTTAAAGATAAAGATAAAGAAAAAGGAAACGAAAACTACATATGCTTTTATAAAGTTGCATAACATGTGCATTGCATATTTTGTATCTCATACTGAGCGTTAGGCTCATAGTTATTATCCTATGATGTAGGTAAAGAGCTTATGGGTTGATAAAAGCATATAGAAGACACAGTTGATGAAGTATTGAGGTGTTGAGCCTTTTGTGTTGTTGGCGAACTGACTGGTGGGTTATGGCTCAATGTAACCTGTTTTGGTATTTTGTCTTTTGATACTTATGTAAATGGTTTAAAAAATAGATATTAACTAACCTATATTACTATTTACATACCTATGCACTATGTTTTAAACATGTGGCAAAGAATTTAGTATGACCTTGGAATTGGATGACAGTTTTAAAGCCTGTTTTGGTATTTTGTCTTTTGATACTTATGTATATGGTTTAAACACTAGATCTTAACTAACATATATTACTGTTTCCATACCTATTCACTATGTTTTAAACATGTGGCAAATAATTTAGTATGATCTTGGAATTGGATGACAGTTTTAAATTATTGATATAGAATGTATTTTAAAGTTAAAGATAAAGTTTTCTGCTCACACATTAATGTAAGAATTTGAATTAAAAGTAAAGATTTAAATTTTATGCATTTTACAAAGAAAGAGTGTTTTAAATTGCAATGTTTTAAGAAAAAGGTAAACAAGAGTATTTTAAATTGCAATGTTTTAAGAAAAAAGTAAACGGGCTGCTACAAGAACATTTCTTGGTCATTATGTGAGATTTTGAGGTAGCTGTTGAGGAGATTAAATATTATTGGACTAACATGGTTGATCTAATCGATCATTAAAATCATGTCACTTCCTGCCAGTTATAAACCACAGACAAAAAATAAAAAACTTAGAGAATGCATTTTCCAAGAGATTGGGGGAATAAAGGGCACTAAGCAATGTATCTCTGTTGATGAATGTGACCGAAATTGAGCAGGAAGAATCAAATTTGAACCATAAACGCTTAAATAATGACTTGTCGAGGAAACTATGGGTGCTTCCACTATTTATGAGTATAAATTGGAGCGAATTAAGCTAACAATACGAAAAGGGGAATGGGCAATTTGCCCCGATAGCGCATTGAGGGAAATCTCCATAACTTTGGAATCTTCTGAGATAATTATGCCTTCAGCTATAGCTGTTGCAGAATCAAGTTCTATGAACATGTCCATTAATATGTACTATAGAGAATGATTCTTACATATATGGCCAGGAAAGTATTTTTCATTGCACTTGAAATACAACTCTAATTTCTTTTTGAGTTATAAGTCAGCCTGAGACATCTTATGAAATCATTGTATTTTAGGAACAGAATCTGGTGGAGTATCGGTACCAGAAAAAGTGGATATGGGCAAGGAGAGTCTGTCTAGCCATTTGGATGTGGCAAACATTTTTTACAATCGTATTTATGGCCGTCTCTCGTAACATGGCTACTTCAAAGGCTTGAAAAAGTGACTTTGGTCTAGTGGTTTAACCTTTGCTCGTATCTCCTCTTTCAACCCACTTGCAAATACTGAAATAAAGTATAGCTCTAACAAGTGAAGTAAAGATGGTTGAGCCAATGATTTCAATGTTTCAAATCAATCAATATATTCCCAAACTATGGTTGTTGGACAATTTTACTAAAAGATTCTATGACTTTTTCAGCAGCAACATGTGAAAACCTTATACAAATTTCACTTGTAAATTGATCCTAGCTAGCATTTGGAAAACTAGTGCAAAAACTTGCATACCAAATGTGTCTATCTGGTCCTATAAGTACAGTTCTACCTTTGCTACTTTTAAATTGGCAGGTGTCTAATGAATCGATAAATACCTATTGGTTTTTCATAGCTAGTCTTGGGGATTTTCTCTAGAAAAGAAAGGAAAGTCCAGTCGAGGTAATCGCGACTACAATTGTGGGTCTATGCAATAACAATCTTGTAACAACTCGTTCTCTTTCTTGAATTTAAAAATAAAAAAGTGTGACGAAATGCCTTTCTTTTTAAAAATTGCCTTTTAAAATCAGAGGTGAATAATACTATATATAATAAACATTCTTTTCTATATAAAATTATAGTATACATTTTTGCTCATGTAAAACAAAAACTTTTTTCCATCAACCATTCCTGCTTCGTTTAGCCTGCACAATCTCACCGTCAAATCATTCATCAACTGCTTCTCTCCTCAATATCACTCCCACCTACGTCACAAGATAAACTGATGAGCCTAACGCCCAGTAAAAGATTAAATCAAATATGTATGCATGCTCAAGTCTTTTATGTAAGAAAACAATCCACCTTTTCTGCTCTTTAATCATAGTCTCATCATATTAATCCAGGAAATTGGAGATATTTTCCACAAGGTGTATAGATACATCCTCGGGATCGAACATTGGGCAGAATCGGCTACTCAATTATAACAGGAGATGAGATACATCATCTTGCAGTCTCCCAAGTAGATCATATACTATCTCGCCAAACTCCAATTTCTATTTACATTTCATTAATCTGTTTCTCTCTCGTGCAATGCATGTTGCATTCATAATTGTTTCTAATCATGATGCATGTCAATTCAAGCAATGCTCTAACCTTATCAAGTAGCAACATTAAGTAAAAAATAAAGAAACATACAATTCTATGGCGCATCAATGTTATTGCAACCGAGGAAAACAAATTCATTTTAATCAATTTATTGAGCATGAAACCACAGAGATTAATTGCATTTTAACAAGGGGCACAACAAAGAGTATATTAAACCAAGGCTTGCTTAATTCCAAAACAGAGTAGAGAACCATTTAAGCCTCCAACAGGGACTTACTTGTTCCATGATCGAACTAAGAGAGCTTATTATTCATTAATATTTTTGTTCACTTCACTATTTATTATTTTCGAACACCACGAATAACGGGTTTCACTAGTTCAATATTCCTTCAACAACTTATTCCAGTATTATAAATAAACAGGGCAATTTTAACAAAAAACTTGGCATAAATTAACTGACAATTATCAAGGCAGTACCAAACCTCCAATCCTCAACAATTAGAATATCACAAGTAATAACACAAGGAAGGCAACATGAACGGACATCACAAGGAATAACATTATTTATTTGTTCATAGAACATGATTTCTTTACAACTTATTACAGCATTACCAAAAGAACAAGGTAGTTCTAACAGTACCAAACAAACATTTAATGTTCTTCACTCAAAACAGTTCCAAAAGTAATAAATTGCACAACAACATAATCTTCCAGAATACTCAGCAAAATAAGTTCATTATGCCGAACAATTTAATAATGGAACTCAGATATGAACTGCTTAACCAGAGAGTAATTACAAGCAACCATTAAACTGAGAGTAGTTCGTCTAGGTAGTAAATAACAGAGAACACAGCATCTTAACACAACAACATTTTTCGATAATTAGTCTATTATTTCAATAGTATAACCACAAGGAGCAAATAAACAACAAACAGTCTAACGACCCGGATTCTTACTTGTTTTAAAAATACTTTGAAAATTTTAATACTTTTGGAAAATGACGAAAAACATTGTTTAAAAATCTTTTCAACCTTAAAAATCAGAGTGCCAAAAATCTGATTGTTACCACCTTCTTTAAAACTGTCGATTGAATTGGGGAAAACTATGATTAATAAATTAAGCGGAAATGTAATTTACAACATTGTTTAAAACATTAATTAAAATCCAAGGTTTAGTTCCCAAAGTGTAACCTACATAACATCCTAAATTACTCTAAAGGGGTTAGAAATAGTAATTTAACGTTTACAAACCAAGTTTGACGTTGGGACCCTTATAAAACAACTTCTTCTTCCTTCTCTTGATGTCGTACTACTACTCAGCTTGCATCTCCTCCGGATACGCCGCAGGCTCCACGGGAATAGCTTCCTCCACTACTCCTGGCACTACCATCTCATTACCTACACTACAAGTAAAGACGTGAACTTACGCCCAGTAAGGATATGGGGGAAAACAACTATACATGTCTCTCTTTAATTCTTTTGGAATGGAGGGCCATCCAAACCAATCTTTCTTTACATTCGTTTGTTTCGTTCTTTACTCATACTTTGAGCTGAAGATTGGAGGACCTATGTGCAATGGTATAGTTGACCATACCTAACCCTTTACTTGCAACCTAGAACTCCCGTATTGTATAGCAGCTCCATATTGACAGCGAGTAGAACCCGATTTACAGCAAGTTATTTTCAGCAAGGTTACATGCTTTGTATGAGAACAATCACAACAACCTAAATAACATGTACAAGCTAATGATAAGAACGACAATATGTCAACAGCAGCACGACAACATGACAGCAGACAATATCCATATTCTGATTTGTTATCCGTTAGTTTACAGCGGTTTACCATGAGATAAAGTCAGGAGTTAAAGTCATATAGCAGCAATGAAATTAAGGCAGAGGATTTTCATGCTATCAAGTTTAACCAAGTGTATATAAAAGAAAGGCAAAAATAAACATATGCAGAATGTAAACATTGAATCTATTTCATTTCTCCTTATTATTTACCATGACTTTCTTAACTCGTATTTTACTATACAAAGAGACTTGTATTTCATGTTGAGCATCCAGAGATACAGCAACGACAATACAAAGAGACTTGCATTTTAAGCTGAACATCCAGAGAATATACAGTTGCAACAACATAATATACTACAAAACTTATCTACAGAAAGTAAACCACAGCAGGTAGTAAAGGAGACATCAGTGGAATGTAACAGTAACAACAACACAAGTAAGAACCTCACAACAAATAAAACTGAAACAAACAGGATAGAGCGGCACAGGACACAATATTCACAACATAGAGATAATGAACTAACTTTTTCTAAGTATCTCTACTTAGCAATCATCCTTTCATATTTCATAACTTTTCTTGATATCGTCGTCTAGTTTCTTCATTGAGCAAGTATGGAAATATAACTACAGAAAAACTAAAGGCATAACACTAACTAGAGAAGAAGACTAAAGCAAGGCAAATACAGCAGAACGAAACATAGAACCAACACAATCAACACACACACTCATTTACTTGGGTGTAGGACCTCCACCTGGCCAAGACTACCCCATTCCTTACCCTTGAAGATTGTTTTTCCCACGAACAGCAGCTCACCCTCCACACTCCAAGCAGGAACCCTCTAGAATAACAACCTACCACCAGAAAGTGAAGAAGGAGATGAAGAAGCTGAAGATGAAATAGGGCTCACCTTGGGGACAAATCATACGTGTGGCAGAGAAGGTACAAGCGACACTCTCTACAGGTCAGGATCGTGGGAGTGAGGTTGCTTCGAGCCGCATTTTGATTGGTTCATGGATGATTTGTTCTAATTTTAACTTATTTTCTGTCACAGATCTGCGATGATTCAGACGAGTACGAACGAGGTCTTCACGTCTGCATTCGTCTGCAAGACCAAATTCTTTGGGCCAAATTGTGGCTCGGACGAGGAATGGCGTCCCCATTCTTGTCTATACCGTCCGAAACTGGCATTCAGACACCATTTGGCGTCCACATATTGTCCACATGTATCATCCGAATGTGTCCAAGAATTGGACAAATTCAATCCGGACGATGCCCTCCCTCGTCCGCTAGCGTTCGAATGTCTTCAGACTTAAACAGATTCGATGCGGACGCGTCCTGCCTTGGTTCATAATCGACCGCGTGGCATCCGAAACTCCATGACGGACCAAAATTAGGACGCTAAATCACGTCCCCAATAGTCCCAAGGTTTGGGCTGTAGGATCAATATACGCCTATAGAGGGGGGTGATTATAGCGTTTCTAATATTTTCGTGCGATATTTTAATCTCTAATTACCCTAAGTGATTTAATGCATATAATTAAAATATCGATAACAAATATATGCAATAATGTAAAGAGTAAAGATTGGAGAAGTGCACGCAATATTTGTTTACGCGGTTCAGCAAACTAGCCTACGTCCGCCCTCCAAGTTGCACTTGGAGATACACTAAGTAATTGGCTTACGGGTGCCAATAAAACCGTTTACAAATTGACTATAAGACGGGGAGTCACCCTTGACTAATTCTAAGGTCGTCAACCTTTGACTCTTATAGGAGGTCACCCTAAACTTGACTATTGCGGGGCGTCACCCAATATTTGACTATTGCGGGGCATCACCCAAGTGTGATGAATTCTAAGGGAATCACCCTTTACAATCAAGCATAAAAATAAATTGGAAATTAAATCGCAATCTATCTAATCCAAATTCTCCCAAATTAATTCGCAAGTTCAGAATAGGGAGAATTGGATTTACAACAATAGCTCACAGTGATTAGAATCGCGTATTAAATTCGGCAGGGCTTCGCCACGATTCTCGGTTCGTTAGTTATGGAGAGCTTGGAGTGATCCTCTATTTATAGACACTGCCACTGCCACTTCCGGACGTCCTTAGCGTCCGGATCTATCGTCTGCATGACCGTTGGAATTTTCCCGTTGAAAATATAGCCATTGTGCAGAAATCCGGGCATTTGCGGACGCCATTCTCATCGTTCGCTGCGTCCGCATCTATCATCCGCGTCTTCCATAGAACAGAACAAATTCAAATCAGACGCCATTCCCTTTCGTCCGCCTCGTCCGGTTCGTCCGCGTCTTCACAGATTTGTTGGAGACGCCAAACCATCGTCCTCTTCTTCGCTTCAAGTCCGCACTTCTGAAGGGTTGCGGACGCCATTTCACCGTCCGCGTCGTCTGTATGGCATCGTCTGCGTCATCCATCAAAATGGACTGATTCATATCGGACGCCAAACTTTGCGTCAGCCGAGTCCGCCGCGTCCTCAACTTCATAGCCAACTTCATACTTTCACAAAATGTTTCCTCTACATCATTCGAACCTACCATTCTCCTGCATAGACTTAGAGAACCACATTAAACATTCCCAATACCCTTGATCAAGGGTATTCTCAATTTAATCGATAAATATGATATATAAGAATTCAATGTATAAACAACTTTTGCACTTTATTAAATTTCACATCATCTAGATCATATAGTCTAAACAATCTCCCTTATTGATGATGTCCAAAACATATAAAGTTGTTTATATCCAAACCTAAGCATGTACCACAAATATTGCATATTTGATTTACTCAATTAAGTTATGCAATTTATCCACCAATTAATCCAAGTCACATGCTACTAAAATACAACTTATTGATTTACTAAATTAACACACAATTTAGTCATCATCAAAATAAAACTTAGCCTAACAAAAAGGCTAACATGGGCAACATTCTTGGTGTTTTACGAACGACACTTCTCATCCGCAAAGTCGTCTACATGCGTCCAAATGGACCAAAAGTCCATTTCCTTCACATTTTCAACTAAACTTTTATCCGAGTTTATCCCCTCGTAAATACAAGTCACAACTTTACACGTAAAGGGACGAAATGTATTACGTAATTCTACCTCCACAATTTGATTACATCGCTTAATGGGAAGATTAGTATCGGTTGTTACAAATAGAGCATAACCAAACTTCCAAAGTAGTAATCCAAAACAACGACAGTTATAGCAATCAGCAAAACACAACTAAACCATCTTGTGATGTAGGCCACCACTGGCAAACCACACAAACATCTCTTACCATTTTTGCAATATTCATTTCACCATACTAAATGTGCAACGCACTATTACGAAACATATTTTTTTTGTTACCCAGCCAAAATAATTTACATTATACATAGAGAAAATTTTCTGGATATTACAAATCTACACAAGGAGGAGGAATTGTTGTGCAAGAAGCTTGAATCGAATATGGTAATAGCCCTAGTAGTTGTTGTGCTTCCTGTTGTAGTGGTCCTAATTGAGTGAACGCTGCCATTATCACCTCATGTTTAGCAATGAGGCTTTGTTCTAGAGTTTGAAATGAATTTTCCAACTGTCCTTATTGCTCATCCAGTTGGTGAAACTGTTGATCAGAATCATCCAATCTAGTGACCATTGTCTCCATGTAAGTCTACATTTCGTTTTCTAATCATTTAAGAGTGTCTTTATGAGTTTTCAATTGTGTTTCTAACATTAGGATATGTTGCTGCTCTAATACCAATTGTTATAATAGTGAAGGCAGGAGAAAAAAATTGAGAAAGATTATTAACTGAGAAGAGAAAATTACATTAAGAATTCTTCAAAAAAAGGAGGGAGAAAGATGAAGATGTTGGTTTTTAGGTTCCTTCGCATGGCAGAATTATCAATGTTCATAATAACGATAACGTGCAAAACTATGTATCATAAAAAACAATTTAGCATGAACATAAAACATATCGTTGTTATAATATATTATTAATTATATGTGTTAAAATATGTTATTTTAGATCTATTCTAAATTAAGAAATTATACATTTTAGCTAACTTCACACGGGTATAAAATTGAGGAGCTTTGATAATGATTTCCTTAACCTTTGAAACTTTCAATCCTCTCCGTCAATCCTTCTCATCTCGAATAAACACGTGTGAGTGTGATGAACGCAGCAAGATCATACTTAATTTATGATAGATTGCATTTTCAGCATATGAGACGATCTATTTGGATTTAGATAACGATTATGTAAGGCCCATATAGAAAACTTACAAATTTGCTCTCATAATGGATTATACAATTTCAAAGATTCCCATCACCATATGCTAATGAGGTTGAATCTCTATTTATAATAAAATAACTTCATAATTGTCATTATGACATTTAGAGAAAACAACTACAAAATTTAATCTCCCATTTAGTTGGAATTGATTTCATAATAGTATATTCATAACAAAACTGTTATAGAAATCAAAATATCTTGTCACCTTATGTTAATACTTGGCACCATGATATTAACTCAAATTTGACATAATCCATTTTTAAAAAAAATTATTTTCAAAAGTTACTTTATATTTGTTAATTAATTGAATAAATGCTATATTTTTGTTTTCAAAAGTTACAAAGTTACAATAATTAATTAATCAATAATTGAGTGTTTTCAATAATTAATTAATCAATAAATATTAATTAATTGATTAATCAATTAATTAATTAAGTTTTCAAAAGTTACAATAAGTTTTCATAAATAATCAATACATCAATTTTTCCATTAAATGAAATAATATTATTTCATTAAATGAAATATAACAAACATATTAAATATGAAAACTTTTGTCATTGTGCCTAATCAATTGAATAATCAATAATTCAAATATTTCATCTAATAAAAAATAATAAACTTATTGTTGAACGTATTAAGTAATTAAGTCATAATTAATTATTTAATCTTATTTATTCATTTTTCTATTATTTGAATAATGATAGAAGATGATGAAGGGACTGGTGTACCTATAGTTTTAAGCTCCAATCATTTTTTAGTCAATTAATATAAACTTTTTGTACAAATTAACATAATTATTAACTCTAAAAGAATTTCACTAAATACTTAGAGTTGCACTCTCAAAACTATAGAGTATATTTACTCAAAGTAATATTCATTGATATAGTCATTACATATATATTAACCCTCCATTTAAATTCTGAATAAAGCTAAATTTGTAATCCGTTAACCTCTTATATTACATCTTTATCCTTAACTACCATTAGTTCTTGATTGCATAATTAATTTATAATTATTATGAATTGCGTGTTAATTATTCAATCTCTGAACTAACAAACAATAAAATATATATAATGAATTTCATTGTATCGATATTAACATTCTCAACTATTGATTTTAATTCACTCCAAATGAAATATTTGTATAATATATATATATTATTAGGGGAAAAACCTTTTTTGAAAACGTTTTCCCAAGGTCCAATTATGGATACAACGAACATGGATGATTTTCCTCTTGAATCCAATCCATCCCTGATGAATTTATTGGCATCAGTTTCTTCTTCTTCTTAGTTGTAATTAATCACTGGTGAACTCCTCAAATTCATCCAGCTTTTCCTTCCGTCAACCGCCTCATTTGCACTCTGTATTTTGGAGTGTGGTTTGGACACGGGAATTGACGCGGTAAACCAAACTTTCCAACTCTGTAATTCCAATTCTCATTGCGAATTGAAAACCTATTTCTGATATGCCTTTTTTGGAAGGAAATTGTACAAATTTGAAGTGGAAAAACATTGGGTTTCTTGGACGCAACCAGAATAGCGTAATTGGAAGACCAGTGATCAAATGAGGTTAAAAATCTTGACTTTTTTACTTTGAATTTTGATTCTATTTCTGACATATGAGACTAAATTTTGAAATGAAAATTGTGATTATAATATGGATGTTCTGGCTGGTTAACTGGACGGAATCTGATATTTAAACCGTACGGATTTCGTCAGCAATGAGAGGCCGAATCACGACTTGGCAAGAGTTGAGCCGCGATATGTTTGACCTCCGGCATCACTCCGATAGACGGCTAGCCGACACAAGGAGTCTCGTCCAGAGTCAGGACTATCTGCCACGAAGATTACGATCGTCCACGACGAGAACAACAACATCGCGGATTGCCCTGTGTTCGAGTCATAACCAAGACCCATTGGGCTGTGTGGATTGAATTATCCAGTGTTGGGCTGAGCCACAATCCAACTCTTTTTGGATCGCAGTCCAGATCCTGTGGGCAAGATTTTGGGTATTTCTCTACCCAATTAACATAGGTTAATTTTAAACAATAATTAGACATTTTAATTTATAAAATCTAAACAAAAAATTTAATACCTTAATTTTTGGATAGATATCCATATTTAATTAAAAACTCGTAGGCCATTTGATGTGCCACGGATTCCCTCAAATTATTTTCAAGTAAGAAGATTTTCTAACAGTGCTTTTAGTCCTTCTTTTGTAGGGGATCCAAGGGGAAAAGATATTCAAGTTATGAGATGCTCTTATTTAACTTTTAAATATCTTATGGTGGTCTTCAAGATGAAGCACAAGTGGAAGATCAATCACAAGTTTAGAAGTCTTATGACAAGATGAAGAATTGTTAATCCAACCTCTGAGTACCACTTGGCATTTTTGACACTCTTACAAAGCTTATATCAAAATGGTTTCTTCATAACAATTGAAACTGACAACCCAAGGTTTCTAGAATGGGTTTTGTTGTTAAATTTGAACTTTTTTTGCTATGACAAAGGGCTGCCGAAAAGTGGGCTACGTTTTTGTTTAAGAGGCTCAATTTCACCTACTTAAATTAGAAGCCCAATTCAACTTGAAGTCCAACCTTTGATAAATATGGAGGCACGCCTAAAAAATGGGATCTAAAGATGCCAACACATGTGCTTAAGTGGCATATTGATGAGAGATCCACCAATGAGAAAGAGGGGCCACAAATTTGAATTCATGAAATTCACATTCTTTCAAACATTTACTTAGCTTTCATTCAAGTTATTTTAAAGTTTTACTTGGTAGTTTTCTTTCAAGTTATTTTAAAGCCTTCTAGGTAGTTTTCAATTCCAGCTATTTTAAATTTCAAAAAAAGATAGAAGATAAAGATTGGTTTGGAATAACTACTATAAGTCAATCATATCCCTAGTAGAATTGTTTTCAAGGTGGACTATTTATACCCCAAAAAACTCTTTAGAAGGTTTTTAGTTTTTGAAGAATAAAAATCCTTTTTAGCTTTGGCTAATTTCTCTATTTTCTTGGATTGTTGATGATTGTTGGATTGAAAAACTAAAATCAAGTGTTGTGAAAATTACTTGATTTTTAGATTCTTGCAAATCTTCTAGCCAATTTCGATTGGTGAAATCATTCGAAGTTTGCAATCAAACTCACTATCTTGTTGGTGAGAATTCTCTTCTTGATTCATCAAGGAGAAGTTCTTAGGAGGAATAGAAGAATTGTAAAAGAGCAATTTTTTCCCAAGCCAACTGGTCGATCATCACATCCGCAGTGATCGACTACTATTTCAGCTGCCGCACAAAATCATCAAATTTCTTTAAAGAAAATGTCAACCATACGGCTGAGTTCCTCAACCGCTGCAGTTTTTCAAAGTAGAGTTCGACCGTCGATATTATAGATTGGTGCCAAGCTTGACTGCCATTCATCCCGTCGACTGCTAGATCGACCACTTTCTTCACAGTTCGTTGCCAAGTTCTACCTCTCTTCCGAAGGTTGACCCTTTTTCCCTTCCAACTTCATTCAAGGCTTCTATTTTCGCGTCAATTGGTATCAAAGCCAATCATTCAATTATTTGAACCATGATGACTGTAGGATCGAAATTAACCTAAAAGGAGGGGATGAATTAGGTTTATTAATAAATTTCGTGCGATAATAATTTTTCTAACTAATATCAGTTTAAATACAAAACAATCACAATATAAGAAATAATATAAGAGATAAAGTTAGAAATATCGACACCGAGTTGTTAACACGGTTCGGCTAAGCACGCCTATGTCCGCGCTTCAAGGGTCTCCCTTGAAGATGTATTCCACTAACCGCTTTTGGTTACAACTTATTGAACTTGCACGGGTGTCAATCGAACCGTTACACAACTAACTCGTAGAGAGTTACCCCTTTCTCTCAAACAATGTCAAGCTCTTACAAATACAACAATCCTCACTTCAATCAATTGATATCACTCAAATAGTTTGGAGGATGTTTTTAGCACTCAAATTCGTACACAATATTGAGTCGGAAATTCGGCAGAGCTTCGCTTAAAAATTGCTTGGTTAATCTCCTCTTCAGCACACATTCCCTTTATAGACTTGCACAGTGTCGACGTCCTCAACACCTTTAGGATCGTCCGCAGTCGACCGTTGGAAACTAGTCGTTGCTGAAATCTGCGTACTTGCGGACGCCATTCTCTAGTCCACAGCGTCCGCGTGAATTGTCCGCGTTCTCCACCGAAATTGACAGAGGCAAATTGGACACAAAACCCAGCGTCTGCATCGTCCGCGTGAATCGTCAACGTCGAGCTCTGAAAGACAGATTCATATAGGACGTCATGGATTGGCGTCCATGGCCATTTAGTTAGCTTCTTCTCCCGTCCGCTTCGCTGAAGGGACGCCAAATGGTGTCCGCCTCGTCCGTGTGACTCGTCCACATGAATCTTCAAAATGGCAGATTCAAATCGGACGAATCGAAATGGCATCTGTGGCGTCCGCAACTTCCGCTCTAACATAGTTTGCACTGAGGACGCTGAATCGGGACGCCTCCACGCCATCCGTACTTCATCAAACTGTGTCCGCATGTGTACATAGCACTTCAATCTTGCACAAGACGCATCCTCTAAGTCATACAAATCTTCCATATCACTGCATAGACTTAGAAGAACATATTCCCAATACCCTTGATCAAGGGTATTTCCAATTTAAATATCAAAAAAGATAATTATTAATTCAATGAATAAACAACTTTTACACTTTAGTTAAATTGCTCA